>CP142457.1:48850000-49450000 GCA_038049695.1 Cinnamomum chago
ATCATATGGACAATCAAATAATGGGCCCAATTCTGAATGAGATAACACTTGGACTATTCCATATACATACATGGAGGGCATTTATTTTGAGGGGTAAAAGGGTTGCTTCGTTGTGTCCCATAGGCATGCTATTAGTTAACGGTAAAATGAAGTAGTTATAATTAGCATAAGCCAAGTTGAAAAGAAAACACATAACAGAAACAGACGGACTTTTCCCAGAAGTTTGATTCGCTCATCCTTCTCTTGTGGCAGCGTTCATGAACGCATCCATGGCTTTTACCGAAGAGCCCTTCAATCCTTCCTCCTCACTAATAGCTGCTTCAATCATCTCTTTAATCTCCAAAGCCTTTCTTCTCATCTTCTTTCCTTTCTCCGTCTCTCCCATCACCATCTCTATCACCTCTTTCACATGCCCTTTGTCAATTTGAGAGTCATTCCCCCTTGCAATCTCCACACAAACCCCAACCTCCTCCTCCAACATCTTAGAATTGTAGAACTGATCAGCAGCAATGGGCCAACCCATTAAAGGAATACCCTGGCTCAAGCTCTCTAGTACTGAATTCCAACCACAGTGGCTGAGAAACACACCCGTTGATTCGTGCGCCAAAATCTCCAATTGGGGTGCCCATTGCCTCACCAATAACCCCTGTTTTCTCTCTGCAACCCTCTCTTCGAACCCCTCAGGCAGCCATTCTGCTCTAAAATCTCCATTTATGTCGTTCCCGAGCGGAGGTCGGACGACCCAGATGAAGGCCCTTCTACTCTCTTCCAAACCCATCGCCAACTCCATCATCTGCGATGCAGAGATGGTGTTCTCGGATCCAAAACGCACATACAGAACAGAAGATGTACGGTGGAGATTCAGCCACAAAACACAATTGTTACACCCCGACCCGACTTAATCTTCATTAGTGTTAATTAATGAGGATTTAGCGTAATTAATTGAGTTTGATTGTAAATCATCAACTTAGTCTCTTAGACCGAGTTACCTTGCGTCTTGAGTTGTGAATAGGTGAGTGGAGTAGAGTTGACTCAATTGGATTGAGTCAAGGACTTTTCCGTAATTATAGATTTTCTCGTTTTACATCGTTTTCACGTCATTTTGGCGTCATCGGGTGTATTTCGTTAAGCTCGTCAATTTTTGTATTCGACTTTACTTCATTTGACCGCTCGTTGAAGAAATGGACCCTCAATTGACTCAAACTGGAAATATATCCAACTAATGGGCTTTCCTGCAAAATGCCCATCCTTATCATTTAACTCAACTTCATTCCCTTCATTCTTCATGTTGGTTGTGGAGAGAAAGCTTCTTCTCCCTTTTCCTTTCAAATTCCTTTTCTTTTTCAATCACTCTAGCAATTGTGCATGTGAAAGCAAGTGTGGGGATCATCTTCCTCTTCATCTCCTTCTTCTTGTGCATCTCCACCTCTTGTTTTGAGAAACTACTTCTTCCCCAACTTCAAATTCGAAATTATCACAAGAGGTAAGCCTCACACTCTCTTTGTTAGGATTTTTGAGTTGCATGAGAGTCAATGGAGTCTCTCATACACATGCTTAGACTTTGATTGTGTTTTGATGGATATTATGTCTAGGGTTTGAGCCATTTGGGGATTCTAGAGTCTTGAATACCAAGAGAGTATAAAAGAGTTTGGAAAGCATAAATAGAGGCAAGTATATGTATAATAAGAGTTACATTCTTGTTAATTTTATTGACTCCATGAGATATTCATTCAATGTTCCTAATTCTTAATAAATGGATGTTTTAAATGATTTCAAGTTTATGGAAATGAATGGATGGATTAATTGTGATTATATGATGAATGGGAGCATGAAGGCTCCATTCTTATGCAGGTTTAGTAGTGGGAGGAAATATGTAAGAAGAAAAGGAAATGAGAAATGGAAGGAAAAGGAAATCCGGAACAAGAGTTCTGGACAGTTCGCTCGAGCGAACTGGACACATCGCGCGAGCGAACCAACCGTTCAAGCGAACATTTAAGTGCGTTCGAACCTTCAAGGTTCTGGAAAGGGGTCCGCTCGAGCGAACCCACTGCCATGCACTAGACTGCCTTTTGACCTTAATCTTTGGGTGATTTATCATCCCTAACCTATTTTAACCCACCTTAAATGTTCCAAATGGATACTTAAGGTGTCTACCCTTATTCCCTTAGGAAATTAAGAACTTGAGAGACTTTATGGCCTTGAAATGGAACCGTTAACCTTATTAATTGGCCTAATGGATGTTCATGAGTCTAACATTATGCCCTGAGGGTTAGTTTAGGAACTTAATGTATCTCTCATAAATGGTGACACCTGAGAATGTAGTAATACATGGAGTTGCTAAACTTACCTTGTATTGGGTGGTGAGAGACTAAAATAATTAGTTAGAAATGGTTAGTAAGAATCATTGACTCCTTGACTTATTGCATTTCATATTGGATTATATTTTCATTTGAAAGATCAATCATTATAAGTAAATAAGTTTATTTCATTTCTCAGATCCTTTGAGATTCAATAGCTTTATTTCCTTTATTTCCTCCACTATTTACTATATGTGGTATATTTGTTCAGAAATCATGAGAAATGTGGATTGAGTGAGTATATGATATGATGAGATATGTATTGAATTGATTCGTTTAGAAATGATGTGAAATACAAACTCACTCGAGTCCACTTATTATTCGATTTGTTTGATTTCGATTGAGTCGGCACTACCTAGCTTCGACCCTGTGACGCCCGACGGGGCCAGCACTTGGGTTCGTATTTGAGAGACTACTGCAGTATGTCGCCTGGAGTACCGGAACTCCAGAACCGGGTAGCCAGTTAGCCTTTGGCCGGGCCGCTGGTGACATCCCAACAAGATTTAGCTCTCTTTGAGAGGATGAGCTTTAAGTAGTAGCCACATTTGTATGGTTTCTTATTTATTGATTCATCAGCATGCTTTATTCCAGCACAATTTGCATAGTGGATACTATTATTGTCATCCATTAAATTGCTCGTATTAAATTCAAAGTTGCAACAATATGTAATTTCTATTGTGCTTATACTTGCTAAAATCGTCGTATTGAGATACTACATTTGGTGTCACAGACACAGATACAGCTCCCGGCCCTGAAGAGGCCCAGGAGAGAGAGGAGGGTACCCAGGAGGTACCAGCAGGACTAGAAGAGTGGCCAGAACCAGGGCCAGCTTAGATTTGACCTCCGTGGAGTGCGAACTACACTAGTAAATACCATAGTTCGTGTGACTATCATTTTCATATGGTCACCTGAAATCCTTTTGAATATACTTTTGGTAGTGCATGTATAGGTTCTTTCAACAGTTGTTTAGGGATTCTTTTATTGATCCCTCTTTTGTAATTAATGTATAAACTTGTTTACTTCCTTTGTGTCAAACTTAAATGTTTAATTTACCTCGATGGAATTTGATACCTTATATAAATACATTACGACTTCCGCTATATGAAATGTTATGTGTTCTCACATGTGGATTAGTCGATTTTTCTCTCCTTCGTATGTTGTATTTGACTCGAGACAGGTACAATATACGGGAGTACGTGTGACACACCTCGGGGATTACCCTATGCCAGGGTGATTTCGGGACCGGGATGTGACAACAATCGTCTGCAGAGATCCCACTGTTCTTCCTCCTCCGCCCTTGGGTCCTTAACGGCCCAATCGGCCACAACGGCCCTTTTGTCATCCTGCTGAAAAACCCCAATCCTGTCTTCTCCAACTCCTCCAAGGTATTGACAAGGAACCCATCAGAACGTAGGGAGAGAGACATCTGCTTTCGGAAGAATCGAGACCACGAATCCGGACCATCCGCAATCTTGAGATCGCGGCAGACCTGGGAACGCTGAATCCGTAACGTTTCGGGAAAGCCGGGCAGTTGGAAATCTTCTGAGTCGGTATTATTGGAGTGAGGGAGGTTGATCCAGACGTTGAAGCAGATGGTGTAACACCCCGACCCCTAATGGCCTATTAATTATAATTAATTGTTTGATTAGTTAGTACGCTAGTTTAGAGTCTAAGTAGTCAGGGTTACCGATGAGTCTTGCGTGCGAAGTTCCGCACGATTCGGAGCGCGTTTGGGTAGGATAGAGAGTCGTTTTACGAACCGGGTAGGGTTTTTAAGGGATTTATGAGATTATGAGTTTTTGTGAGATTGGGTGCATTGGGTAGGTTTCGACGTTTCATGAACTTTAACCTTCGGTCGCGTTGCAATCTGACGCGTCGAAGAGGCCTGAAAACTATTGATTATATAAGTGGATCGACCCGGACCTTGACCCATCAACCCAAGCCCAAGCCCATGACCCATGTACACAAGTATCCTACCAACCCACTTAACTTATACTTATCTTCATTACATTCATTCCATTATTCACTCCAACTCAACTACACAACACAGCAACAGAGCCGACTCATTCTCTTCTCCATTTCCTCATCTCGTTCTCCTTTGTTGACGAGCGCCGGAGCTCCGGCGAAGCAAGCCAATCCACCCATCTTCTTCCTTGAGTCCCCAAGATCACAACTACACACTTTTCTTCTTGTTTCACCTACAACCCATTTAGAGGTAAGCTCTCTAAGCTTGGAAACCAATTCATCTTCTTCCTCCTTGGTTAGAAATGGAGTAGATAGGCTTACCTTGGCCTTGGCATGCATGTGTAGGAGCTATTTGGGATTTGGAAAAAGTGTTCACCCTTTTTGGAGCTTCCAAGGTGTTTTCTTCTTTCATTTTCTTCTTGAATCTGAATCATCACATCACTAAGGCAAGTCAATAGTTATATATATGCTTAATATGCTTGTCTACCTTGATTTGCTTGATAAAATCATGTTTTAGTTACTTTGGCTCAATTGATAACTTAGTTGATTGAAAACATGATAAATAGACTTGTAGTTTGAATGGGATGGATATAGCATCTGATGGCTTGATTAGTAGTTTTATAGGTTGTTATTAAGTTAGTTTTTATACCTACATATTGTGTTCATTAGGTCTCATAAGAAGAAATTGGGAAAAAATCCCATCTCAGCCAAAACAGAGACTCTGCCCAGTTTCCGCAGGCTTCTCGGTCGACCGAGACCTGTGTGTCGGTCGACCGAGACTACTCGCCCGAGACTATAGGAATTTTTGCAATTTTTCCATTTCAATGGATTTTTACCTTGTTTTAAGTTGGACTTTGGTGGACCTTTGGATACCCCTTTTTAGGACTCTTTTGACTTATGATGAGAGTGTTTTGAGCCGACATTTCTCACTGTGAATTCGGTTGTATCGAGAATCAATTGAACTCAATCTCGAACGGTATGGGATGTCGGGATACTCTTCTTTAAATCTATGCACGAAGATCATTCGTACGAGTATCGCGAACCCTAACCCTTCGTTGACTGAATAGGTTGTACGATGCTTCAGGGTTTACACTTTACTTAGGATTGGATCGTTTATTCGTTTTGAATTCAAATAGTACCTTCGGGCACTATCTTCTACATGTGATGAGCATATCCTTTAGTTCTATTTGTTTTGCTTTATTAGAGGATCCTTTTTAGAACTTAGATGAGGACTTAGGATTCCCTTTGTTATTACAATTGTTTCGTCATTCGTTTGAAGTGTTGAGGCTAGGGAGCTTTGATTGTCAAGCTTTGAGAGGACTACTATTGGTATTGGTTTGGGATTTGATTTGTTTTGGAATAAGTAGTTCTCTATTGGTATTGAATCTTGTTCGCGCAAGAAGCCTAGCCCTTCACCATTGTTTTAGGATTCTTTGTGTCAGGCACCACTCAACTGTTAACGTTCAACACAGTTGGGGCACCGACTGTGGGAGAACCCGATACCACCTCAAAGCAAGACAGAGCCAGAGCTCACGGAGCCCGAGCTACTTGAGCTGAGAGTTATTGTTCCTCGAGATGTTTTGTTTTGTTACGGCAAGACAGAGCCAGAGCTCACGGAGCCCGAGCTACTTGAGCTGATATTGTACGTCCTCGAGCAAAATAGTACCAGAGCTCACGGAGCCGGAGTACTTGAGCCACGAGTTGTTTGGATATTGGATACAGGGATTTTAGCCCTATTGATGATATATATTGGCATATGTGGATCGCCTATTTGTTAGTTTGTTTATGATTCGAATGCGATACATCTTCTACGATCGGAGTGCTAAGCATATCTTATGATCATGTGTACTCGTTTATTCTCTTTAGTACTGCATATTGATGTGGTTTATATATCTATTGTTTTGCCATCCGTTGTGTTGATGATGCTACTCTTGGTGCATAGGTACCGAGTACTTCTACCCAGAGGCGGAGGAGCAGACGGAGGAAGTTCAGGCGGATCAGCCTGATGACTTCCTAGAGTACAGTACGGACGGCATCGTATAGCCGTGACGACCCCGTACATGAGCGCCTCATGACTAGTTCCTTAGCTTCACCTTTTGTTTTCTCTTACTTTTGTTTAGGCCTAGTTTTAGTTGGCCTTTTTATTTGTAAATGATATTTTGTGTATAGTCTTAAACTCTAACCTTAATCTTGATATTCAGTAGATTGCTCTTAAACTATACATCTTTAAGATACCTCTTGTGTTATGAAGCTTCCGCTATTGTTTAATATAATCGAGGAAATGTTTATACCTCACAGCGGTCTTCGATCCAGATGGGACACGATTAGGGCGTTGGCTTGTGTTTATTATTGGAAAAAGTTTTAAATTAGCCCTAATCTCACGCATAACCCCAGTTTCACTTTTGGGGGCGTGACAAGTTGGTATCAGAGCAGTACTGGTTTCTAAATTAAAAATAAGTAGAAACTTAAGACGTGTGAGGATTGGGTTTTCGTTGGGTATCTTAGTTTGTGTAGATTGTATAGTTTGTATGCTAGATTGAGTCCTATAGGACTAACATGTCTTTTCTTGCAGAATGGCTGGGGGACATACCCGTTCTACACAGAACAACGATCCGACTGGGTCTAGTGGAGATGGATCGGTAGAGGCCAGATTCAATCAGCTCATGCAGGCCTTTATGGATTCTCAGACAGCACAGGCACAGACACAGACACAGCAACGGGAGGAACAGAGCAAACAGAGGGAGGATCAGGCTACCTTCCAGGCACAGATGCTTCAGTTCTTGCAGAGGCCAGCTCCGGTACCTCAGGTCATCATCCCTCCTAGGGTGCATGACTTGAATGACATCTATGACAAATTCAAAAAAAGGAACCCACCAGTATACTATGGCAATGAAGACCCACTTGATGCGGATGAGTGGGTGGTACAGATGGAGAAGATCTTCAAGGTCTTCCAGTGCACTGGACGGGAGTGTATACAGTTAGCCTCGTACATGTTCCGCGGTGTAGCAGAGTTGTGGTGGAAATCAGTGATGACTCCTTATGATACTATTGATGATGCTGAGGCTTGGACGTCATTTCGAACACTCTTTCGGGCAAAATACATTCCACCACATATTCAGGCTCAGAAGTTGATAGAGTTTGAGGCATTGGTCCAGGGATTGGACTCAGTGCAGATCTACGAACAGAAATTCACGAACCTTTCGAGATTTGCACCGGCCTTGGTTCAAGTTGAGGCTGATAAGGTGATGAGATTCATTCGAGGATTGAGACCTGATATCCAGATGGAGGTGACATCTGTTACCTTAGTCACCTATGAGGAGAACCTTAAGAGGGCATATTGGGCTGAGGAGTCCATTCGAAAGAAGATCCTTTTTGCACAGCAGTTTCCGGACGTACTTGCACCAGTTAGGAGCCCAGGTTTGGGGCAGTTGCAGCAGCGTCCACAGCAGTACCCTCGGTACCAGCAGTACCAGCAGCGTCCTCAGTTACAGTATCAGCAGCAGCAAGGCAAGAGGCCTAGGATTGACTCGGTACGTAGGACTTTTTGTGAGCGGTGTGGTAAGAGCTCTCATGTCACAGCGGCCTGCAGATGGACTACAGGAGCATGTTTTGAGTGTGGTTCGATGGAGCATCAGAGGAAGGATTGCCCTCGAGCACAGGAGCAGGGAGTGAGGAATGCAGCTCCACGACCACCGTTGGCAGCACAGCCTCCGAGGCAGGCACCTCAGCAGCCACTTAGGCCACCGCAGCAGCAACAGCAGCTTAGATTGCCAGCACCACAGGGCAGAGGACAGTTTAGACCTCAGGGACCACAGCGACCTCAGGGCCAGCAGTATGCACAGTATAGGCAGCAGGGTCAGCAGCAGCAGAGACCTCAGCAGTATGGTAGGGTACAGGCCCTGGATCTACAGGAGGGTGAAGAGGCTGGAGGAGTGGTGGAAGGTACACTCTTTATCTCAGATGTACCTGCTAGAGTCTTGTTTGATTCTGGTTCCACACACTCATTCGTGTCACCTATATTTGCTGCACGTTTGGTGGGAGATGTAGCTCCATTGTATTGTGTGTTGCTTGTTAGTACTCCTTTAGGAAAGACTGTGCAATGTGAATCCTATTTTCCAGCTTGTAAAGTGCAGGTGGGGAGTTTTATATTAGCTGCAGACTTGATCATCCTAGAGATGAAGGACTTTGATGTGATCCTAGGTATGGATTGGTTATCCACCTACAGAGCAGTGATGGATTGCTTCAACAAAATCGTCAGATTGCAAGTTTTAGCAGATAGTGTAGAGATAGTTGGGGAGAGGAAACCCATGTCCACTAGAGTCATCTCGGCTTTGAAAGCCGATCGATTGATTAGGAATGGATGCGAGGGTTATGTAGCTTATGTTTTAGAGGAGGATACAGTGTCCAGAGCGGTGGGGGATATTCCAGTTGTGTGTGAATTCCCGGATGTCTTTCCGGAGGAGATACCTGGATTACCACCGGTTCGGGAGATTGACTTCACGATTGAGCTGAAGCCAGGGACAGCACCGATTTCAAAGGCTCCTTACCGCATGGCTCCAGCAGAGCTAAGAGAGCTGAAAGCTCAACTGCAGGACCTTATGGATAAAGGGTTTGTGAGACCTAGTTTATCCCCGTGGGGTGCACCAGTGCTTTTCGTGAAGAAGAAAGATGGATCAATGCGCATGTGCATCGATTACCGGCAGCTGAATCAGGTTACGGTCAAGAATAAGTATCCTTTACCTCGTATAGACGAGTTGTTTGATCAGTTGCAGGGAGCACAGCATTTTTCCAAGATAGATCTGAGATCTGGTTATCACCAGATACGGGTTCGAGATCAGGATGTGCAGAAAACAGCCTTTAGGACTAGATATGGACATTATGAGTTCTTGGTTATGCCATTTGGGCTGACAAACGCTCCAGGAGTATTTATGGCCTTGATGAACAGAGTCTTTGCACCCTGCTTAGACAAGTTCACGGTCGTATTCATAGATGATGTCCTAGTCTACTCGAAGTCTAGAGATGAGCATGCAGAGCATTTGAGGAGTGCATTGCAGATCTTGAGGGAGAATCAGCTCTATGCTAAGCTCAGTAAATGTGAGTTTTGGCTGGAGCAAGTGTCTTTTCTTGGACACATCATCTCTAGAGAAGGTTTGGCAGTAGATTCCGCGAAGATTGAGGCAGTGGTTAGTTGGCAGAGCCCGAAGTCAGCGTCAGAGATTAGGAGTTTTCTTGGGTTAGCAGGATATTACAGGAGATTTGTGAAGGGATTCTCTAGCATTGCAGCTCCGTTGACTAAATTGACGAGGAAAGATGTTCCTTTTGTTTGGACGGAGCAATGTGAGGAGAATTTCCAGGAGCTGAAGACTAGATTGACTACAGCACCTATTCTCTCGTTACCTACGGGGACTGGAGGATTCGTGGTTTTTACAGATGCTTCAGGCATTGGATTGGGTTGCGTACTCATGCAGGAGGGGAAGGTCATAGCGTATGGATCTAGACAGTTGAAAGAGCATGAGAAGAGATACGCTACTCATGACTTGGAGCTTGCAGCTGTGGTCATGGCATTGAAGATGTGGAGACACTACTTGTATGGTGAGAAATTCGAGGTTCACTCGGATCATAGGAGTCTCCAGTATCTATTTGGGCAGAAAGATCTGAACATGAGGCAGACTAGATGGATGGAGTACATCAAAGACTACGACTTCCCGATAAAGTATCATCCCGGGAAAGCGAATGTGGTGGCGGATGCATTGAGCAGAAAAGCAGTGACTACCGGATGTTTACAGACAGAGTGGTCTTTGACAGAGCTATTCAGAGATTTAGCCATTGAGTTTCAGCCACGGAGTGAAAGAGTCATGGTTGCCAATATGCACATTTGGGAACCAGAAATTCTTAGCAGAATCAAGAGCAGTCAGTCAGAGGACCCAGAGTTGGTCAGATTGATAGAGAGCATAGTAGAGAGGCCAGAGTTTAGACTCATCGATGGAGTGTTGTACTGCCAGGATAGGCTATGTGTGCCGGGTGTGCATGACTTGAGAAACGAGATTATGGTTGAGGCACACCATTCTCGTTATGCTATTCACCCAGGGAGCACCAAAATGTACCAGAACTTGAAGAGCTTTTATTGGTGGAGCAACATGAAGAAGGACATTGCAGGATTTGTATCGAGATGTCTGGTGTGTCAACAAGTGAAGATTGAACATCAGAAACCTCCTGGATTACTCCAACCACTGAAGGTTCCGGAGTGGAAATGGGAGCATATCACCATGGACTTCGTTGCAGGATTGCCACCCATGCGGGAGAATGACAGCATTTGGGTGATCGTTGACAGACTCACGAAGTCTGCACACTTCATTCCGATGAAGATGAGAGGATCCATGGATGTGTTAGCACACAAGTACATTGACAATGTTGTCAAGTTGCATGGAATTCCAGATTCCATTGTTTCAGATAGAAATATGAGGTTTGTGGGCAGATTTTGGGTCAGTTTGCAAGCAGCCTTAGGCACTACATTGAACTTCAGCACAGCGTATCACCCGCAGACCGACGGACAGACAGAGAGGACCAATCAGACTATGGAGGATATGTTGCGGGCATGTGTACTTGATTTCGGGAAAGACTGGGAGAAGAGTCTTCCTTTGTGCGAATTTGCCTACAACAACAGCTATCACTCTAGTATCGGGATGGCACCGTTCGAGGCTTTGTACGGACGGAAGTGTAAGACCCCGATTTGTTGGGAGGAGATTGGTGTTCGGAGCTTTCACGGACCGTCGATTATCAGTGATACCAGTGAGAAAGTGAAGCAGATTATTGATAGGCTGAAAATTGCAAGGGATCGTCAGAAGAGTTACGCAGACCTGAAGAGAAGGGATTTGGAGTTTCAGGTTGGAGATAAAGTGTTTCTCAAAGTCTCACCGACTAGAGGAACTATGAGATTCGGTCAGAAAGGGAAACTGGCTCGGAGATACATTGGACCGTTTGAGATAGATATGCGCGTGGGTGAAGTGGCTTACAGATTGATACTACCAGCAGAGTTAGCAGGAGTGCACAGAGTTTTCCACATTTCGATGCTGAGGAAGTATATTCCAGACCCTTCACACGTGCTACATCATGAGCCTTTGGATGTTCAGCCAGATGTTACGTATGTAGAGAGGCCGAAGAAGATAATTGATACTAAAGAGCAGGTGTTGAGGACCCGGACCATTCATTGGGTCAAAGTCCAATGGGAGCACCACAGTCCAAGGGAAGCAACTTGGGAGCTTAGAGATCAGATTCAGGAGAAGTATCCCGAGTTATTGCCAGATTCAGAGTTATTGTCAGAGGTGTGTTAGGGATTTGGAGGACCAAATAGCCTAAGTGGGGGAGGATGTAACACCCCGACCCCTAATGGCCTATTAATTATAATTAATTGTTTGATTAGTTAGTAAGCTAGTTTAGAGTCTAAGTAGTCAGGGTTACCGATGAGTCTTGCGTGCGAAGTTCCGCACGATTCGGAGCGCGTTTGGGTAGGATAGAGAGTCGTTTTACGAACCGGGTAGGGTTTTTAAGGGATTTATGAGATTATGAGTTTTTGTGAGATTGGGTGCATTGGGTAGGTTTCGACGTTTCATGAACTTTAACCTTCGGTCGCGTTGCAATCTGACGTGTCGAAGAGGCCTGAAAACTATTGATTATATAAGTGGATCGACCCGGACCTTGACCCATCAACCCAAGCCCAAGCCCATGACCCATGTACACAAGTATCCTACCAACCCACTTAACTTATACTTATCTTCATTACATTCATTCCATTATTCACTCCAACTCAACTACACAACACAGCAACAGAGCCGACTCATTCTCTTCTCCATTTCCTCATCTCGTTCTCCTTTGTTGACGAGCGCCGGAGCTCCGGCGAAGCAAGCCAATCCACCCATCTTCTTCCTTGAGTCCCCAAGATCACAACTACACACTTTTCTTCTTGTTTCACCTACAACCCATTTAGAGGTAAGCTCTCTAAGCTTGGAAACCAATTCATCTTCTTCCTCCTTGGTTAGAAATGGAGTAGATAGGCTTACCTTGGCCTTGGCATGCATGTGTAGGAGCTATTTGGGATTTGGAAAAAGTGTTCACCCTTTTTGGAGCTTCCAAAGTGTTTTCTTCTTTCATTTTCTTCTTGAATCTGAATCATCACATCACTAAGGCAAGTCAATAGTTATATATATGCTTAATATGCTTGTCTACCTTGATTTGCTTGATAAAATCATGTTTTAGTTACTTTGGCTCAATTGATAACTTAGTTGATTGAAAACATGATAAATAGACTTGTAGTTTGAATGGGATGGATATAGCATCTGATGGCTTGATTAGTAGTTTTATAGGTTGTTATTAAGTTAGTTTTTATACCTACATATTGTGTTCATTAGGTCTCATAAGAAGAAATTGGGAAAAAGTCCCATCTCAGCCAAAACAGAGACTCTGCCCAGTTTCCGCAGGCTTCTCGGTCGACCGAGACTACTCGCCCGAGACTATAGGAATTTTTGCAATTTTTCCATTTCAATGGATTTTTACCCTGTTTTAAGTTGGACTTTGGTGGACCTTTGGATACCCCTTTTTAGGACTCATTTGACTTATGATGAGAGTGTTTTGAGCCGACATTTCTCACTGTGAATTCGGTTGTATCGAGAATCAATTGAATTCAATCTCGAACGGTATGGGATGTCGGGATACTCTTCTTTAAATCTATGCACGAAGATCATTCGTACGAGTATCGCGAACCCTAACCCTTCGTTGACTGAATAGGTTGTACGATGCTTCAGGGTTTACACTTTACTTAGGATTGGATCGTTTATTCGTTTTGAATTCAAATAGTACCTTCGGGCACTATCTTCTACATGTGATGAGCATATCCTTTAGTTCTATTTGTTTTGCTTTATTAGAGGATCCTTTTTAGAACTTAGATGAGGACTTAGGATCCCCTTTGTTATTACAATTGTTTCGTCATTCGTTTGAAGTGTTGAGGCTAGGGAGCTTTGATTGTCAAGCTTTGAGAGGACTACTATTGGTATTGGTTTGGGATTTGATTTGTTTTGGAATAAGTAGTTCTCTATTGGTATTGAATCTTGTTCGCGCAAGAAGCCTAGCCCTTCACCATTGTTTTAGGATTCTTTGTGTCAGGCACCACTCAGCTGTTAACGTTCAACACAGTTGGGGCACCGACTGTGGGAGAACCCGATACCACCTCAAAGCAAGACAGAGCCAAAGCTCACGGAGCCCGAGCTACTTGAGCTGAGAGTTATTGTTCCTCGAGATGTTTTGTTTTGTTACGGCAAGACAGAGCCAGAGCTCACGGAGCCCGAGCTACTTGAGCTGATATTGTACGTCCTCGAGCAAAATAGTACCAGAGCTCACGGAGCCGGAGTACTTGAGCCACGAGTTGTTTGGATATTGGATACAGGGATTTTAGCCCTATTGATGATATATATTGGCATATGTGGATCGCCTATTTGTTAGTTTGTTTATGATTCGAATGCGATGCATCTTCTACGATCGGAGTGCTAAGCATATCTTATGATCATGTGTACTCGTTTATTCTCTTTAGTACTGCATATTGATGTGGTTTATATATCTATTGTTTTGCCATCCGTTGTGTTGATGATGCTACTCTTGGTGCATAGGTACCGAGTACTTCTACCCAGAGGTGGAGGAGCAGACGGAGGAAGTTCAGGCGGATCAGCCTGATGACTTCCTAGAGTACAGTACGGACGGCATCGTATAGCCGTGACGACCCCGTACATGAGCGCCTCATGACTAGTTCCTTAGCTTCACCTTTTGTTTTCTCTTACTTTTGTTTAGGCCTAGTTTTAGTTGGCCTTTTTATTTGTAAATGATATTTTGTGTATAGTCTTAAACTCTAACCTTAATCTTGATATTCAGTAGATTGCTCTTAAACTATACATCTTTAAGATACCTCTTGTGTTATGAAGCTTCCGCTATTGTTTAATATAATCGAGGAAATGTTTATACCTCACAGCGGTCTTCGATCCAGATGGGACACGATTAGGGCGTTGGCTTGTGTTTATTATTGGAAAAAGTTTTAAATTAGCCCTAATCTCACGCATAACCCCAGTTTCACTTTTGGGGGCGTGACAGATGGCCCAGCCGTACGCCCCGCCAGTGATGAAGACCGAGTGGAAGATCCCGTGCGCGCTGGCGATCTCGACCATCCATCCGAAGAAGAAGTCGGAGATGATGCAGATGGGCTGGCGGCCATCTTCTTCTCGGGCGGTGGCGGAGATGAGTCGGTCGAAGGAGGGTTGGAGGGTTTGGGTGGCTTTATGCAGACGTGGGAAGAAGAGAAGGTTGGGCAAGGTGTCGGCGCTTTCGCAGTTGGGTGGGAGGCCGTGATCAGGACCGTTGAATGGGAGAGTGGCAAGACGGATGCTGGATTCTGGAGGGAGCATGGATTGCAGGGTGAGAATGTTGAGAGGGGTGTTGACAATGGTGATGGTGTGGCCAGTTCTCTGCTCTAGGAGCCTGGCCAAGCCAATAAAAGGAATGAGATGACCTTGGGCCATGAAGGGAAAGAGGATGAAGTGAGCCATAGATTGTGTGATCAATTTCATGGAGCAGTACACCCAACGATGGAGAAAATTTGAATTTATGTATGTAAGAGTTGCGTGCATGCCACATACTATATTTATTTTTAATGTTTCAGATTTCAATAGTTATGTCGAGAGACTGTTGACTTTTACTTCTTTCGATTCAAGATTTCAATTCAAGTGACAACCTGCGATGATTTGGATTGGGCGGAGCAACCGGCCATGACAGTATCGCTTTATAAAATCTGCCACTCGCCCGGCAACCCATGAGCTTAACCAATGTCAACTTTTGCCCGCGAACGCCAAGGCTGCAACTCCATAGCTTGTGAGCTACAAAGCTCGTTTGTTGGTGGAATGGTGGGGTTCTGAGACTATGTTTCCTATCTATGTACGGAGGAATGTTAAACAGCCCCAACAACCGGCTGGCTTAGATCAATGTTTGAGGGCCCGATCTCTCACTATCTCGTAATGCATAATCAAGCGTGTTAAGACACTTGTTATAAATTAATTTTAATATACAATCACACACGCGTGTACATTTATAGGTGTATACAAGCAGCAAAGGTCAGGAAAGATATATTAAAGCAGTATAATAGTTAAAATTATATTAAAAAAAAGGAATTCGCTATTAATTATTATTTTAAAGAAATTCTAGAAGAAAATAAGATGAAAAGAGCTTAAAATTCTATGGTAACGGAAAGATATTCTTTTGAAGAATAAGAATGATGTTGTTATTAATGAGAAATTAAAATAATATGAAGCATTTCAACATATAAAAAATGAAATTCAAGTAAAAGGCACAAATACTGCACAATATATTACGGTTTCTTCGGCGCAATCATAAATTTAGGTTTCCTGTAAGTTTGTAACACAAAATTTGTTATACAAGCACAATATTTTTGGTATAATTATAATTAAATAGATTTTATTTTATTCTCACCACCTTGGACAAAATATGTGAATGAGGATTTAAGCTAATGGAATTAGCCTCACTTGTGATTTGGGTTTTATTAATTCATGTTTGACTAACTTTATGCAAAATCATTAGAATATAGTTAAAACATATATTAATCAAAGAAAAGGCAGATAGAAACAAACAAAGAGAAAACATCAAACCCAAAAGCTAACAAAGAGAGAATCTGTTAGATGTGTACATGATTTTTACTATCTTTTCTTCTTTTTCTTTATTTTTTTTTCTTGTGAGATGGATAGAAGAGTTTAATGATGTACCTTCACCCATTCCACCACCGGTATGGAAGATGAAATGGAAATGCAACTGACCTTCATTGGGACTTGACAAAAATATTATACATGAAAAAGAAAGTATTTTAGGAGGTTTTAAAGAAAGATTTTAGTGGTTTCAGAGAGATTGTTGGAGATTAAAAACAAGTAAAGGATCCATGAGTATGGTATTGGGGAGATTATTGAATAATAATAGTAATTACTATGGTAAGATTATTAATAAAATAGCTCTTATAAAAAGAGACATTAATTTTAGAGGATTTTAAGAGAAAGGTTTTAGTGGTTTCAGAGAGATTTTGAGAGTTAAGAAAGCAAGAATCGATAACATTTGGATATTGAAGAGATTAATTATAGGATAACAATAGTTGTTATTATGGTAGAATAATTAATATGATAGCATGACAAGATCAAAACTAAGAGAGGTTTGTGGATGCATTGGATTCCGACTCGCTATGTGGATTAATAGAGAGAGAATTTAAATATCCGACATTTTGGAAATCATATGTGGCATAAGCGGTAATACCACATGGCGTTTGTGAAAAATATGACGTGGCACCGTGAAGCAGGGAGTGTTGACGTGGCTCCCTCGAGAGCCTCCCTCACTATTGCTTTAATATAAATATATATATATATATAATAGCAACAAAGGCCCGTGCTATACCCGTGCCTTGTTATAAACATCTCTCCAATTGTAGTCTATTATTTAATACATATAATTAAAGAGAACCAAAGAATCCATAATTTATAGAATTACAAATAACAGTGTAGTACTTAATTTACTCACAGTGAACCACGCATTTTTAAGAAATACATATAATCGACAATTTTTTAGCAAGTAGCCTTTAATTAATAGTAAAATTGAGTTAAGCTGATTAATATTGAATCATTTCATTAAAAGATTTTAAATAGAATTCTACATTGCCAAACAACAATGCACGTTCCCATATAGTTAAAGACAGTCCCAACCAACTAACCCAACATGCAGAACCTGACCTACAATTATAAAAGTCGATTGTACATGATGGGTCCCACATGCCCATCATTCAATAAAAAAAAAGAAGAACTCACAATTTTTTTTTTGTAAGCCCTTTAAACAAGAAAAAAATTTGAAAGAAATAAAAGCCAAATAGACCATTTTTCCACTGGATGCCATGATTCGCATACATCAAAGTGGATCAAAACAGGCCCATCACGAGGAATATTTTTTTTTACATTTTCATACAAACCCTTTAAACAAAAAATAATAACAATAAATTATATATAGACCAAATATGAAGAAAGGTAGTAATTTCTTGGAAAGATATAATATTGATATAATATAATTATTTTCCGTATAGTATACTTGCATGGGCCACTGAGTAGTCTTGATATCAATAATACTTAATAATTTACATTAAAAACTATTCTAGATTTGGAGAGAATTTAACTCAATAGAGATTTGAGAGTCGAGAGGATTAAGAAGGAAAGACAATGACATTTGAAAGAACTATTTATGATAAGATTAAGAAAGAAAATAGAGAAAAATTTAAATTTAAAAAACTAATTAGTAGGAGAAATATCAAGGGAGTCAAAAGGAGGGAATAAAGATTGCGATTTCCGTAACTTACATATGTTCCTAATTATATAACCAACAAAAATTGATGTCTTGTTTCGGCAAGACCCTTAAATTTAGTTTGAGACTAAAAATTGAGGCATGGGAGCTCTTACGTGGCGCTATGAAATACGAGAGAGCTGACGTGGCACCCTCTACATTGCACCTCCTAATTGCTTTAATATATATAAATTAAAAAGGAGGGGTTCTCAATATGACCCCATTTTTTTCAGGTTCTCTATTGGACCCACTTTTTCAGCGCTATCTTTTAGTGTCATCCAATCGCCCCCACTCACCACTCCTTTTGATCGGAACTAATTATAATTTCAAGTTGTCTAAAATATTATTCAATATTAGATTTTATCCCAACAAATTTGGACGAAGTATGGCTCTTGAAGGGATAATTTGATAAGACTTATATTTCCCTCATCTACCATTGCACTCCTCAATCCAATTAATGGTCAGTATCCATTTCTGATAATAGATCGTGAAGCCCTGTGAGAGGACTTCAACCAATTGCTTGGATTGAATAAGTGTGCCACACAGAAGAGAGATCATGAACTCCCAAGGATGAATCATTCCATCATTAGAAAATAAAATAAAAAAGTGAACTAGAATGCGCGGGGCCTAGTTTCTTAACATGTGAACCCTTCCAAGCACGTCTTCCCTCTTAATTTTGTCACTTACCAAGTTTCAATTCAAACCTTGAATCTGGTCATTGATTCGGAAGTGGGCCCACCATAAGTGATTGGAAAATTTACCGTACAGCTGGTGTTATACCTGACACTTGCCCCACAACAGTCAAATTTTAAATATTGTTTGCAGAACAGTTCGTACAATAATGTGCGAAATCGCATGACCTTAGAATATCTCACGGTATGATGTGTGCGATATCACACGGCCCTAGGATATTACACGAAGAACATACTTAAAATTTGGCCCCTTGGGTGAATGTATGATCTAAGGACATCTTTCTAGGCAATATCCCAAAGTGATTTCCTGCACAATCCACATTGACATCTGAGAAATGTGGGCAAGCATCATCCGGTCCGCTGTGTATTTGATGAAGTGAGATCCCATGTTAAACGAGTGGAACTCCATGGGTGGAATCACCTAATTAAATTCGAATTGCCCAAAACAAATGTTCTCAAGAAATATATCAAAATGTTTTCTCAGTTATTGTTGGGTCCACTGATTGAATTGACTATTTTTTAAGAGGAGTGATAATGAATATACAGAATTTAGTGTTAATTATATTTTTATCATATGGTCAACCATATAGTGGGCCCAATTCTGAATGAGATAACACTTGGACTATTCTATATACATACATGGAAGGCATTTATTTTGAGGGGTAAAATGGTTGCTTCATTGTGGCCCATAAGCATGCATTTTTTTTTTTTTTTTTGGTATAGAAAGGCATGCATTAGTTCACGGTAAAATGAAGGAGTTATAATTAGCATAAGCAAGTTCTTATTAAGTTGGGCTGAAACACGGATTTGAAAAGAAAGTACATAACAGGAACAGACGGACTTTTCCCAGAAGTTTGATTCGCTCATCTTTCTCTTGTGGCAGCGTTCATGAACGCATCCATGGCTTTTACTGAAGTGCCCTTCAATCCTTCCTCCTCACTAATAGCTGCTTCAATCATCCCTTTAATCTCCAAAGCCTTTCTTCTCATCTTCTTTCCTTTCTCCATCTCTCCCATCACCATCTCTATCACCTCCTTCACATGCCCTTTGTCAATTTTAGAGTCATTCCCCCTTGCAATCTCCACACAAACCCCAACCTCCTCCTCCAACATCTTAGAATTGTAGAACTGATCAGCAGCAATGGGCCACCCCATTAAAGGAATACCCTGGCTCAAGCTCTCTAGTACTGAATTCCAACCACAGTGGCTGAGAAACACACCCGTTGATTCATGCGCCAAAATCTCCAATTGGGGTGCCCATTGCCTCACCAATAGCCCTTGTTTTCTCTCTGCAACCCTCTCTTCGAACCCCTCAGGCAGCCATTCTGCCCTGAAATCTCCATTTATGTCGTTCCCGAGCGGAGGACGGACGACCCAAATGAAGGCCCTTCCACTCTCTTCCAAACCCATCGCCAACTCCATCATCTGCGATGCAGAGATGGTATTCTCGGATCCAAAAGACACATACACAACAGAAGATGTACGGTGGAGATTCAACCACAAAACACAATCGTCTGCAGAGATCCCACTGTTCTTCCTCCTCCGCCCTTGGGTCCTTAACGGCCCAATCGGCCACAACAGCCCTTTTGTCATCCTGCTGAAAAACCCCAATCCTGTCTGCTCCAACTCCTCCACGGTGTTGAAGAGAAACCCATCAGAACGCAGCGAGAGCGACATCTGCGTTTGGAAGAATCGAGACCACGAGTCCGAACCATCGGCAATCTTGAGATTGCAGGAGAGCTGGGAACGGTGTATCCGTAACGTTTCGGGAAAACCAGGCAGTTGGAAATCTTCTGAGTCGGTATTGGAGTGAGGGAGGTTGATCCAGACGTTGAAGCAGATGGCCCAGCCGTAAGCCCCGCCAGTGATGAAGACCGAGTGGAAGATCCCGTGCGCGCTGGAGATCTCGACCGTCCATCCGAAGAAGAAGTCGGAGATGATGCAGATGGGCTGGCGGCCATCTTCTTCTAGGGTGGTGGCGGAGATGAGTCGGTCGAAGGAGGGTTGGAGGGTTTGGGTGGCTTTATGCAGACGTAGGAAGAAGAGAAGGTTGGGCAAGGTGTCGGCGCTTTCGCAGTTGGTTGGGAGGCCGTGATCAGGACCGTTGAATGGGAGACTGGCAAGACGGATGCTGGATTCTGGAGGGAGCATGGATTGCAGGGTGAGAATGTTGAGAGGGGTGTTGACAATGGTGATGGTGTGGCCAGTTCTCTGTTCTAGGAGCCTGGCCAAGGCAAGAAAAGGAATGAGATGGCCTTGCGCCATGAAGGGAAAGAGGATGAAGTGAGCCATAGATTATTGTGTGATCACATTTTTCATGGGGCAGTACACCCAACGATGGAGAAAATTTGAACTTACGTAAGATTTGGGTGCATGCATGCCAAATACATGCTTATTTTTAATGGTTCAGATTTCAATAGTTATGTCGCGAGACTGTTATAGAGTTTTACTCCTTTCGATTCAAGTTTTCAATTCAAGTTACAGCCTACGAGGATTTTGATTGGGCAGACCAGCTGGCCACGACAGTATGGCTTTTTAAAATCTGCCACTCGCCCGGCAACCCATGTGCTTAACCAATGTCAGCTTTTGCCCGCAACGGGTGAACTCCACAGCTTGAACTGATTTCGAGATGAATTTTAACTATCCGTCAATCCTTCTGGTCAGCTAACGGAAACTCTAAACAGTAATGACGTCTATTGTCTTTCATCAAATCAAAACTCCTGTCTGAACGTTGTGAATTCATCAAGAAGCACGAATTGGCATATGAATTTTTATGGAACACTAAAATAATGCCTTTTCTATTAGAGCACGCCTATTCAGGTGGGCCCACCATAAATCATCATTTAGGTAGGCACTACCGTTACATCATTGAGTGGGTCATTTAATCTGTGCAGAGATAAAATGCAGAGAAGGGAGAAAGGTGATGAGAGTCGAATATTTCATGCAGCGGGTGTATATATACAATGGGGGTTGCATTGTATTAAAATGCAGCGTAGCTGCACGGGAGTCCAGCCCCACTAAACAAGTAGGAATGATGGGAAAAAGAAAATGAAATGGCACTTCTCTGTAGGTAAGCTAGTTATCAACATTGGTAGCTTGGACTATGGCACCATGAACGCAGAGAAGCTACATAAGTGAGATGAGATCCATATCCTAAGAAGAATAGCCCACATAAATAGAAAAGAATAGCCCACAAGAATAGAAACAGCAAGCACGTAAAGTGGTGGAAAGAGTAGCACATTCAAAGATTAATTGCTCTGCAGCCAGGTAAGCTCTGCAACCTAGAATATAAGTAAAATAAAGAATCCTTGGATTTCCAATATATATATATATATATATATATATATATATATATATAATTTAAAAAGTAGAGCTAAATTTGAAAATGGAGTTCTTACGAGTTTGTAAGAAGTACCAAAACAAGTTGGCATCAGCCTGATATTAGATGGTGAAACTCATCATTTTTGGCAAAAGAGTAGTTTACGAGGCGAACAAGTAATCTAACACAAAAAAGACTACCCTTTTGGCCTTAATTTTTATTTTTATTTTATTTATTTTTTGTAATGACCTTTTGGCCTATAATTGATGTCCCCCCCTTTTTTTTTTCCTTTTTTTGAGATCATGTCATTAACACAACGGGTTCGCACTGGATGGACAATTGGAACTCTAGCATCCAATAGGGTGGGAGCGGCCGTGTGGAAAAAGTGCATCTAGATAAAGATGCAATAAAAGTTGCAGGGCTTATCACTCACGTTGGATCTTTTAAAGAAGCATGAGATGCCACAATAGTAAGGGCTATGATGTACGATAATCCAAAATGCTTCCATACTTCACTTTTTGTGTATAATGTCTTCGTCTCTTTCATGTAATGGTATGTCCCTACCATATTCACGTCGTATATAGGCATCATAGGGTAAGAGGATTAAGACCCCCAAAGTGAACTCCTGCATCGGACATAGGGTTGTAAATGGGTCGATTCCGGCCCAGGTCCAGGGTGGACCCGAAACCGTTTAGTAAGAGGGGGAACCGGACCTGGACCCGGATCAGAACCCGGAAACGGTTCCGGAACCGGTTCCGATAATTTTAATGGGAACTGGAACCGGAACCGTTTGCAATGCGGGTCTAAAGCCAAACAAACCCCAGAAATCCATAATAGTATTTTCAAAACACGGCAGTGAATAGCCTTATTAGAGAATAAAGCAAAATAACCCAAATTTTAAAAAAAAGAAAAAGAAAAAGAAAAAAATGAATGAAAGCCCATTACAATGTAAGATGGAACGAAATTGCATTGCCTGTATCACCATCAGGGAGCATTCCAATGGCAAAAGACAAGGTCTCCCATACTTCAAGTTTCAGGGTTCAGAAAGATCAAGACAAAGTGCAGAAAAAAATGATAATAAGAAGTGAATAAAAAGCAATAAATAGTGTTAGGCTTAGATAGCAGTACAAGAAAAAGGCCCAGCGACCAAATGTTTCAGCGACCGCAATTTTTGGTAGCTATTACGGATAATAGCGACCGCTATTAGCGATCGAAAAATAAATCCCGTCGCAATTTCACAGTTTCCGCCATTAAAATTGGCGCAATGGCATCAGGGCTGCATTCGGTCGCAGAAATCGGTCGCAGATCGCTTCTTTTTTTTCCCTTTGCCGCCACCAAAAACCCTCCACCAAAATCCCTTTTTCCCTCGCTCTCGGTCTCTCACCATCAAAAACCCTCCACCAAAATCCCTTTTTCCCTCGCTCTCGGTCTCTCACGGCTAAACTCTCGCATTTCTCCCTCTGTTGGCCCATCCCCACCCGAGGCGACCCTCTCTCTTGTTCTCACCTTTCCCCTCAGGAATCAGGATACCTCTCGCCATTGCCCTCCACGTGAGCAATACCTACCAGCCAGCCCTCCTCCTCCAACTACTGCGCACACCTCACGGCCTATCGCCCTCATCGCCTCCCTGCGCAGAGTCTCCGCCAATCTCGCAGCCCATCATCCCTTTCACGCCGCTCTCTCCGTCGTCGCCATCTCCTCGTGCGCAGAACCTTCCCAGAACCTATCTGGACTCCCCCTCTGGAGCCGATCCTCTCCCACGTGGGCCACTGGCTGTTGCAGATCTGATCTAGTTTGGTTTGGGTGAAGAGCGGGGCGTTTTAAAGATCAGTGAAAAAGAACAAGCAGTCAATATCGTAGAACAGAGAGAATCGCCTCGCCGGAGAAGAAGGGCGAGTTTCTGTTGCTGTCCTCGTCAGATTTGGGCGGGTATCTTTGTTGCAGAACAGAGATAATCACATTGCCGGAAAAGAAAGACAAGTCTCGTTTGCTCTCCTCGTCAGATTTGGGTGGGCATCCTTGTTGCAGAACCAGTTTGTTTGATTTCTTTCGCAGATTCCAGTTTCTACTTTTTCATCTCTCGAAATGCTTTGCTTTCCCATTGATCTGCTCTCTCTCTCCCTCTGCTTCAAGGAAAGATCGAATGTCATATTGCTTCGAAAAGAATTTCTCTTGGTTTTTGTTTTCTGTTTGGCTGTGATCTTTGGAATGCTGTTTATGCCTTTCTCTTTCTTTTATATTAAACTTCTTTTCGCTGAATTCAAGTTCTGGGTAACTTCCCCCCTCAATGTTAGGGTTTATGCACTGACACCAAAGGGCTTTGATAACTTGGAGAAAGAGTGAAAGAGCGGTATGGACAGGCAAAAAAGATGTTGAAGAATCTTATCAACTGAGTGAAAATTATGGCTTGTGGAAAAGAGACAAACGCACACAAAAGTTGCAATTATGTGATCCATGGCTTTCTTTTTGAGTCACTATGCTTTGCCTGGTCTTTCCTTTTTGTAGGTGCCTTTTAATAGTATCAATTGGGCTTTTCCCCTAGTTGGGTTATCCTTCATTCACACACACACACTGAGAGAGAAGCAGTTAAGATAATCAAATATTTAGATCTTTCAATACTTGGAAATATATCTCCCATCTCCCATCTGGGAGAGTGGTTTGAATTTGAACCTATGTAGATGGTGCTTGTTCTTCCTATAAGAAGTCCCCTTTGCTAGTTTCTATGCATATTTTTGAAAGTTTAAGCTATAGACGAAATGATGGGAGAAAAAAAAATCAGCTTTGAAATTGAAATGATGACACATTCCAGAGCATGCTAAGAGAGAGAAACACCTGATACCTGGGGTCCTCTGTTCTGCAACCCTCCAAAACACAGTTAGAACAAATGGCCCAAAGTGGTCCATGGTAGGAAGGTTTGAATCTGACACCACGTGCATGGGGGCTTCTGGGGCGACTTGTATTGGTACATGGATTAGTGGTAGCCGAAAGAAGAAATGAACTATCATGGCTTATGATTAGGGTTGGGGAGTTTTTTCTTCATGGGCTATCATGGAAGTGAATATGTGGGTGGGAAAAGTACCTTTCATGTACGTTTGACCCAAGAAAAAAGTAGAATTATTTGATCAACTTTGCTTTTATATTTGGTGATTTTGTTCCAATCATTATTCATTTGTTCTTGCACCTACCAAGATCAGATTTTCCTTGGTGTGAAAGTCTTATCAAGAGGGGTGAAAAGGCTCCTGATAGTAATCCATTTCTCCATCTCCTTTTTACACCTTTCAACTGGGTTAAAGTTGTTAAAGTTGAGCTCGAACCTATAAAACTCATTCCTTTTGTCTTCTGTCATTTCTCATGAGCTACTAAAGCTAGAAAAGGAACTTGACTTTTGAGCAAAGGGAATTCACTTTCTTTGATTGAGATGCCCCTTTCGGTTAAAAGTCTTAGAAACTAATACAGAGATACATGTATTCCAAAAGAAGGTTTTGATAATCTAAAACATGTTCCATGCTTTAGGTACATAAACATTCCCAAACAATTGAGTCTTCTCTGTCAGAAGGTTTCTCATGTGGAAAGCTTCATCCAGTGACCAAAGGTTACTAGATGCTGGATGTTCTGTATTAGCAGAAATTTCCTCCTATGATCAGACTGCAAGGCACTCTTATAGTCATATGCTCCAGTTCGTGGGGCCCACTTAGATGCATTGTTTCTTAGTGGGGTGGTGTAGATGGGAAGGTCTTCTTATAGGCAGGGAAAATGGAAAAAAAAATCAGCCCCATCAAATTATTCCGACGTTTGATTTAGTAGTTTTGAAGTTTAGCACTCTTTTAACTATAATTTTTTTTCCCGTGGTAAAGGTTTGATATTAGTAAAATTGGGCCTCATGTAAGATCACGAGGGGAAGAGTGTGAAGGTCTGAATTCATCAAGTGGGTTCCATGGAGATGGACTGCACATGCTGTTTACTCTTAAGAAAACATCTATGTATTAGCCAGCTTTCTTAATTTTCATTAAAATTACTTGTTTTCCAAAGAGAGAATTGTCAGCAGAGGGGAACTTCAAATTCCAGCGACCACAGTAACACTATCTACCACATTCCAAGGGAACTGATTACACCCTGGAACTATAGAGTTTTTATTATTATTATTATTATTATTATTATTATTTATACCATCGAACTATATACTTAATAGACAAAAGGTCAAAATATAATGAGCAATATGAAATTGATTTGACTATGGAATTTCACTGACCATTGGAAGGATCTTTAAAACAAAGGAGTAGGATTTCCTTAAGGCACATGGCATATGAGTGGCGCCCATTCGTATAGAAATATTTTTTAATTCGCCCATCAACTAAAGATAATCCCGCGGCCGCCGATAGATTGATGGACGAACGCTATCCTGAGGGCATCCCGCGGCCGCCGATAGATCACGAGTTATGGGAGAGGGCGTCGGTTGTCAAGAAGAACTACGTTAAAGGCCAAGGACAACGATGACGACCGACAGCGAGTGGCACAGGCGGCTCTACTAGCCAATCTTACTATTTAGTACAATCAACTTAATCACTTAATTATATATTATATACTATATGTTTAACATGTTTTATTCTTTTGTTCCAGGCACGTTTGGGCGATATTGCGTGAGATCTATTCATGTATTCTCTTCATCTTGTTCTACCTTTGTACTTATCTACCTTCGACTTTGATAAGTGCTAACATTACTAAACTAGTTATTTTCTTTCTGAGTACTGCTATGTTTGTCTAATCCCAAGTATTTGGCATCAATAAATCTTTGTGCATTGTTTTTTCATTTTTAGCTTTGCTGTGTTAATCATAGCTACAATGAGTCATCCAGAACTGTTATTCTAACACTGCTAAGCCAGCTAAGTAAAAAAGCTTACACACTAAAATACATATTAACAAAAAAGTAATTTGGAAGGACAGTAGTTTAAAACCTCAAAAGCTAGACCCAATTGAAAGTTCAGTGAGTCATCCAGAAAACTCAATCATCACTGGTCAAGACACGAGTCTTGACAGAGTTGAAATAATAAAATAAAATAAAAAAGAAAAAAAAATTAAAATAAAAAAAAATCCCATCAAAAGCACTTTAATTGTGGTTTTTTCTTCAAAATGTCAACAATTAAATTGTTAGCTTTCTCCATTGTCTTCTTCAATTCATCTTCTGACGTTTGATACTTGTCGCAAAAAGATGCAATATGGAATAACATGCAAATACCACCATCCAAAAGAGAGGCAAGTTAATTCATTTTGTATAACATGTTAACTAGAAAAGTCATACTCGTGGGCTGTTGGCTCTCAAATCTCGCAAGTATTTGGGAAAGACACAAAAAGTCATACTCGTGCTGTTTGTTTTTATAAGTATGCTTGTTTGTTTTACATGCTTGTGAGATTATTCAAACCACCCCTTTTTAACTCCGCCAATGCAAGCTGAAGAAAGCCTTTGCATTGTCGGTTCCAAGCCCGAAAAAAGGAGGAGGATGAAGGGGTTCTCTTGGAAGTCTTTGTAATGTCACAATATATCAAGGTATTGGCGGTATTCTTGTCAATCTTTTTGTTGTTAAAGGCAATACCATTGATATTGATATGCTAGGTTTTTATGCTGATTCATTAAAATTGTGTGCCTTCCAGGTTCTGTATACTTTAATTTTGATACCGCTGATCAAGTATGTGCTTGTTGTTCTTTTGGCTCAAGGTTCAAGGTTCCAACATCTGATGCCCGCATTTGTAATAGCCAAATGACTGATTTCAGGTGAGTACATTTCATGGAGAATCTATATGCTTCTATCTGGTTTTACTTTCAGAAGTAACAAATTTGATGTGTCTTGGGTAGAACATGAATATGTTAGGGCGCTGTGTATGTGGGTGCGCGCGCATCATCATAATCATCAAATCCTTTGTCCCAAAAATGGCGTGCGTGTGTATAGAGGTGGTGAACAACAGGAATTGACCCAATCTGAAAGGGTGAATTTGTTAAATGCTCAGGACAGCCACCCTTTGATAAAAGGGCAGGCTTTACTGTTGTCAGGTTTGCTATTTTAGCGCTATTTAAGCTCGCATGAACTATTGTGAACTGTTTATTGCAATGGCTTGATTTGTTGCAGTTATCCTGGGCAGATTATTATTTGCTCTGTTCTTTCTTTATCATGACAACATACCAATTTAAAAGGCATTAGGTTGCATTAACCGAAGGGATGAGGCAAAAATACTTTTTTTCTTTGATTCATGCTTAGAAACACTGCAAGAAGGAACAAATATGCTTTTGGCACCACTTGTGGTTTTTGGCATACTGTTCAGAAAACCAGACCTTGAGTGGATCCCCTCTACCTTTCAAGGTAAAACCAGGTGAGTTTATACTTGATATGAATATAGTAATAAAAGGATTTGTTATTTTGGATAGAAACACAGTAACAGCATATCAGTGGTGAATTCAAGTTATGCTTCATGCATTTTCTTGAGAACTGGTGGTGAAAGGGCATGCCAGGGGCTAGGGCTAGGGTATTTTGCTGGAAAGGACCCAAATTGAAAGAAACATAGAAGACTTGGGGCCCTGTTTTGGTCTCCTTTTGAAAAATTTAAAAAAAAAAAGGGGATGTTTTTGAAAATGAGCAATCCTAACCTTTTCATTTATAATTCAAATTTGGGAACATGTTACAGTTGTGTCTCTGATGTAGCAATGAAGTCTCCACCCCCTCACAAGCATGATGCATCATCTGGAAAGCGTGTCTCTGATGCAATAATGAAGTATCCTCCTCATAAGCATGACACATCCTCTGGAAAGCATGCCTCTGATGCACGTGCTTCTGATCGTCAAAACTCAGATTATCTGAAAGGCAAGGTGGTCTTATCTGGGAAGGCATTGACAGAAAACCGTTCTGTAGCAAGCCCAAAAACATCAACTTCAACAGCTGAAAAGTCAAAAAATTCATCAGAACGAAACTTGGTGACTGGTATCATGGAAAAGTTGGTTTTGTGTTCATCAGCACCAAATAAGTGTCAGCAGTTGGTTTTGTGTTCTGTTATAATAGAGAAGTTGTCAAACAGTATGCCACTGTAAGTAAGTGGTTTTCCAAGCTTTTAAGCTGCCCCAAACACCCATTGGACATAAACGTGTATAATTCTATAACATTATAACTTCTGATGATTTGGGGTGCATCCAAAAGCATGGCTAGCTTTGTTTAATTAGCAACAATGAAATATGATGAATGCTTTGTCTGATAGCCACCATCAAGTTTGATGAAAATGTTTGCTTTGTGCAGAACAAGGGAAAGATTTAGATGAGTTCTTCCAGTCAACCGCAGGTATATTTTTTATTTGTTTTCCTCTCTCTCTCTCTCCAACCCCCCCCCCCCCCCCTCCGTTCATAAAAAAAAAATTTGCTTCGTTGTATCACCATGATATTAGAGGATACTGATTAGATTAACATTGTTTATGTAGAATGCAAATGACGATATCCCTTTCCGGGATTGTGAATGCTGGAGCACAGGCACAAGATGTGTTGCCACTTTATGTTCTGTTGGCGAGAGCTGCACCTGATAATATGGTTGAAAAAGTATGCTTTGGACGTACCAGTTTCTACTTGCTATCAGTCCCACTTTAAATGTCAGCTGCCTCTGTTACCCCATTTCATTATTCTTCTCCTGTTTCCCTGAATCCTCTCTGATGTTATTTTGCAACAGCATTCTGTAGCCTATCGGCTCAGCAGGGCATGTGTACTGACTGCTTTTAGTGAATCTGGGAGAGAGAGAAGCCAAGCCACTTTTATTATGCCTGAACTCAATAAGTTGCTTGCTGAAGCTAAATCGGGCTGTCTTTCAGTCTTGCTTGTCACATTTGGTATGCATTTACTTGTGACAGCTATAAAGAAGATTATGATAGCATGGTTGCTCAAAATGCTTTGTGGTTAACTTGGCCTCGTGCAGGGGAAACAAGAGTTTCTTCTGGTGAAAACAATCTACTCAAAGACCATTCTGATCTCGCATCTATTCCATGTAAATTATTTCTTATATCTAATTTTGCTTTGGAATATGAGTTGCTCCTACCATTCAAAAAAAAAAAAAGAGTTGCTCCTGCATTTCATGTGACATAAGGAACCATTCTGATTGTCTTTTGGCTTGTCTTTGGTTTCAGGTTGTTAATGACTTACTTAATCCTGCTGGCCAGAATTTAAGAATTAGGGAGGATGCTCAGGTGCATGTCTTTTCTTTTCTAGACCATCATTTTAGATCCATTATTTCTCTTAAGAAAACTTATTTTTTTCTTTTCATTTTCATAATTGTGCTTTACTTCCTCTTCCTCTGTTGCTTCAATTTTTTTAATAGCCATGTTCCTCTCACCAATTAATGTTTATTTTGTGATGAAGTTCTTCAATTGCAAGGGCAAATATGCTGAATAAGCATATCATTTAGCGTTGTTTTTCTCCTATCATGGCAAATGTTTGTGGCATCATCATTGAGAATTCTTTAAATTCTTCAATAACTCATACCTAATAACTGAAGCTACCTTGTGTCGCCTTACGCCTTCAACGACGTTACACCGTTGATTACAACAGACTCAATCTTGCGCTTGATTCCTCAAATCTTCTACGCAAGAAGATGATCTTCTACAAATGATGCAAAAGAACCTAGCTCTCTAGAGAACTTGGCAGCATAACTGTTCAATAAATTTCTAGAGAAGTATTCTCTAGATAATGATCTCTAACTCGGAACTTTAAGAGGTGAGGTGTTTTTTAAAATAGCCTTAAGTCCTTTAAATAGCCCTTGGGATGTACTTAAGGTTGTCTAAGATGATTATAACTAAAACAAGCAGTTTGGATAGAATTAGAAATATGTTTCTAATTTTCGTAGGACTCTTTCACCTTGTCCGCTCGAACGGACTTTCTATTTGCCTGAGCGGATGAGGTTCTGTTTCAGCGTAAAAACAACTTCTGTCAGGCATGCTATAGGTGTTCGAGCGGACCCCATTCTGGATGTTCCAGAAATTCGGCACTTCTCATTTCTTCCAACTCTTTGAGTTCTTCCAGTCTTCTATTTTCAGAGTCATTTTCTAAAAAAAATTACAACTCAATGGACCCAGAGTTTTGTCTAACCAATGAATTAGCCAATAAACAAAAACCTAACAATACTAAAATAACTCCATTCCTTCTAGTGAGAGGGTACAAGCCCTGATTTCTTTATGATTCCCTTTCCCTATAAAAACTATATAAAAGGATGGAGGAGGAGAGAAAGAAATTAAAACGTTCCATTGCTGTAGGTAAGCTGGTTATCAACATGGATACTCTGGACTCGAGATCAGGGACCAAGAGAGGCCACACAAGTGAGAAGAAACCCATTCTCTGAGAACGATCGAGAACCCTCACAAGTGGAAAGAGCAAACATAAAGTCATGGAAAGAGTGGCACATCCAAAAATCAATCCCTAATTTGTAGCCAGGTGGCATGCTCAGCTTGTTAGCAATTACCTAGTATATACATTAAATATAGGACCCTTGTCTTTCCAACATATATTAATTTGGAAAGTCAAGCTAATTTTGAAAATGTAGTTCTTACGAGTTTGAGAAAAAGTATCAAAACAAGTCGGCATCTGCATGATATTAGATGGTGAAAGTGTGATACTCATCATTTATGGTAAAAGAGTAGTTTACAAGTGGAAAAACAAGCAACCTAATGCAAAAAAGACCACCCTTTGGCCTTTAATTGATGTTCTTCTTTTAGATCATGTCATTAACAAAAGAGCCTTTTGTATATACCCTCGTAAGGTTTGTATGATCATCTACCAACAGTTGGAATTTGGTTCCATAACTGTAGTTAGCCTTCTGAATCTATCTAACAATTTGGATCATTATTTAAAGGCCAGAACTGAGAAGAAAAGAGAAAAATGAATTGCTCATTGGGGACGTCCAAAACACTGTAGTGTCTTTTTCCTTTAGACCCAATTGTCTATTTCAATTCTTCACATTTTCTTCACCTTATGAAACAAACATACATATAATGTCTAGACTCCAATCCAAATAAAGAACATGACTTGCCAAATAGTCCAAAAATGGATTGAAAACGTTTTGAGACAATTAAGAGATAAAAAGTAGACTTGCCAAACACTATGTACATTTTCCATTTACTCATTCTTCACTACTCATGAGGATGGAAATGTGTAAAGAGAAGGGGGTTTCTTAGATTGGGCCCACTTTCCTGTTTGGGCTGAATGATTATATAAATTATTAATGGGTTTCTTAGATTGGGCCCACTTTCCACATCTGACGAGTTGGTTTGTTCGTGCATGAACCTAATCGTGCCAGGGCCCACGTGGCATGGGCCCGACCCACTTTCCACCTCCAGCAGCACGGGTGAAGCCGCAGAAGGACCCAAACCAAGCCACACAAACATACGTATTAGAATGGCCGATTCCATCGTCTGATCTGACTGTCAGCTCAGATGATGCGTTTATACCGAAAAACCCCAAAGAATACAATTGAAAGACGACAAAGACCAAAGTTAAGTTTTTCATACTCGTCGATTCGTACGAACAGAACAAGGATTCTCGATTTTCCCCTTCGAAGAAGATTACATACAGCAGACGAAAGATAAATGACTGGGGTTTTTTTTTTCTCATCCGTTCTTCTCGCTCGTTGTTCTCGTTGCCGACATGACTGTGTCGATTAACGCATCCATGGCAGTTATTGAAGAACCCTTGAATCCTTCCTCCTCTCTAACAGCATCTTCCATCATCTTTTTAATTTCCAAAGCCTTACATCTCATCTTCTCTCTTTTCTCCGTCTCTCCCATCACCATCTCTATCACCTCCTTCACACGACCCTTGTCAATATCAGAGCTATTCCCCCTCACAATCTCCACACACACCCCAACCTCCTCCTCTAACATCTTCGAATTGCAGAACTGCTCTGCTGCGATGGGCCAACCCATTAAAGGCACGCCCTTGCTCAAGCTCTCTAGTGTCGAATTCCATCCACAGTGGCTGATGAATGCTCCCGTTGCTTCATGCGACAAAATCTCCAACTGGGGTGCCCAATTCCTCACCAAGAGCCCCTGTTTTCTCTCTACAACCCTCTCTTCGAACCCCTCAGGCAGCCATTCCGCTCTAAATTCCCCATTTATGTCGTTTCCAAGCGGAGGACGAATGACCCAGATGAAGGCCTTGCCGCTCTCTTCCAAACCCATCGCCAGTTCCATCATCTGAGAGGCAGAGATGGTGTTCTGGGACCCGAAAGACACGAACAGAACGGAAGATGGAAGGTGGAGATTCAGCCACGAAACACAATCATCCACAGAAACGCCACTCCCCGTCTTCTTCCGCTTTTGGAAGCTCAACGGCCCAATCGGCCACGATGGCCGTTTCGTCATCATTCTGAAATACCCCAACCCTGTCTTCTCCAACTCCTCCACTGTATTGAAGAGGAGCCCATCAGAACGCAGCGAGAGCGACATCTGGGGTGCGAGGGCTTGAGACCACGAATCCGAACCGTCAGCGACCTTGAGATGGCCGGCCATCTGGGAGCGATGGATTCGTAACGTTTCAGGAAAACCGGGCAGCTGGAAATCGTCCGAGTCAGTCTTGGTGTGCGGGAGGTGGATCCAGATGGTGAAGTCGATGGCCGAGCCGTACGCCCCGCCCGTGACGAAGATAGAGTGGAAGATCCCGTGCGTGTGGGCGGTCTCGACCGTCCATCCGAAGAAGAAGTCAGAGATGATGCAGATGGGCGTGCGGCCATCTTCTTCTCGGACGATGGTGGAGATGAGTCGGTCGAAGGTGGGTTGGAGACTCTGGGCGGCTTCGATCAGTCGGACGATGAGAGGATAAGGCAAGGTGTCGGTGCTTTCGCAGTTGGGTGGGAGGCCGTGATCGTGACCGTTGAATGGGAGAGTGGCAAGACGGATGCTGGATTCTGGGGGGAGCATGGATTGCAGGGTGAGGATGTTGAGAGGGGTGTTGACGATGGTGATGGTGTGGCCAGTTCTCTGCTCTAGGAGCCTGGCCAAGGCAAGAAAAGGAAGGAGATGGCCTTGGGCCATGAAGGGAAAGAGGATGAAGTGCGCCATTGGAAGAAGAATATAAGGAATGAGTGGAAGAGCTTTGCTTTCTCTTAAAAAGGTCTACAACACTGCTCTGAATTGGAATCGGAATTTTGGAAGCTGACAAGCTGCTCTGGAATGGAATGGAGTTGAGTTGTCCAAGCGAGCTTTATTACAAGGAGTCCGGATTGCCTGTTTCGCCCGAACAGTTGCCCCCACAATTTTTATATATGAAATGCCCAATACACCCCTTATGTTGTACAAGGAATGCATGTCGCACATGAGGATTGGTCCAGGGATTTCTAATCCAGGCTCATATTATACTATGTACTTTTCACGAATAACAAAGTGCATGTTGTAAGGACATCTGATTTATAGTAATTCTGCAGGGACCTCTCATTGATGCCTTTTTATACTTTTAGGGAGAGATGGCATTCATGAGGCGATGCATTCCTACACTGATGATGTCAGGTTCTGACCAATGTTTAGTATATATTATTTTTATTTTAACTGTGATTAGTCTCTAAGTGAGATTAGGAGATATTTAGCTTGGATATTTAGTTAGATTAGAATTTTAGATAGCTTTGGGGAATTTTGAGCGCGTTGAGTATGGTTTGATCGGGTCCGGGGTGGCTCGTGTGACACGTGTTAGTGTGGGAATTTGATTTATTAGATTTATTTGATTTATGAAAAATATGGATTTCGACATTTTTGTATTTTTTTTATTTTGATCCCAATAACTTTCATATTTGTTCCGTTTGCATTTGAAACTCATAAATTGCGTTTTTCGAGAAATAAGACAAGACAGTCTTTTCACACCAAAATCTATGTATAAATTTTGAAAGTTAAAAATCATAAGAAAAATATACTTTTTGAAAACTAGATTTTTTAACGATCATTTTTGTCTTCTTCATCGTTTCCATTCGGAACCCACAAATGATCTATCCAGCCACTTGAAGATTTGGGGCCTATGGGGCCCACCTTTCACAACTTAAACTCTTTTAAACCAACCCAACGCCAGTCACTCTCTCTTCTTCCTAGTTTGTCTCTGCAACTGAAAACTCAAGGAGTTTTCTTCTTCTTTTGCTTACCTTCTCTCCTCTGCATGCCAAGGAAACCAAACCCCAATTGGAAAAAAAATCTTACCATCTTCTTGCTCATCCTTCAAGCTTTCCAGCTCTACCATTTTCAGGAGATTTCAATTGGGTTCATCATCTTCTCCAAGCTCTTCTTCTTCTTCTTCTTTAGAGCTTCTCAAGGTTAGCAATGGCTGTCTCTTTCCCAAATCTTGGTTTTATTGAATCAATAGAAGCCTCTTTTCATACATGCATGGACTCTTTTATGGAACTCCATTGTGTACCAAATTTGGTGGATTTTTAGTGGGTTTTCCATGGGCTTTTGGTGTAGGTTTGCAGCTGGTTGTAGGAGTTCTTTTGGGTGTATTTGAGACCCTTTCCATTGGACTAGAGGCAAGTGAATAATCTAGACAAGAAATTCATATCTTTTAAACATTAGTTCTTTACAATTTATGGCTTTGATTTTTGAATTAACGAAGTTATGGTTGATACTTTGTTAATATGAGTTGTTGTTTCAGAAATTTAAGCCTTGTTGTTCATTACAATTTCTAAATCATTAATCTCTTGGATCTCAAGGTTTTATGCTTTCAATGGATTAAAGGCTATGTTTATACTAGATTTTAGTAAATGGAATAGATTGATATATTTGTGGTGGAATGGAATGTAAATTTCAGTTGGGAGAAATGCAATGTATCAGGTGGGAATGAAGCTCTGAATGATTCAGAAACAGGATAAACAGTGCAGATTTCTGCACTGGACCGGACTGGACAGAGCCCAGTCCGCTCGAGCGGGCCTGGGCCCTATTTCAGGCCCAATTTCTGGGCTGTTTCTCAGCACATATCAGGCCCATTCTAGGGCTGATTTCTACCCAATTTCAGGCCTGTTTTCCAGCCCATATCAGGCCCATTCCAGGGCTGTTTTCTGCCCAATTTCTGGGCTGTTTTCCAGCCCATTTCAGCCCCTTTTCCAGCCCATTTTCCCCATTATTTGAAGCCCATTTAAACCCCATTGGAGCATAGTAGTATGAAATGTATACATTAAATCAAATTACCTTAAATCATGAAATTTAAATGGGAAAAGTGATGGAATTGTTTGATGTTAGAATTACCCGGGAAATTTATTTAAGTCTTAATATACACTTTATATCCTTAATTGTCGGAGATCTTCAGTGACACCAAGCTCCATATATTATCGACATTAAGGGTCTAAGTGTATGTCAAGACGACCCGTGGTAAGCCATTAAACCATTATACATTAATTCATTCTAAGTTAAGGAGATATGTATATTTTCTACAAATTGTTTTGAAATAAATTTGAGTGTTTGCCACGTCCAAAACATCGGTAAGGCTACTCATTTGATTCGTTCGAATTTGTCAGTATGTATTTGTCTGGAGTAGTTCCTTTTATCGATTTTGGAAATGTATTACTATGATTTGATTTGTATCGATTCAGGTTTTGGTTTTGAATGGCACCACTAAGCTTAGGTCACCTAGTTGGGCTGATCACTCGGTTTGGGATCTTTAAATTATTTGCCAACTGCAGTTTGGATTCTGTCTGTTCCGGCCATGGCAACGGTTCTGTATTCCGGTCCCACAAGTAGTGGCAATGGCTTCTGTCTGTCTGTTCCGGCCATTTTATATGGCAACGGTTATTTGTTTGTGTGCTCTTGTTACTTCGGTAATAGGTGAATATAGCTTTATATGGTTTGCCAATATTTCGATTATTCGTCAGTTAGTTTGAAACATTTAAATTATGAAATTCTTTCATTTGTATAGAAATGGTTCATTTGGTTTACTCTTTATATATGTTTCGTTTCAATTGTATTTTTATGATTTTAAACATGACATTTATAAAACTTGTATACCTTATCTGCTTTATTCACCTGTCAGACCGTCGTGTCTAATACTTTTCTGTTTGGTGTCAGATGTCGGACCCGCAGCCTTTGAGGCGGAGCGCGGAGGAGGCAGTAGGGCATCTGGTGGAGCACGAGTGGCAGCCAAATGATGTCATATAGATGTCATGTTGGGTCTGGTGTTCGATAACATTTTTTGGGAAACTTTGCTTATGGCCTCTGTTGGTCTTTTCTTTTTGGGTTGTATAAATTAAATACACTTTTGTGATCCTCACAACTTTAACTAACTTTGAGTTATGCCCATTTATATATTTCTCTTTTGATACAAAGTTTGTGCAATTACCTTATAATTCGTTTGATTTTTATTTTGCTACATGCTTCCGCTTATTATTATTTGTTGTGAATTCGATGAATTGGTTGTGATGGATTGTTTGAAATCCTCACCGCCGAATCCTGTGGGAAAATAATTAGCGGACGGGCGGGATTTTCTGACTCGTTGCGCCGCGTCCCCCGGATAAGACTTAATTGTCAGGGCCTCGGTCAGGAAGCGTGACAGATGAGAAGCGTTGAGAAAGGTGTTTCTTTTATTTGCATTTAAAGAGAATAATATGGGTCGTTTCAGGGCTATCCAAAACTGACAGGGGACCAAAGATCTGGCGTGGCTCATGGAAGAGTTTGAATGAGCCTCTTTTGGGATCTTTTGGGAAGTTGCAGAAGAGATGTTGGGATTATTACTTTTAATATTCCAATGAGAAAATCAAGAAATCCCTTAAAATATCCAAAATTCATTTTGGAAAATTTAAAGGTCAAACATCATCTAGAAAAGCTAAAGGTCGGTCATGGATTTTTATTGTTGTCTTGATATATGTAAAGTCATGTCTTTTGGAAGTGTCATTTAGTAGTCTATATAAGGTTTTCTAATAGTTGTTTTCTAGTGTGTAAAGCAATAGTGTGTATGGAGGTCTTGGAGATTGTCAAGTATTTTGGTCTAGAGAAATCTCTTGATATCTTAAGGTTTGATTTATATATAAGTCTTTTGTTCATTTGATTTAGAGCAGAGGCTCTGTATGACTCTTTGGTGGTACAACCTCACATACACAAGCACACACACTCCATCATGTTTGCTACAAAGGAGTTTCAGTAGAGTTATTTATGTTTTCACTGTAACTTCAGTATTTTGTTCTGTCAACCTTAATACACAGAACCTAAACCTAAGTATTTATTGAATGAAACTTTAGTATACATAGAATACAAACTTCAGTTCCAGCAACATTGTAACAGAGCATTCCGTCAAATTAGTCTCGGAGCTCATATTTTCATCAAGAGATACATTGTTTCCTTTAGAAAGGGTGCTTCTTTTGAGAGGGAGAAGATAATGAACTGGTTGCTTCAGAAATAGAACTGCTTGTGGTGGATGCCTTTCTGATGTGGCATGTGGAGGATTGAGAACGGGACTTTTTTTATCCAATCGTTTTACAACTTTAAAGAATAAGAATAGAAGGGGTGGTCCAGATGAAAAGCGTAAATTCAAAGCACAACCTATTTCGAAACAGAAATTTATCATAGAACTCGACTGGTCAACTCCTGCTGAATCACTTGCAAAGGCTGGAAGTGAAAACTCATCCTATTTCGGTTTGTAAATTACTCTTCGAATCCTAGGATGATTAAGGAAGGACGGTATGGTTAATTTCTGACTTAAGCGGCTTGCTTTGGTTAATTTTCATTTACATTTAAAAGTGGCTTACCATGATAAGCATTGATGGCTCATTAAGCTACTTAAAAAGCCAATTCCAACTCACTAATCAATCAAAAAATGGTCAGGAAAAAGCGATTGCATCACAAATTTGGATACTACTCGTTAAATCTGCAGACAGATACTGAAAGTGGAGCTTGTTGATGTTATTTCTGACAAGCCTAATCAAGTTAAGATGAAAAATATTGATAGCGTATTAAGTAACTTTAAAAGCCAATCTCCAACTCACTGGTTAATAAAAAAAATGGTGAGCAAAACAAATCATCGTATCAGAAATTTTGATGCTACTGGTAACAAAATAACTAATGCTCTTACCCATATTTTTAACTTCACTCGACCTGTTTAAATCGTTGTTCTCCTTCTCTCTGTAATCTAAAAAAACTCATGTGCAATTTGGCAGCCCAGATTCCATCTATCATGCCAGGCAACAGTACTAATTTGATAAATTGTACTACAAGAGGTACAGTGATTTTCATATGAATTTTTTTTTTTTTTTTTTTAAAGATCGTATTCACCTCCCTTTACTAGGACGTAAATGATTTTTTTAGTGCTTGTCGCGAAAATTTGTTTAGGTCGATCGAGGCAGATAATATGATGCAGAAGAATCAGGAAGCTGGAGACTGATTTACTTTATTTAAGCTTTTGCATTTTGTAAATTTGAGCTTGTTACCACTGAGCCTAATTTTGGTTTGGCAATGCAATCATCATTCCAGCATAACAAATTTTTTTTTTGCTATCGGAGGGTTCACAACCCTTTGGGATGGACTAATCTCTCCGGTCAGAGGTGAGTCGGATAAACTCCCCTGTAGCCTCAGTGTGGTAGTACAGTTTCGAACCTACAACCTCCGAGTATAAACCGTGGTCTTAAGCTAACTGAGCTACACCTTGGGATTACATTCCAGCATAACTAATAAAAACAAAAATAGAACTTTAAAAGCTCCCAAATTACATTACTGTGTGACCAATCTATGATGGATCCAAACATCTTGGGTAACTATACTACTATATGCAGTGGTGTTCATAAATCCTGTTTTATTTTATCATTTCAATAAAAACATTGGGTCTTCTAAATTTATATATTTATTTGGATGTTATTAAAATTAATAGTAAAAACTGAAATTATTTCTTCAATGAAGAGAAAGATAGATGGGAAATATATAAATAACAAAAGTTTTAACACAGTGGCTCAATTGATCAAATGAAAAAAAGAAAATTATCTAGAATAAATCACTAATAAAAATATTTAGCCATTTTAGATTAAGAATATTATCATCAATAACCCCGAACAAGAAAACTTGCTCAATTGGTTCATGGCTCCGCCAAATCACCTCATTTTGGAAAAGGCCAAGTCAAAAGCAAGGGAGACTTTAGGTAAATATGCAAAAGTGTTGAAGGAAAGACAAGTCTTTTTCTTTTTTTTTTTCTTAGTTTTGTATTTTTTGAATGTTTAGATTCATTGATTTGGGTTAATTTTCATCAAGATAGGTCAAGTAATATACATAAAATTTAATAGACATTTAATCTATTTCTAGATATTTTTAAAATAATCTAAATAAAAAAAACTTATAAGTTAGATTACAAGTTGGAAAATCACCAGGCCACGCATTGGATCACCAAACACGTCAGAATCCTGTCAGCACAGTAGAATCCTGTCATCCTTTGCCAAAATATCAAGCGAGATGCTAAAAAGTAAATTGTTTTCTGAGTTTGGTGAGAAAGTCTGAGCAACTTGTTTACTGAGTTGTCAATAGGATACTAAAAGTAATTGCTATCAAACCATAAAACTCTCCTAATTTTTGAAAAGTTATAACTAGTGAAAGTAATCCTTATTAGAATTGGTGTTAGTCCAGTAACCAATGCAACAGAAAAGATAAGCCAAACCAAATAGAACTAGTAAATAAATCTATCAAACAATCACCATAAGAAGACCGATACAATCTTTTTACGTTGAAATCCTATTCAGGAAAAAAAACTATGATTTGAAATCAAGAACTATTGAACAGTTACAACATATACTCACAGCTCCCTTTCTCAATCAGTCAACTTAAAAAGTAAGAACTCTAGTTGTTCTTACATAACTTCTCATGTTAGCACGACTTTCCCGCTGTGCACCTTTCCCCGCACTTGATCCAACACCAACTTGTAAAGCCAGATGAACAATCTTCTACAAGACAGTAAAAGCCATCTTTCTCATAACAGACAAAATAGCCCTTTTCAAAACTCAAAAACCTATTGTAACATGACTTTTTATCATTTAATTAGCACTATTTCATTTGCCTCTCTTGTTTTATTCTCTCTTAAATTTGCCATTTACTTTTACTTCTACTTCACTGATAAACTAAGCTTACCAAATACTCTCAACATTATTAAAACTTTGAAAATCTTACTTTGATAGTTATGATCTGATTTCTATTATTAAATCTAATTTCTATTATTCTTTGATTTAAAAAAGAAAAAAAGTCCTTCGGTCCCACTTTCAAAGTTGTGATTAAAATGCAACAAACGTATCAAGCAAACGATCTTTCAAACACAAACATTGTTTTTACTTTTTCCGCAAGGAGAATCAGGAGTCACCCTTCACTCCTGCATACTAGATTGGATTGAATATATTATAAAATAGAAGTGCACTGACCTGAATAGCTTTTCTAGTCAGCTTGTTCCTTTCATCTTCCTCCTCGCCGATTTAGCACTGTCGATGAAAGCATCCATGGCTTTTACTGAAGAACCCTTGAATCCTTCATCTTCTCTAACAGCTGCTTCCATCATCTCTTTAATCTCCAAAGCCTTTCGTCTCATCTTCTCTCCTTTCTCCGTCTCTCCCATCACTATATCTATCACCTCCTTCACATGCCCCTTGTCAATCTTAGAGCAATTCCCCCTCACCATCTCCACACACACCCCAACATCCTCCTCCAGCATCTTCACAGTATAGAATTGTTCAGCAGCTATGGGCCACCCTATCACTGGCACGCCTTGGCTCAAGCACTCTAGTATCGAATTCCAACCGCAGTGGCTGAGAAACGCACCCGTAGATTCGTGCGACAGTATCTCCAACTGGGGTGCCCATTTCCTCACCAATAACCCCTGTTTTCTCCCTACAACCCTCTCTTCGAACCCCTGCGGCAGCCATTCCGCTCTAAATTCCCTATTTATGTCGTTTCCGAGAGGAGGACGAATGACCCAGATGAAGGACTCGCCGCTTTCTTCCAAACCCATCGCCAACTCCATCATCTGGGATGCAGAGATGGTGCTCTCGGACCCGAAAGAGACATACAGAACGGAAGATGGAAGGTGGAGATTCAACCAAGAAACACATTCATCCACAGAAATCCCACTATGCTTCTTCCTTCTCCCTTCGCTCCTCAACGGCCCAATTGTCCAAATCGGTCGGTTCGTCAACCTACTGAAATACCCCAACCCGGTCTTCTCCACCTCCTCCACTGTATTGAACAAGATCCCATCAGAGCTCAAAGAGAGCGACATCTGCGTTGGGAAGACTCGAGAGCACGAATCCGAACCGCCCGCAGCCTTGAGATGGCTGGGCAACTGGGAGCGATGGATTCGTAACGTTTCGGGAAAACCGGGCAGCTGGAAATCGTCAGAGTCGGTCTTGGTGTGCGGTAGGTGGATCCAGTTTGTGAAGCCGATGGACGAGCTGTACGCCGCGCCCGTGATGAAGACCGAGTGGAAGATCCCATTCATGTGGGCGGTCTCGACCGTCCAACCGAAGAAGAAGTCGGAGATGATGCAGATGGGCAGGAGGCCATCTTCTTCTCGGGAGATGGTGGAGATGAGTCGGTCGAAGGAGGGTTGGAGGGTTTGGGTGGCTTCAATCAGGCGGAGGATGAGAGGGAAGGGTAAAGTGTCGGTGCTTTCGCAGTTGGGTGGGAGGCCGTGATCAGGACCGTTGAATGGGAGAGAGGCGAGACGGATGGTGGATTGTGGAGGAAGCATGGATTGGAGGGTTGGGATGTTGTGAGGGGTGTTGACGATGGTGATGGTGTGGCCAGTTCTTTGCTCTAGGAGTCTAGCCAAGGCCACGAAAGGAAAAAAATGGCCATGGGCCATGAAAGGAAAGAGGATGAAATGCGCCATTGGGAGAAGACGAACTCTTTCTAGCAGAACAACATACGGACATCTTTCCCTATCATCTCTTCTTAGTGCAGAAGGAAAATAAATAATTGAAAAAAAAAAAAAAAAAAGGAGTGTTTGCCATGAGATAAGAAAGGTTCGAAAAGTAAAGACTTGAAATGATAGAACCTCGCTGTCAATCCACAGAAGACTCCCTCCAATACCTGCCAAAGTGCAATATAAAAATATAAGGGATATTTCCAATTCAGCTAGTTGTGGGTGTCCTTACTCCTTTTAGAGCTGTTTGATACTAGGCTATTTAAACTTCTATTATTTTGGGGGCAAATGCCACGGGAGAGTTTGGCTGTACCTTTATTTAAGGCCCGCTTGGGACAATTCGAGACTAAAGTGATAATTTTAGATGGAGTATTTTTTATATTTTAATATTATTATAAATTTTTTATTAGATTTTTTTTTGCTTTTCTTAATGCAAAATTAATAATTAAGTTTTTATATTCAAGTTTTGCTAATCTATTTAAATCCACTTCCAAAACCCGAATGATAATTTTGGGCCCATTTCCAAAACCCACATGGAAAAATCAAACCCCACCTCCAAAAAAAGAAATAATAATAAAAATCTTGAGCCGCCACTGATGGAGCCCAAAGCATTTTCACCTGGCAATATGCACCATTAGGCAGGACAATCCAAGATGGACTTCAGAGGTGTACCCCACGTATTGGATATTCCAGATACACGGTGCTCATATGCACTGTGGGCAAGTGAATAAATTCCGACAAGGGCCCATTGTTTATCTTAAATTTTAATATCTATTATTAGGGTTAAAAACAGAAGCTATGGATCTATTACGGCCACATCATGAATCAATTCTGAATGAACTCCTATTGAAATAAGATACACAAAAATAATGAGAAAGGTTTGTGAAGCAAATTCATGACTAATTGTATTGCTTAGATTTTATATACATGGACGCCTAGAAATATGCGTGCTAAAATCAATTGGACTCCAAGCAATAGAAATATAAGAGGCAGATTTGGAAATATAATAAGTCATAAATGACACTTTAAGCCCTATGAAAATCTTGGTTGTATCTTCTGAAGAGATAATTATTATGAGGCTTTACATTTTGAGGAGAAAAAAAAGGGGCATTCGGCGACGGGTCCCTGAACATTACACTCTATTGTCTTAGGTCCACAATCTTTTTTCATAGTGTGATAGGTCATTTTTCCAAATTTGAAGACATAAGATGTCTAATTTACCCTTTCTTCAAAATCATATCCCATGTTTAGTGGGATATGCCATTAATAATGGTCAACAACCATTTAATTAGCCAAGTAAATTTCAAAACATCCAAATAAATTTCAAAATAATAAATAAATTTCAAAAGACTAAAATAAAATAAAAAGCGCAAATAAATCCGAAAAATACAAATAAATTCGAAAGAAAGCAAATAAAATTCAAAAAATGCAATAATTTCAAAAAACGCAATAAATTTAAAAAAAAGGCAGAGAAATTTAAAAAAGACTCAAATAAATTTCAAAAGATCCAAATAAGTTTCAAAAAATATAAATAAATTTCAAAAGATCAAAATCAATTTAAAAAGACACAAATAAATCTCAAAAGATCCAAATAAATTTCAAAAAATATAAATAAATTTCAAAAGATGAAAATCAATTTCTAAAAACTGAAATAAATTTCAAAAAACGTAAATAAATTTCAAAGGATGCAAAATAAAATTAAAAAACGAAAATAAATCTGAAAAATACAAATAAATTCGAAAAAATGCAAATAAAATTCAAAAAATGCAATAATTTCAAAAAACGCACTAAATTTCAAAAAAAAGGCAAAGAAATTTAAAAAGACACAAATAAATCTCAAAAGATCCAAATAAATTTTAAAAAATATAAATAAATTTCAAAAGATGAAAATCAGTTTCAAAAAACTGAAATAAATTTCAAAAAGTGTAAATAAATTTCAAAGGACGCAAATAAAATTAAAAAACGCAAATAAATTTAAAAAAATGCAAATACATTTGCCAAAACTAAAATAACTTAATTTTTTGAATTTCAGAAAATTTTTCCAAAAAATAAAGTATTTTTGCTAAAACTCAGTTAAATTTAATTTAAAAAAGGCAAATAAATTTTAAAAAAACAGCTTGAGTTTAGTTCAAAAACTTAGTTAAAGTTTTCCAAGTGGAGATAAATTTGTCAGAAAGTCAACTATATTTTTCAAAAACTAAAATAAATTTTTCAAAAACTCAGATAGATTTGTCTAGAACTCGGATAAATTTGTTTTAGAACTCAGATAAATTTTCCAAAAACTCTGATAGATTTGTCCAGAACTCAGATAAATTTGTTTAGAAATCAGATAAATTTGTTCTAGAAGTCAGATAAACAGCCAAAAACTCAAATAGATTTGTACAGAACTCAGATAAATTTGTTCAGAACTCAGATAAATTTGTTCCAGAAGTCAGATAAATAGCCAAAAACTCAGATAGATTTGTCCAAAACTCAGATTAATTTGAAAAAAAATACAGAACTCAGATAAATTTGACTTCTGAAACGGGTCAGGCTTGACCTGACCTGGACCAACCGGGAACCAAACCCAGCCCAAATCGCTGTCTTCTTCCCCAACAAAAGACAGGTCGTCTTCTTCCTTTCTTCAACGACTTGGACTAACCCTGGGCCTGTTTACTATTCTGGATCGGGCCTCCGGGTCGAACCTGACATGAACCGACCCGAGACCTGGGACACCCAAGATAGGTCGTCTTCTTCCTTTCTTCAACGACCCTAGTCTGGGACAAAGAGAAGGGAAAAGCTTATATTTTAGCAGAAAAAAAAAAGAAAGGAAGAGAAGAGCTTGGAGGCCCAAAAATAATATCAGGAAGAAAGAACGACAAACACCAAAATAAAAAAAAGAGGAGAAAGAGTCTTCTAGATATTAATGGAAAAAAATGTCAAATGGATCAAAATCACGTGGCACCCATGTGACAACAAACCCATCTGTTCCCCTTCGTATCCTCATATTCATCCACAACCAACATCACCAGCGCCCTTTCTCTTTCTCTCTCTCTTTCTCAATCGAGATCGGTTTCTGGTAGGGAGGGAAGAGAGAAAAAAAATCAACCATAAGAGTATGAGAGAGAGAGAGATAGATGTAGATTGAATATAAATAGAGAGCAGTCTCGGTTGATTCTGCGATTTCCAGAACTAGATTTATTTCCTCATTGACTGGGTTCCGTTATCTGGTTTTGGAGAAACCAAAAGTCGAGACGCACAGAGGATCCAGACATCGAACAGAGGTTTGATCCTTTGTTGCAAACGCCTTAAAACCGATATGATATCGGTATCGGTCGCGGTTATCGGTCCGTGGTGGTCGTTGCGGTGTGAATTTTTTCTTTAATTCAAAAATATTCGCAAAAGTATCAAAAAAAAATCCAGAATATTAGAAAATGCAGGAAAACAATGTTGTTTTTCCATTAGTAATTAAGATAAATCAAAATATCGGTCACCTTAAGTTATTTGTCTGGTCTATGTCGTAGTTCGCTATCTTCTGCAGTAATTCATATGCAATTAATATTTTTGCCTATGGTCAATTTATTAGTATAAAATATAAGAAAATACAGATAATATATCAATTATCATTTAATACTAACTCAATTATGAAAGAAGTTGTGAAATTCAAGAACTTGAAGATAACGTATTAAAATCTGAAACATAATAGTGAGATAGATAAAAGTGTGTAGATCTAGCATGAAAGTGTATAGATTTATCATCTAAGTGAAGAACACAACACAAGTGACAAACCCAAAGATCTTTTCATTTAATTTTATGCTTCGTCTAAAACTAATAAATAAAAAACACAAAATAGTAAAAATAAGGAAGTTAAGTTGATTTTCTCCTACCAAATAAAATGATTTCTTCAAGAAATAGTGTTGGAATTTGAAAACATGTAAGATAATGAGCTGTGGAGATATGACTGCTCTAAAGAGATGAGGGGAAAGGAGAAGAAGATGAGAGAATATGGAAAAAGTTACAAAAAAATTAGAGTTTTTTACCATTACTCCATCTCGGCCACCGAATTATATTTTGACCATTTCGGCCTATATTTACCCGTTACTTTGGGGGTATTTTGCCGGCGATATAGAGACTTGTATAGAGGCAAAATAGCTCCCCGGTATTGCCCCATTTTTTAATCCATGGACCCAAATGTCTATTTTCCTTCTTCCCATATTGCTGGCTTTCTGAAACAAACATATAATGTCTAAACTCCAACCGAAATAAAATGGAAAATGACTTGCCATCGTTTTAATACGATTAGAGGTAAAAATCAAACTTCTCGATATGTAACCAGTAGCAGAGGGGACCCAAACCAGTAAGCCATATAACAAACATCAAAGCTATAGACACAAACATCATCTGAGATGATGCGTGCGTTCGGAAAAATCACAGGAATACAATTAGAAGTCTACACATACCAACGCAAGCTATTCATACTTCCCTTTCAAAGGTTACACCCGACGAAATATAGAAGATAGATTATTTTTCTTTCTCATCCATTTTTTTCGCTCGTTGTTCTCGTTGCCGACATGACTCTGTCGATGAATGCATCCATGGTTGTTATTGAAGAACCCTTGAATCCTTCCTCTTCTCAACCATGTGATTGAAAAGGGTGGGAGGGAGGAAAAATTTGAGGGTGAAGGAAAATAAAGGGGATATTTCCCTCCTCTTGTTTGGGAAGTCATAAAGTAAGAAAAGAAAAGTGAAAAAATACAATTTTGTTGGTTGTGAGATAGAGAGACAAAGACCATTTTACCCTTTCTTTTGAAAAAATTTCAATTAGAGTAAAATGACAACTTAGTAATTTCCCTTTCATTCCCCTCTTTTGCCCTCGGAAATTTTTTTTAGAGGGAATGACACACTTTTTCCCTCCATTCCCCACCTCCATTTTCCCTTCCTCATTCGCAAACACCATCCAAAATAATTTTTCCCCCATTTTCCCTTCATTTTTTTTCTCCCCTTCTCAAACAGAGGGTAACAGCATCTTCCATCATCGTTTTAATTTCCAGAGCCTTATGTCTCATCTTCTCGCTTTTCTCCGTCTCTCCTATCACCATCTCTACCCCTTCCTTCACGCGCCATACGGGTGCGCAGCTTTTCATAATCTGAGCTGATTGAAGCAAGTGCCCTCCATTTATATCGGGTGTGGTCAAATCTTACGTGGATCTGAGTTTTTTGAATCATTGGATTCAGATTTCCATGGTTATGTCAAGACTGCTGAGTTCTGTTCCTTTCAACTCGAGATTTCACTAAGTTAGAGCCTATGAGGATATGGATTAGGCCGACCAGCTGGCCACTACAGTATAGCTTTTTAAAATCTGCCCATTGTCGGTCATCCCATGTCTTATAACCCACCTCAGCTACTGTCTGCAGGGCTGCCTTGTGAGGGGTGTTTTTCGGAATTTTGACTGTGAGACCGCCTAAACCTCACAATCGTTGTGTGAAGTTGTATTGATTACGAGATAAATTCAAGTTAGCACCAGCATGGATGTAATGGTATAATATAGAATACATGCGAAATTGCACAGGCATAAGATATCACACAAATAAAGCTGTAGGTACTAAACAGCTATTGTCTTTCAACATTTCAACTCCCTGTCTAAACTGTGTGAATTAGTAAATTTAATCATCATGTGAAATGTTGCGTACAGCTGAGAGAATTCATAAAATTCTGGTTCTTAAAATGCTCTAATCTACTTACAGCATTTGTGAAACTAGCTAGGTGGATGACACCATCTTGAGAATTCATGAGTTTCATGAGTGTTTTATTTTTTCTTGATGTAAAAAGTTTCATGAGCGTGTTAGTTTCCCTAATGTCCCTCAATCACGACAAGTTTAATATTAGGAAACAAAACAAGAGAATACAGATGATATGTGCCCAAAATAAAATATCCACTTGAAAGATTCGGGCTCAAGATCTCTAGGTTGGTCTACTCAATAAAAACAACCCAATAGTGTGCAAAAATAATAACTATACAGCGGAAATAAAATCAACAAGCACACATCACAAAAACACCAAATATAACGTGGAAAATCCTAATCGTGTGAAAAACTACGAATCCGGACTTGATCAACAATTAAGCACTATGAATCTTATAATTACAAGAAACTCAGATTTTCTCCCCAAATAACTCATACCTAATAACTAAAGCTACCTTGTGTCACCTCACGCTTCAACGACGTCACACCGTTGATTGCAACTGACTCAATTCTGCGCTTGATTCCTCAAATCTTTTACGTAAGAAGAAGATCGTCTACAAATGATGCAGAAGAACCTGACTCTCTAGAGAACTTAACAGCATAACTGCTCAATAAATTTCTAGAGAAGTGTTCTCTAGATAATGATTTCTAACTCGGAACTTTGAGAGGTGAGGTGTTTTTAAAATAGCCCTTAAGTCCTTTAAATAGCCCTTGGGATGTGCTTAAGGTTGTCTAAGATGATTAGAACTAAAACAAGCAGTTTGGATAGAATTAGAAATAGGTTTCTAATTTTCGTAGCACTCTTTCACCTTGTCCGCTCGAGCGGACCTTCCATCCGCTTGAGCGGATGTGGTTCTGTCTCAGCGTAAAAACAACTTCTGTGAGGCATGATATAGGTGTTCGAGCGGACCCCATTCTGGATGTTCCGGAAATTCAGCACTTCTCATTTCTTTCATCTCTTTGAGTTCTTCTAGTCTTCTATCTTCGGAGTCATTTTCTAAAAAAAATTACAACTCAATGGACCCAGAGTTTTGTCTAACCAATGAATTAGCCAATAAACAAAAACCTAATAATATTAAAATAACTCCATTCCTTCTAGTGAGAGGATACAAGCCCTGATTTCTTTATGATTCTCTTTCCCTGTAAAAACTATATAAAAGGATGGAGGAGAGAAAGAAATTAAAATGTTCCACTGTTGTAGGTAAGCTGGTTATCAACATGGATACTCTGGACTCGGGGTCAGGGCCCAAGAGAGGCCACACAAGTGAGAAGAAACCCATACTGTGAGAACGAGAACCCTCACAAGTGGAAAGAGCAAACATAAAGTGGTGGAAAGAGTGGCACATCCAAAAATCAATCCCTAATTTGTAGCCAGGTGGCATGCTCAGCTTGTTAGCAATTACCTAGTATATACATTAAATATAGGACCCTTGTATTTCCAACATATATTATTTTGGAAAGTCAAGCTAAATTTGAAAATGTAGTTCTTACGAGTTTGAGAGAAAGTACCAAAACAAGTCGGCATCTGCATGATATTAGATGGTGAAAGTGTGATACTCATCATTTATGGTAAAAAGAGTAGTTTACAAGTGGAAAAACAAGCAACCTAATGCAAAAAAGACCACCCTTTGGCTTTTAATTGATGTTCTTTTTTTAGATCATGTCATTAACAAAAAGAGCTTTTTGTATATACCTTTGTAAGGTTTATACAATCATCTACCAACAGTTGGAATTTGGTTCCATAACCGTAGTTAGCCTTCTGAATCTATCTAACAATTTGGATCATTATTTAAAGGCCATAACTGAGAAGAAAAGAGAAAAATGAATTGCTCCTTGGGGACGTACAAAACACTGTAATGTCTTTTTCACCTTATGCAAACATACATATAATGTCTAGACTCCAATCCAAATAAAGAACATGACTTGCCAAGGAGTCCAAAAATTGATTGAAAACGTTTTGAGACAATTAAGAGATAAAAAGTAGACTTGCCAAACACTATGTACATTTTCCATTTACTCATTCTTCACTACTCATGAGGATGGAAATGTGTAAAGAGAAGGGGGTTTCTTAGAATGGGCCCACTTTCCTGTTTGGGCTGAATGATTATATAAATTATTAATGGGTTTCTTAGATTGGGCCCACTTTCCACATCTGACGAATTGGTTTGTTCGTGCATGAACCTAATCGTGCCATGGCCCACGTGGGATGGGCCCGACCCACTTTCCACCTCCAGGCTCCAGCAGCACTGATGAAGCCACAGAAGGACCAAACCAAGCCACACAAACATACGTATTAGAATGGCCGATTCCATCGTCTGATCTGACTGTCAGCTCAGATGATGCGTTTATACCGAAAAACCCCAAAGAATACAATTGAAAGACGACACAGACCAAAGCTAAGTTTTTCATACTCGTCGATACGTACGAACAGAACAAGGATTTTCGATTTTCCCCTTCGAAGAAGTTTACATACAGCAGACGAAAGATAAATGACAGGGTTTTTTTTTTTTTTTTTTTTTCTCATCCGTTCTTCTCGCTCGTTGCCGACATGACTGTGTCGATGAACGCATCCATGGCAGTTATTGAAGAACCCTTGAATCCTTCCTCCTCTCTAACAGCATCTTCCATCATCTTTTTAATTTCCAAAGCCTTACATCTCATCTTCTCTCTTTTCTCCGTCTCTCCCATCACCATCTCTATCACCTCCTTCACACGACCCTTGTCAATATCAGAGCTATTCCCCCTCACAATCTCCACACACACCCCAACCTCCTCCTCTAACATCTTCGAATTGCAGAACTGCTCTGCTGCGATGGGCCAACCCATTAAAGGCACGCCCTTGCTCAAGCTCTCTAGTGTCGAATTCCATCCACAGTGGCTAATGAATGCTCCCGTTGCTTCATGCGACAAAATCTCCAACTGGGGTGCCCAATTCCTCACCAAGAGCCCCTGTTTTCTCTCTACTACCCTCTCTTCGAACCCCTCAGGCAGCCATTCCGCTCTAAATTCCCCATTTATATCGTTTCCAAGCGGAGGACGAATGACCCAGATGAAGGCCTTGCCGCTCTCTTCCAAACCCATCGCCAATTCCATCATCTGAGAGGCAGAGATGGTGTTCTGGGACCCGAAAGACACGAACAGAACGGAAGATGGAAGGTGGAGATTCAGCCACGAAACACAATCATCCACAGAAACGCCACTCCCCGTCTTCTTCCGCTTTTGGAAGCTCAACGGCCCAATCGGCCACGATGGCCGTTTCGTCATCATTCTGAAATACCCCAACCCTGTCTTCTCCAACTCCTCCACTGTATTGAAGAGGAGCCCATCAGAACGCAGCGAGAGCGACATCTGGGGTGCGACGGCTCGAGACCACGAATCCGAACCGTCAGCGACCTTGAGATGGCCGGACAACTGGGAGCGATGGATTCGTAACGTTTCGGGAAAACCGGGCAGCTGGAAATCGTCCGAGTCGGTCTTGGTGTGCGGGAGGTGGATCCAGATGGTGAAGTCGATCGCCGAGCCGTACGCCCCGCCCGTGACGAAGATAGAGTGGAAGATCCCGTGCGTGTGGGCGGTCTCGACCGTCCATCCGAAGAAGAAGTCAGAGATGATGCAGATGGGCGTGCGGCCATCTTCTTCTCGGAGGATGGTGGAGATGAGTCGGTCGAAGGTGGGTTGGAGACTGTGGGCGGCTTCGATCAGTCGGACGATGAGAGGATAAGGCAAGGTGTCGGTGCTTTCGCAGTTGGGTGGGAGGCCGTGATCGTGACCGTTGAATGGGAGAGTGGCAAGACGGATGCTGGATTCTGGAGGGAGCATGGATTGCAGGGTGAGGATGTTGAGAGGGGTGTTGACGATGGTGATGGTGTGGCCAGTTCTCTGCTCTAGGAGCCTGGCCAAGGCAAGAAAAGGAAGGAGATGGCCTTGGGCCATGAAGGGAAAGAGGATGAAGTGCGCCATTGGAAGTAGAAGATAAGGAATGAGTGGAAGAGCTTTGCTTTCTCTTAAATTATGAATTAAAAAAGCCCACACTGAGCCCGGGCCCAATATTAATCTACATGTTTAAGATTTGTTTAAATGACTAAATTCACGAAATATATCATAATTAATACCATTTCTTCTTTTAAAAAAAAATGACCAAATATTTTTTTAAAGCTGATGGGACAGGCCCAAATAACTCGGTCCACGATAGCGGGTCAAGACCAACTGATCCAAGTCCATGATGAGCCCGGGTCGTCATCTACCCGTTGAGGGTCAGGTCCGGATCCATCGAATGACAGAGTCAGCACACGCGTTGTTCCATCTACCGGCTTTTACCAAGTCCCGCGGAAGAGATCTTATCTGCTTATCTGTTGAGGACAGTGCGGGTGATAAGAGCATAATAATTAATATTTTGAATTCCTTTATATTTAGTTTTATCAAATATTTTGTGTTTAAGTGTGTTGATTAATATGTTTATTGAATTAGGGAAGCATTGAAGGTAAAAGAATGGATATGGAATTTATTGTGCAGGTTTCAGCTTTTAGGCAGATTTGATCCCTGGAGCTTCAATTGAGGTTTGGATGGTGTTGGAGTTTCAGAACGAGAAAGTGGTCTTCATGAAGTTTTTAGAGGACGTCTTAAGCTTTTCAAAAAGGTCTGGTTCGCAAAAATTCGAGTTCGTTTGGGCCTCCAAACGTTACTTTAAAGTTAGGCCTGGAAAACTGATCCGAGATTCCTGTCTGAACAAGTAAGCTTAAATGGGCCATAACTTGAGTTTCTGAAGTCCAAATCGGGTGATTCAAAACCCTAGAATCATCTACACATCCAGGGCTACAACTTTCATGAAGATACCAAGTCAAGATTCCGCCGTCATATGATAGAAAAACGCCTCACAAGATGCGGCATAATTTCTGGGATTTCTGTCAATCCGTTTTGAATTACCTATAATGTAGGGATTTGAGTTGTACACGTTTTGGGAAGCTATCATATATTTTGTAAATCTATTTAAGGCTTCTAAAAAGGGGGAGGATGGAGAGAGAAGAAAGTATTATGCAGTTTTCATATTCAAGCATGTCAGGCTAGGGTTTTCTATTCAGTTCAAGGGGATTTCGAACCTTCATTGCATTTTGATGGTTGAATCAATTCAGTAACATTATTTCTCCCTTCTCTTATGAGTCTCTTCATGATAATCTGTTTTTATTGTTTTTATTGATATTTGGTTTGGTCGATTTAATCAGGGTCCATTAGATTGATCAGATTATTGTTAATTGCTAGATTCGGGAATTATATTACGTAATTGATATTGTTCCCAATCAATTGTAGTAAATGGTGATATATGATTGCTGAGAAGCTTTCGTTTGTTGCTATGATTATCATGAGTTAGGTTAAACAATCCGAACTTGCGTGACTGTTGCTTAAAATAATCTATTTCCCTCGATGTTAATGCTACCATTATATTGAATTTAGAGAACTTGTTTTAAATTGTATAATGGTTAGAATCTAATGGAGAGCTTGTTTCATTAGTGAGGAATTAAGAGGAATTTCGGGTAGCAGAGCTTGTTGTTACCTAGGATTATTAGTTTCATTGAAGGGTAGAACAATGTTACAATTGATTGATTGTTCCATCAATTGTGAGGGTAAGATTGAACCGAAGAACTGAAGCTTTGATCCATTGATTTCTGTATTTATTTAGTTTTATTTTAATCAATCATAATCAAACCATAATCAGTTTGATCACAATTCCAATACCCCCCCATTTAGTGTTTTGTCAAAATCGGTCGGAATAAAAATATATACATAAAAAGAGAAGAAATAGTGAACACTCTCTGTGGGATCGACCCTTACTCACCTAGCTACTGTGTTTGTTTTCTTTTGGTTTTTGTGTCGTATCTAGAAGTAAGGTTGTATATTTTGGAGTGTTGACGACGCGCTTCCAGCGGGAGACTCCACCAGACTGGAGCGTACACCGTTTGAGATCGCGGGAGATCCTCCCCACCTGCTGGGGAAAGACTATAAAAGGAGAGTCCTACTAACGGAGGAAGGATGAGTTTTTTTCTCACTATCATTGTATTTGACTACCTTGTAATCTCCTCCTCGAAGTAGTAAAGCAGCCCATTTAAGTGGACGTAGGTCACACTGACCGAACCACTATAAACCTTCTCTCTCTTCATTAATTTCTACATTAATTACCCATCACTTGACCGGTGGTGCCCGAAAGCCACTTTTTGGCATCATCAGTTTGGCGCCGTCTGTGGGAAACGAAAAGAGTTTCCTTTTTTCAAAAAAGCCATGCCGATCACCAGGTCAACAAGACGACAAGATGGTAACCCCTCGCGCGAGGGCGAGGGTAATCCTCCACCGACCAACCCTGCACCGAATGCTCCCGCTCCCTCTCCCCAGCAGATGCTGGAGACCATGCAGCAGTTGGTAACTCAAAACCAACAAATACTGCTCATGCTGGCGAGTCAGGGAGGAGCGCTAGGTGCAGGACCGCAGGAAGCACCACTCTCGGAGCAACTGGTAGCTCCACGCAGAGGGGCACCTCACCCGGGCGCCCGTCCACACGGTGCCCGGGGCCGAGGCGCCAACCGAGGCCGCCATCACCCGGGCGCCCAACCCCTGGGCGCCCAGGGTCGAGGACTGCCGCTGGGCGCCCAGACCCAGGGCACCCATCCTCATGGCGCCCTGGGCGCGCGTCATCATGATGCCCACGCCCATGGGACATCTGCTGGAGCTCCGCCGGTCGTCCCACACGGAAGACTACTGGTTGATCCTGAAGGCCGTGCTCATCTCGATGTACCCCCTCCCCCGGGTGGGTCGAATCGCGGTGGACTTCCACCTCCTCCCTCTGCTTCCAATCAGGAGGATCCTAATTTCCAGGAGATGGGAAGTGGAAATTACAGCTTGGAGGACGAGAGCCAGTTCCAAGGTCAATCCAGAGAAGCTCCCAACCTTTGGGATGAGAAGTTCAAAGAGATGCAAGATCAGATTGGCAACGTCTTCAATGCTATGAAGGCACAGGTACCAGAATCCATTGAGTATCTGGTACAACGAACGGATACACCGTTCAAATCTTCTGTGGCAAACTACCCCCTCCCCAGAAAATTCAAAATGCCGACCATGGAAACTTTTGATGGGACCAAGGACCCGTTGGATCACTTGGAAACGTACAAAACCCTAATGCAACTACACAACGTCCCTGACGAGATCATGTGTAGAGCGTTTCCAACCACCTTGAAGGGTTCCGGGAGACAATGGTTCTCCAGTCTCGCCCCAACCTCCATTTCCACCTTTGCAGAATTGAGTAAGTCCTTCGTGTCTCACTTTATTGGAGGACGTCGCCACCAGAAGCCCGCCACACACCTGCTCAACATAAAGCAGGATAAGAACGAAAGCCTCAGGAGCTATCTCACTCGTTTTAACGAGGAGGTACTCCAAGTTGAAGAGCCAGATGACAAGGTCTCCATGACAGCCTTCATTGGAGGCCTCCGTTCTTCGAGCTTCCTATTTTCGGTGATGAAGCGCCCGCCAAAGAGCTTTCCTGAACTGCTGGCAAAAGCCCAGAAGTACATGAATGCAGAGGACATCACCAGGGCTAGGCGAGGGGAGTCCTCCAGACCAGAAGGCAAGGGGAAGGAGCGAGACAGAGAGGATAGGAAGGAGAACAGCAGCAACAAGAGAAGCAGAACGGAGAGGGTACCAGCCAGAGAGAGGCTTGGTCCAGCTCCTCAGAGGGATAGGCAGGCCTTCACCCCCCTCAGTGCCTCCGTCGGACACATCTTGTTGCAGATCCAAGATGATCCCGCGGTTAAATGGCCAGGGAAAATGAAGTCTCCCCCAAACCGCAGGAATCCTAACAAATATTGTCGCTTCCATCGCGACCATGGTCATGATACCGACGACTGCTACGAGCTGAAGAAGCAGATCGAGGACCTCATCCAGCGCGGGCACCTGCGCCAATATGTTGCCGGGAGAGCTCAAGCACCATCACCACCTCGTCAGCATGAGAATCAGCAGCCCTTCGGAGAAATCCACACTATCTCCGGAGGATCGGCGGAGTCGCTCTCAGCAATGAAGGCCCACTCCAGAAAGGCCAGGCATGCTGAGGAAGCACGTCCGTCCAAAATGCCCCGGCAAGGAGATGGCGAGGTCATATCCTTCTCGGATAGGGACCTGGAAGGAGTACAGCTCCCCCACGACGACCCATTGGTAATATCTCTGACCATCGCCAATTTCCAGGTGCATAGGATCCTGGTAGATAGTGGCAGCTCCGCTGACATACTGTATGCAAACGCTTATGACAAGTTGAGCCTAGGTAGGGAAAGGCTCCGACCTGTCAAGTCACCTCTTATCGGTTTCTCAGGAGAGAAGGTGTACCCCCTGGGAGTGATTAAGCTCCCCGTCACCGCCGGAGTGGCACCCCGAAGCTCCACAATCATGGTCGACTTCTTGGTGCTTGACTGTCCGTCAGCTTACAACGTCATATTGGGCCGACCTGCCCTCAATACGTTAAGGGCTGTTCCCTCCACCTATCACCTCATCATCCGCTTTCCAACCCCTAATGGAATCGGAGAGGTCAGGGGAAACCAGTTGGCTGCCAGGGAATGCTACGTCTCCTCAGTAAAAGATAAAAAGCAGAAGGAAGCGTTGCAGATTGAGACCCTTGATCCAAGGGATGACTCCACCATTGAGAGGGGAGAACCAGTTGAAGCACTCATCACTGTGGTCTTAAATGAAGACCTCCCTGATAGGAGAGTGTACATTGGCTCTTCTCTCCCTGAAGACCTGGTCCGCTGCTTGACCAACTTCCTGAAGAACAACATGGACATATTTGCATGGTCACATGCAGATCTTGAAGGGATCGATCCCAAAGTCGCCATTCATCGCCTCAATGTCGACCCCCAGCACAAGCCTGTCCGACAAAAGCTGAGAGGCGCCTCCACTGAGAGGGCCCAAGCAATGGACAAGGAGGTCGGGAAGCTGATAGAGACTGGAGCTGTAAGGGAGGTAGCATACCCCGAATGGCTCTCTAATGTGGTGATGGTGACGAAATCCAATGGGAAGTGGCGCCTGTGCGTCGACTTCACTAACCTTAACAAGGCATGCCCGAAGGACTGCTTCCCGTTGCCTAGGATCGACCTCCTCATCGACGCCACGGCAGGTCACGAACTTCTCTCCTTCCTGGATGCTTATTCTGGGTACAATCAGATCAACATGCATCCCCCAGACCAAGAGAAGACGTCATTCATCACCCCGAAAGGGACCTATTGCTATAGGGTCATGCCTTTCGGACTGAAGAATGCAGGGGCGACCTACCAACGCCTGGTGAACAAAATGTTTTTCTCTCAGATTGGGCGTACCATGGAGGTTTATGTGGACGACATGCTAGTGAAGAGCTTTGCCGCCGCAGATCACATCAACCATCTCCAAGAAACCTTTAGTGTTCTCAGGCTCTATCGCATGAAGTTAAATCCCGAGAAGTGTGCCTTCGGAGTGGGGTCTGGAAAATTCTTGGGCTTCATGGTCAATCAAAGGGGAATAGAGGCAAATCCCGACAAAATCAGGGCTATATTGGACATGAGGTCGCCCACCTCCACCAAAGAGCTGCAGCCCCTCAATGGAAGGGTGGCAGCACTTAACAGATTTGTCTCCAAGTCTGCAGACAAGTGCTTGCCTTTCTTCAAAATCCTCAGGAAGGCTTTCGAGTGGGGACCCGAGGCGGAGGAGGCCTTCCAGAAGCTTAAAGCCTACCTGGCCACTCCCCCTCTTCTTTCACATGCTGCACCAGGAGAGGTGTTATATCTGTATCTCTCCGCCTCCCCCTCAGCAGTTAGCTCTGTCCTCATCAAAGATCATGATGGAGCCCAGAGGCCCATCTATTATGTAAGCAGAGCATACCGAGGGGCAGAGTCCAGATACACGGAGCTGGAAAAACTGGCACTCGCCCTCATATCGACAGCAAGGCGGCTGCGTCATTATTTCCAAAGTCACACAATTATTGTTGTCACTGATCAACCTTTGAAGAGAGTACTGGGAAAGCCGGATGTATCCGGGAGGCTAGTCAAATGGGCAGTAGAGCTGGGGGAGTTTGATGTCCAGTATCAGCCAAGGTTGGCCATCAAAGCGCAAGCCTTGGCAGACTTTGTAGCTGAGTTTACACGTGCAGAGGGAGAGACGGACGAACTAGCCTCGTCCATACAAGGTGGGTCGCCGCCAGTGGAGGACAACCAAGAGGGCGCCCACACAACTCGAGATCTCCAAGCCTCCGCAGAAGACCAGACAGCCCTGGGCGCCCAGGCATCCCTTGCCCTGGGCGCCCAAGGATCTCCAGCAACCCTGGGCGCCCAAGGCTTGGGCGCCCAGGCCTCCACAGCAGCCCTGGGCGCCCAGGCATCCCTTGCCCTGGGCGCCCAAGCCTCTCCAGCCTTGGGCGCCCAGGCCTCCCCAGCAGTCCTGGGCGCCCAGGGATCTCCAGCAGCCCTGGGCGCCCAAGCGAAGCCTACTTTGGGCCCCCCTTTGCTTCCTGCTTCTCATCCTGATGCTCAGAGTTCATCGGGTACCGCAGTGGAAACTTTATGTTGACGGCTCCGTGACCAGCAATGGAGGTGGAGCGGGTCTTGTATTAATCAGCCCTGATGGCACACCCCTCAAGTGTGCAGTAAAGTTTCACTTTCCAGCCTCCAACAATGAAGCAGAGTACGAGACACTCCTCTCTGGTTTGAAATTGGCATTGGAGATGAACGCCCATCATCTCATCGCTTACAGCGACTCTCAGCTAATAGTGAACCAGGTAAATGGCGAATTCGGAGCAAAGGAAATCAGAATGCAAGACTATCTCAGCCTAGTGAAGAAATTGATCCCGCAATTTCAACACTTCCAAATCAGTCATATCCCTCGGGAGAGTAACGTTGCCGCCGATACACTCGCCAGGCTCGCCTCGTCCATTGAGACCTCACCAGGCGAACCAACATTCCTTGGGCACCAGCTCGAACCAAGCCAGATGAATGAAAGTACTTCAAACATCAACTGTGCTGCAGTTGAAACGAGCTGGATGACCCCGATAAGGGCGTACCTCCAAGAGGGTACATTGCCAGAGGACCCCCTCGAGGCGAGGAAGCTGAGGATGAGAGCTTCCAAGTTCACACTCTTGCAGGATGTCCTCTACAAGAAAGGCTACTCGTTGCCCCTTTTGAGGTGCCTCTCTCCCGAAGAAGCTGATTATGCCCTGCGAGAAATCCACGAGGGAATTTGCGGGAACCACTCGGGCGGGCGCTCCCTCGCTCACAAAGCACTCAGGCAAGGCTTCTTTTGGCCCAGCATGCTTGTGGATGCCAAAGAATTTGCCAGAAAGTGTGACAAATGCCAGCGCTTTGCCACTGTGCCAAGGCAGCCACCAGAGGAACTCACTACCATCATGAGCCCATGGCCTTTCTCCAAGTGGGGGATCGACATCCTAGGCCCCCTTCCATTGGCTAAAGGGCAATGTAAATTTGTAGTGGTCGCCATCGACTACTTCACGAAGTGGGCAGAGGCGGAACCCTTGGCAAGGATCACAGACTCCAAAGTAAAGGACTTTGTCTGGAAAAGCATAGTCTGCCGCTTTGGGATCCCACATGCCATCGTTAGTGACAACGCAAAGCAATTTGACAACAAGCTCTTCAACTCGTTTTGCTCGGACCTTCAGATCAAACAGCCCCACTCCAGCCCGGCACATCCACAGGCAAACGGGCAGGCGGAGGTCATGGTGCGAACGGTCTTGCGAAATTTGAAGACAAGGCTTGAAAGAGCAAAGGGCCTTTGGGTGGACGAGCTTCCAGGGGTATTATGGGCATATCGGACCACGCCAAGAGCTCCAACTGGGGAAACCCCTTTCTCTCTCGCCTTTGGGACCGAAGCAGTCATCCCAGTTGAGATTGGAGTCCACTCTCTTAGAGTTCAGCACCATGACCCGGACACCAATGAGGAGGGTCTGCGCATCAACCTTGATTTGGTGGATGAAGCGAGGGAGATGGCCAACATCCGCAATGCTGAGTACAAGCGGCGCATGGCAAAATACTATAACTCAAGGGTAAAGCCTCGCCCCCTCCAACTCGGAGATCTGGTCCTCAAAAAAGTCATCCTCGCTACTAAGGATTCTCGGGAAGGCAAGCTGGGCCCGAATTGGGAAGGTCCTTATCTCATAACGGAGGTGGTGAGACCTGGCACTTACAGGATTCAGGATTCGGAAGGAAAAGTCCTACTTCATCCGTGGAATGCAGAACATCTGAAGAAATATTACCAGTGACCAGTGAAGGGGAAAGGAGTAATGGAAAGGGGAAGTTCAAGTTTTTTAGCACATTTGTAAAATGTTCTTTTACCATGAGCAATGGATAAATGAAGTCCTATATATTATTCATTCCAAGTGTTAGGCTACATAATTGCTTTTAAAAAAAAAAAGAAAATACATGTAATGAAGCATGGCAAAATCTCCTACATCCTAACTACTCTCATCGCTCCCCTCGTCGTCCTCATCATCCTCCTCATCCTCCTCGCCATCCTCTGGATCATCAGGCTCCTCATCCTCCTCCTCATCCTCCTCGCCATCCTCTGGATCATCAGGCTCCTCGCTGGGTAAAAAGCCTGAAAAGTCAAGGGCAGGGAAAGCAGCAGTAATCTTCCCTCGGAGCTCCTCATACCCATCGATGAAGGCATTGGCAACGTCATCCGCTCGCTCCGACTCAGCTCTACCGCGCGCCGCCTCCATCTCTGTTGCTACGGCAGCCTCTCTGAGCGATGCCCTCTCGCGGGCCTGCACGAGCTCAGCCTCCCTGAGCGAAGCCCTCTCGCGGGCCTCCACCAGCTCAGCCTCCCTGAGTGAAGCCCTCTCGCGGGCCTCTACCAACTCAGCCTCCCTGAGTGAAGCCCTCTCGCGGGCCTCCACCAACTCAGCCTCTGCCCTCCTCGCCCCCTCACGGGCTAACGAAAGCTCAGTCTCGAATCTGGACTCCCTCTCGCGGGCAGTCAAGAGATCACCTTCCGCCTTAGTAGCCCTCTCGCTGGCTGACGAGAGCTCAGTCTCTAACCTGGACGCCCTATCGCGGGCCGCCCCAAGATCGACTTCCCTATCAGCCTCAAGGGCAGCAATCTTCTGCTGAGCAATGGAATACACCTTCCGCAGATTGTCATTCTCTCGCATCAACTGGCTGTTGTGTTTGGCTTTTGACAACAAGCTGACGGATGCAGTAGAAGCCTGGAGCAATACGAAAAGAAATAAGAAAAAAAAAATATTGAAAGTGTGGGGAAAAGGAAAAGCATTTACCTGAGCCAGACCCTCCAGCAAGGTATCTATGACCCTCTCAGTACCCAAAGAAGTAATCCGTGAAACCTCATGAGGAATCACAAATCTCGCGAGCCTCTCCCGGATCACCGGCGGGTTGCCCAACATATGACTCTGATCAGCCCCTGCAGGATTCCCCGGACGTTGGGGACATGAATGAGGGGCAGAAGGTGCAGCAGATGAAGAAGACTCTCGAATAGCCATCGGAGTAGAAGAGGTGGCTGGCTGGGGGGACATTGTTGTAGAGGCCGCCCTTTGAGAACACAGCCGTGCGCCCAATAAAGGGGCAGATGAGAGAGAACTGGCCCTAAAAGACACTGGCGGAGAGTCTCCTCTTGTGGCGTTGTCTGCCTTCGCCGTCTTGGAAGGAGGGCCACTCCTACTTGAAAAGAGAGCCCCGATCCTTCCCCTATCCACTGCAGCAAAAGAAAAAATGTTACTTGTACATAAAAAAAAAAAAAAAAAGAGATAAGAGAAATGAAACGCAGAAGTTAAATACTCTTTCTCTTCGCGGGAGGCGCCTGAGAAGGGCCACTAACTCCACCACTTTCTTTGGGTAAGAGAACACCCAAGTCTTTTTCGTGATGGTCTTTGACAGCTTGTAACTTCCGCTCCTGACTGGTAGAGAGCACCGGTGCATCTACAAAAGGCAACGAGTGAGTACATAAAAAATATTAATAAAGGTGAAAAAGCAACAAAGGAGTAGCTTACCAAGTCTCCTGGCCTCTCCCCATCGAGTTGGCACCAAAACTCTGTCTGTCTCGGATGCCCACTCTCCACCAGCAAATAGGAAGCGAGATTTCCAACCATGACAGTTTGAGCGCAATCCTGTGAACAACTTGCCGCTCCTAGAGGTAAAATAGTACCATCCCCTGTTAGGGGCAGGGGACTCGCTCAGGTTATAAGCAGCATGGAACTCCACTGGAGAAGCGTCCTCGTCATGTACTCTCTTCCACAATGCAAGGAAACCCAGCAAAACTCTCCATCCATTTGGCGCTAAACGCCCAGGGGTCAACGAAAAATAGTGGAGAATTCGGCAAATGGAAGAGAGCATGGGGAACCTCAATCCCGCCTCAAGCATCTCCTCGTAAATTACTATTTCATCCGAGGAATCGTCACAAGCGGGCTCATCCGCCTGAGCCCGACGGCATAATGTAGTAGGGGGAATATGATAGGCAGACACTATCCTAAAAAGATCATTATCAGCAGTAATCGAGCTGAAAATGGTACTCACCTTGGACCCGTCGTCGTCGATGGCCACTTTTCCTCGATATCTTCTACGACGACGGAGACGTGCTGTGACCATGGCAGATGCTCCAGTGTTTATCTCGTCCAATTCCTGATGGACACTATCTCCCTCGCTCGTGTCCCGCACCGTGCACATCTCAACAGTAGGCAAACCATCAGCAGCAGACCCCTTAGGCGCAGGTGAACCAGCTACGGTGGACGCTATAGACACAGCAGGCGGCCGAGTGGGCCCAGGCGCCCCAGCCCCGGGCGGGCGAGCATGGCCAGCCTCAGTCTCGGGCGGGCGAGTAGGGTCAGCCCCGGGCGGGCGTGCAGCGGCAGCTGGCGACGCGGGCCCCCCGGGCTCCCCGGGCGCGGGCCCAAGCGGGCGACCCACGCAGGCGGGCGGCCCGGGCGGGCGTGCAGGCAGGCGAGCACAGGCGGCGTCCCCGGGCGGGCGTGCGCAGGCAGCGACGTCCCTGGGCGAGCGAGCGCAGGTGGCGGCCCCAGGCGCGACGGACGAGCGTGCCATGGCCCCAGGCGCGACGGGCGAGCGTGCCACGGCCCCAGGCGGGCGAGCAGGTCCGGGCGCCCCAGGCGGGCGAGCAGGCCCAGCGCCTGGCGGGCGAGCAGGTCCGGGCGCCCCAGGCGGGCGAGCAGGCCCAGCGTCTGGCGGGCGAGCAGGTCCGGGCGCCCCAGGCGGGCGAGCAGCCCAGCGCCTGGCGGGCGAGCAGGTCCGGGCGCCCCAGACGGGCGAGCATGGCCAGCGCCTGGCGGGCGAGCAGGTCCGGGCGCCCCAGGCGGGCGAGCAGGCCCAGCGCCTGGCGGGCGAGCGCTGGCAGCTACCGCCCCAGGCGGGCGAGCAGGCATGACGGGCGCCCCGGGCGCGGACGTCTCCGGCGCGGGTTGGTCTGCTCCTTGCACGGCCGCAGCGACGACGTTTTCTCTCCTTACATCGTCCGTTTCTTCCACTCCTTGATACCCCATGGTTGCAACTTGCAACTCAAAAACAAGAAGAAAGCTTAAAGAAGATGAAGACAACCCTTTCTCTTTTCCCTTTGACAAGAAGAAAGCCAAAAGGAAAACCCTAAAGTATAAAGCAAAGTGGGTATAAAACCCTCTCTGTTTATAACCTTTGCTTCAGGGTTTTCAAAGGAGGAAGAACACTAAGCCAAGGAAACAGGAAGAGAGAGTCCTATACCTGAAGAACTCTACCAGGGACTCTTTTGGGGCATGACGAAGGCAGAAAATTTGGTCGGGGGCGCTGCCCCCGAACCCCTTGCCAGGGGCGCTGCCCCCTGGGCCCCCGCGAGCTGACCGGTCAGCTCGACCACCGCCGGGGGACACCCCCGGACCCCCTCTGCGAAGGGCATATATTAAAAGAGGGTTCAGTGTTCAGAAAAGCTACAAATTATTTGACATGAAGAAGCTTGGATTGTACTAATGTCTCCCTTTCAAAGCCTTCTTTGGCGTAAGACATTGAGGGGCAAATGATGGGACAGGCCCAAATAACTCGGTCCACGATAGCGGGTCAAGACCAACTGATCCAAGTCCATGATGAGCCCGGGTCGTCATCTACCCGTTGAGGGTCAGGTCCGGATCCATCGAATGACAGAGTCAGCACACGCGTCGTTCCATCTACCGGCTTTTACCAAGTCCCGCGGAAGAGATCTTATCTGCTTATCTGTTGAGGACAGTGCGGGAGACTCCACCAGACTGGAGCGTACACCGTTTGAGATCGCGGGAGATCCTCCCCACCTGCTGGGGAAAGACTATAAAAGGAGAGTCCTACTAACGGAGGAAGGATGAGTTTTTTTCTCACTATCATTGTATTTGACTACCTTGTAATCTCCTCCTCGAAGTAGTAAAGCAGCCCATTTAAGTGGACGTAGGTCACACTGACCGAACCACTATAAACCTTCTCTCTCTTCATTAATTTCTACATTAATTACCCATCACTTGACCGGTGGTGCCCGAAAGCCACTTTTTGGCATCATCAAAAGCAATATAGCATAATTATCGCATGGGCCTCACATCATCTACAGAATTGATGAAAAGCCCACGCAGTATATATACTCCAAAGACGAGTGAAAAATTGCAACGGTCGAAAATTCGTTTCGTCTGCAGGCATGTGGTGTTAAGAAGTTGTTAGAGGATGTGGTCGTAGGTGGGACTGGGAGTAATCGCAACCATGCTGATATAGTAACGATCTTTAGGCCTTTGATTGCTGGTGGGAACTAAGTGCCCTCATTAGAAATTAATCCTTATTCAAACAATGGAGCCTCGAAGATGAGCACAAAATTGATTTCGTCCTGCCGGTGTTACCAATATCCGGCTAATTGACTTTTTTTTCCTCTTCAGTGGTTCAGCCTGTTGGGCATGAACAAGAACATTGACAACTTCTTTGTAGAAAATGGAATGAAATGCACGGGAATGGGCAATTATCTTGTTTCAGTGCTTACAAGGAAGGAAGATGGAGAATCAAGTGAGTCTTAAATATGTGCAGACAGTGGAGACGTGGGATAAAATTAACGGGAATGAATAGTTACAAAATGGGATGAGATTCACGGAAATGATGCTTACAAAATTGTTGCATTAATGGGAATGATGGCAATGAAGAAAACAAAGTGCATGTTGTAAGGACATCTGATTTATAGTAATTCTGCAGGGACCTCTCATTGATGCCTTTTTATACTTTTAGGGGAGAGATGGCATTCATGAGGCGATGCATTCCTACACTGATGAGAAGCGTTGAGAAAGGTGTTTCTTTTATTTGCATTTAAAGGGAATAATATGGGTCGTTTCATTTTGTCAAGCATCATGCCCCTTTCCTCACGAGCTATCCACAACTGACGGGGACCAAAGATCTGGCGTGGCTCATGGAAGAGTTTGAATGAGCCTCTTTTGGGATCTTTTGGGAAGTTGTAGAAGAGATGTTGGGATAATTACTTTTCATATTCCAATGAGAAAATAAGAAAATCTTTTAGAATATCCAAAAGTCGTTTTGGAGAATTTAAAGGTCAAAGGTCATCTAGAAAAGCTAAAAGTTGGTCATGGGTATTTATTGTTGCCTTGATATATGTAAAGTCATGTCTTTTGGAAGTGTCCTTTAGTAGTCTATATACGATTATGTAATAATTGTTTTCTAGTGTGTAAAGCAAGAGTGTGTATGGAGGTTTTAGAGATTGTCAAGTATTTTGGTGTAGAGAAATCTCTTGATACCTTAAGGTTTGATTTATATACAAGTCTTTTGTTCATTTGATTTAGAGCAAGGGCTCTGTATGACCCTTTGGCCGTATAACCTCACATACACAAGCACACACACTCCATCAAGTTTGCTACAAAGAAGTTTCAGCAGAATGATTTATTTTTTCACTGTAACTTCAGTATTTTGTTCTGTCAATCTTAGTACATATAACCTAAACCGGAGTATTTGTTGAAGGAAACCTTAGTATACATAGAATACGGACTTCGGTTCTAGCAATGTTGTCGCAGAGCATTCCATAAAATTGGTATCAAAGCTCGTATTTTCATCAAGAGACATATATATTATTTCATTTTGAAGGGTTGCTTCTTTTGAGTGGGAGAAGATAATGAACTGGTTGCTTCAGAAATAGAACTGCTTGTGGTGGATGCCTTACTGATGTGCCATGTGGAGGATTGAGAACGGGACTTTTTTGTTCCAATCGTTTTACAACTATAAAGAATAAGAATAGAAGGGGTGGTCCAGATGAAAAGCGTAAATTCAAAGCACAACCTATTTGAAACAGAAATTTGTCATAGAACTCGACTGGTCAACTCCTGCTGAATCACTTGCAAAGGCTGGAAGTGAAAACTCATCCTATTTTGGTTTGTAAATTACTCTTTCGAATGCTAGGATGATTAAGGAAGGATGGTATAGTTAATTTCTGACTTAAGTGGCTTACTTTGGTTAATTTTCATTTACATTTAAAAGTGGCTTACCATGATAAGCATTGATGGCGCATTAAGTTACTTAAAAGCCCAATTCCAACTCACTAATCAATCAAAAAAAATGGTTAGGAAAAAGAGATTGTATCACAAATTTGGATACCACTCGTTAAATCTGCAGACAGATACTGCAAGTGGAGCTTGTTGATGGTATTTCTGACGAGCCTAATCCAGTTAAGATGAAAAATATTGATGGCTTACGTAGTAACTTTAAAAGCCATCTCCAACTCACCGGTCAATAAAAAAATGGTTAGCAAAATAAATCATCGTATCACAAATTTTGATGCTCCTGGTAACAAAATAACTAATGCTCTTAACCATATTTTTTACTTCACTCGACCTGTGTAAATCGTTGTTCTCCTTCTCTCTGTAATCTAAAAACTCATGTGCAATTTGGCAGCCCAGATTCCATCTATCATGCCAGGCAACAGTACTAATTTGATCATTTGTACTACAAGAGGTACAGTGATTTTCATATGAAGTTTTCTTTTTTTTTTTTTTTTTTAGATCTTATTCACCTCCCTTTACTAGGGCATAAATGATTTTTTCCCCCACTGTTTGGGAAGGGGGGAAAATGGTGGGGAGGAGAAAAATGCAAGGAAAATGGAAGGAAAATTATTTTGGAGGGTGTTTGGGAAGGGGGGAGGGAAAATTGGGTGGGGGGGAAGTGTGTCCTTCCCCCTCAAAAAATTTTCCCCCAAAACAGAGGGAAAAATTAGGGCAAAATAGGGGAATGGCAGGGAAATTACTAAACTGTCATTTTACTCCAATTGAAATTTTTTCAAAAACAAGGATAAAATGGTCTTTGTCTCTCTACCTCACAAACAAATAAAATTATACTTTTTCACTTTTCTCCCTCCTACTTTTGACTTCCCAAACAAGACGAAGGAAAATTAATTTTCCTTCCCCTTTCCTTCATTTTCCTTCCCCCTCAAACTTCCTCCCCCCTCCCCCTCCCGCCCTCCCAAACACAGGGTTAGTGTTTGTCACGAGAATTTGTTCGGTCGATCGAGGCAGATAATATGATGCAGAAGATTCAGGAAGCTGGAGAATGATTTACTTCTTTTTTTTATTGATGACTGATTTATTTAAGCTTTTATATTTTGTAAATTTGAGCTTGTTACCACTGAGCCTAATTTTGGTTTGGCAATGCAATCATCTTTCCAGCATAACAATTTATACAGCAGTGCTCATGGCTGTTGTCAATTTAAAACTCCCAATTTATATTATTATGGGTCATATATAGGACACGTTATGACCGGTGGAGACAAATGGATGGATGACGAAAGCATGACCATTTTACAAAAATCCCCCCTGTCCAAGGGAAATTGAATTAAACTATCAGATTGTAGTACATGTAAACTATTAATTTTTCTCCCATTTAATAGAAATTGAATTAAGGGAAAATAAAAAATGAATACATATATCCATCATTATAATAATTTAAATTCTAAGGAAATCAGGGTCCATCTATGTCTCTAGCTTATATCCTTCACACTTCGCCTCTTTAATAATCCTTTGACTATTTCTCATTTTACTTTTAATTCCTATGTTTTCAATTCCTACATATTTCAGGTAATTACATTCCTAGGATTTCTATAACTTTATATTTCTATAAGTAGTTAAAATGAAGAATTAAAGTGAATATTCAAAAATAATCATCATATAACCTTTAATTAAAAGTGAATCAAGAAGCAATAGAAAATGAATAGCCAACTGTCACTGTAGTAATTCAATATTACCTAGGAAAGTCACAGTTCCAACTATATTTTTACCTTATATCCTTTGTAAAAAATCATGCGGCCCGCCTGCTATAGTGTCCCCAACTATTGTGGCCCTTTTTGCTTGGATTTGTAGGGTTTTCTCATCTTGACCACTTTATTTTCCTTGCTCATGTTGGCAGAAGGAGACCTCCTTTCTTTTATTTGGCATGTGAGTAATGCTGTCAATAAAGCCCTTCGAAGAGGGGGCCACACCGGCTTAGAATGCTAAAGACGCCAAAGCGAAGACTTTTTTTTCCGTCCTATTGGCTAAATATATAGTAAGGCCCAATTTTGAAAAGCCCACAACATTGAAGGCCATGCTAGGGCTTGACAAAACTCGGACTGGCCTTCCCTTTTTCTATTAACATGTAACATGCATGTAAGCAATAGACGTCACATTGGAGGGATATTTTTGGGTGTTATCGTGTGTCACCTTCGGTGGCTCATAGGCAGTAAGATCAGCCACTGACGTTTTAACAATATGGAAATGTACTGCTTAGTTATTTGTTCTTTAGGATCAAATCTATGAACCTAACCAGCTGCCAATGCATTCCAATTATATACTACATTTCTTTTCTTTTTTTTTCAAACAAGGTTAGACAGTATTTACAATACCAACCACTACAAGGAATACTTGACTTGAGAGTCCCACAAAGTATATAAAGAAAAAATGAACACATTTGTCAAATTGTTTGTACCAATAACAAGCGACAATAATCACACAAGAATTGTCTGCAAATGTGAACAACCACAGAATTCAAGGGCACTTGTGAATGAAAAGTTTATAGAGGATGATCAAGGAAACTATGCCATAATACTATCTGTTTCAATATTGCAATAAATAGATAAATTGATAAAAAAAAACCAGAAATGAAGACCAGAACATTGATGATCGACACTTATATGTATAACGCTTAACCGCAAGACTACGGTGTCGTCAAGTAGTAAAGGACTAAAGAGTCCGGATTATCGATCCCACGAGGAGAGGATGGAACAAGCAATGAATCCAATTAATGTAGAATTGAACTAAGGTAAAGCTAATATAGACAAATGAAGCGAATAATTAAAACTAATAAACTATGCAATGTAAACAACTAATTAACAATCTAAGGTATGAAATTAACAAATTCTAAGCTAATCTAACAAACTACACTAAACTAGTGGATGGATGAATGGTGGTGGAAATGGAAGATTTATATGAAGACATGGTGTGAAATGTGTAGGGTTTTAAAACAAGTGATTTGAAATGTGGATGTAACAATCTAAAAGTGAAAATAACAAATAAAACAAGGATTTAAGTTAACAACAATAAAAAGAAGAGATTAGGCAATCCAAAATCCACTAAGTATGAAATTAATTCAACCAATGCATGTTCTAATTCAACTCCCAAATCTACAATCCAATTAGCAATCTCTTGCCTAATTGGGTTGGATGATATAACAATGAAGATCAAAGTAAAGAAAATAAAAGGCCAAGATTCTAAATCATAACCTAACTACCCTAACAATTAATCATCAAAATCAAGCTACAAAAGATCAAAGATAAGGGCTCTAGAGCATGCTATGTGAGAGAACTTAATCCAACTACAAAGCATCAATTGAGGTTATCCAAGCATCAAGTGTAGAGATAGAGCATGAAAAATGAGAGAGATTAGTGCAATTAGATCTAAGATCTTTTAATCAATGAAGGCAAAAGTAAGGAATTTAAACTAAAACATGGATATAATTGAACTAATCACATTACTTAGCTTCAAAAGGAGAGCCTAATCCAAGAGCCTTAGCCACTAAACATCAAGAAAGAGCTCCAAATCTTCATTAATGATTTTCAAATACACACTCTCTCTAGATTAGTTACAAAGTAGCTCCTAATTACAATCTAAGAGTAAAAATAAAATTGCAAGAAGACTAACTTGCCAAAAGATCCTCCCACTCTACAAAAACATTCTAATTTATAGGAACGTTGAAGACATTTGATTGGCTCATTTCATTTCACAAGGATTGCTTCCATTTGATTAGTTGCAACTTGAAGGCTTTTGATTGACTTATTTGCTTTCACATGGATTGCTTGAATTCAACTTGGATACTTTTGATTGGCTCTTTTGTTTTCACATGGATAGCTTCAATTTGATTGGTTGCAACAAACTTTCCTTCCAAAAGTATATGTGTCTTTTGCTTTATGTGGTCCTTCAACTTGGAGGCTTTTGATTGGCTCATATCCTTTCACATGGATTTGTGTCATGGCAAGCTTTGATTGGCCCATATCCTTTCACATGGAGAGGTGGGTTGGATGGAAAAAAATAATAATAATATGCAATTGTTAGGATTTGAACCCATAACCTATTCCATACCAACCCAAGCTCCAACCAAAACACCAACCAATCCTTTGTGCTAGAAAATGACTTCTTTTATCCATAAAGTCTTCTCCTCTTATTTTGGAATTCTTCAACACTTCCTAAGATTTCTTCATGTAATTTCTTTATTGAAATCTCTTCTTGATGGCTTGGGACACTAGCCGGAAGGTTGGGATAGTTGCGGGGTCCACCTACACAAGAGAAATTACATAAAAATGCGCTACAAATAATCGGATTTATACATGATACTCTGATAATCCGTTAATGTGATAGAATGATAAAATCTCTGTGTAAGGCAAATGATATGCATATGAGATGTTGATAAAACTCGGACTAATGAGGGGTAAAATATGCAATATTTAACACTCATCAATTGAGGCAAATGAATTCTTAAACTGAATCATATACCTGGACCCACACATAGAAACAGATAATTATTATAAGAACATGTGGTCAAATGTATAATAAGCCATTCGTATTTAAAATGTCAATCAGTGTAGATTAGTTTGATAACTTGGAATATCCTCGACCTCGAGGATTTAATTAGCCTAATTAATTAGGCTAATTACATCATTGAGGTCCGAAATATTATATTTAATTAATTAGGATAATTACATCATTGAGGTCCGAGATATTACATAACTAAAACTGAAGACTATCCAGAAACAAATTAATTTTTGATGATAAACCCATTCGGCCCTCCCTAATCCACCCATTAGAGGAAATTTGTTTTCTACAAACATTTGCATTTGGCATATGCTTTGTACTTGAGTCTGTTTAAATAATTGGTGGAATAGATTGCTGCCATAATTCTCAAGAATTCCCAACGTAAACTGTGTTAGATGCTTAAGCTTAGCATATTTCTTCTAGAGTGAGACATTTTTTCTTTTACATATATCTATATAATTTGATTGTGTTTTAATTTTAAAAACTCATTTCAGATTAGATATTATGATCAACATTTTTACAACGCACTGCGCAATTCAACTACAATTGCTAATTGAAGAAATTTCAATTAGAAATGACATTCTAGTCAAAATGTAAAATCCAATTAGAAGAAATTTGAATTAGAAATGACATTCTAGTCAAAAAGCACCGTCTAGTTTTTTTTTTTTTTTTTTTCATTCTTTGGCCTTGTTTTTCTTTTCGTTGTCAAAAAAGGTTCTTTTCACTAATAATGTGAGGAAAGAAACAGAAGTAACTTTTGCTGTGCGTTGAAGTTAAAAGGTCACGTCGAGTGCCTGGTCCTAGTGATGTGACACCTGCTGCTGCAGCCTTTTTTTTTTTCTGTTTAGACCAAACAGGATAGTGACACGTAGAGGAGCGGAGGTGGAGGCGCCCCTTACGTGGAGGTGGAGGCGCCCCTTGTCTGTTTGATCCAAACAGGAAATTCAGTTCATCCTGATCACATATTTGATGGAAATAAGACACCTTTGTTTGGACTACTCAAGAGTGTCACATGAAAAGAGGAATCTTTTGAAAAGATATGTTTTTTTTTTTAAAAGGATAGAATGTGACATCTTAAATCTACGTTGGCACTCCCTAATTGATTCAAGGGATTTCGTAAAGAAAAAAGCTACACACCCCGGGATCCGGAACCCGGACGGACCCCGGGGTGACTGGGATCCGTTGGATCCCAGAGGCGGCTGGGATCCAACGGACCCCAGTCACCTCGGGTCCGTCCGGGTTCCGGATCCCGGGGTGCATAGCACGCCTCTTTGGTAAATGCACCCACCCTATTTGGGATTTGCACCCACTCTAGCACCCTAGCTATGGCATCTTTTAAAAAGTGTCACATCTATGGTCCTTTAGCCAAGTAAGACTTCACACATTTATTGACATACATACAAAAGTACAATACTTTAAAACATAAAGGCAGTGAATGCATTGCACGTGTTTACAAGCAATATATCATATAAAATCATGAACATATTAATGCATATATGGACCTCATCATCCACTACCGGTCAAAGTCATACTCATCAAATCGAATACAAAAGAAAATTCTTTTTTTCAAGTTTAAAAAAGAATTAAAAAAAAAAAAAAACAGAAAGGAACTGGACATGAATAAAGCATAAGAAAAACACCCGACAGGCAACGATCTCATCCTCTCAAGGAATCTGAAAACAAATTTATTCAAACATATTAAAACATATTACATTCCTAATCTTCGTACACAATGGCTTCAGAAGGAAACCCAAAACGCATATATTGCACGAACGTATTAATTCGCTCCGTATACGGGGTAGCCCATGCAGCTGCACAATCATGTCTGAAGTGAACCCATTGAGGCATAATGGGAGGCATTGGGTAACCATCTGTCAATGCAACCTGGACGTAGTGATTATTATTTACATACACGATAGCAATAGCAACATGTTGATTCGACGGTGGTGGAGTAGATTTAAGTGGAAAATACGTAAAACTCTGTGCAACACTTAAAACGTGTAATATCACATTGAACCTCGAAGCAATTAAGAGACCCATATCTGGCATGGTCATCCAATGCTCAATCGGTGCTCCTCTATCTAATGCAAAAAAGTTCAGTGAGTTGTAAACACGAGTCCACTGGTCATCACTACCAAATATTGCAACATACAGTGTCCTGAATCTGTGCAATTCTTCTATTAAGTTATATCGGATAGTTGGCCATGCATCTTCGTGAAGACCAAGACCGACAGCTATCGCCCGAAATCCGCAATTTCCATCAGGTTTTACGTCTTGTACCTGCATAATGTAAGGATGTAATATATGTGGAAACTGATGAACATATGCATGTACAGAGTTGTTATAAATAGAGGAGCAACTGTGTCTCGCTGGTTCCTGAAACTGGAAAATATTTGTTGCAACTTTTTTTTTCGAGGAGGGGCGTCCACGAGTGTTCGTCTTCACAGCAGGTTCACGAATTGAAGTTGTTGATGGTGTGATTATCTCCTTCAACTTCCTTAAAAGACTGAATTTACCATGCCTTGTTTGCTGCTTAAACTGTTCCGTGAACACTTGTAGCTCGACGTCACAATCGATGTCATCGTCTTGAAGAGACACACACGGTGATAAGTCAAGTTTTCTCCAAAATTTATCTATGGAATCAATTGGTATGGGACGACCATTGTTCAAATATATTGCTTGCTCGTGCACACATGGCAGTCCGTAGCTCGTACGAAGTCGACATCCGCATTTGTAGGAAACTTCTCCGACATCCTTAGACCGCTCAAATTCATTCAAAATCAGATGCAATGCGTGACTTGAAACGAAACCACATAATTCTTGAAAGTGCAGTATATTGAATCGATGTTTGACAATAGTTTTGCTTTGCTCAATACTTGCTTTGATAGCTATGTCCTGTGATTGGATGACTTGGTGAATAAACAACAGCGATGTCTCCAAATCTGACTGTGATGACTCCAAGTATCATTTCAACTTCGCATGCTGGCTCTCGACTCTATTAGTTGTCTGGTTTCCAAAATGCAGATATCTGTCAGTCCAGGCGGATACAAACATCTCCTTGTACGGTGTCAACCATACATCCTTAAGATAATTAATCATACCTGGAAAGTTTTGCAACACTACCTCAAGGTCCGCCAATTTGCATACATAGGCATTCTCAGTTTCAGATTCCAGCAACATATTCCACATTTTGTAGAATGCATTCCAGGATTTCTTATCTGTTATTGATGGCCTGCACTTGCTCAAAATACTCCTATAAATGTGCCACCTACAGAGTAATTTCTTAGCATCGGGAAATACCTTGGCAGACGCATTCATCAAAGCCAACTCTCTGTCCGTGACAATAACTCGCGGACCGGTGCATCCATCCATTGTTGACTGCAGACACCTTAAAGCCCAAGTATAATTGAACACTTTTTCTGAGTGCATGAACACGAATGCTATACAAAATGTCATATTAGTTGCCGTCACGCCGACAATCTCAAGGAGAGGCATCCTGTACCTGTTTATTATTTTTTTATCAGTATCAAGAATATTCATTAAAAGGAGACAAGTAAAATGAACACGAAAGCTGGGAAAGAGAAATGAGTAAAAAAAAAAAAAACAGTACCTATTTGTGTTAAATGTTGCGTCCATCAATAACACGTGCGAGAATGCACGCCATCGCTCTAATGATCCTGGATGTGCGAAGAATAAATCTTCAAGGTCATTGGTTACAGCATTTCTTCGACTCTCGAAAATGTATCCTTCACGTTGTAGGAATGACATGACAACTTGCATATGGGTTTTACCGGTTTTCTCTGCAATCCGAAATTTCTTGCGTGCATTGTATATGGTCTCAATGGTAGACATGTTATCCGGATTCTGCTTCTTCAACGATGTCAAGATATCTCGTAGCTTTACATTTTTCGTAGACAGATGTACCGTCAACTGGATTTCTGATTCAAAAAGCCGACCGGGGTATGGATGTCCCTCCATATATGATGCAGGGGCATGGTTATGTGTTCCACATACTACCATTGCCATCCAGTCATCACCTGTTGGCATTTTCACCCCTTTCACTCTGAAAGGACAATCATTTTTTTTGTACCTGTATCCTTCTTGGAAGTTTTCTTGCTTCTGTATGTGCCACCGCGATCACATTGGAACAACAATCTAGGACTCTTCCCGATTATACCAGTGTCTGACCTTTTAATGACAATGATATATCCTAAATTGCGTCCAGTATTTTGAATCCAATCAATTAGAGATTGACGCGAATTAAATACCTGAAAATGTATTCATTCTGTTAGAAATTAACAACTTTTTAATAAAAATTGACAAAATAAAACATAATTGGAATTGAATTAATATCATACCATGTCCGTGGAAAATTTGTTTGTAACATTTTCATCCACATTTTTCTCTTCTTGTTTTATTTCGTTTCTGAAAATATCATCCTAACAACAATATACATTCACTTGAGCATCTGCAATTAATAAAAAAAATATTTCCTGAAATAATTAAAGAATTAAATATTTACCTGCTCACTTGAACCACTTGACAATCGCAGATCATTGGCCCAAATTCTCAGTTGATCCAAATTCATATCTTCTACCAGTATGCATATTGCCAAGAAGAACCATATCTATGTATATATAGACTAAAACACAGATATGATGGAACTAAAAAAACATACTTTAATAGAGAATATATTCCCTACAGAGAATATATTCCCTGCAGGGATTTGACACCCATTTATTTTCTTGATGAGCATAACACAGGACAAGCAAAAATAAGATGCTAGTGTCGTCCGGTCTTGTCGTCCAAGGGCCAACCGAGAGAGACCCGTGTCAACAACAAAAAAAAAAAAAATCTTTCAATCCCCCATGTGGTATACAGTGTAGTGTGGTAATAGTTAGATGTAAAAGGCAAGGTCAGCCCCTAGTACTTATCTCTAAAAAGCAAGGATGGCCTAGGATTATGTGTGTCATAAAATCTTATGGCCGTACAACCAGCTACTCCTTTTAGATGGGACTTGTACTTTTATTCCCACCCTATTACCACTAGAGTCCCACCCTATGCACTGTGCCATCTCCATCACCCATGCTACCAATCCAAAAGGACCACATTTTTTGTCCGTTTCGGAATGAATGACGACGGTACCGTGTAAGACCCACCACCCAACAAGAGAGAAGAAAAAACAGAAAAAAAGCACTGAGCTTCTCCTTTCCACTGGCCTCTCTCGGGCCCCAACCGCAGTCCATGCGGGCCTCATCGGTAAACTTATTTAACTAGCAGAAAAAAAGTGAATGATATATTTAAGAGATAATAAAAGAAGCGTGGACAAATTAAAAACTGTTAAATGATAAAAAAGAACTCATGTCATAGTAAGATAGTTTTTATTTTATTTTTACTTTATTAATAATAAGAAGAAGTGATTTAGCTCCTGGATATTTTCTAAAAACCCAGAATTAAAAAATAAATGAAGATGCACTTGACACTTGATGTATCTTTTCAAATATTGTGGATTTTATGTCTTTTCAAAATTAAGTATTTTGTGCTCTTTGGATGAGATGTGTCTCTTGGGCCCATTTGAATGGATGAGATTCAATTCTAAAAGATGCTTTTCGACTTTATAAAGTTATTTTCAAAAAATATCTTTCAACGTCATTTAATGACTTATCTTATGAAGTGTATTTATTTCTTTTATGAAGTTATGAGTTATTTAATTGTTTTACTACATGCATTCAATAAATGCATAGATGCTTGCCGTGGCTGTGAATAATTAAACTTTAAAAAAAGATTTTTCTTTTGTATTCGATTTGATGAGTATGACTTTGACCGGTAGTGGATGATGAAGTCCATATATGCATTAATATGTTCATGATTTTATATGATATATTGCTTGTACTGCCTTTATGTTTTAAAGTATTGTACTTTTGTATGTATGTCAATAAATGTGTGAAGTCTTACTTGGCTACAGTGAACAGTAAAATGACTGCAGTGAAAAGACTACATAACATCAATAGGCCTTACACCCACCCCGACAGGGTGGGTGTATTTACCAATATCCTTATTCAAATAGGGCTTCCCTATTTGGACCAAACATGAAATCTATTTCCTCTTCTTGATGGATCATGGCTCGACCTAATGGAGCATCCATCTTGACCTGCTGAAGCTCGATCAATGGAGTTGAATATGCCTGTCTTTCAAAAGTTTAGACAGACCTGAATATGCCTCAGCCCTGCGCAACTCAAACCATGAAAACCCCAAGCAAAGCTGCATCTGCACCAATAAATAACGGGTGATGCATGTCAGCAATGACATCCGGCATGATGTAAGCAGAGGACTTCGATGAAGGATTGGATGAAACAGATCTTTCTATTTCTTAAAAAAAAAAATTGGGGGATTCGGATTCCGTCTATTTTAGCATCTGCACTATTTAATACTAGCAGGGCAAATGAGAAAATGTTTAAAAAATCATGTAACCTGAGTGCCAGAGCCCATAGGGTCAATGTCAATCTCTTATTCAATGTTCTAATGTGGGATTCAAGGAGAGTTTGGATTGGTATCCAACTCTTGATATAGAAGTTTGGGTTGACATCAAAGTCCTTTGGTGTATGTTTCCAATGGGCTGGGCACACGGTTTTAAGTTTCCTTTATAAGTTACAGCTTAATTAATTTTTTAAATAATTTTCAACAAAGCCCTTAAAAACAATTTTTCAATTTTTTTTATTATAAGTTGTCGACATGGCCCACCCCATTTTTTCTCTTTAAAGTTTGATAACTGTTGGGAAACAAAACTCAATTCTAACATTAGGAAAAGCCATGTCAGCTTTTCGGAGCCTATATGTGAATGTGTTTTTCCATAAACACATATGTGCCTTTTCAATAAAATGTGTCATTTCTTAGAACCCATTTGTGAATGTGTTTTTTTAAAAATATGTATGTGCATTTTCAATAAAATGTGTCACTTGAGCCTATTTACGTGGATTTAACCCAATTCAAAATGATGCCATGCCTTCCAACTCTATTAATTACTGTTATTTTCAAAGTTTTTATATAGTATTCAAAATGAGTAGAAATGCATGCAGATCCTTTATTTTTTAAGATGAAACGTGCATGTTGACGTGGATTAAGGGAAAAAATGTTTGGTTTTCATAATTTTGTTGTTGATTTGAGTTTTTTTTATTATTTTATTATAATTGAGTTTATATGAAAGGGATATTAGTTATAATATATTATTTTGATCACACAAGACTTAACCTATGCATCGCACAGGGGCTTCATGTTAGTAAAAATTGAAATGTGGATCCGCCTTTGTGGTTGAAAAAAAATGAGGCTCGCCCTTTAACAATGATAACATGGCCCTACCTCAGAAACATTGCATTACCTCTTATAGTATGAGTTGTTAACCTGGCCCACCCTCATAAAAATTGAAACGTAGACTGCCTTTTGGATGGCAAAAAAAGGAGGCCCACCCTTCAACAATTATAAAATGGGCCCCCACCTTTAGAATTTGTTGAAGATAGAGATACAATTTGGCTTTAAAAATCATAACATGAGACTCACATTTATAAACTCAGAACACAAGGCCTACTTTTTTATAGGAATTACAATATGACCCACATTTAAAAATTAAAATACAGGGCCAGCTTCATAGGAATTACAACATGGGCACACCTTTATATGAATTACCGTGTCGGCCATCTTTTATGATTGTGAGCACGGGGCCCATTTTTAGGAATTACAAAATGGGGTCACTTTTGTGATTGTAACCCAGCCCACCTTTTGAAATTATGGTAAGTGGGGCTCACCTTTTTATAACATAGAACCCACCATTTGAATTGTTTTGAAAATTCTATGAGTTTATTTTTATCCAATTTGCATTATTTATATCCATTCGATTTAGCTAAAAAAAAAAACCTCTACTTGAAAAAGGTGAGCATGCATTGTAATTCCTATAAGGGCCGGGCCCGCCCATGTAATTCCCTAAGGCCACATTTCATTTTCTACGAGGGTGTGGCCATAGGCCATATTCACAACTCATACATACAAAACGTGGTAATGCAGGATTTCTAGGGGCAGTATTGAAAACCACCTAGAAAATCTAAGGACATTCTACTGGCACACGAAAAAAAATCTCTTAACGCACACAATTTATTTAAATGCCTAAACTACCCTCCTCCCACTTCCCTACCCCACACCCAGTCGCCTAATATACCTTAAATGCCTAAACCGCCCTCCTCCCTCTTCCCTACCCCACTCGCGGTCACGGCTCAAACCCTAGTTCGGATATCTAGAGATCTTTAGCATTCTCACGCATTCTTAGTCACTTCGGTGGTTGGAGTGAACAAAAACTTTATAGTAGAGTCCTCAAACCCATTAGTGACTAGCATCCATTACCCTCGCCTTTTTGTGTAGTTCATTTGTTCGTGAATTTTTATATATTCTAAGCAAACAAACACATCCTTTGTAAATATGTTATTACAAAAAAGCTATACTCAATATAGTGTAAAAAATAAGGTGAAAATATTTTAGCAAAAAGAAAGTGAAAGATAATTCTTAGGAGCAATTAAGACTTTGGTCCTTTATTTTACCTATTAAAACATGGAATAATTACTTGCAAACACCTCCATGTGTATGTATTCTTGTCATCAAAGGTATAACTAGCTCATCTATTTAAGCATGCTCTGAGTCTGAATTCCACCAGAACCCCAAATTTCTGTTCTCAGTCCCCGGTTTCATAGAGTGGTATGGAAAACAAGCACATAGTCCTCTTTCCCTTCATGGCACAAGGCCAACTCATCCCTTTCCTTGCCTTAGCCAGGCTCCTAGAGCACACAACTGGCCACACAATCACCGTCATCAACACCCCTCTCAACATCCTCACCCTCCAATCCATGCTTCCTCCAGAATCCACTATCCGTCTCGCATCTCTCCCATTCAACGGCCCAGATCACGGCCTCCCTCCCAACTCAGAAAACACAGACTCACTTCCCCTCCCACTCATCTCCGTCCTTGTGGAAGCCTCTCGATCCCTCAAGCCCTCCTTCCACCACTTCATCTCCTCCCTCCAACCCCTCCCCTTCTGCATCATCTCCAACATGTTCCTCGGATGGACGGTCGAGATTGCACACCAGCTCGGCATCTTCCACTCTCTCTTCTTCCCCAGCGGCGGATTCGGCTCCGCCGTCCTCTTCTCGCTGTGGCTCAACCTCCCCCACTCTCACACCGACTCGGACGAGTTCTCACTCCCCGATTTCCCCGAGGCGGGTAATATCCACCGTTCTCAGCTCGCCCCAGCTCTAAAAAAGTCCAACGGCTTGGATCCGCACTCGCGGTTCGTGCACCAGGAGTTCTCGCTTTGCTTGGGCTCTGATGGGTTTCTCTTCAATACCGTGGAGGAGTTGGAGAAGACCGGGTTGGAGTATTTCAAGAGGAAGACGAACCGGCCGGGTTGGGCCATTGGGCCGTTGAAGAGCGAAGGTCGTGGGAGGAAGAATCCCGGGATTTCTACTGACGACTGCATTTCGTGGTTGAATATCCACCTTCCCTCTTCCGTTCTGTTCGTGTCTTTCGGATCCCAGAGCACCATCTCTGCTTCTCAGATGATGGAGTTGGCCATGGGTTTGGAAGAGAGCGGCAAGGCTTTCATCTGGGTCGTTCGTCCTCCGGTCGGACACGACATAAATGGGGAGTTTAGAGCGGAATGGCTGCCTGAGGGCTTTGAAGAGAGGGTTGTAGAGAGAAAGAAGGGATTGTTGGTGAGGAAATGGGCACCCCAGTTGGAGATTCTGAAACACGAATCGACGGGTGCGTTTCTCAGCCACTGCGGTTGGAATTCGATACTAGAAAGCTTGGCCCATGGCGTACCTATGATGGGGTGGCCCATCGCTGCTGAGCAGTTCTATAATGTGAAGATGTTGGAGGAGGTGGGGGTGTGTGTGGAGATGGCGAGGGAGAATTGCTCTGAGATTGACAAGGGGCATGTGAAGGAAGTGATAGAGATGGTGATGGGAGAAACGGAGAAAGGAGAGAAGATGAGAGGAAAGGTTTTGGAAATTAAAAAGATGATGGAAGCTGCTGTTCGAGAAGAGGAGGGATTCAAGGGTTCTTCAGTAAAAGCCATGGCTGCCTTCATCGATATTGCTGTCTCGGCAAGGAGAACGATGAGCGAAACAGAACGATGAGAGAAACGAACTCTTGAGAAAATGCGGTTTTTCTTGTTTTAATCTCTCATTGGGTGTTGCTTTGAAGTAGAAATCTAGTGTGCGTGCTGTAATCTCATTTTATGATCAATGCTTTGAAGATCTAGCAAGCCCACTGTACTTTCCTTTTGTATATAAATAGGGGGACTTGACATATTAATTCCCCGTGAATCATGTTCCTCTGATCACCCAAGTTGTTGGACTCTGATCCACAATTTTTTGGGGGGTTTTGACATTTTCGTTCACCATAAATTGTGTTTTCCCAATGGCATGACTCAAGTTTAGTTAATGAGTTGTTTGACTCTAGGCAACACTAATTTTTTTTTTTTTTTTAGCTTTTTTGCACCATATCCTATGATATAATGGGATAGTCCATGATATCATGGGATTTATCAAATATTGTATCACGTATTTTTTGAAACGAGTGAAAAAACTTATTTTCTTATCAGAAACTAAAATTGAGATTTTATGAAAAGTAAATACACATCTTATCACCATTTCTCAAGTTTTATCATTTGGTCCAAGCTAATTGTGTCTCCATGCGGCAATTTCTGCATTGTTGTGCGTAGCCAAAAAGTATTCATATGAATTATGTTTCAAGATACATCCAAATGTATCATTAATTATGATTTGGAAATATGAATTTAACTGCTATTTTTATAATTGATTATTAAGGTCCTTGGCTTTTTCCCAATTATGGAGAAGAAAGAATTTAATATATTGTGTTTGGGCTTATTCTTAGATCATTCCTCAAGCTATTTGCTCTCACTATGGACTGAAAGTTGGAGCGAAAATGGTTGTGATCGTTCGTTTGCTTCTTTTGGTGTTCTTCCCCATATCCTACCCAATTAGCAAGGTATCTTGTTTTATTTGCAGTTGAATGGAAATTACTGCTTGATCTATATGACCATGTATTGATTAAAGAACTTTTTTTATCTCAATCTATCTATATATCTGTTGTCAATTGGAAAAAGGCCCCCACCCCCTGGTTTTGATCTTTCATTTCAAGATAGGGAATTAATACAGTGGAAATGTCTCTAGAGAATGATACGATGGTAGGTGGTCCATAAAACCACAATGATTAGATGGTTCCAGTCATCGGACTGGTAGTCCTTGGGTGTGTTTGGGAAGGGGGGGAAAATGGGGGGGAGGAAAAAAAGGGGGGAAAGTGGAGGGAAAGTGCTTTTGGGGGGTGTTTGGGAAGGGGGGAGGGAAAATGGGGGGGAGGAAAATGGAGGGAAAAAAAGTGCTTTTTGCCTCAAAAATTTTCCCCCCAAAACAAGGGGGAAAATGAGGGGAAAGTGGGGAGAGAGGGGAGAAATGACTAAAATGCCCTCCTCCCTTTATTTGAATTTTTTTCAAGAACAAGGGTAAAATAGTCTTTTTTAATGTACCTCACTAAAAACAAAATTATACTTTTTCACTTTCCTTCCCTCTACTTTTTTACTTCCCAAACAAGAGGAGGGAAAATTAATTTTTCCTCCCCTCCCCTTCATTTTCCTTCCCCCTCAAATTTTCCCTCCCCTCCCCTCCCTTCCTCCCTTCCCAAACGGACCCTAAATGAGCAGGGAACCAAAAATGGTCAATTGATTTTTAGCAGAGAAAACTTGGGCAAACTTTGTCTTGGTTAGTCCAACTGGTGTGGGCTTGGACCCTGGTCCTTTTAAGGGGACAATCCTGATGCAACGCTCCATGTGTATGCTTGTAGCAAGTATGACTGTATAAGAAAGATGATGCAATGGAGATACCTATACTGATTGGCCTGGGTTTGTCCAATTGGCGTGGGCTTGGACTGTGGTCAATGTCGGTGGACAATCCTGATGCACCACTCCACCTACCATGTGTACAGTTATAGATAATGGTGTGCTGCAGAAGAAAATGGTCCTTGCAATATGTTACTTTTGAATTTTTTTTTATTTATATTTTGAAAGTTAAGAATGAGTCTATTAAAAGGAAACCAGAATACAACAATCTAGGCTACCACCCAAAACAAATGCAAACAATTTTGTTATTGTTTGGAATGATTTTTCTTCTGACTTGATTTTATCATACCACTTCTAAATTGTAGAGGTTGAGCCCATAACTAAGCTGGACATTGCTTCATGGAAACCATGAGGTTGTGAGGTTCGATACTTCACTCATCTTATCTACCCAGAAAGGCCTGAAAATTTGTGTATAAGTTTCTATTTTTGTGATAATACTATTCAGTAGGGCATGCATCGTGCTTTGATAATGCCAAATTATTTGTTTTTAGTCATATTGTTGCTTTTTTTTTTTATTCGATCTTGCTTTTCTCCTTTTTTAAATTATTTATATTTTTGGTTTTTATTTCTTCCCGTGATGGTTGCCCTTTCCTTTTCGCTATATATAGTTTCTTCTGCATTTAATTTCTCATTCATCTGATGGTTTTGCAAATAATTGTGGGCTCCTATCTTGGACAGTTGTTGGATTGGCTCTTGGGAAAGGGGCATTTTGTACTTTTACGAAGAGCAGAGCTGAAGACGTTGGTTGATAAGCATGGAAGTGAGGTTAGTCTGGTATATACCATGTTGTTTAATTCTGTATATGGCTTCAATTATTGAGCACAAAGCCTCTGAGCGCATTTTCTAATCTGGGCATCTTGGTTTAACTATATTATCTCTTAAGCTACAGTTTTTAATTTTTCATGCAATGATGTAGAGAAATGAATCCTGTTGAGTAAATTACAGAAAAATGTAATCTCCCATTTATTGTCTTCCATGTTTCTAACTGTCTTATTTGATTGTTCTCCCAATCCTTGGATGGTCACTGCGTCAAAACTGGCTATTAACCACACAAACAAGGTCGGTAAAACCACATATTTGGGCTGTGGTTTTTTTAGACACATGTATTTTTATAAACGACAGCTACTCTTTGTGGTTGTTTTCATCTGAAAAATCAAGCCCTAAAATAATACCCGCACGCTCTCTATTCGTCTCCCGCCCTCTGCTCTCTTCTTCTCAAGCTCGCCTCGACCTTGACTCGGAATCTCAGAGGGGTGAGACCAAGAGCCACATATTGCTTAGGTTGCTAATTGGATCGATCTTCACACTTGCTGGTCTGGTGTTGGTTGTTGGGGTGGACTGGTTCTATTGGAGGTACCGATTTTCTTTCTTCTTCATTTTCCCCAAACCCCATCTCTCCATCAGTAAGCCCCATCTCTCATTTCCTTTCTTCTTAATCGGTTTGTCATAAACCCATTTTATCATCAAGGGGCATGACGAGCATGAAGAATAGGGTTTTATCTATTGTTATTGTTATTGATTTACATGAAGCTGTTCAGATTCCATTTTCTGAGCTTTTGGTGCTTGGAATCGTTCGAATTGGGTGTTTTTGTGCTTTTGATCATGTAACCTGACCTAAGTTGGAAGGATCCTTTTTCATACAAAGCGATTTTGTTGGATCTGAATTTTTTTTTTTTTTGTTGGAATCGTTGATTGTGTTTTGATGTTTTCATTTCTCTGTATGTAGGTTCTGTTTGTTTCTGACTTTGTATCTTTTTATCTTTTGATTCTCTGTATATGCTTTTGATTCTCCTGAACATCCAGACGAATTTGCCTTTTACTTTTACTTTATCTTTGCTTACTTTGTTGTTTTTTTTTTTCTTGTGTGTGTTGTTGTTTCCTGTTTCTTCACTCTGTATCATCTCTTTGAAACGATCTGGTGATTGTACTCTGTTTCTGTGGTTTCACCTGCTGTGTTGTAAAAGGGAAAAGGTCACATAGCTCAATGCAGTAAATCTGAATATACTGCAGCATAGGTTCTGAGATCCTTGTTGGTGCTAAATGCAATCATTAAGTTTTCTTCTAGCGTCTGATTTTCTTCATCTGCCAAATGCAAGTGATGGGTTGGGGGCCTTGGGGCACCTAGCAGGTTTCAATACTCGGGTCAATGTTATGATCGGTACAAAGTCAGGTTTCATTTAACTTTTGTGCCTGGCAAAGGGGGAAAATGGGTAGTGGGCTGACTATCATGTTGGTCAGAGCTTTAAGATACTTGGAGTAATATAGAACTCTCTCTCTCTCTCTCTCTCTCTCTCTCTCTCTCTCTCTCTCTCTCTCTCTCTCTCTCCATCCATTCACAAGGTTGGAAAGCTCAGCCATGATCAGGGACACACCCAAGGGCGGAGCCAGGATGTCATCTTGGGGGGGGCCAAAACTTGAATAAATTTTTTTTTCACCAATTATTATAACTATCATATTTTAAAATTTCCTTTTTGACATAGTTATAAATTCAACCATGATTTTATTCCTTGAAAATGCTGGATATAGAGAAGACGGCGTGCAAAATTTTAATCACTGAAGATGAGAGATTAATGGAGAAAAAGAGGAAAAGAACAAAACAAAGAAGGATCACTAATAATATGTGATTTTGAATACACTGCCTATATTTCATAAATATTGGAAGCACCACTGCTCTCTCTCTTTCTGTAACATATCAAACAGTGTAGATTTGCATGAGACTTCTTCACTAAAACCTGGACATGCACCACCACAAGATCTTGTATGTCTCAGGCTATCAAGATATATACTCTAAGGAACATGGAGATTATCAATATTCCGTCAATCCACAATATCACGATTTTGCAACAACATTTACTATGTCATTTCACTATACTACTGCATAGCAATGTCAGACAACTCATGACATTAGAGATTATATTATTAAAGATGATTTTTTCAAAGGCTTGGGGGGGGGGGGGGGGGGCGCATTTTTCAAAGGCTGGGGGGGGCCCATTTTTCAAAGGCTGGCCCCCCCCGGGCCTCAACATGGCTCCGCCCATGGACACACCATAAAGATGGCTCAGGTATGTAAAATAGACAAAAAGCTAGAATGCTGTTACCAATCAGTTTTCTGAAGCAGCTGCTTGAATCTGGAGGTGCTTCATGTTGATGTCATATATTTGTGTGTTCCAAGATACACACTAAATCTCTAAGGATCAAAACAAACCAGTGGGTGATTCAAAAAAGGACATTATTAATCATGGCCCTTGTTGCTCACCTTGTTTAATGAGTAGCCTGTGTCAATAACTATCAATAACAACCATTTCATTGATGATGTGCCCGTTCTTTACATGATCATGGCTGAGCTTTCCAACTTGTGAATGGAGAGAGAGAGAGAGAGAGAGAGAGAGAGAGAGATGGATGGTCAATGTCATTTGCATACCTTGTTTGTGGGTTCTTTGGATCTTGCATCAACAAGCAATGGAGATGAATGACAGAGGTGGAGGACAAGAGTGATGGAGTTCATCTGGTTCTAGAGGGATGGCCTTTTGCTTGAATTTGTGAGAAGAAGATAGGGTAGAGAATGCCTCTTTCCATTTTCTCTTTCTTTATTCCACATGCTTTTGCTTTTGCAGGATTCCTTTAGAGAGATGGAGAGAGAGAGAGAGAGAGATTCTTCTCTGCTTCTCCCTGTTTTCATTCGTCTTTCTCTGGTTAAGTTGGTATGAGAGCTTATTCAGCCTACGTTGCTGGATCCTAAAGTTGGTATGTTTGAGCTAATGCAAAGTTTCATTTTTCCTTTCTACTCTGTTCTTGCTTCAGTCTTGTCGGATCTGAATTTCTGCACTATGTCATCTGCTATGCCTGTTGCATCTTCATTTTTTCTGCCTATATCCAACAAGATCAGGACGTCTTTGGATCAATGCCACTCTTTCTGAGGGCATCTTAATGAATTGAAAGCTCATTCTCCATCTTCTTATTTATTTGTTTATTTATTCTCAATTCATTAACATCAACACTTTGGAATTGAACCAGAATCTATGATGGAATTGGGTTTCTGAGCTTGATTTCTCTTTTGGCTTTAGTTTCCATGATATCATATACAATGGATCATCAGAGATATTCTAGTCTTTACTTAAAAAATGAGAGAACAAGAAGAAGAAGACATCCCTCAACATCCAAACAAGAAGAAGTGATAAGGGTAGCTAGTGGCTACTACTGATGGTATTGAAATTTGAAAGCCAAATCAGCACATTTGAGACCTAGGTGATGTTAGATATTTCCTAGGCCCTGAAGCCTCTTCATCACTTTGGCACTCTATTATATCTCAGATGAAATATGCTAAGGAAAATTTTCACACGCAAGGGTCATAGACAACAAAACCACTGATTGAATTCAATGAAAAGTTGAAAACCTATGAGCTACAGATGGTGAACCTCTTGAACATCCAAGCAACATTACATGCAAATTGCGGGCACCCTAGACTACTAAATACCTAACCTGACACCAATCTCCTATGATGGGAGGAGCGGGAGAAGGGGAAGGGAAAGGGAAAGGTGAAGATAACAGTATTTATACCACCTTCAAAGTTTCTCTCATTCTTTTCTTTTTTAATTTTTATAGATTCTTTGCTATCTTCATGGTTTTATCTCTTCTATTGTTCTCATCTGCTCTAGAACTTTTCATACACAAATAGGTCAGTGATTCCTTTATTTTTTTTTGGCAAAACCCAATTGCATGGAAGAGAAAGGAATAATCTTTAGTAGGTCAGTCCCCAAGTAAAGCACAATATAGAGCTATGGATCTATAGTCCAGATCAAACCAAGGATTATTTGGTTTTATCAATTACTAGATGATGTTGATGTTAACTATTACTGCTCCTACAGCCCCTATTGTGGCGTCCAAATTGAAAGGTGCTATTGAGGTGCATAAAATTAGGTGTTTTAAAAACTAAGCATATAAATATTGGATATCACCTTTAAGCAACATCACTAATGGAAAAATGCCATTAGTGCCTCCTACATCTCCTTGAAAGCAGAACTTGTCAATTTCTTGGACAAGAGCCTTGCAAGGGTGGATTTAGGCAAGTAATATGAAAACTATCCTTTGCAGTAAGGAAGGTGCATGACCTTCACACAAGGCAGTCAAGAACATGGTTGAACAACTTTGTGAAGCCAAGTTCATTGTCAGAACTGGGAGATTGAAAATAGCTGGTTGAATAAGGTTGTTACATTTGGGATGCATATCTGCACTATATTTTAAGGGTGATAGGAGCAGAGGTCAAATCGACAAGCTTTCCCCACTGGCACAGTTAAATGTGACACTCCAAACTGCTCTAAGTAATATCCATCATGCTGAAACATCCAGTTGGGCAAACACCAACCGAGCATAAATCAGCGGCGTAGTTGGATGCAATTTAAGTCTAAGAGAAGCAAGTGAGATGCTCTTTCTCCTAGTTTGTCTCATGGTATATCTTAGGAGACCCAATTTCATAAAAAAAAAAAAAAATAACAGGCAGCCCAGTTATGATCAATAAAAGATGGGGTATTAGGAGAAAAAAAAAGTCCCAGTTTAGAGAGAGAAAAGTTGGGTTGATCAAGCATCAGAGGAAGAGGATGTTAGGAGGGAAGCAGCTAGCTTTCAAAAAGACAATGTTCCTAGTTAAGACGAAAGAGACCAATAGAAAGAGAAAATGATCCAACTAACAATGCCAATTCTCAAGGAAAGTCTAGCTGATGTGGAAGTAGATTCATATGCTATGATTGTTTTAGATTCAAAACCTGAAAGTCAACTCTTTGTTAAGATGGAGGAGAAAATCTTTGAGATTGTAAAGGCCTTATGACTATCTCATGAATAATGGCAAGGAATATTAAACTAGTTGCCCAACAACTTATGATGGGGAGAAACAAATGTAGGAAAACAGGGCTGATGAAAAAACACACAGAAGGCAGAAAGAAAAGAGAATTAGTGCATAGGTATGAAGAAATAATGGTGTTGTTTCTACTTCTAATACAATGAATTCTTGATTTGACACTTACATGTTTAAATCAACACCACAAAAATCCTTCTCTTTTCAAGCAAGCTAAAGGCCCCACTTTCATTTCTAATTCACAACCTTCTTAACTACACCCACCAGCAAAAAGGTGACAAAGACAACCTCCTAATTCGACCTCCAATTCATGGGAGCCTTTGCCCCGTTCATATGTTGCTCTCTCTCTCTCTCTCTCTCTCTCTCTCTCTCTCTCTCTCTCTCATTCAGATGTGTAATATGAGCATAATAGGTCCAGGCTTATATATAATATAGTTTATATTATCATGCACATCAATCCATCTATGTATATATATGTATGTATGTATATTGCAGGGGTTTAATTTGACAAGCATAGTAGTATGCTATTGATTTATTTCACGTTATTCAGATCAGACAAAGCAGGAAAGCTCCTTGCTGAAGTGTTATTAAAAGGGTTGCAGGGAAGCAGGCATGTAATATTCAAATGTCTATTGCATTTGGCCGAAACAGGTGACAATGGTTTGTTTATAGATCACATGATGTTCTATATTTTATAATAAGCTGGAAATCTAATGATGCTTTAGAGATATGAGAAATCTAGTGGAGGATCCCCTCAACTGGAGTGTGCCATGACATATCTTTAGCATTCACTAGTGAGGTTGACAAATTTCATTTACTGCCAAACATATAATTTTGGAGAGCTAGGATTCTTTGTTCCATATGAATATGATTCCCTTCCTAGTTCTCCAACCAAGAAGAGCTTTATTTTCCATGCTCTCTAAAATGCAGGATAGAGTCTGAATCCTGAATTGCTCAATGTGGTTTCATTCCTCTGCCCTTTGGATGCACAAGCACCTTGATCCTTTAGGGCCTGTTTGTATGTATGGAATTGAATACATAAGAATTCATCATGGTCATGGGCTCCAACAAAAGAATATTAACTTGGGTCGGTCTCCCGCTCCTCTGCCATCATGCTCCAATACAATCTTATGAGCAGTGAAACACTGGTGGTGTTTCTAGGGGGTGTTATCAATTGGATATGATGTTTACTTCATGAAATTCTACTCCATTGCTAAACAGGTGAAAGATTGTTTGGTTTTTACTAAATGGGTTCTGTTCTAGTCCATTCAAGTGAAGATTTGGTCTTTGATTCTCTTTGATGGAAACAACTGCGTGTGATCTTATTCCATAGCAATTTGCTTCTCATTCCTTCTCCAAGAAATAGCAAACAGTAGAAAATACTGAAGGGGATCACTGCAGTTCTGCCCTCAACTGCCTGGTTCACTCACCAAATAGACGACAGGGCAGTGAAAGATATGACCATTTTTAAGAAGTTGGCCACATAGTTAAAGGAAATATTTGGTCTTCCAGATTTAGCAAACCGGGCTGATCTTTGGGCTAGAAGACTGCAGGAGGGTTCCCACTTAGTAGCAAAACTCCTCCAAACAAATTTGAGTACTATTTTCTTTCTTCACCTATGAACATCAGCCACTGAGCCTGAGCTTCCATGTTTGTAGGTGTGTGCAAGTTTGCAGAAATATGAGTGAGTCTAGGGATCTAAGGTGTGAAATGGAGGGGATGTTTGCGTCCCTATCTCAAGCAAATACACAAATGCGGCCTTCTACCGAACGTGGAAGCTCCTCTCAGGTATTAATATATAATAGATTCCTTCTTAAATGTAATGAAATGTCTACATTGATATAATAAAAATTAATGTGTTCCTAATGATGTATGTAGGGGAGCCAAAGTTCTCAGAGTCTAGCTGCACACTTGGACCAAACAATATCACACACAAGAGGCCCATCTTTGTGTAAGTTGCAGCACATGACAAAGAAAAACATAATTGCTTATGGAAGATTACAGGGTACGGAGTCACCGGAGGCAGGTTTCTACAGGATTGTGTTAGATGAGATTGTTGATGGGATTGTTGACTTGTTCGACAGGGAACGGAAGTTAGGAGATGTCATACTAGGAGATGTGCTTGATTGGCCTATAATTAGGACCATACTTTATTAGTTTTCTATTTATACTTTTTGGTAAATGTTTTCAGGGTATAAGTCTGAGTAAATGTTGGATGATGGATATTGTTGGCCTATTTTTTTGGTTGATACTTGGATATTATATGACTGCATATGCTTTTGATTAATGAAATTATATTGTTATTTGGGTATTGTTTGGATGGCTAATATGTGGATGTTTGAGATTTAGATGGTTGATGGATATGGTTGTTTGAATTGCTTAAATGGATTGTTATAATAGGTTTAATATTTGAAATATTATTTTTTTCAGGAATAATAGAAAAAACCACAGTCGTTGACTGTCGTTTTTTCTCAAAAAAAGACACACAACTTCAGTTAAAAAAACGATAGACTATGAATGTCGTGTTAGAAGCTAAATTTTTCACAATGCGGGGCTGTGGTTTTTTCAAAATAAAAATCACATTCGAGGACTGTCGTTTTCCAAAAGCTACACTCCAAATCGAGACACAAAAAACGACAGTCTATGACTCTGGTTTTTTGGCTGTTTTGACGTAGTGGGTGGACTGCGAATTTATGGTCAAGAATGGAACAAAACTTTAGTGAAAAGGCGGCCAGATAAAAAAGTCTTTATTGAATGTATTGTTTCAATTAATGGAAAAATGTTTTTTTTATTGAAGAAGGAAAATCAGAGTTATGTATATTTGGTTAAGATTTTAAGAATTCATAGGTGGTAATGAAACTAAAAGAAACTTCTAAAATTGTTGCTGGAAGAGATCCATGACCATGAGGAGAATCTCTCTGGTTCCTTTTTTTCACAAGAGATATGCGACGTCATTACTTGGTGCCGAACAGTGTAGAAAGTTACATCCATCTTGGATGATGCACAGTGAGGCTTATCGAATCGAAATTGTGGATCACTGAACAGTTACCTCTTATATTCAAACTTAAGGCCCATTTAAGTTAGTCTCTCTTTTCAGTGGTTCTAGTTTTTCTATGTACCTTTGGCAACCATGCACTTTTGGCACCACATGTGATTTGTAGATGTGTGCAGCTGCATGTCTTATGTTGTGCATGACTAGGCTCTGTAGAGATTTGGAGATCCCATTGGGCAAGTGGAGCTAAGAGAAATTGCTACTTTAGAAGAGTTGAGGCATTTAATTCACAAGAAGATTAAGTAAGAAACCTAAAAGATACACAAGAAGTTAGCGAAGAAGATTAGGGTTTTAGAGAGGGACAAAATATTTGGAGAGAACCTTGAGGACCGTTCTTATCTATATACTGCAGAAGTGTTTCTTTCTGGGAGGCCTAGAAGGAGCACTGGAGATCATTTGGGAAAACTGGCTGAGAACCTTCACGATCCATTACGGAATCGAACAAACCACCTTTATCTGGGAAATGAAGCAGGAGAAACTGCCAAACTCATACCTTCTGTCATTGTCACATTCACCTCCTGTAATGCATAGAGTGGTAGCCTCTGTATTTTATCAACTCTTTTCATACCTATTTAATGCCACATGGAACTTTAATGCTTGAAGAGTCATGCTTAATGCATATGACATTCTTAATCATATGTTAATTTTGTTATTTTTTTTATACAGATTGAATGAAAATTGAAAAACATTTTTTGTTGAAAGAGTCCATGCAGCTAGGATGTAGCCAACATAAAGGCCAAGTATGCAGAGTAACAGATTACTATATGATAAAATGGGATGCATGAAGTTTTTTAAAACAATGGTGCAGGTGCTGGCCGAATGGTGCAACAATGAAATTATTATATATGAATATGTAAATTGCCATTGGTATTTGAATGTTGGTTCATAGTAGAATATTAGCATTTGTTTTAATTTTGTAATGGTAATGGTAAAGTGTTTTCAATGTTGCAAGGAAGTTTGAATATTAATATGAAGTGAAATGAATTTTCTTGCTTCATTTGTTGATGAATTTGGAATGGAAATGGATGTAGGGTGTGTAATAGATGTGGTCTTGGATAATGGAATTAGAAATCTCAATTTATTCATGTGACAAACAGAAAAAGAAATTTAAAAATCAAATAAATAAATAAAAATTATTCCCAGCGAGAAAAGACGCTGGCAAAAAGATTTTGAAAAAATAATTTTCGTAAATTGTAAATATTTTCCCGGTGCAAAAAAAGCCGATGAAAGTTTTTCTAAATTTATTTTTGAAAAAATAAACCACTTTTCCCGAGGCAAAAAAAAACGACGGCAAAAGTCTTTCTAAATTTATTTTTTAAAAAATAAACCACTTTTCCCGACACAAAATAACGCCGGCAAAAGTTTTTCTAACATTTATTTTTGAAAAAATAAAATCTTTTCCCGGCACAAAATAACGCTGAGTTTAGTGTTTCTAAACATTTACTTTTAAAAAATAAAACTCTTTTCCTGGAGAAATAAACTTCTTTTTCCGGCGAAATAAAACGCCGGTAATGTATGGACTTTTACCGGCGCTGCCTTTTCTTCGCTGGCAAATGCTATTACTAGTGAGCTTTTCCCGACGCAATGCCGACGCAAGAGAAATCGCCGATAATAGACATTGTCAGGGTTTAATGGACCTTTACCGGCATTTTTTTAGTGCCGGCAAAAGTGCAAATTGTTGGACCGGCAGGACAATGACGACCTTAAACGAGGACTCAAAGGGTAAAAGACCGGAGGGCAATGACGACCTAAGAGAATGGCTGGACCAGCAGGTCAAGCAAACGGTCGAGCAAAACATGAAGATGGTCGATTTCACCCGAGACCGGCTAAATGCCTACGACACTGAGGATCTCAACACCTCTCCTTTCTCTCAGGAAATAAAGAGTTTTTCTCTCCCCGAGAAGTTTAGTGTCCTGAGGTTTGTCCATTACGACGGAACCTCGGACCTAGCGGCACATCTTCGCCACTTTACTCAGAGAATGTTAGTTTGGGGCGATACAGATCACATGAACTGCAGAGTATTCTCCTCCAGTCTAGGGGGCCTTCCCCTAAAGTGGTTTTCTGCACTCCCGGAGGAATCGAAAACATCACTCAGTTCGCCAAAAGATTGTGGAATGTGCACAGCCAGATTGAAGACGCCACTAATAAGGTGGCCCTCAAGTCTTTCAAACAAGCTCTGCTGTCGAGCAACGAGCTCCGAAAGGACTTGGTTCGGTTCCCCATGGTCACAGTGAAAGCACTGATGGCCAGGGTGAACCAGTTTATCGAGTAGGAAGAAGATGAGGCCCGAGCTCGGGAAAGCTTCGGCCTCTGGCAAGAAGACAGACCTCCCCAGACAGACAAGAGATCGTCTCGAATGGAGAATATAGACCTAAACAAAGCTTCGACGAGTTCGGCAGCGATCTCAGCTCTCACCTCCAGGTGCGGCAAGAAGTCCAAGCCAACCATCGCCTCCTACAAGGTTGTGAACACAATCTTCAAAGAGCCCATATACAAGCTCCTTGGCAAGATAAAGTCATAGCCCTACTTCAAGTAGCCGCAGCCAATGAAGGGTGACCCATCCACCCGAGATCAAAACAAGTTCTGTATCACAAGCAAAATGGGCACAGAACCGAGGACCGCATGGCCCTCAAGTCTCACCTCGAGAAGCTCGTCAAGGACGGGTACTTAAAAGATTACATCAAGGAGGAGGGCAGAGTCAACCGAGCTCATCAACACCGGCCTGATGATGATCAGGACATCGACGAGTTAGAAGGCATCATCAACGTCATCCACCTAGCTCTCGCCCCAATGGGGAACAACTAAGCTCGTGTCCTGGCCTCACACAGCAAGAAGGTCATGACAGCCGAACTAGGACCTGTTGAAAAAAAAGCTCGGAATGAGAGGCCCAAGATCTGGTTCTCAGATGAGGATCTAGATGGGGTCCAGCTCCCGCACAATGATACCTTGATTCTAACCCTGAGGTTAAAGAACTTCAAGGTACGGAGAATTCTTGTGGACCCTGAAAGTTCATCGGAGATCCTGTATTTCGATTGCTTCAAGAAGTTGGGTCTCAGAGAAGAGGACTTATAGGAAGCTTGTACTCCCCTGGTGGACTTCAGCTCAAAGCCAATATACCCCAAGGGGAAAGTCTCCTTTGAAGTCTAAATTGGAGGTGCCTCTATGATAGCCGACTTCCTTGTGGTGGATGCACCATCCTCATACAACACAATTATGGGGCGAACTTGGCTACATAATAAGGAAGCAGTGCCTTCCACCCATCATAAAAAACTCAAGTTCCTGATAAAGAACGACGACGACCGAGTTGAGGTGATCACGGTCAGGGGTGACCAACAGATGGCCAAGCAGTGCCTAATGACTCTAGTGCCTGGAGAAGCAAAACCGCAACATGTACACATGGCCAAACTGGAAGCAGAGCTCGAGGACGTTGGCCGATCCCCAAAGTAGAAGAGCATTTAAGATCTGACCGAGGTCAGGATCGATCCCAACGACTCCGAAAGGTATTTCCTGCTTGCGAGCCAACTCCCTGAAACTAAGAGGCCCGAGCTACTAGACTTCTTGTTACAGAACAAGGAAGCTTTCGCTTATACGCCCTATGAGATGTCTGGCATTGATCCAGAGATCATATGTCACAAGCTGAATGTGGACTCCAAGCACAAACCCGTGGCTTAGAAACCTCGCAGAACGGGGCTCCCACAAACTGAAGCCGTAATCGAGGAGGTCGAAAAGCTACTTGAGGCTAAGGCAATCGGGGAAGTCCATTACCCTGACTGGCTGGCCAACACGGTGGTGGTAAAAAAGAAGGATGAAAAGTGGAGAGTCTGCATCGACTTCACCAACCTTAATAAGGTCTGCCCAAAGGACAACTTTCCACTCCCAAAGATCGACCAAATGATTGATCCCACTGCAAGGCATGACAGGATGAGTTTCATCGACGCTTACCGAGGTTAACATCAGATTCCAATGCATGAGCCTGACGAAGAAAAAACTGTGTTCATAACACCTAGAGGCATCTACTGCTACAAAGTGATACCCTTTGGGTTAAAAAATGCGGGGACAACCTACCAGAAGCTGGTAACCAAGATGTTTTAGGCCCAGCTCGGCAAAACAATGGAGGTATACATTGACGATATGGTTGTCCAGTCTAAAAGGTCACAAGACCACGTGATAGACCTACGTCAAACATTTGATATCCTCAAAGAGTTCCAGCTCAAGCGAATGCATCCAAGTGTGTGTTTGGCGTCGGCTCTGGCAAATTTCTAGGAAGTCTGGTCACAAGAAGAGGAATTGAAGCAAATCCATACCAGATCTCAGCAATTCAAGGGATACAGAGTCCAATTATGGCGAAACAAGTTCAGAGGCTCACTGACTTGGCTGCCGCGCTCAATCGTTTCGTCAGCCGAGCTTCGGACATGTGCCGACCCTTTTTTCAACTTTTTAAGAAAAGTTCAAAATTTCAATGGACTCCGGAGTGCGACCGAGCTTTGTAGGAGCTCAAAGCCTACTTGGCCTTGCCACCTCTGCTTTCAATGTCGAACCAGGGAGAGGTGCTGTTACACCCCAACCCAGATTAATCAAATTAGTGCTAATTAATGAGGATTTAGTTTAATTAATTGTGCTTAGTTGTTAATCATCGAAATTAGTACCCATTAGTCTTCTTAGACTGAGTCAAGTGAGTCTTGAACTTTGGATAAGTGAGTGGTGTAGAGTTGACTAGGTTGGCTAGAGTCAAGGACCTCTTCGTAATTAGTGATTTTCTCATTTTGCATCATATGCATGTCACCTTGGCGTCATCACGTGTATCTTGTTGAGCGCGTCAATTTTCGTATTGAACCCTACTTCATTTGAGCTATCGTTTAGTTTCTGGGCCCCCATTTGACTTAAAATGAGAATATGTTATTTTTAGTGAGCCTTTTTGCAAAAATGGACAGCCTTATCCTTATATAACCAACCTTATTTCATTCCCTTCGTTCCTTTTCATTTCTTTTCCTCTGCCCATTTCCTTCTCCATTCCTCTTCTCCTCTTCTTCTTCAATCACTACAAGAGTGAGGGCATTTGTCTTGGAAGCTAAGGGTGCACCCATCCTCACCCATCTTCATCATCTTCTTCTTCCTCTCTCCCTTGGTGGCAAGAAATCATCTCCACCATCTCATATTTTCTTCAAATTCAAAATTCTTGTTAAGAGGTAACTTCAAATACTTTTGTTTATATTCTTGAGTTGTAATAGAGTCAATGGACTCTTAATTGATAATACATGCATCTTCATTTCTTTTCCCATGGGCATTTGTGTCTAGGGTTTGGAAATTTGGGGGTTTTGGCTTCTTTTGAGCCAAGTGTATAGAGGGAGCTTGGAAAGCTTAATTTGAGGCAAGTATCAGCTTTAATGATTAATGCATATGGTTTTATTCCTTGATTGGATTATCAAATTCTATTATTTATCCTTTTTAATGTGATTAGCCTCTTTAATTATAATTAGAGAATGATTATAATATGGGTTTGAAGTTTTGGGTATTAGTGGTCTTAATTTGGAAAGGTCAAGAAGAGATGGGATTGGTAATGGAGTAGTGTAGTAAATAATATGGTAAAGCATGTGGGTGTACAATATATGTGCCATGGGAGTACTTTATTTCATTTGCAGGAGGTTTGAAGTGGGTAGAAGGGTAGAATCTGCATGTGGAATCTTTTATACAATTGTATTTGAAATGGTGAAATGGGTAGTTGGGATGATGACATGTCTCCATGTCATGTTAAAAAGCTCACTGCAGGTGGTTTATGAAACATGAGAAAAGAAAGAAAAGGAGGAGAGTCATGCTACAGCGAGGATGGACCTCGCTATAGCGAGGCCACCTTCTGGGTGGGTTCACTATAGCGAGGTGAGGTTCTGTGTTGGGCCCAGTCACTTGGAAGCAGTTCCTTGATTCAACGTGGAAGGTCTTCGTCGACGGATCATCGACTTCCAAAAGGGTTGGCGCTGGCATAGTCCTCTAATCTCCAGAAGGCTTAGTCATTGAACAAGCCCTCACATTTGGCTACAAGGCGTTCAATAACGAAGCTGAGTACGAAGCACTCATTGCAGGACTCAATAGCGCTAAAATCCTGGGGGCAAGGCAGTTGGTGGTCTTAGTTACTCCCAGTTAGTGACGAACCAACTGAATGGAAACTGCCAAGCTCACGACGAAAGGATGGCAGCTTACCTAGCTCATGCAAAGTAACTCCTTTCTTAGTTCGAGAGAGTCGAAGTCAAGTAGGTCGGTAGAGATTCTAATTCTCATACCAGCGCTCTAGCCAATCTGGCCTCTGCGATCGAGGCTGGGAGAGAAAGGATTGTCGATGTGGAAACGTTGAAAAAACCAAGCATATAGCTTCAACCACCTCGGCATGTTCTGTGTGTTGATCTCGGTCCAAGCTAGATGGACCCAATCGTCTCTTATCTCAGAGACGATCAACTTCTTGAAAACAAGAATGAGGCTCACAAAATCAGGTTGAAAGCAGCTCGATTTTTGTTGTCTCCGGATGGTAAGCTTTATAGGAAGTCCTTTACCGACCCTTACCTCCAGTGTGTTCACTCAAGCAAGGTTGAAGATTCCCCCTATGAAAATCATGAAGGATTATGCGAAAGCCACATTAAAGGTCGGTCACTGGCATACCGAGCCATCAGCCAAGGCTATTGGTGGCCTTACATGCAGAAGGACGCTCAACTATATGCCAAGAAGTGCGAGAAGTGCCAAAAGTTCTCTCACTCCATTCACCGCCCAGCGCAGGATCTGAGCCCACTTTCCAGCCCATGGCCCTTTGCCCAGTGGGGTTTGGACATTGTGGGATCACTCCACCGAACTCCAGGGAATAAGAGGTAGCTAATAGTAGGCGCCGATTATTTTACCAAATGGATAGAAGCTGAACCGCTGTCTTCCATCACCGAGTAAGACTCAAAGAATTTCGTGTGGAAGAACATCATCACAAGGTTTGCTCTCCCACGAGCTTTAATCTCCGACAACGGGACTCAGTTCGACTCCAACCTCTTCAGAAACTTTTGTCAGGAGCTCGACATCAGAAACTACTATTTCACTCCAGCCTACCCATAGAGCAATGGTCAAGCCGAGATCTCGAACAAAGTGGTTCTCGATGGACTCAAGAAGAGGCTCGACCGAGCTAAGGGAAAATGGGTGGAAGAACTTCCGAGTGTCCTATGGGCATATAGGACTACTCCAAGACGCTTCACTTCGGCAACACCCTTCTCTTTGGCCTTTGGGATGGAAGTCGTGATCCCATTCGAGGTCGGTCTCCCGACTTTGAGGTCAGAACTCTTTGATCCAGACCAAAATGAGGTGAACCTGTCCCGAGAGCTAGACCTAGCCGAAGAATGAAGAGATGCAGCATCTATCCGCCTAGCTGCCTACCAGCAACGATTGGCTAGGGGCTACAACCAGAAGGTCAGAGAAAGGAAGTTCTCAGTTGGGTAGCTGGTCTTGAAGAAGACGCTTCCTAGGGATAAAAATCCCAATGAAGGCAAGCTAGCACCGAACTGGCACGGGCCATTCAAAGTGATCTCGGTTGCCAGACAATCAACATACAGGCTTGAGGACATGTTTGGTAAAGAATTACCACGGCTATGAAATGCTACACACCTCAAAAAGTATTATTTTGGAACTGTATTCAAATGCCGAGATCAATATAAGCAATCTTTATTTTTCTCAGTTTTCGCCAAGTTACTGAACTCGGCAAACAATCTTTATTTTTCATTTTTTGCCATGTTTTTTAACTCGGCAACTACCTACCTAACTGCTACAGAGCATTAGGGAAATGAAGAAAAGCCTTAAATGGTTAGGGCTCAACACCGAGTTAGAGAACTCGGTGGTTATTTCGGTGTTCAGAATTCAGGTGTGGTCGGTTACGGAACCGAAACCAAATGTTTTATCACCGAGATAAAAAAGTTGCAATACAATTTGATCCACCGGGCTCATTTAATGAACTAAGCTACGCTACGAACAAATTCTTGTATCCAGATCCAAGTCTCTTGGGTTACAGAACTTGAGAGTAAATGCAGTCTCGGTTGTTGAACCAAACTCAGACACTTAAACAAAATTGCAACTTCCTAAAGCATGTAAGGGGTTCGGTTAAAGAACTGAGGTCAAACACATGGAAAAGAATGTTTGAAGGCAAACATGAGAAAGGAAGAAAATAAAATTTTATTCATTGAAGAAGGAAGTACATTATTTACAAAAAAAAAAGTCATTACAAAAAAAATACATCAGAGAAATTTTTATTCGGCTTCGTCCTCAGCGTCGCCTGCCTTGGTCGCAACCAGTTCGGGGGGAATCTCGGAGGAAGGGGCAGAGATCGGTTCCGACTCCGAGCCTGGGAACTTAACTGGATTCTTATAAGCCGGATGGTCCTCGGGGACCCCAACCTCCTTCAGTGCCGCCAACCAGCCAAGCTCCAAACTTGGTCCCTGACCTTCAGGACCTGAGCCTCGTAGAGGGCCGTCGCCTCCGCCACTCCTTCACCAAAGGCAGTGACAGCCTCTGACTGGATCAGGGCTTCGACATCCTTTTTCTATTTCTCGAGCTCGGCTGCCCTCTTCCTTAGCGTTTCGATTTCGGCCTTCACCGACTCCAGCTCGGTACCGAGGCCTCGGATCATCTCTTCCTGCTCCTCGACCTTCTTTTTGTTCCCCTCCAAAGCGGTCTTGAGGTCTTTATTCTCAGTATCCAACCCCAAGACCTTGGCGTTGTTCTGCTGGACCCTCTCCAGCGAGACTTGGCTCCTCTGCAATATCTGTAGAAGAAACAAACGTCAGGAAAACAATGGCCGAAATCAAATACTTGGTGAAAATTCCTGGAAAATAAGACTTACCGAGATGGCCGCCTGCATTGTCGACGCCAGCAGGCACACATCATCAGCCTCTCTATGCCTCACCATGTCTCGAGGAAGGGCGCAGGCATGCCCAAGCGTTGCGATCACGAGGGCATTCCCCTAGACCCGATCCTCCACATCCTACGGCCACCCAGGCCCAAGTGAGAGGCTCGGTTTCCAGGGAGCCGGCAAGGTGGGTTGGGGAGCCGAGACGTCTTCAGGGCCCCGCTCGGCCGGACCCTCTATTCTGGCCCTTTTTTCAGCCTGCACCCCCTTTTGTTTGGTTTCGGCAGGGCGTTACCGAACTACCTTACTTGAAGAAGAAAAGGAGGCAAGGGTGGGGGCCTCTGCTGAGTTCGAGGGGGCCGAAGAGGCCCGAGGTGCCTGGCCTCCGAATGCCAGGGCCCCCAAGTCGTTGACCACCACGGGACGACTGCGCCGCTCCACGTCCGAGCTAGCGGAGGAAGTGGAAGTGCTGGGAGAAGTGCTGGAGGTCTCGGCCTCGACGGACTCGGACCTCGGAGAGCTCACAGGAGTAGAAGTGTTCTCTGGAGCGACCTAGGCTTCGGCTTCGGGTTTGGGCTGTTCTTTTTCGGCCCGGCCTTCTTCTCTCGCCTGAGGTTCTCCGGTCCTCCTCTTGATGAGAGACTGGTACCTTGGCTCGAGATTTAGTAGGAGATACGCGGCGCGGCCAGAATGACCTCTGTATCGGTAAAATGCCCGAAACCGGTCGTCGTTACTTGACCAGCCGACCCGCTTGGCCTCCTGCCTTCTCTGACGAATGCCTGCACAGCAAACAGAAAACTTCAGTTCAGTTAAAAAGGGAAAAGGAAGATGCAAGAGAAAAGACAAAAGGGGATGAGTATTTACTCAGAGGGTTCCTGAAGCCGCAGGGAACTTTATATGCCCTCTCCACCGGTATCGGTCGCTCCGAACTCCCATTTACCAGAGACAAAAAGGCGATGGTTCCCGGCATATTTATTGGAGTCCTCCAAAGCGTTGATAAGGCACTCACGCTTCGCCTTCACCCGGAGGTAATATGTGTTATCACCTCCGAACTTACACAGGTCATAGACATCGTCGATGTCATGGACACCGCGGTTAATACTGAGAATTCTATTGAGCTCGACAACCCCCATGATAATTTTGAAGTCGTTCGGCATCAGTTGGCAGGGGCAAAGGTGCCACTTACTCAGACAAGTCCTAAGAAGAGGGTGCAAGGGAAACCGGACCCCACCCTCTATTATGGTCACCAATGGGAACGACATCCAGCCGTTGGTGAAGGTGTGGCCGTTAAAGGGGTCCTCGGGGTTATCTAGCCTAACCTGAACATCACCAGCCACCCCATATCTAGCCCTAAATTCGGCCGTGGCCACTGGTGTCTCTAACCAGTACCTATAGACGCCCATTCTATGGTCTGTGGAAACTAGAAAGGCGAAAAGAAGAAAAGGGAAGAAACCCTAGACGAAGGACGAAAAACTTACAAAGGACGGAGGTTAAACTCACAGGGTGTTTTTCGACCTCGGTGAGGAACTCTCTTCTGCAACAAACTCCCTTTCTTCTCCAAACACAAAAATGGAGAATGAGGGAGGGGTACTCCTATTTATAAAGGCAAGAGGCGTCGTTTCGAATTTCAAGGACACGCGCCATTTTGAGTACTGGGGACGTCTCTTCGCAACGATTGGACGACTAATCAGGTATTGACACGTGTGGCCACCAGTACGCCTCCTATATCGATCGAGGCGCTATTAATCACCTCGGGCAGACGAAGCGATACCGACGTGCTATTAATCTCCTTGGACAGGCGAAACGACATCAACGTGCTATTAATTGTCTCGGGCAAATGAAGCGACATCGTGACAGAGATCAGATGTTATCAGCCGACATCGAGCTACAATACAATGCGAGCTTTAAGCCCAATACCCAAAAGATTTTCTCGTCATATTGCTTAGCTGCCGACCTCAAAGAGTTATAGAACTCTAAGAAGTCGAAAGTTAGGGGCAATTGTGTGGGGTATTTTCCTAATATTGAGATTATGCTGGTTTTGGTAAGAGTATCAGCTAGGCATATCTGATCTCAACCCTTTTTTCCATCTCGACAATAGTGTCAGAACGCTTTCATACCGAGGTCACGCCTGGCCTCGGCATCATCTCCAGTTCGGTTTCGGATAGCCGAGACAGGCATTGACTCTTAGTCAATTGTGACTGTACTACTATAGAGGATATTCAACTACATTACAGAACATGTTGAATGATTATGACATGCCTCGGATCAGGACAAGAAGTTATCATTATCCGGCGGCCACGTCTACATCTAGATTAAGTCAGATGGGACCCTGCCTCTAAAGTCAACTAGGGTCAGATCCAATTAGACTCTATTCCCCTGACATCAAAGTAGGTTCTGATAGGACTCAACCCCCAAGAGTCAACTCTTAGTCTATATATACAAGGAGCAACTTCATAGAAGGTAGGCCAACACTAATACCCATACTCTAAGTTTCCTTCTTCTCCATTCACTCTTTTCTTGTCTAGTTGCTGAACTAACTAAGGCATCAGAGTGCCTTTGGCTGACTGCAGCCAGGGTCTCTGACCTTTGCTTTTCCTTTCCTTTTAGGTCTTAGGCATTTGATCCTTCCTAAGAAGTTCCGTATCCTTATAATCAAGCCCATAAATATTTAGGCACTCACAATGGTGATAGATGAAAGTCTCAGATATTGACGACATTTGATTTAGTTGGGTAATGGCTAGGCAATAATTTATTATCAAGAGTAAGAGAAAACTATTTGATAGTATTGATGAATCTTATCTTTTAGCTCATCAATTCTAGACCCTTGATAGAATGGATTGCATTGAATTCTCTTTAATTAAATATTGAATTAACAAATAAATCTTATATATATAGCGCTTGGAGCTCTCAATGTGCACCTCGCTATGGGGCCCACCTAGGGATGGGACCGGACTAGGGGGAAATGAGAAGATCTGGATTTGCCCGACAAGTGTAAGGTGATGGGGGCTCATGTAATCATCGTAACCCTTGATCATGATCAACATGGCTTACAAATCTTCACCGTTAAAAATGAGAGCACATTTGACCCAATGATCTAGTCCATTTGGTAGGTAAGTTCTTCTATACACATGTTTGTGTACATACCCAGTGTGCAACTCATAGACCCACCTAATAGTCACTGAACCCGTAGTTGTTTTCCAAAGACCAAACATGGCTACTGAATCAAATTTGAGCTGTTGATTCTTACAGATCAAAAGAAACTTGTAAAAAAAATGTAGAACAATCGAGGTGATTCCAAACTTTTGTGGGCCTCATATGACAATCCATACCGTTGATCCTCTTTGGAAGGCTGAAAATGACCAGGGGTTAAAAAAAGTGGCCTGTAGAATCATGTGTCAACACCCTGTCCATTTTTTTCTTTTTTAAATTTTGGGACACTAAAACACAATCCAAACAGTTAACTATCTTCCAAAGATCAAAAACTGAAACTAAGTCAAATTGGAACCGTTGATTCATCGCAAATCTCAAGATTGTGTAAATAAAAAAAACAAATTCCGGACTTCTGTGGGCCTCCATATCACGATCCAATGTGTTGATCTTCTTTGTACGGCTGAAAATGGTTAGGGAGCAAGAATTAGCCCCCCATTCTGTGGAACTCAAGAAGTTTGTAAATAAAAAAAAATTATGTATAGTCGGATTAAAAAAAAAAAAGCTTATTTCAGTCAGGCTTTCAGCATTGCCAAATGGTCCATTTGCAAAATATCTATTTCAAACCATTTCATTTGAAACAGGTCCGTTTCACAGGAATCAATTTCATATAGAAATAGGAACCATTTTTGTTTTTCTATTTTTATTTTTAGTGCCATATTATTTGACAAATTCTAGGTATCTTCTTATCTTTTCTATAATTCCGCTGCTAGGGATGTTCATGGGCCGGGCCATCCTGAGACCAACCCGGCCCAGCTTGCTTTAGACCAGGCTTGTATATGTAATTTGGGCCCATTTAGCTATTGGGTTGGGCCTAGATCAATTGAAAGAAAGCTGGGCCCTTGTAAGGAGTGCATGTAACTTGATTTCGTTAGTCCAAAGTTTTTCTAGAACACCCACAAATTTGATCAAAAGCTCGGGGGAGCCTGGCCCGGCTGACTAAATGGGCGGGATCGGGCTTGACTTTATGGCCCATTTCTGGTCTGGGCCTTTGTTAATAAAGTTGGCCCGGGCCTGTATATGCGGGCCAGGCCCATGAACACCCCTATCTGCTGCAGCCCTTGTTCTAGAAAGTCTTTTAAAATCCCTGCCCATTTTCAAATTAACAGAAGCCTGTCAATCACCTGGTTGTTCAGGTTTTGAACTTGGATATGCCACCTGTTTCCACTTGTGTGGGCTTTCTTTCCTACATGTGTGGGCCTTCTTCCTGTTTGTTTAGACTATCTTTCCGTATGTATACAGGCTCCCTCTTATGTCGACCATGAGGACACACCAACGAACCACCAAACCCGGAGTCAAAACTTGATAGGGTCCAGGCCCTGTTCTTGCTCACCTGTTTAAAGCATCCTCCAACTTCCAACAAATAGTTTATAATTTAATATTCTCAAGCTCCTCTTGTTTCCCATTCCAACAGAGAGATATGGAGAGAGAGCACATAGTCCTTTTCCCCTTCATGGCCCAAGGCCATCTCATTCCTTTCCTATCCTTAGCCAGACTCCTAGAGCAGGGAACTGGCCACACCATCACCATCCTTAACATGCCCCTTTCAAATAGTTTATCCGATCACTCTATTTTTCAAGTTTGTAAGCATGTCGACTCAAATCAATAATCCATTTTAGCATATGCACTACTGGCAGCAATATTTAAATACTAGCACGGCAATTGAGAAAATTGTAATGCTAGCAGGACAAATGTGAAACTGTTAAAAAATCATGTGACCTGCGTAGCCGTAGGGTCAATGTCAAATTAGTGGTTCTATTAATTACTAATACATACATCTTCCCTTATTTAATGTTTACTCTAGGAGAGTTTTGATTGGTATCTAACTCTTGATATAAAGCTTTGGGTTGACATCAAAGTCCTTTGGTGTATGTTTCCAATTAATAGATGTGGAGCTGGGAACGCGAGTTCGGATATCTAGAGTTCTCTAGCATTTTAGCTCATTCTTAGTCACTTTGATGGTTTTATTTTTTTTAGTAAATCACTTTGATGGTTGGAATGCACGAAAACTTAGGTTGCAACGATTTGTTTGCCATATGATATATAGAAGAGCCAGACTATTTGGCCCGAATTTGGGGACCGGGTGCTGGCCCTGTCCCCAAGGGGACCGTTGGATCCCAGGCCCTTTGGGGACCGGGCCAGCACCCGATCCCCAAATTCGGGCCAAACAGACTTTTTGTATATAGAATAGAAAAGGAGTTAAAAAAAGGTTGTAACTTTTAAAATTTTTACTTCAAAGTGTGTAAATGAAGCACATGGGAAAAGTAAAATAAACTTGTAAGGTGACATGGCACCCCCTTTACTCTACTTGACCCATTAAAATTTCATTCCAACTAGGGATGACATTTTTAACCCGCCCCGCCCCAACCCGGAGTGCCCGCCCCGCCCCGACTCTTAGATGGGGCGGGGACGGGGCAAAAAACCATACCCCGAATCCGGGGCAGGGCGGGGATGGATATGGCTCTTGCCCCGCCCCGCCCCGCCTTGCTGTCCCTCCCCGAAATACCACCCCATCCCCCGCACCGTAACTCGCCCGAAATACCACCCCATGCCCCGCCCCATAACCCGCCTCGAAATTAATAATCCTCTAAAATATAAATATATATCAGATTTCTTTTATAATAAATAAACATATTTATATGTAAATGTATATATTGATTTTATGTTGTTATTAAGGGTTAAGTAGATTGATTGAAGACTTTTTTTAAAATTAAACATGTAATTGAAAGAGACATTATAAAAGCATATAATATGATCTCATTCCCTCTAATTCAAATTTAATGAAGTTAAAGTTGTTAAAAAATCTATCTAAGCTTATTTTACTTTAATCATATATAATGTTAAATTGTGACAAGATAAATCATATTAAATAAAACGAATATAAATATATAATAGAATGATGGATCATGCTTTAATAGCAAAGTAAATTATAGTAACTTATAATAGCAAAGTAAATTATAGTTAGTAACTTAATATGATTCTAATCATACTAACAACACTATAAATTACACTAATTTTAATTATATGTAATCAACCTCTTTATTAGTAAGTGGAGTTCATTGGTCTTAAAGTGAGGTTCCTGCCAAATCAATGAGATTTAATGATATTTGACCATCAACTATTAATAATTTTGACTCGACTTGATCCCCGTTAAGATCTTCCAATCTTTTTCTTACCTGTGGTTGGTATGCATATGGTTGGGGCTCACACCATGGAAAGTTGGGTAAGCATGTTGAGGGAAAATTGGAACATATATCATGTAGTCAGTTCAATACCAGAAATGGAGTGAAACCATGTATTGATGGAGTTCATGATATTTTAGAGAGATATTGTCTTTTTTATAAAGAATGTATCAAAGCATATATGATATTTTCAAGTGTATGTCAGTGGCCTTCAAGGGCTTAGAGAAAATCCTATAAGAATAAAATCTCACTTTAAATAGGTAAAATTTCAGGAAAAAGAAAATTTATATTAATAATATTAGATAATATTAAAAAATTTAAACAATCTAACAGTGCCCCACACTTATAAAATATTTATGCGGGGAGATCTTTTTATTCTATTTTGGGAGATTTTTTTTAATATTATTAAAGGCATAGAGACAACATAGATGAATCATTCATGTGCTTTTTACCATGTAAAATAAATTAATTTACCTTTTTTTTATAGTCAATTCAAAATTTATTTATTATATTTATTGTTGTACCACATCGGGGCGGGGCATGTCGGGGCGGGGACAGGGAGGTTCGGGGCGGGACGGGGCAGCCCAATTCCGGCCCCGCCCCGCCCCGTTGCCATCCCTAATTCCAACCAACATGAATAACTTGCTTACTTTACCCTACCTCCATTCTTTTTCATAAAAGTTACACTTTCTTTCTTTTCCATGAAAGTTATTATCCCTCGCTTTCATCTTACTTCATTCCAACAAACCAAACACATATAAAGCAATTCGATAAGCCTGCACTCCTTTATAGATCTTTTTTCTTTTACTCATTTGTGCGTGAATTTTTATATATTCTATGCAAACAAACATATCCTTACTAAATATGTTTTAAAAGAAAAGGTTATATTTAATAAAGTGTAAAATATAAGGTGAAAAGTATTTTCTCAAAAAAAAAAGAAAAAGTGAAAGATAATTCTTAGGAGCAATTAATTAAGACTTTAGTACTTTATTTTACCTATTAAATCATGGAATAATTACTTGCACGTTGCGACACACCTCCTTGTCATCGGAGATCTCACTTGCTCACCTATTTATGCATTCTCTGACTTCCGCCAGAACCAACACCCAATTTCTATTATCAGCCTTGTGTTTCATAGAGTGATATGGAAAACAAGCACATAGTCCTCTTTCCCTTCATGGCACAAGGCCAACTCATCCCTTTCCTTGCCTTAGCCAGGCTCCTAGAGCACACAAATGGCCACACAATCACCATCATCAACACCCCTCTCAACATCCTCACCCTCCAATCCATGCTTCATCCAGAATCCACCATCCGTCTCGCATCTCTCCCATTCAACGGCGCAGATCACGGCCTCCCTCCCAATTCAGAAAACACAGACTCACTCCCCCACCCACTCATCTCCGTCCTCTTGCAAGCCTCTCGATCCCTCAAGCCCTCCTTTCACCACTTCATCTCCTCCCTCCAACCCCTCCCCCTATGCATTATCTCCAACATGTTCCTCGGATGGACGGTCGAGATTGCACACCAGCTCGGTATCTTCCACTCTCTCTTCTTCCCAAGTGGCGGATTCGGCTCCGCCGTCCTCTTCTCTCTGTGGCTCAACCTCCCCCACTCGCACACCGACTCGGACGAGTTCTCACTCCCCGATTTCCCCGAGGCGGGTATCATCCACCGTTCCCAGCTCTCCCCAGATCTCAAAAAGGTCAACGGCTTGGATCCGCACTCGCGGTTCCTGCACCAGGAGTTCTCGCTTTGCTTGGGCTCTGATGGGTTTCTCTTCAATACCGTGGAGGAGTTGGAGAAGACCGGGTTGGAGTATTTCAAGAGGAAGACGAACCGGCCGGGTTGGGCCATTGGGCCGTTGAAGAGCGAAGGTCGTGGGAGGAAGAATCCCGGGATTTCTACTGACGACTGCGTTTCGTGGTTGAATATCCACCTTCCCTCTTCCGTTCTGTTCGTGTCTTTCGGATCCCAGAGCACCATCTCTGCTTCTCAGATGATGGAGTTGGCCATGGGTTTGGAAGAGAGCGGCAAGGCTTTCATCTGGGTCGTTCGTCCTCCGGTCGGACACGACATAAATGGGGAGTTTAGAGCGGAATGGCTGCCTGAGGGCTTTGAAGAGAGGGTTGTAGAGAGAAAGAAGGGATTGTTGGTGAGGAAATGGGCACCCCAGTTGGAGATTCTGAAACACGAATCGACGGGTGCGTTTCTCAGCCACTGCGGTTGGAATTCGATACTAGAAAGCTTGGCCCATGGCGTACCTATGATGGGGTGGCCCATCGCTGCTGAGCAGTTCTATAATGTGAAGATGTTGGAGGAGGTTGGGGTGTGTGTGGAGATGGCGAGGGAGAATTGCTCTGAGATTGACAAGGGGCATGTGAAGGAAGTGATAGAGATGGTGATGGGAGAAACGGAGAAAGGAGAGAAGATGAGAGGAAAGGTTTTGGAAATTAAAAAGATGATGGAAGCTGCTGTTCGAGAAGAGGAGGGATTCAAGGGTTCTTCAGTAAAAGCCATGGCTGCCTTCATCGATATTGCTGTCTCGGCAAGAAGAACGATGGGCGAAACAAACTCTTGAGAAAATCCTTTTTTTTTTTTTTTTTTTTTATCCTCTTTCATTGGGTGTAACTTTGAAGTGGAAATCTCGTGTGTGCGCAGTAATATCTATCCATGTTCCTGTTTTGAAAAGCGTGTCACCTTTCAACTCAAAGGACTTTGCTTTCGTCAGCGGAATCTTATGGCCTCATGGTGAGGAAGAAATCCTTCGCATATAAGAACGGGTTTACGGAGAAATTCATGTTTTCTCATGTGATCAGTGCAAATACTAACTTGTGTGGTGTGAGAAGTGCGCCCCTCCCCAGGGCAAAATCCATGACTGTACGTCTCTGTTGGACAGTGACTTTACTTGGTTAGTGCGTTTGTGTGGGTGTGCAAGTGCGAGAGTGAGAGACGAAAAAAAAATTGTTCCATGTCTTGTAGTAGAAAGAACAAAGAAATCAAATAATTGTCCCTGACTGAAATTGTGCAGTGGAAAAAAAAAAAAAAAAACATGAGCGGAAAGCCATGCAGCTCTGCCACTGTCACACCTGCCTGTTGCCAGCAGAGATATACTAATGGGATATTTGTTTACACACCCTTTAACTCGAGAAGAAAAAATTATCCCGTTAACAAATTTTATAGAAATGAAAACCTTATAAAAGAATTTTCGTATAATTTAAAAATTCATGTTTGGTGCAAAAGGAGTTTTTTCATTGAATTGGTGCAAATGTTATTTGGTGCGGTTGTGGATTCCTTATAGAAAATCAAAAATTTTTATTTGGTGATATAATTTTTTGAAGAAAAATAACATAACATGTATATTATTTATTTAACATTAAATAATAATTTATATAAAGAAATAAAAAATGAAAGAGTTATAGGGTTTTTGGGTTGAAATGTACAAGAGTGAGGAAAAGAGGAAGAAGTTTTCCGAAGAAATCCATTTCTCGTACCCTCCATGGGAAACTCATTTCCACAATTATCAAGGAAAATGCTAACGAGGCAAGAAAGCATTTCCATAAAATTGTTCCGCACCAAACGCCAAAAAAGTGTTACACAAACATGCCCTAAAGGAGTTCAGTTTTTCTGTACCAAGAAAATGGGAAGAATTTCCATGTTAGAATTTTCAGTTCCGGGTCTTTCCACCTCTATTATTTGGGCTTAGATTAGGGTTACATTCTAATCATAACTTGATCTGCAGGGTTACATTGTTGACAACACTTGCAAGCATCGAATTGCGTAGGCTGATGATTATTGCATTTGTTCATCCAGTGGGGTAGATGATTCCAACATATGAGACAAGCAAACAATAAACCCTTGAATTGCGTTGAACCAGATCTAGCATGCCCACTGTACTTTCTTTTTGAACATAAGGGTTTTGACATTTGACATTTCAATGTCCCCTAAACACTCAATCTCCAATTTCATAACTAAAATTATGTAAATGTCACCAAAGTCGTTTGACTTTAATATACTTATTTTTTACTTTTTTGCTCTGGATCCCATGATATGATGGGAGTTTTAAAACTCATGATATCATAGGTGATACGGGCAAAAATTAAAAATAAAAATAGTGTACCAAAGTCAAACAACTCTGTTGATATTTTGAGACTTTTAGTCATGAAATTTGGAATTTAGTATTTAAAGGGCATTACAATGTCAAATTCCCTAAATATAATCAAGTGGAATTCTTCTACCAAAAAATAGAAAAGAAAAAAAAAATGGACCACACATTAGGAACCACCTAGCTAATAGTCATTGGTCCCTAGTTGTTTAATTTCCAAAGACTAAGCATGGCTACTAAATCAAATTTGAGTCATTGATTTTTTATAGATCTCAAGAAATTTGTAAAGAAAGTATAGAACCATTGATGTGCAATTTTGGACTTTCGTAGCCCTCATGTGACAAGTCAAACCGTTGATCCTCTTAAGAAGGCTGAAAACGACCATGGGGTAAAAAATCAAATCTTGTTTCATTTTGGATATCAAGGAATAATTCACGAAAAAAAATTCAATCGTTGGATATACTTAAGTTAAATGGCCCGTAGAATCATTTTCGAAGAATCTTTTTTTGTCATTTTTTTGTGGGCCTCATCTTAGCAAAAGGTAGTCTTTTAAGTCCATGAGAGGAGACTTACGGACGATTCGGACCTTCCTAATTTTTTTTTATTTTTTTGGCATATCCATTTAGCAAAACTCGAAAATTTAATTCAAGAATTAAATGGAGAACATGCGGCACGAGGTGCAATTCCTCAAATAATCCATACAATGGACACACAATAATGGTCAAGAAGTATTTAGACATAACGAAGCCCACCACAACTCCCATCCCAAGCCATTGTACATCAGGTACTAACCGTGTTTAGAGGGTTGGATGAACATGGCGAAGCCAAGTTCAACTCTTTAATGAACATGACGCACTTTTGGCTGAAGCCAAACATTTTTTTTTTGTAAATAACATTTTTCTCAACGTCTAAGATGCTTCTTTATGGTGAAGTTGTGCAGAGATTTTTTTTTTTTTTTTTTTTTATTGCTATCAGAGGATTCTCATTCCTTTGGGCTGGACTAATCCCTCTGGGCCCAGAGGAAAATCGGATAAACTCTCATGTAGTGATATAGTTGTTGGAAAACCGAATATATCCTTAGGTTGTGAGTGGGTCCACGTTCTTGTGATCTGGAACGTTGAAGTGATGATCATGTCTTAATAACTGTAAATGGATAAAGCCATCCTTGTGAGGTCCCACCCTTGGTGGGCCCTCTAAATGCTATTTTATAGGCTAATTAATCTTAATCTATGTTAATTATTGGTTAATTATTGCTAATTACTACTAATCCCTACTAATCTCTACTAATCTTTGCTAATCTTTGCTAATCTTGGTTAATTACTCTTTATTTGTGCTAATTAGGGGTTATTAGAGAGATTAGTTAGATTCTCCTAGCTTCTAGTTAGATTAGCTTAGTTGAGTAGAATTTTCAATTAATTGGGTGTTAGTGCTAAACCTAGGCTATTAGTGCTAGTTAGGCCATTAATAGAGTTTAATTAACTAATTAAGGTTGGGTTAGTGCAAAAGGGTGCCCTCTCTAGAAGCTTCCAGCCTAATGACCCAACTACCCCCAGCCCTAACCCTAACTACATGAAAACCCTAGGGCTAAGATGGTAATTAGTCACCCCCCTTAAAACTATAAAACCTCTCTTATCCCCAAAACCCTAAACCTAAGCTAACCCCTTTCCCAAGAAAACCTCCAGCCCCCTTCCCAAGAAAACTCCCAACTGTCTTCACTCCCATTGCAACTCTCTTCTCCTCCTTCCTCTTCCAACGTATTGAGCTAAGCATTCTACTGTGACTGTGCTGGGAGCATCTTGCAGCTGTTGCAACCCTTCTCCTTCATCTCTCCTCCTCCTCTGCATCAGCCACTACCCCACTACCTCATCTTCTTCTCTTCATCCTCTCTACTGGGCTGAACCTCTGCTGGAACTCTTCCCCTGTTTCCCCCTGGGCTGTGCTGCAACTGCTTCTTCTCTGCTACTGTTCTGCTGGAATTTTCCAAGAGCTGTTGTTATTACCCCATCTTCCCTTCGCATTTCATTTCTCCAAGACTCTGCAGCTGTGACTGTTGCTGGAACCCATTGGAGCTACAGCAGCTGCCACTTCTTCTTCTTCCTCTCTCTTTTCTTCACTGGGAGACTACTGTTGTGCTGGAAATAATTCTTGAGAGCTGCTGCTGGGTATTCTTCTTCTTCATCCAGCTGGGAGCAGCAACCATCATCTTCTTCTTCACTTCTCTGTTCAGCTGGGACTTGGATCTTCTTTGTTATTTCTCTCTTCTCTCTACAAATCAATTCTCAAGCTAAAGAGGCAAGTGCACTTACTCCTAGCTTAGAACATGTGTTTCATTTCTTGATTTCTGTAGTTTCAGTTCATGAATGTTATTTGTAAGTGCAGGAATAATAATACTCACAAGATCAGGATGCCTCTTAGGACTTATTCAATGCATGGAGGAGATAGCTGCGACGGTATGAACCTGAGAGAAGAGAAAGACAAAGGTCAGAGGACCCTGGCTCTGGGCAGCGCAGGGCTCTCCGATGCTTAAGTCAGCAATGGATCGGAGAAGCAGAAGAAGAGGAAGAAGAAAGACTGGGTGTTTATGTGAGAGTCCTTACCCCTTGCTCCCTTTGGCTCGTGCCTTATATATGGGACAGTCTTGGGTGAATGCCAGTGGGCTTGGTGATGTGACCTGGGTCACATCAGCCCACAAAGCCATTAATGAAGGTCCATCATAGCCCATACTGCATTTAATGTGGGTCCGATCAGCCCACAATGCATTTAATGTCAGTCACATTGGGCCTGATCCTGCCCTGATCTGGTGGTGGCTGAAGTCCCATCAGATCCCTTCCTTGGGCTTTGCCACGATAGGGCCGTGGCTATTAGCTGCAAGCGCAATTCTGCATTGCCGAGCTTGCATTGCCGAGACTGAACGATATGCGCGGCCGAACTGAATTCTGTTTGGCCGAGACCAGCACGTAGTGCCGAGACCGAAGTAGATCGGATCGTAGCCGAGATCAAGGGACGTGGTCCCCCAAACAGTAGCTAACCGAGCACACCCTAGCCGAGACCAAGAGAAACTAGTTCACGGAATGGGCCCCCACACAATAGCCCCTCAGTTCTTGACCTCTAGGGCTCTCTCGGGCACTAAGGTTAAGAGCTGGACCGATCCCCCGCACTAGGGTTGAGAACTGAACCGATCTCCCGAGACGGGCAGTGCTCGCCTTCCATCCGATTTTGTTTAAGGGTTCTGACTTATTCGGCGCCGGACGCCGCCGTTGCTTCGTCTGCCAGAGATAATAAAGGGGGTAATAAATGCGGGGGCTATGATTAGCATGGGAAGGCGAACCATCACTGCCACAGCGCCACGCGTTATTGCCCGGTAGGCTATCTTGCCTTTTCGAGGGGGGATGCGACGCAAGCCGAGGCGACATCTCACGCGTGTCCTGCTTCGAATTCCGGAATGGCGCCCATTCCTCCCCTTTATATTCATTTTCGTCTTCTTCCTTTGCCATTTTCGCTCTCAATTCCTCTGCTCTCTGCCTGGACTTCTGTTTCCTGCTAGAACTCTTGCTTCCTGCTAGAACTAGTGCCACCGGACTAGGACCAGACCTCGTACTGTTTCCCAACAGTAGTCGCCCACATCCGTCAGTCGGAGTCTGACTTTGCCCCGTCAAACCAGTGAGTTTTCTTCCGCTCCCTCCTCCTTCATTTACATTCCAGACCTAGCCCCTAGGGTTTCTTAGATCCGGAAATGGGGATTTTCACCCATTGGATAGATTCCCCGTCAGGCCTGGCTAACCTTAGGAGAGTTTACATGATCCCGGACGAGGTCCGGATCATGGCAGCCGACCCTTCTGTTTATGCTTTCCGCAACGGCTGGATGCCGTTCCCTCTGATAGCCGTCATCGAGGGTGGGGTCAGATTCCCCGTGCACCCTCTTCTTAGGTCTTGTTTGGAGACCTGGAACCTCAGCCCCTGCCAGCTAATGCCCAATGGGTATAAAATAATCATGGGCGTCGCCGAGCTGAATAGGATTCTAGACATCAGTCTCGGCGTCCATGATATAGAGGATATATATGACCTCTGCAAGACCAGGGACGGGGTCACCTATTACCTTCACGTCAAGGCGAAGTGCCAACCCCTCGTCACGGCGCTGGAGGACTCCAATAAATACGCCGGAGATGACCGTCTGCTCGTCTCGGGAAACTGGGAGTTCGGCGAGACCGAGACCGAAGTAGCTAGGAGGGTCCGAGTCCCTCGACGCTTCGGGACTCCACCGAGTAAAGACCTAACCCCTTTGGGTTTCGGATTTTCCCTTTCCTTTTTTTTTGTTTTATTTCTGCTGCCGAATTCTAACTCAGCTGTTTTTCGCAGGCCTTTCTCAGCGCAAGCGTGAAGCCCAGCTGAACGGCTGGAGAAGGCACTCACCTTGGCTGAGCAAGGTGTACTGCTACCACGGCCACCACACAAGAGCTGCCTACTCTCTCCTGAAGTACGAGCCGAGATACGTGTCTTATACACGGAAATCCGGCAACCCTGAGAGATTCGCCCCCGACCTAGCAGAAACCAGCGGGACCATCTCGGTTGCGGGAGCGTCCACAACGTTGGCCGTTGTCGCGGGCATCCCGCTAAGGGATATTGAAGACTATACCTCCGAAGCCGAGGTAGATTCTCCGACAAGGGAAGTCGAGAACTATTCTTCCGGTGCCGAGGCCGAAGTCGACGATATGGAGAGGCGCAGGCCCGCGTTTCAGCCAAAGAGTCTGGCGAACGCCGTCCTCGGCGGCGGTAGAAAGGTTGCCGCAACCCGCACTGCCTCGCCCTCCTTCGGGACCATCGTCCCTGCTAGAATTGAGGCCCGACCTCCCCCAGTCTCGGAAAGCGAGAGGCCGAGGAAAAAGGCGAAGGGGAAGGAGCCGGAGCGGGAGGAGCGACCACGGCAAAGTTCCCCACGAGCTGCGAGGGAAACGGCAGTGGACATGGTGCCCACCCCGGCAGTTCCTCTGGCGGAGAGTCGCTCCGAGCCCCAGGCGGCAACGTCCCCGGGTGCTGAGCCGGCCGAGTTCAGGCCGGACATGGAGCTGAGGAAGGGGAGGCCCCTAAATGCTGGGGATAGACTGGTGGGGAGCCCGGATGTCATCGCGGCGCTCAGCCGAGCCTGTGCGCTCCCCAGGGACATGGAGAGGCACAGGTCGGAAGACACCCCCCTGCTGCTTATGAGGACCATACAGCACTCCCTCGCTGTAAGTGCCCGACTTTCCTGGTCACAGGTGTTTCTATCTTTAAATATTTCTTGCTTTCATGCTGAGCTTTTTTTCGTTTGCTCTGCTGCAGGCTGTCCAAAGGCTCCAGATTGTCGCTGACAGAATAACAGAAGATGACAACCGACTGGCCCGCCTAGCAAAGGAAAAGCAGGGAGCCGAAGCCGAACTGAAGGCGGCCAAGGAGGAGCTGAAGGCGGAGGCGGCCAAGACTGCAGAGCTCAAAGCTCAATCTGATGTAGTGGCGAGCGACCTCTGCAAAGCAAGGTCAGAGAGCTTCGAGTGGCAAACGAAGTTCCTGGCAGAGGAAAGGAGGTCGGCGGGGTTCAAGGCCGAGATGGAGCTGGAAAGTAAGGCGAAGGAGGAACTCCTTGCATCGAAGGAGGAACTCCTTGCATCGAAACAAGCTGAGGTCGATGCCGCCTTCCTGGAGGGGACTGAGGAAGCTGCGAAAATTTATATTGATCAAATCACAGCACTCAGCCCGAAGCTATACCAACTCGGCTGCAAGGCCGTGTTAAAGAAGATGGGGGTTCCTGCTGATGATCCGATATATCAGAATCTCCCCGAGCTCGGAGAGGAGCCCCTAGATGAAGCCCTGGCCGAGAACCCTGCCACTTCGGCCGAAGTCCCTTCCGAGCCACAAGGTCCTAACAATACCTCTATAGAGTCTACACATCTCAATACAACCTCTGGACCTCATTCAAGACCCAGGCCCACTCGTTGGATCCATACCAAGGCCCATCAGTACATGGCCTGGTCTAAAACCGTCCAAACGAGGCAACCAATCCATCTATTACTGACAAACAGTTCCATCATAATCCATACAACTTAACAGTCCAATAGAAACTATCTCTTCAAGCTAAAGGGTTCACATCACCACACTTAGGCCCAATAAGGGCCCGCCTAGACACAGACACGGGTCAATGATCTCCGAAGTCACATCATCGGGTCACCTCTAGATACCCTAGGTTCAGGTCTTCCATTTATGTTCAATTAATGGTAAGCAGCTATTCTAAAGATCTAAGAATGACAATAATTGATAACAGTGAAGTATAAACTTCAATCAGAGAATCAACGGGAAATCCAACGGTCCAATCCTAGGTAATGGGCCACTTTAGGTTCGGGTCTATCTCCGGTAATTCGATCTCTAAATGATGTCATTAATGCCGTAAAATAATGTATTTGGTGCTTAGTTAGTTAAGGGCATCGTTGACAACTCTTAGAGGTCGAATCATCTTAGATTATCAACCAAAACACTAAACAGTGGTCCCCGCGAGTCAAGGTTGAGCCACACCGTTGACTCGGGCTAAGGACACTGACAAATGCTCATTTGGATGGTCAATGGGCCCCACAACTGATCATATCTCCTAAGTGTTGAAAACTGGAACAATCAGGGTTTTCCAGGTGAGCCTGATGTGTTGTGAGCTCGGTGGATTTCCTGGCCGGGAAGATCAACCGAGTGCACTAACTAATCTGAATCAGGCTTCCTGGACAACTTATATCGTTTCTAAAGGCTTACAGCGTGTCCGGTCAAACAACCAGGCCTAGGTGATTGACCGCATACTCTGAAAACCTTAGAAAGATTGATGATCCAGCTTTAAACACTTTCTAAAGTAAAATCCTAAGTATCAAGTCCATTTGGGTGTAAGGAGTCTGAGTTTTGATTGAAGAACCAACTTTCAGTCACTTCCTGCACAAATAGCGTGAATCGGGTCAACCGGTGCGAGACCAGGTCAACCCGACTATTTGAAAGGAAATTTGTGCAAGAAATGGCTAAGGGCCAGTTTTTCCAAGAAATCTCAGTGTGGCCGGTTAACCGGCCTGCATAGTCCGGTTAACCGGCTGCACTGCAGCACTTCCTGCAGAAGAAATAACTGGGAGCTGTCATTTCTGCAATTTCAGTGTGGCCGGTTGACCGGCCTGCAAAGCCCGGTTAACCGGCTACACTGCCGGTTAACAAACCGGTTAACCGGGTACACGAAACTGGGACAAGACCCAGTTTCTGCAGTCACTCTGTTTTGGCTCCATTTCCACCCAAACTACTTCCAATCTCTTCCAAACTTCACCCAAACACTTCTCCAAACATAAATCAACTCAATAACCATCCATTAAACCACCTTATGGCCCACTGATCTTCCAAATGGGGGGGTGAAAACCCCCATCCATCAGTGACCTTTATCCATTCAAACACAAGACAAAGCTCAAATGTAAACTAACACTAAACAGAACATATTTGTGAATTAAAAACCACTGAATCATGAAATAAATCATACACCCTAAGTTATTAGTATGATGCACTTGCCTCTTGTGAAGTGGGTTGCAAAGAGAAATAGCTTGAAGAGGGAAAGAACCCAAAATTCCAGCAGAACAGAGCAAGAAGAAGAAGAAGGTGAACCAGCTGAGCAGCAGCAGCTATGGCAGAGTGTAGCAGTAGCTGGGAGGCTTCCCACTCTCAGGTGATATGAAGGAGAAGAAGAAGAATACAGCAGCAATAGTTCTCAAAGGTTGTTTCCAGCACACAGCAGTTTCTCAGGTGAGAATTCCAGCTCAACAGGGAGGATGGAGATGTAACCCAGCAGTAGCAGTGGCTTTAGGAATAAGAAAAGAAGAGGAAGATGAAGTAGAAGAGCACAACTACAGCTACTGGAAAAGATCCCAGCACATTAATGGCTGCTGGAAAGAGGGAAATGAAAGGGGGAAAAGAGGGAAATGATGAAGGAAAGTGGCTGTTGCAGGGGTCTCCTCGGATGGGATTCCAGCACAGCAGGGATTGATGAAGAAGAAGGAGAATTACAGCAGTAGTAGCTCCCAAGACTGAGATTCCAGCAGAGAGAGAGAGAGAAGATGGAAAAATGCCACAGCAGTAGTCTCCAGGGGATTTTCAGCAGAGTAACAGCACTGCAGCAGGGCTGAAATGAGGATGTAGAAGCAGATGATGACACAGCAGCAACTTCAATAGGTTCCAGCAGTGGTGACAGCAAGAGAAATGAAGAGGGAACGAAGATGAAGATGGCTGTAGCACTACCACTGGAAGATGTCCCAGCAACAAGATGGAAGCTCCAGCAGCAACACAGTAACAGTAATGGCTCCAGGGGTGGGATTCCAGCAGAAGAACAATGAAGGAAGAAGAAGATGGTGGTGAATCAGCTGTAGCAAGGTCTTCAAAATGGGATTTCCAGCAACAGTAGCTGGTTGCACTGTTCAATCGTATGAGAGGGAATGAAGGTAGTTGGGAGGAACAGTAATGGGCTGGGGCTGTTTTCTTGGGAAGAGAGAGTTGGGAGTTATCTTGGGAAGGGGGCTGCTGGGATTAGGGTTTTATTGCAATTGGGTTTAAGAGATGTTTTATATAGATAGGAGGGATGGTTAGTTACTAGTTTAGCCCTAGGGTTTAGTGGAATTGAGATTAGGGTTTAAGGTGAGTTTGGTCTTTTGGTTAGGAACATTCTAGAAGAGAGAGAGCACCTTTCTTAGCACTACTAAACCCACTTAGTCACTTAATTAATCTAACTAAGAGCCTAATTAACACCAAAAGCCTAGGTCTAACACAAAAACCCAATTGATTAGAAATCAACCCAAACTAACCTAGTCCAACCAAAAACTTAGGAAAACTAACTAGTTACTCTACTAAGCCCCTAATTAGCCCAAATAAATAAGTAATTAACCCAGATTAACCATAATTAGCAATAATTAGTAGTAATTAGCAAAGATTAGTGAAGATTAGCGAAGATTAACATATTTAAGCAATAATTAACATATATTAGGATAAATTAGACTATAAATTAGCCCTTAGAGGGCCCACCAAGGGTGGGACCTCACATCATTCCCACCTTTTAAAAACATTTGTCCCCAAATGTAAAACAAGACTAGAACATACCTGAGGTAGAAGATGCGGATAGTCCCTCTCCACCTGGTCACGTAACTCCCACGTAGCCTCCTCCGGAGTGTGATGCTCCCACTGAACCTTTACCCAATGAATGGTTCGGGTCCGGAGCACCTGCTCCTTGGTGTCGATGACTGCGACTGGCCTGGCGACGTACGATGCATCTGGCTGGATGTCGAGTGGCTCGTGATAAAGAATGTGGGTCGGGTCCTCCACATACTTCTTCAGCATGGAGACGTGGAACACGTCATGCACTCCTGAAAGCTCTGGTGGTAGCTGAAGCTTGTAGGCGACGTCTCCAACTCTCGATCTGATCTCGAAAGGTCCAACATATCTCCGCGCTAGCTTACCCTTCTCACCAAATCTCAGGGTACCTCTAGCCGGAGAAACCTTCAGGAAAACTCTGTCTCCCTTCTCGAACTCGAGCGGTCTGCGCCGATTGTCTGCATAGCTCTTCTGTCTGCTGCGGCTGACCTTCAGGTTCTCAACAATCTGCCGAACCTTCTCGCTGGTGTCGCTTACAATGGATGGACCATGGAAGCTCCTGACACCAACTTCTTCCCAGCAAACTGGGGTCTTGCATCTCCTCCCGTACAAAGCCTCGTACGGTGCCATCTTGATGCTCGCATGGAAGCTGTTGTTGTAGGCGAACTCACAGAGCGGCAAGGAATCCTCCCAGTTCTCCTTGAAATCCAAGACACAGGCTCTCAACATGTCCTCTAGTGTCTGGTTTGTGCGCTCTGTCTGGCCGTCTGTCTGAGGATGATAGGCTGTGCTGAAGCTCAACTTGGTGCCCAAAGCCTGCTGAAGACTCTCCCAGAAGTGCGAAGTGAATCTCGGGTCTCTGTCTGAAACAATCGAAGCTGGAACTCCATGCAACGAGACAATTCGATCGACGTACAGCTTAGCAAGGACGTCGAGTCCTGCTCTCATCGACACTGGCAAGAAATGGGCTGACTTAGTCAGCCGGTCCACGATCACCCAAATACCGTCGTGGCGCCTCCTGGTGGCTGGAAGTCCTGCGATGAAGTCCATGGTGATGTGCTCCCACTTCCACTGAGGAATCTCAAGCTGATGAAGAAGTCCTGGCGGCTTCTGGTGTTCGACCTTGATCTGCTGGCACGTCAAACACCTGGAGACATAGCGAGCTATCTCCTTCTTCATGTTGTTCCACCAGTAGTAGCTCCTCAGGTTCTGGTACATCTTGGTGCTGCCGGGGTGAATCGAGTATCTGCTGTGGTGTGCATCTGCAAGAATCTCGTCCTTCAGCTCCTGAATGTCTGGCACGCACAAACGGTCCTGATAGTAGAGCACTCCTCCAATCAGTCTGAACTCTGGCCTCTGGTCAATCTGCTCGATCACTCTGACAAGCTTCGGATCGTTGCGCTGGCTGTCCTTGACCTTGCCCAGCAACTCTGGTTCCCACGCTGACATGGTGGCAAGCAAAACTCTCTCGCTGAGCGGCTGAAACTGAACGTCTAAGCTGCTGAAGACGTCGGTCCACACACCCTCTGCTGCTAGGAAACTGACGAGGGCGGTCTTCCTGCTCAAAGCGTCCGCTACGACATTCGCCTTACCCGGATGGTATTTGATAGGGAAGTCGTAGTCCTTGATGTACTCCATCCACCTCCTCTGACGGTTGTTGAGGTCGCTCTGCGTGAACAGGTACTGCAAACTGCGATGATCTGAGTGCACTTCGAACTTCTCGCCGTAGAGGTAGTGTCGCCACAACTTCAAGGCAAAAACAACTGCTGCAAGCTCCAAGTCGTGAGTGGCGTACTTCTTCTCGTGCTCCTTCAACTGGCGCGATCCATAGGCAATAACCTTGCCCTCCTGCATCAAAACACATCCAAGACCGGTCCCTGAAGCGTCGGTGAAGACAACGAAACCACCACTGCCGGAAGGTAGGGACAAAATCGGCGCCGTCGTCAATCTCTCCTTCAGCTCTTGAAAGCTGCTCTCACAAGCATCGGACCAAACGAACGGCACATCCTTCCGTGTCAGCTTGGTCAACGGTGCTGAGATCGTGGAGAAACTCTTGACGAATCTGCGGTAGTAGCCTGCTAATCCGAGGAAGCTCCTGATCTCTGTGGCGTTCTTCGGTCTGGCCCAGTTCGTCACTGCCTCTATCTTCGCCGGGTCCACTGCTAGCCCATCCTTGGAGATGATGTGTCCAAGGAAGACTACCTGCTCCAACCAGAACTCGCACTTGCTGAGCTTCGCGTACAACTGGTTGTCGCGCAACAACTGGAGAGATGTCCTCAAATGCTGCTCATGTTCCTCTCTGGTCTTGGAGTAGACCAAAACATCGTCGATGAAGACCACTGTAAAGCTGTCGAGGTACGGTGCGAAGATCTTGTTCATCAGGGACATGAACACTGCTGGTGCATTCGTCAACCCGAACGGCATCACAAGGAACTCGTAATGGCCATAACGGGATCGGAACGCTGTCTTCTGCACATCCTGATCTCTGACTCGAAGCTGATGATATCCCGATCTCAAGTCTATCTTTGAAAAGAACTGCGCACCCTGAAGCTGGTCGAAAAGCTCGTCGATCCGGGGAAGAGGATACTTGTTCTTCACTGTTGCCTGGTTCAACTGCCGGTAGTCGATGCACATCCTCATCGATCCATCCTTCTTCTTCACGAAGAGCACTGGTGCGCCCCACGGCGACACACTCGGCCTGATGAAGCCCTTCTCAAGCAACTCCTCCAACTGGGTCTTCAACTCTCGCAGCTCTGCAGGAGCCATGCGATAAGGAGCCCTGGAGATCGGTGCGGTGCCGGGTGCAAGCTCGATGGTGAAGTCGATCTCTCGAACAGGCGGTAATCCCGGGATCTCGTCGGGAAACACATCCGGAAACTCGCAAACAACTGGAATCTCCTCGACTCTCTTGGACTCCTTGTCCTCTGAGACAAAAGCGATGTAGCCCTCGCAACCTGATTTCATCAGTCTCTCGGCCTTGAGTGCCGAAATCAGCCGGGTGCTAGGTGATCTCCTCTCACCCACAAACTCGATCGTGTCGTCTGAACCTTCGACGGAGAGTCTGACTGTCTTCCGAAAACAATCCATCACTGCTCGGTATCTGGCCAACCAGTCCATCCCCAAAATGACGTCGAAGTCATGCATGGGTAGCACGATCAGATCTGCAAGCAAAATGCACTCCCCGATCTGCACTCGGCATCTGGGGTGGTAAGTCTGACACATCACACTCCTGCCCATCGGAGTGGACACAACTAAGGTGCAGGGCATAGCCTCACCTACTCCACCAAGAATCAAAGCAAAAGCAGACGACACAAACGAATGTGTCGCGCCTGGATCTAACAACACTCTAGCAGGGTGATCACAAACAGAAAGGGTACCTTCAACGACGTTGCCTGCTGCCTCTGCCTCCTCATGAGTCAGCGCGAAAGCTCGCCCCACAGCCTGGGGTCTCTGCTGATGATGCTGCTGGCCCTGATGCCTCTGATGACGTCCACGGTGGAAGGGCTGCCCTCTAGGCTGCTGAGGTCCCCGTGCCTGCTGCTGATGAGCACGGTACTGCTGCTGCTGAGGTGGAAGTGCAGCCTGACGTGCGGGCTGAGCCGCTGGAGCTGGGGCTGCCGGAGCCGCTGGAGGTGCCGGAAGTCGAAGCATCTGAGGCTGACCTCCACGGAGCGGGCAATACCTGGAGATATGCCCTGACTCTCCACAGTCGTAGCACACTCGGGGTCCATGCTGCGGCTGCTGCTGCTGACGATGCTGATGCTGAGGCTGGAACTGCCCTGCCGGCCTCTGCCTCTGAAATGGCTGCAGCTGTCGTAGAGGCATGGGCTGCTGCCTGATCGGAGTGATCCGGAGTCGCTTCTGCTGGCGAATGGACTCTAGCCGCTGGAGATGCTCCTCCGCCCAGAAAGCTCTCCTCAAAGCCTCCTCATAGGTGGGCAGCTCCATGCAGGTCATGGCGATCTGAATCTCCTCGCTGAGGCCGTCGACGAACCGCCGAACTCTCTCTGCCTCTGATGTAAGCAGCGCCTCTGCAAACCGGGATAGCTGAGTAAACCGGACCTCATACTGAGAGACGGTCATGCTGCCCTGGACAAGAGTCTGGAACTCTCGGAGCTTACGCTCTCTCACGTGGGTGGGGATGAACTTCCGGAGGAAATCGGTCTTGAAGGCAGTCCATGCTACCTCGTCCCCGATCTCCTCGTAGGGCCTCTGGGTGACTCTCCACCAGTCCTCTGCTACTCCTCGGAACATATATGCTGCCAGCTGAACCCTCTGTCGCCCAGTACACTCGAAGACTCTGAAAATCTTCTCCATGCGCACTATCCAGTCGTCAGCTACGAGTGGATCCTCTGCTCCGGTGAACTCAGGTGGTCCTCTCTTGAGGAACCTCTCAAAGATAAGGTTCGGGTCTGCCCCCCGAACCGGCACATCCCCGGGGGCTGGCGGAGCCACCTTATCAATAACATCCAGGACCTGCGCCTGAAACTGCGCAAAATCCTCTGTCTGCCTCTGGTGAGCTGCGGTCTGGGCCTCCTGAGAAGCAAGGAAAGCCTGGAGAAATCTCTCGAAACGGCGCTCATGGGCGGTCATCTCGTCGATAGCTATCGTCTCTCGTGGTGCACCGCCTCCAGACATCTGTCATGAAGAAGAACTTGTGTCAGTTAAGTCCAAGACCTAAGACTACACTGATTCTACCCAATCCATCGTCCTTACACGTATCCCATCGCTCGAATCCTCACTACGTCCTATGGTTTCTAGTGTATTTTATTTCCTAGAGACCAGCTCGCTCTGATACCATAAAATGTAACGCCCCAATTCCGGATACCGATAAACTCGTTCGATCACCCGGAATTGGCGCGCTACTTCCCGGAAAATCCGAGAACTTCCAAGATCGTAGGCCGCAGTGAGGTCCAATTTAAAACTTTTTGACCAAATAATATACAATGGTTAAAACTTGCGGAAGCATAACATTTAATTTGAGCGGAAGCAATAGGTATCATATATAATAAAGAAAGCAGAACAGTGGTCTAATTAAAATGAGTCAATGTAAATTTAAAGTTAATACATTTGATCTTTCTACCCTCCTCACAACAAGTTTCACTCAAAACCCGAAATAACAAAGTCACTCAATATCCCTGTATAAACTCCTCGCCCTCCGGCTCGACATCCGTGTCGGCCGGGCCCCATGCGTACTCTCCGGCTACAGGTGCCTCCACGAGGGCTAAAGCGTCGTCGGGAATCTCTGGGTCAAGGCCTAAGCACCATAGAATGGGTCAGATCTAAACGATCTGGCAAGATACAGCATACTACTAACATAGCATATATATATCAAAGGAATTAAAGACAGGTACATAATTTAAATGAATAACAAGGAAAGAGAACTAGGCAATCGTGCATTTAAATCATAAGGAATCAGTATAAATAGAAAACATCTGAACTACTATAAACAAGATGGCACATTCACACGAGCTGGAATACCGCGGGATATTATGCCGCGGCCCTCCCATACTGAACACAGTCGCGGTGGGGAATCTCACCAGGGAATAACTAATCCCGAATACTACTCATCAACTCATCATCTCATCACTCCAGATCGGCACGGCATGACACCTTGCCGTCTTAGCTCATCATGATAGCTCCTCAACACATAACTAGCTCCTACCGGGGATGATCAGTCCACAGGCTGAGCTTAAATCAACCGAGTGAATGTTCATGCCGACTCGAGAATAACTCTACGGTCTGTGTCTGTCTAGGCTTTGCCTTGTGTGAACAAGGTCCTAACAATACCTCTATAGAGTCTACACATCTCAATACAACCTCTGGACCTCATTCAAGACCCAGGCCCACTCGTTGGATCCATACCAAGGCCCATCAGTACATGGCCTGGTCTAAAACCGTCCAAACGAGGCAACCAATCCATCTATTACTGACAAACAGTTCCATCATAATCCATACAACTTAACAGTCCAATAGAAACTATCTCTTCAAGCTAAAGGGTTCACATCACCACACTTAGGCCCAATAAGGGCCCGCCTAGACACAGACACGGGTCAATGATCTCCGAAGTCACATCATCGGGTCACCTCTAGATACCCTAGGTTCAGGTCTTCCATTTATGTTCAATTAATGGTAAGCAGCTATTCTAAAGATCTAAGAATGACAATAATTGATAACAGTGAAGTATAAACTTCAATCAGAGAATCAACGGGAAATCCAACGGTCCAATCCTAGGTAATGGGCCACTTTAGGTTCGGGTCTATCTCCGGTAATTCGATCTCTAAATGATGTCATTAATGCCGTAAAATAATGTATTTGGTGCTTAGTTAGTTAAGGGCATCGTTGACAACTCTTAGAGGTCGAATCATCTTAGATTATCAACCAAAACACTAAACAGTGGTCCCCGCGAGTCAAGGTTGAGCCACACCGTTGACTCGGGCTAAGGACACTGACAAATGCTCATTTGGATGGTCAATGGGCCCCACAACTGATCATATCTCCTAAGTGTTGAAAACTGGAACAATCAGGGTTTTCCAGGTGAGCCTGATGTGTTGTGAGCTCGGTGGATTTCCTGGCCGGGAAGATCAACCGAGTGCACTAACTAATCTGAATCAGGCTTCCTGGACAACTTATATCGTTTCTAAAGGCTTACAGCGTGTCCGGTCAAACAACCAGGCCTAGGTGATTGACCGCATACTCTGAAAACCTTAGAAAGATTGATGATCCAGCTTTAAACACTTTCTAAAGTAAAATCCTAAGTATCAAGTCCATTTGGGTGTAAGGAGTCTGAGTTTTGATTGAAGAACCAACTTTCAGTCACTTCCTGCACAAATAGCGTGAATCGGGTCAACCGGTGCGAGACCAGGTCAACCCGACTATTTGAAAGGAAATTTGTGCAAGAAATGGCTAAGGGCCAGTTTTTCCAAGAAATCTCAGTGTGGCCGGTTAACCGGCCTGCATAGTCCGGTTAACCGGCTGCACTGCAGCACTTCCTGCAGAAGAAATAACTGGGAGCTGTCATTTCTGCAATTTCAGTGTGGCCGGTTGACCGGCCTGCAAAGCCCGGTTAACCGGCTACACTGCCGGTTAACAAACCGGTTAACCGGGTACACGAAACTGGGACAAGACCCAGTTTCTGCAGTCACTCTGTTTTGGCTCCATTTCCACCCAAACTACTTCCAATCTCTTCCAAACTTCACCCAAACACTTCTCCAAACATAAATCAACTCAATAACCATCCATTAAACCACCTTATGGCCCACTGATCTTCCAAATGGGGGGGTGAAAACCCCCATCCATCAGTGACCTTTATCCATTCAAACACAAGACAAAGCTCAAATGTAAACTAACACTAAACAGAACATATTTGTGAATTAAAAACCACTGAATCATGAAATAAATCATACACCCTAAGTTATTAGTATGATGCACTTGCCTCTTGTGAAGTGGGTTGCAAAGAGAAATAGCTTGAAGAGGGAAAGAACCCAAAATTCCAGCAGAACAGAGCAAGAAGAAGAAGAAGGTGAACCAGCTGAGCAGCAGCAGCTATGGCAGAGTGTAGCAGTAGCTGGGAGGCTTCCCACTCTCAGGTGATATGAAGGAGAAGAAGAAGAATACAGCAGCAATAGTTCTCAAAGGTTGTTTCCAGCACACAGCAGTTTCTCAGGTGAGAATTCCAGCTCAACAGGGAGGATGGAGATGTAACCCAGCAGTAGCAGTGGCTTTAGGAATAAGAAAAGAAGAGGAAGATGAAGTAGAAGAGCACAACTACAGCTACTGGAAAAGATCCCAGCACATTAATGGCTGCTGGAAAGAGGGAAATGAAAGGGGGAAAAGAGGGAAATGATGAAGGAAAGTGGCTGTTGCAGGGGTCTCCTCGGATGGGATTCCAGCACAGCAGGGATTGATGAAGAAGAAGGAGAATTACAGCAGTAGTAGCTCCCAAGACTGAGATTCCAGCAGAGAGAGAGAGAGAAGATGGAAAAATGCCACAGCAGTAGTCTCCAGGGGATTTTCAGCAGAGTAACAGCACTGCAGCAGGGCTGAAATGAGGATGTAGAAGCAGATGATGACACAGCAGCAACTTCAATAGGTTCCAGCAGTGGTGACAGCAAGAGAAATGAAGAGGGAACGAAGATGAAGATGGCTGTAGCACTACCACTGGAAGATGTCCCAGCAACAAGATGGAAGCTCCAGCAGCAACACAGTAACAGTAATGGCTCCAGGGGTGGGATTCCAGCAGAAGAACAATGAAGGAAGAAGAAGATGGTGGTGAATCAGCTGTAGCAAGGTCTTCAAAATGGGATTTCCAGCAACAGTAGCTGGTTGCACTGTTCAATCGTATGAGAGGGAATGAAGGTAGTTGGGAGGAACAGTAATGGGCTGGGGCTGTTTTCTTGGGAAGAGAGAGTTGGGAGTTATCTTGGGAAGGGGGCTGCTGGGATTAGGGTTTTATTGCAATTGGGTTTAAGAGATGTTTTATATAGATAGGAGGGATGGTTAGTTACTAGTTTAGCCCTAGGGTTTAGTGGAATTGAGATTAGGGTTTAAGGTGAGTTTGGTCTTTTGGTTAGGAACATTCTAGAAGAGAGAGAGCACCTTTCTTAGCACTACTAAACCCACTTAGTCACTTAATTAATCTAACTAAGAGCCTAATTAACACCAAAAGCCTAGGTCTAACACAAAAACCCAATTGATTAGAAATCAACCCAAACTAACCTAGTCCAACCAAAAACTTAGGAAAACTAACTAGTTACTCTACTAAGCCCCTAATTAGCCCAAATAAATAAGTAATTAACCCAGATTAACCATAATTAGCAATAATTAGTAGTAATTAGCAAAGATTAGTGAAGATTAGCGAAGATTAACATATTTAAGCAATAATTAACATATATTAGGATAAATTAGACTATAAATTAGCCCTTAGAGGGCCCACCAAGGGTGGGACCTCACATCATTCCCACCTTTTAAAAACATTTGTCCCCAAATGTAAAACAAGACTAGAACATACCTGAGGTAGAAGATGCGGATAGTCCCTCTCCACCTGGTCACGTAACTCCCACGTAGCCTCCTCCGGAGTGTGATGCTCCCACTGAACCTTTACCCAATGAATGGTTCGGGTCCGGAGCACCTGCTCCTTGGTGTCGATGACTGCGACTGGCCTGGCGACGTACGATGCATCTGGCTGGATGTCGAGTGGCTCGTGATAAAGAATGTGGGTCGGGTCCTCCACATACTTCTTCAGCATGGAGACGTGGAACACGTCATGCACTCCTGAAAGCTCTGGTGGTAGCTGAAGCTTGTAGGCGACGTCTCCAACTCTCGATCTGATCTCGAAAGGTCCAACATATCTCCGCGCTAGCTTACCCTTCTCACCAAATCTCAGGGTACCTCTAGCCGGAGAAACCTTCAGGAAAACTCTGTCTCCCTTCTCGAACTCGAGCGGTCTGCGCCGATTGTCTGCATAGCTCTTCTGTCTGCTGCGGCTGACCTTCAGGTTCTCAACAATCTGCCGAACCTTCTCGCTGGTGTCGCTTACAATGGATGGACCATGGAAGCTCCTGACACCAACTTCTTCCCAGCAAACTGGGGTCTTGCATCTCCTCCCGTACAAAGCCTCGTACGGTGCCATCTTGATGCTCGCATGGAAGCTGTTGTTGTAGGCGAACTCACAGAGCGGCAAGGAATCCTCCCAGTTCTCCTTGAAATCCAAGACACAGGCTCTCAACATGTCCTCTAGTGTCTGGTTTGTGCGCTCTGTCTGGCCGTCTGTCTGAGGATGATAGGCTGTGCTGAAGCTCAACTTGGTGCCCAAAGCCTGCTGAAGACTCTCCCAGAAGTGCGAAGTGAATCTCGGGTCTCTGTCTGAAACAATCGAAGCTGGAACTCCATGCAACGAGACAATTCGATCGACGTACAGCTTAGCAAGGACGTCGAGTCCTGCTCTCATCGACACTGGCAAGAAATGGGCTGACTTAGTCAGCCGGTCCACGATCACCCAAATACCGTCGTGGCGCCTCCTGGTGGCTGGAAGTCCTGCGATGAAGTCCATGGTGATGTGCTCCCACTTCCACTGAGGAATCTCAAGCTGATGAAGAAGTCCTGGCGGCTTCTGGTGTTCGACCTTGATCTGCTGGCACGTCAAACACCTGGAGACATAGCGAGCTATCTCCTTCTTCATGTTGTTCCACCAGTAGTAGCTCCTCAGGTTCTGGTACATCTTGGTGCTGCCGGGGTGAATCGAGTATCTGCTGTGGTGTGCATCTGCAAGAATCTCGTCCTTCAGCTCCTGAATGTCTGGCACGCACAAACGGTCCTGATAGTAGAGCACTCCTCCAATCAGTCTGAACTCTGGCCTCTGGTCAATCTGCTCGATCACTCTGACAAGCTTCGGATCGTTGCGCTGGCTGTCCTTGACCTTGCCCAGCAACTCTGGTTCCCACGCTGACATGGTGGCAAGCAAAACTCTCTCGCTGAGCGGCTGAAACTGAACGTCTAAGCTGCTGAAGACGTCGGTCCACACACCCTCTGCTGCTAGGAAACTGACGAGGGCGGTCTTCCTGCTCAAAGCGTCCGCTACGACATTCGCCTTACCCGGATGGTATTTGATAGGGAAGTCGTAGTCCTTGATGTACTCCATCCACCTCCTCTGACGGTTGTTGAGGTCGCTCTGCGTGAACAGGTACTGCAAACTGCGATGATCTGAGTGCACTTCGAACTTCTCGCCGTAGAGGTAGTGTCGCCACAACTTCAAGGCAAAAACAACTGCTGCAAGCTCCAAGTCGTGAGTGGCGTACTTCTTCTCGTGCTCCTTCAACTGGCGCGATCCATAGGCAATAACCTTGCCCTCCTGCATCAAAACACATCCAAGACCGGTCCCTGAAGCGTCGGTGAAGACAACGAAACCACCACTGCCGGAAGGTAGGGACAAAATCGGCGCCGTCGTCAATCTCTCCTTCAGCTCTTGAAAGCTGCTCTCACAAGCATCGGACCAAACGAACGGCACATCCTTCCGTGTCAGCTTGGTCAACGGTGCTGAGATCGTGGAGAAACTCTTGACGAATCTGCGGTAGTAGCCTGCTAATCCGAGGAAGCTCCTGATCTCTGTGGCGTTCTTCGGTCTGGCCCAGTTCGTCACTGCCTCTATCTTCGCCGGGTCCACTGCTAGCCCATCCTTGGAGATGATGTGTCCAAGGAAGACTACCTGCTCCAACCAGAACTCGCACTTGCTGAGCTTCGCGTACAACTGGTTGTCGCGCAACAACTGGAGAGATGTCCTCAAATGCTGCTCATGTTCCTCTCTGGTCTTGGAGTAGACCAAAACATCGTCGATGAAGACCACTGTAAAGCTGTCGAGGTACGGTGCGAAGATCTTGTTCATCAGGGACATGAACACTGCTGGTGCATTCGTCAACCCGAACGGCATCACAAGGAACTCGTAATGGCCATAACGGGATCGGAACGCTGTCTTCTGCACATCCTGATCTCTGACTCGAAGCTGATGATATCCCGATCTCAAGTCTATCTTTGAAAAGAACTGCGCACCCTGAAGCTGGTCGAAAAGCTCGTCGATCCGGGGAAGAGGATACTTGTTCTTCACTGTTGCCTGGTTCAACTGCCGGTAGTCGATGCACATCCTCATCGATCCATCCTTCTTCTTCACGAAGAGCACTGGTGCGCCCCACGGCGACACACTCGGCCTGATGAAGCCCTTCTCAAGCAACTCCTCCAACTGGGTCTTCAACTCTCGCAGCTCTGCAGGAGCCATGCGATAAGGAGCCCTGGAGATCGGTGCGGTGCCGGGTGCAAGCTCGATGGTGAAGTCGATCTCTCGAACAGGCGGTAATCCCGGGATCTCGTCGGGAAACACATCCGGAAACTCGCAAACAACTGGAATCTCCTCGACTCTCTTGGACTCCTTGTCCTCTGAGACAAAAGCGATGTAGCCCTCGCAACCTGATTTCATCAGTCTCTCGGCCTTGAGTGCCGAAATCAGCCGGGTGCTAGGTGATCTCCTCTCACCCACAAACTCGATCGTGTCGTCTGAACCTTCGACGGAGAGTCTGACTGTCTTCCGAAAACAATCCATCACTGCTCGGTATCTGGCCAACCAGTCCATCCCCAAAATGACGTCGAAGTCATGCATGGGTAGCACGATCAGATCTGCAAGCAAAATGCACTCCCCGATCTGCACTCGGCATCTGGGGTGGTAAGTCTGACACATCACACTCCTGCCCATCGGAGTGGACACAACTAAGGTGCAGGGCATAGCCTCACCTACTCCACCAAGAATCAAAGCAAAAGCAGACGACACAAACGAATGTGTCGCGCCTGGATCTAACAACACTCTAGCAGGGTGATCACAAACAGAAAGGGTACCTTCAACGACGTTGCCTGCTGCCTCTGCCTCCTCATGAGTCAGCGCGAAAGCTCGCCCCACAGCCTGGGGTCTCTGCTGATGATGCTGCTGGCCCTGATGCCTCTGATGACGTCCACGGTGGAAGGGCTGCCCTCTAGGCTGCTGAGGTCCCCGTGCCTGCTGCTGATGAGCACGGTACTGCTGCTGCTGAGGTGGAAGTGCAGCCTGACGTGCGGGCTGAGCCGCTGGAGCTGGGGCTGCCGGAGCCGCTGGAGGTGCCGGAAGTCGAAGCATCTGAGGCTGACCTCCACGGAGCGGGCAATACCTGGAGATATGCCCTGACTCTCCACAGTCGTAGCACACTCGGGGTCCATGCTGCGGCTGCTGCTGCTGACGATGCTGATGCTGAGGCTGGAACTGCCCTGCCGGCCTCTGCCTCTGAAATGGCTGCAGCTGTCGTAGAGGCATGGGCTGCTGCCTGATCGGAGTGATCCGGAGTCGCTTCTGCTGGCGAATGGACTCTAGCCGCTGGAGATGCTCCTCCGCCCAGAAAGCTCTCCTCAAAGCCTCCTCATAGGTGGGCAGCTCCATGCAGGTCATGGCGATCTGAATCTCCTCGCTGAGGCCGTCGACGAACCGCCGAACTCTCTCTGCCTCTGATGTAAGCAGCGCCTCTGCAAACCGGGATAGCTGAGTAAACCGGACCTCATACTGAGAGACGGTCATGCTGCCCTGGACAAGAGTCTGGAACTCTCGGAGCTTACGCTCTCTCACGTGGGTGGGGATGAACTTCCGGAGGAAATCGGTCTTGAAGGCAGTCCATGCTACCTCGTCCCCGATCTCCTCGTAGGGCCTCTGGGTGACTCTCCACCAGTCCTCTGCTACTCCTCGGAACATATATGCTGCCAGCTGAACCCTCTGTCGCCCAGTACACTCGAAGACTCTGAAAATCTTCTCCATGCGCACTATCCAGTCGTCAGCTACGAGTGGATCCTCTGCTCCGGTGAACTCAGGTGGTCCTCTCTTGAGGAACCTCTCAAAGATAAGGTTCGGGTCTGCCCCCCGAACCGGCACATCCCCGGGGGCTGGCGGAGCCACCTTATCAATAACATCCAGGACCTGCGCCTGAAACTGCGCAAAATCCTCTGTCTGCCTCTGGTGAGCTGCGGTCTGGGCCTCCTGAGAAGCAAGGAAAGCCTGGAGAAATCTCTCGAAACGGCGCTCATGGGCGGTCATCTCGTCGATAGCTATCGTCTCTCGTGGTGCACCGCCTCCAGACATCTGTCATGAAGAAGAACTTGTGTCAGTTAAGTCCAAGACCTAAGACTACACTGATTCTACCCAATCCATCGTCCTTACACGTATCCCATCGCTCGAATCCTCACTACGTCCTATGGTTTCTAGTGTATTTTATTTCCTAGAGACCAGCTCGCTCTGATACCATAAAATGTAACGCCCCAATTCCGGATACCGATAAACTCGTTCGATCACCCGGAATTGGCGCGCTACTTCCCGGAAAATCCGAGAACTTCCAAGATCGTAGGCCGCAGTGAGGTCCAATTTAAAACTTTTTGACCAAATAATATACAATGGTTAAAACTTGCGGAAGCATAACATTTAATTTGAGCGGAAGCAATAGGTATCATATATAATAAAGAAAGCAGAACAGTGGTCTAATTAAAATGAGTCAATGTAAATTTAAAGTTAATACATTTGATCTTTCTACCCTCCTCACAACAAGTTTCACTCAAAACCCGAAATAACAAAGTCACTCAATATCCCTGTATAAACTCCTCGCCCTCCGGCTCGACATCCGTGTCGGCCGGGCCCCATGCGTACTCTCCGGCTACAGGTGCCTCCACGAGGGCTAAAGCGTCGTCGGGAATCTCTGGGTCAAGGCCTAAGCACCATAGAATGGGTCAGATCTAAACGATCTGGCAAGATACAGCATACTACTAACATAGCATATATATATCAAAGGAATTAAAGACAGGTACATAATTTAAATGAATAACAAGGAAAGAGAACTAGGCAATCGTGCATTTAAATCATAAGGAATCAGTATAAATAGAAAACATCTGAACTACTATAAACAAGATGGCACATTCACACGAGCTGGAATACCGCGGGATATTATGCCGCGGCCCTCCCATACTGAACACAGTCGCGGTGGGGAATCTCACCAGGGAATAACTAATCCCGAATACTACTCATCAACTCATCATCTCATCACTCCAGATCGGCACGGCATGACACCTTGCCGTCTTAGCTCATCATGATAGCTCCTCAACACATAACTAGCTCCTACCGGGGATGATCAGTCCACAGGCTGAGCTTAAATCAACCGAGTGAATGTTCATGCCGACTCGAGAATAACTCTACGGTCTGTGTCTGTCTAGGCTTTGCCTTGTGTGAACAAGGTCCTAACAATACCTCTATAGAGTCTACACATCTCAATACAACCTCTGGACCTCATTCAAGACCCAGGCCCACTCGTTGGATCCATACCAAGGCCCATCAGTACATGGCCTGGTCTAAAACCGTCCAAACGAGGCAACCAATCCATCTATTACTGACAAACAGTTCCATCATAATCCATACAACTTAACAGTCCAATAGAAACTATCTCTTCAAGCTAAAGGGTTCACATCACCACACTTAGGCCCAATAAGGGCCCGCCTAGACACAGACACGGGTCAATGATCTCCGAAGTCACATCATCGGGTCACCTCTAGATACCCTAGGTTCAGGTCTTCCATTTATGTTCAATTAATGGTAAGCAGCTATTCTAAAGATCTAAGAATGACAATAATTGATAACAGTGAAGTATAAACTTCAATCAGAGAATCAACGGGAAATCCAACGGTCCAATCCTAGGTAATGGGCCACTTTAGGTTCGGGTCTATCTCCGGTAATTCGATCTCTAAATGATGTCATTAATGCCGTAAAATAATGTATTTGGTGCTTAGTTAGTTAAGGGCATCGTTGACAACTCTTAGAGGTCGAATCATCTTAGATTATCAACCAAAACACTAAACAGTGGTCCCCGCGAGTCAAGGTTGAGCCACACCGTTGACTCGGGCTAAGGACACTGACAAATGCTCATTTGGATGGTCAATGGGCCCCACAACTGATCATATCTCCTAAGTGTTGAAAACTGGAACAATCAGGGTTTTCCAGGTGAGCCTGATGTGTTGTGAGCTCGGTGGATTTCCTGGCCGGGAAGATCAACCGAGTGCACTAACTAATCTGAATCAGGCTTCCTGGACAACTTATATCGTTTCTAAAGGCTTACAGCGTGTCCGGTCAAACAACCAGGCCTAGGTGATTGACCGCATACTCTGAAAACCTTAGAAAGATTGATGATCCAGCTTTAAACACTTTCTAAAGTAAAATCCTAAGTATCAAGTCCATTTGGGTGTAAGGAGTCTGAGTTTTGATTGAAGAACCAACTTTCAGTCACTTCCTGCACAAATAGCGTGAATCGGGTCAACCGGTGCGAGACCAGGTCAACCCGACTATTTGAAAGGAAATTTGTGCAAGAAATGGCTAAGGGCCAGTTTTTCCAAGAAATCTCAGTGTGGCCGGTTAACCGGCCTGCATAGTCCGGTTAACCGGCTGCACTGCAGCACTTCCTGCAGAAGAAATAACTGGGAGCTGTCATTTCTGCAATTTCAGTGTGGCCGGTTGACCGGCCTGCAAAGCCCGGTTAACCGGCTACACTGCCGGTTAACAAACCGGTTAACCGGGTACACGAAACTGGGACAAGACCCAGTTTCTGCAGTCACTCTGTTTTGGCTCCATTTCCACCCAAACTACTTCCAATCTCTTCCAAACTTCACCCAAACACTTCTCCAAACATAAATCAACTCAATAACCATCCATTAAACCACCTTATGGCCCACTGATCTTCCAAATGGGGGGGTGAAAACCCCCATCCATCAGTGACCTTTATCCATTCAAACACAAGACAAAGCTCAAATGTAAACTAACACTAAACAGAACATATTTGTGAATTAAAAACCACTGAATCATGAAATAAATCATACACCCTAAGTTATTAGTATGATGCACTTGCCTCTTGTGAAGTGGGTTGCAAAGAGAAATAGCTTGAAGAGGGAAAGAACCCAAAATTCCAGCAGAACAGAGCAAGAAGAAGAAGAAGGTGAACCAGCTGAGCAGCAGCAGCTATGGCAGAGTGTAGCAGTAGCTGGGAGGCTTCCCACTCTCAGGTGATATGAAGGAGAAGAAGAAGAATACAGCAGCAATAGTTCTCAAAGGTTGTTTCCAGCACACAGCAGTTTCTCAGGTGAGAATTCCAGCTCAACAGGGAGGATGGAGATGTAACCCAGCAGTAGCAGTGGCTTTAGGAATAAGAAAAGAAGAGGAAGATGAAGTAGAAGAGCACAACTACAGCTACTGGAAAAGATCCCAGCACATTAATGGCTGCTGGAAAGAGGGAAATGAAAGGGGGAAAAGAGGGAAATGATGAAGGAAAGTGGCTGTTGCAGGGGTCTCCTCGGATGGGATTCCAGCACAGCAGGGATTGATGAAGAAGAAGGAGAATTACAGCAGTAGTAGCTCCCAAGACTGAGATTCCAGCAGAGAGAGAGAGAGAAGATGGAAAAATGCCACAGCAGTAGTCTCCAGGGGATTTTCAGCAGAGTAACAGCACTGCAGCAGGGCTGAAATGAGGATGTAGAAGCAGATGATGACACAGCAGCAACTTCAATAGGTTCCAGCAGTGGTGACAGCAAGAGAAATGAAGAGGGAACGAAGATGAAGATGGCTGTAGCACTACCACTGGAAGATGTCCCAGCAACAAGATGGAAGCTCCAGCAGCAACACAGTAACAGTAATGGCTCCAGGGGTGGGATTCCAGCAGAAGAACAATGAAGGAAGAAGAAGATGGTGGTGAATCAGCTGTAGCAAGGTCTTCAAAATGGGATTTCCAGCAACAGTAGCTGGTTGCACTGTTCAATCGTATGAGAGGGAATGAAGGTAGTTGGGAGGAACAGTAATGGGCTGGGGCTGTTTTCTTGGGAAGAGAGAGTTGGGAGTTATCTTGGGAAGGGGGCTGCTGGGATTAGGGTTTTATTGCAATTGGGTTTAAGAGATGTTTTATATAGATAGGAGGGATGGTTAGTTACTAGTTTAGCCCTAGGGTTTAGTGGAATTGAGATTAGGGTTTAAGGTGAGTTTGGTCTTTTGGTTAGGAACATTCTAGAAGAGAGAGAGCACCTTTCTTAGCACTACTAAACCCACTTAGTCACTTAATTAATCTAACTAAGAGCCTAATTAACACCAAAAGCCTAGGTCTAACACAAAAACCCAATTGATTAGAAATCAACCCAAACTAACCTAGTCCAACCAAAAACTTAGGAAAACTAACTAGTTACTCTACTAAGCCCCTAATTAGCCCAAATAAATAAGTAATTAACCCAGATTAACCATAATTAGCAATAATTAGTAGTAATTAGCAAAGATTAGTGAAGATTAGCGAAGATTAACATATTTAAGCAATAATTAACATATATTAGGATAAATTAGACTATAAATTAGCCCTTAGAGGGCCCACCAAGGGTGGGACCTCACATCATTCCCACCTTTTAAAAACATTTGTCCCCAAATGTAAAACAAGACTAGAACATACCTGAGGTAGAAGATGCGGATAGTCCCTCTCCACCTGGTCACGTAACTCCCACGTAGCCTCCTCCGGAGTGTGATGCTCCCACTGAACCTTTACCCAATGAATGGTTCGGGTCCGGAGCACCTGCTCCTTGGTGTCGATGACTGCGACTGGCCTGGCGACGTACGATGCATCTGGCTGGATGTCGAGTGGCTCGTGATAAAGAATGTGGGTCGGGTCCTCCACATACTTCTTCAGCATGGAGACGTGGAACACGTCATGCACTCCTGAAAGCTCTGGTGGTAGCTGAAGCTTGTAGGCGACGTCTCCAACTCTCGATCTGATCTCGAAAGGTCCAACATATCTCCGCGCTAGCTTACCCTTCTCACCAAATCTCAGGGTACCTCTAGCCGGAGAAACCTTCAGGAAAACTCTGTCTCCCTTCTCGAACTCGAGCGGTCTGCGCCGATTGTCTGCATAGCTCTTCTGTCTGCTGCGGCTGACCTTCAGGTTCTCAACAATCTGCCGAACCTTCTCGCTGGTGTCGCTTACAATGGATGGACCATGGAAGCTCCTGACACCAACTTCTTCCCAGCAAACTGGGGTCTTGCATCTCCTCCCGTACAAAGCCTCGTACGGTGCCATCTTGATGCTCGCATGGAAGCTGTTGTTGTAGGCGAACTCACAGAGCGGCAAGGAATCCTCCCAGTTCTCCTTGAAATCCAAGACACAGGCTCTCAACATGTCCTCTAGTGTCTGGTTTGTGCGCTCTGTCTGGCCGTCTGTCTGAGGATGATAGGCTGTGCTGAAGCTCAACTTGGTGCCCAAAGCCTGCTGAAGACTCTCCCAGAAGTGCGAAGTGAATCTCGGGTCTCTGTCTGAAACAATCGAAGCTGGAACTCCATGCAACGAGACAATTCGATCGACGTACAGCTTAGCAAGGACGTCGAGTCCTGCTCTCATCGACACTGGCAAGAAATGGGCTGACTTAGTCAGCCGGTCCACGATCACCCAAATACCGTCGTGGCGCCTCCTGGTGGCTGGAAGTCCTGCGATGAAGTCCATGGTGATGTGCTCCCACTTCCACTGAGGAATCTCAAGCTGATGAAGAAGTCCTGGCGGCTTCTGGTGTTCGACCTTGATCTGCTGGCACGTCAAACACCTGGAGACATAGCGAGCTATCTCCTTCTTCATGTTGTTCCACCAGTAGTAGCTCCTCAGGTTCTGGTACATCTTGGTGCTGCCGGGGTGAATCGAGTATCTGCTGTGGTGTGCATCTGCAAGAATCTCGTCCTTCAGCTCCTGAATGTCTGGCACGCACAAACGGTCCTGATAGTAGAGCACTCCTCCAATCAGTCTGAACTCTGGCCTCTGGTCAATCTGCTCGATCACTCTGACAAGCTTCGGATCGTTGCGCTGGCTGTCCTTGACCTTGCCCAGCAACTCTGGTTCCCACGCTGACATGGTGGCAAGCAAAACTCTCTCGCTGAGCGGCTGAAACTGAACGTCTAAGCTGCTGAAGACGTCGGTCCACACACCCTCTGCTGCTAGGAAACTGACGAGGGCGGTCTTCCTGCTCAAAGCGTCCGCTACGACATTCGCCTTACCCGGATGGTATTTGATAGGGAAGTCGTAGTCCTTGATGTACTCCATCCACCTCCTCTGACGGTTGTTGAGGTCGCTCTGCGTGAACAGGTACTGCAAACTGCGATGATCTGAGTGCACTTCGAACTTCTCGCCGTAGAGGTAGTGTCGCCACAACTTCAAGGCAAAAACAACTGCTGCAAGCTCCAAGTCGTGAGTGGCGTACTTCTTCTCGTGCTCCTTCAACTGGCGCGATCCATAGGCAATAACCTTGCCCTCCTGCATCAAAACACATCCAAGACCGGTCCCTGAAGCGTCGGTGAAGACAACGAAACCACCACTGCCGGAAGGTAGGGACAAAATCGGCGCCGTCGTCAATCTCTCCTTCAGCTCTTGAAAGCTGCTCTCACAAGCATCGGACCAAACGAACGGCACATCCTTCCGTGTCAGCTTGGTCAACGGTGCTGAGATCGTGGAGAAACTCTTGACGAATCTGCGGTAGTAGCCTGCTAATCCGAGGAAGCTCCTGATCTCTGTGGCGTTCTTCGGTCTGGCCCAGTTCGTCACTGCCTCTATCTTCGCCGGGTCCACTGCTAGCCCATCCTTGGAGATGATGTGTCCAAGGAAGACTACCTGCTCCAACCAGAACTCGCACTTGCTGAGCTTCGCGTACAACTGGTTGTCGCGCAACAACTGGAGAGATGTCCTCAAATGCTGCTCATGTTCCTCTCTGGTCTTGGAGTAGACCAAAACATCGTCGATGAAGACCACTGTAAAGCTGTCGAGGTACGGTGCGAAGATCTTGTTCATCAGGGACATGAACACTGCTGGTGCATTCGTCAACCCGAACGGCATCACAAGGAACTCGTAATGGCCATAACGGGATCGGAACGCTGTCTTCTGCACATCCTGATCTCTGACTCGAAGCTGATGATATCCCGATCTCAAGTCTATCTTTGAAAAGAACTGCGCACCCTGAAGCTGGTCGAAAAGCTCGTCGATCCGGGGAAGAGGATACTTGTTCTTCACTGTTGCCTGGTTCAACTGCCGGTAGTCGATGCACATCCTCATCGATCCATCCTTCTTCTTCACGAAGAGCACTGGTGCGCCCCACGGCGACACACTCGGCCTGATGAAGCCCTTCTCAAGCAACTCCTCCAACTGGGTCTTCAACTCTCGCAGCTCTGCAGGAGCCATGCGATAAGGAGCCCTGGAGATCGGTGCGGTGCCGGGTGCAAGCTCGATGGTGAAGTCGATCTCTCGAACAGGCGGTAATCCCGGGATCTCGTCGGGAAACACATCCGGAAACTCGCAAACAACTGGAATCTCCTCGACTCTCTTGGACTCCTTGTCCTCTGAGACAAAAGCGATGTAGCCCTCGCAACCTGATTTCATCAGTCTCTCGGCCTTGAGTGCCGAAATCAGCCGGGTGCTAGGTGATCTCCTCTCACCCACAAACTCGATCGTGTCGTCTGAACCTTCGACGGAGAGTCTGACTGTCTTCCGAAAACAATCCATCACTGCTCGGTATCTGGCCAACCAGTCCATCCCCAAAATGACGTCGAAGTCATGCATGGGTAGCACGATCAGATCTGCAAGCAAAATGCACTCCCCGATCTGCACTCGGCATCTGGGGTGGTAAGTCTGACACATCACACTCCTGCCCATCGGAGTGGACACAACTAAGGTGCAGGGCATAGCCTCACCTACTCCACCAAGAATCAAAGCAAAAGCAGACGACACAAACGAATGTGTCGCGCCTGGATCTAACAACACTCTAGCAGGGTGATCACAAACAGAAAGGGTACCTTCAACGACGTTGCCTGCTGCCTCTGCCTCCTCATGAGTCAGCGCGAAAGCTCGCCCCACAGCCTGGGGTCTCTGCTGATGATGCTGCTGGCCCTGATGCCTCTGATGACGTCCACGGTGGAAGGGCTGCCCTCTAGGCTGCTGAGGTCCCCGTGCCTGCTGCTGATGAGCACGGTACTGCTGCTGCTGAGGTGGAAGTGCAGCCTGACGTGCGGGCTGAGCCGCTGGAGCTGGGGCTGCCGGAGCCGCTGGAGGTGCCGGAAGTCGAAGCATCTGAGGCTGACCTCCACGGAGCGGGCAATACCTGGAGATATGCCCTGACTCTCCACAGTCGTAGCACACTCGGGGTCCATGCTGCGGCTGCTGCTGCTGACGATGCTGATGCTGAGGCTGGAACTGCCCTGCCGGCCTCTGCCTCTGAAATGGCTGCAGCTGTCGTAGAGGCATGGGCTGCTGCCTGATCGGAGTGATCCGGAGTCGCTTCTGCTGGCGAATGGACTCTAGCCGCTGGAGATGCTCCTCCGCCCAGAAAGCTCTCCTCAAAGCCTCCTCATAGGTGGGCAGCTCCATGCAGGTCATGGCGATCTGAATCTCCTCGCTGAGGCCGTCGACGAACCGCCGAACTCTCTCTGCCTCTGATGTAAGCAGCGCCTCTGCAAACCGGGATAGCTGAGTAAACCGGACCTCATACTGAGAGACGGTCATGCTGCCCTGGACAAGAGTCTGGAACTCTCGGAGCTTACGCTCTCTCACGTGGGTGGGGATGAACTTCCGGAGGAAATCGGTCTTGAAGGCAGTCCATGCTACCTCGTCCCCGATCTCCTCGTAGGGCCTCTGGGTGACTCTCCACCAGTCCTCTGCTACTCCTCGGAACATATATGCTGCCAGCTGAACCCTCTGTCGCCCAGTACACTCGAAGACTCTGAAAATCTTCTCCATGCGCACTATCCAGTCGTCAGCTACGAGTGGATCCTCTGCTCCGGTGAACTCAGGTGGTCCTCTCTTGAGGAACCTCTCAAAGATAAGGTTCGGGTCTGCCCCCCGAACCGGCACATCCCCGGGGGCTGGCGGAGCCACCTTATCAATAACATCCAGGACCTGCGCCTGAAACTGCGCAAAATCCTCTGTCTGCCTCTGGTGAGCTGCGGTCTGGGCCTCCTGAGAAGCAAGGAAAGCCTGGAGAAATCTCTCGAAACGGCGCTCATGGGCGGTCATCTCGTCGATAGCTATCGTCTCTCGTGGTGCACCGCCTCCAGACATCTGTCATGAAGAAGAACTTGTGTCAGTTAAGTCCAAGACCTAAGACTACACTGATTCTACCCAATCCATCGTCCTTACACGTATCCCATCGCTCGAATCCTCACTACGTCCTATGGTTTCTAGTGTATTTTATTTCCTAGAGACCAGCTCGCTCTGATACCATAAAATGTAACGCCCCAATTCCGGATACCGATAAACTCGTTCGATCACCCGGAATTGGCGCGCTACTTCCCGGAAAATCCGAGAACTTCCAAGATCGTAGGCCGCAGTGAGGTCCAATTTAAAACTTTTTGACCAAATAATATACAATGGTTAAAACTTGCGGAAGCATAACATTTAATTTGAGCGGAAGCAATAGGTATCATATATAATAAAGAAAGCAGAACAGTGGTCTAATTAAAATGAGTCAATGTAAATTTAAAGTTAATACATTTGATCTTTCTACCCTCCTCACAACAAGTTTCACTCAAAACCCGAAATAACAAAGTCACTCAATATCCCTGTATAAACTCCTCGCCCTCCGGCTCGACATCCGTGTCGGCCGGGCCCCATGCGTACTCTCCGGCTACAGGTGCCTCCACGAGGGCTAAAGCGTCGTCGGGAATCTCTGGGTCAAGGCCTAAGCACCATAGAATGGGTCAGATCTAAACGATCTGGCAAGATACAGCATACTACTAACATAGCATATATATATCAAAGGAATTAAAGACAGGTACATAATTTAAATGAATAACAAGGAAAGAGAACTAGGCAATCGTGCATTTAAATCATAAGGAATCAGTATAAATAGAAAACATCTGAACTACTATAAACAAGATGGCACATTCACACGAGCTGGAATACCGCGGGATATTATGCCGCGGCCCTCCCATACTGAACACAGTCGCGGTGGGGAATCTCACCAGGGAATAACTAATCCCGAATACTACTCATCAACTCATCATCTCATCACTCCAGATCGGCACGGCATGACACCTTGCCGTCTTAGCTCATCATGATAGCTCCTCAACACATAACTAGCTCCTACCGGGGATGATCAGTCCACAGGCTGAGCTTAAATCAACCGAGTGAATGTTCATGCCGACTCGAGAATAACTCTACGGTCTGTGTCTGTCTAGGCTTTGCCTTGTGTGAACAAGGTCCTAACAATACCTCTATAGAGTCTACACATCTCAATACAACCTCTGGACCTCATTCAAGACCCAGGCCCACTCGTTGGATCCATACCAAGGCCCATCAGTACATGGCCTGGTCTAAAACCGTCCAAACGAGGCAACCAATCCATCTATTACTGACAAACAGTTCCATCATAATCCATACAACTTAACAGTCCAATAGAAACTATCTCTTCAAGCTAAAGGGTTCACATCACCACACTTAGGCCCAATAAGGGCCCGCCTAGACACAGACACGGGTCAATGATCTCCGAAGTCACATCATCGGGTCACCTCTAGATACCCTAGGTTCAGGTCTTCCATTTATGTTCAATTAATGGTAAGCAGCTATTCTAAAGATCTAAGAATGACAATAATTGATAACAGTGAAGTATAAACTTCAATCAGAGAATCAACGGGAAATCCAACGGTCCAATCCTAGGTAATGGGCCACTTTAGGTTCGGGTCTATCTCCGGTAATTCGATCTCTAAATGATGTCATTAATGCCGTAAAATAATGTATTTGGTGCTTAGTTAGTTAAGGGCATCGTTGACAACTCTTAGAGGTCGAATCATCTTAGATTATCAACCAAAACACTAAACAGTGGTCCCCGCGAGTCAAGGTTGAGCCACACCGTTGACTCGGGCTAAGGACACTGACAAATGCTCATTTGGATGGTCAATGGGCCCCACAACTGATCATATCTCCTAAGTGTTGAAAACTGGAACAATCAGGGTTTTCCAGGTGAGCCTGATGTGTTGTGAGCTCGGTGGATTTCCTGGCCGGGAAGATCAACCGAGTGCACTAACTAATCTGAATCAGGCTTCCTGGACAACTTATATCGTTTCTAAAGGCTTACAGCGTGTCCGGTCAAACAACCAGGCCTAGGTGATTGACCGCATACTCTGAAAACCTTAGAAAGATTGATGATCCAGCTTTAAACACTTTCTAAAGTAAAATCCTAAGTATCAAGTCCATTTGGGTGTAAGGAGTCTGAGTTTTGATTGAAGAACCAACTTTCAGTCACTTCCTGCACAAATAGCGTGAATCGGGTCAACCGGTGCGAGACCAGGTCAACCCGACTATTTGAAAGGAAATTTGTGCAAGAAATGGCTAAGGGCCAGTTTTTCCAAGAAATCTCAGTGTGGCCGGTTAACCGGCCTGCATAGTCCGGTTAACCGGCTGCACTGCAGCACTTCCTGCAGAAGAAATAACTGGGAGCTGTCATTTCTGCAATTTCAGTGTGGCCGGTTGACCGGCCTGCAAAGCCCGGTTAACCGGCTACACTGCCGGTTAACAAACCGGTTAACCGGGTACACGAAACTGGGACAAGACCCAGTTTCTGCAGTCACTCTGTTTTGGCTCCATTTCCACCCAAACTACTTCCAATCTCTTCCAAACTTCACCCAAACACTTCTCCAAACATAAATCAACTCAATAACCATCCATTAAACCACCTTATGGCCCACTGATCTTCCAAATGGGGGGGTGAAAACCCCCATCCATCAGTGACCTTTATCCATTCAAACACAAGACAAAGCTCAAATGTAAACTAACACTAAACAGAACATATTTGTGAATTAAAAACCACTGAATCATGAAATAAATCATACACCCTAAGTTATTAGTATGATGCACTTGCCTCTTGTGAAGTGGGTTGCAAAGAGAAATAGCTTGAAGAGGGAAAGAACCCAAAATTCCAGCAGAACAGAGCAAGAAGAAGAAGAAGGTGAACCAGCTGAGCAGCAGCAGCTATGGCAGAGTGTAGCAGTAGCTGGGAGGCTTCCCACTCTCAGGTGATATGAAGGAGAAGAAGAAGAATACAGCAGCAATAGTTCTCAAAGGTTGTTTCCAGCACACAGCAGTTTCTCAGGTGAGAATTCCAGCTCAACAGGGAGGATGGAGATGTAACCCAGCAGTAGCAGTGGCTTTAGGAATAAGAAAAGAAGAGGAAGATGAAGTAGAAGAGCACAACTACAGCTACTGGAAAAGATCCCAGCACATTAATGGCTGCTGGAAAGAGGGAAATGAAAGGGGGAAAAGAGGGAAATGATGAAGGAAAGTGGCTGTTGCAGGGGTCTCCTCGGATGGGATTCCAGCACAGCAGGGATTGATGAAGAAGAAGGAGAATTACAGCAGTAGTAGCTCCCAAGACTGAGATTCCAGCAGAGAGAGAGAGAGAAGATGGAAAAATGCCACAGCAGTAGTCTCCAGGGGATTTTCAGCAGAGTAACAGCACTGCAGCAGGGCTGAAATGAGGATGTAGAAGCAGATGATGACACAGCAGCAACTTCAATAGGTTCCAGCAGTGGTGACAGCAAGAGAAATGAAGAGGGAACGAAGATGAAGATGGCTGTAGCACTACCACTGGAAGATGTCCCAGCAACAAGATGGAAGCTCCAGCAGCAACACAGTAACAGTAATGGCTCCAGGGGTGGGATTCCAGCAGAAGAACAATGAAGGAAGAAGAAGATGGTGGTGAATCAGCTGTAGCAAGGTCTTCAAAATGGGATTTCCAGCAACAGTAGCTGGTTGCACTGTTCAATCGTATGAGAGGGAATGAAGGTAGTTGGGAGGAACAGTAATGGGCTGGGGCTGTTTTCTTGGGAAGAGAGAGTTGGGAGTTATCTTGGGAAGGGGGCTGCTGGGATTAGGGTTTTATTGCAATTGGGTTTAAGAGATGTTTTATATAGATAGGAGGGATGGTTAGTTACTAGTTTAGCCCTAGGGTTTAGTGGAATTGAGATTAGGGTTTAAGGTGAGTTTGGTCTTTTGGTTAGGAACATTCTAGAAGAGAGAGAGCACCTTTCTTAGCACTACTAAACCCACTTAGTCACTTAATTAATCTAACTAAGAGCCTAATTAACACCAAAAGCCTAGGTCTAACACAAAAACCCAATTGATTAGAAATCAACCCAAACTAACCTAGTCCAACCAAAAACTTAGGAAAACTAACTAGTTACTCTACTAAGCCCCTAATTAGCCCAAATAAATAAGTAATTAACCCAGATTAACCATAATTAGCAATAATTAGTAGTAATTAGCAAAGATTAGTGAAGATTAGCGAAGATTAACATATTTAAGCAATAATTAACATATATTAGGATAAATTAGACTATAAATTAGCCCTTAGAGGGCCCACCAAGGGTGGGACCTCACAGGCCGTGTCGGCAACTCGTCTAGGTGGCTGAGTGCCAGCCTTAGACATGGGCCGTATCGGCAACTCGTCTAGGTGGCTGAGTGCCAGCCTTAGACATGGGCCGTTTTCGGAAACTCATCTAGGTGGCTGAGTGCCAGCCTTAGACATGGTCCGTATCGGCAACTCGTCTAGGTGGCTGAGTGCCTGCCTTAGACATGGGCCGTTTTCGGAAACTCATCTAGGTGGCTGAGTGCCAACCTTAGATATGGTCCGTATCGGCAACTCGTCTAGGTGGCTGAGTGCCTGCCTTAGACATGGGCCGTATCGGCAACTCGTCTAGGTGGCTGAGTGCCAGCCTTAGACATGGGCCGTTTTCGGAAACTCATCTAGGTGGCTGAGTGCCAGCCTTAGATATGGTCCGTATCGGCAACTCGTCTAGGTGGCTGAGTGCCTGCCTTAGACATGGGCCGTTTTCGGAAACTCATCTAGGTGGCTGAGTGCCAGCCTTAGATATGGTCCGTATCGGCAACTCGTCTAGGTGGCTGAGTGCCTGCCTTAGACATGGGCCGCTTCGGCAACTCGTCTAGGTGGCCGAGTGCCAACCTTAGACATGGGCCGGTTCGGCAACTCGTCTAGGTGGCTGAGTGCCAGCCTTAGACGGTCTTCTATTTTCGCATCGTAGTCGCTGTCACATTGTCATTGATCATCAACTTGCCCCAAAACAAACGCAGTTTTATTAGATCCGGAAGCACTGTACAAGCACACAAACTAAAAATAGAACTTCTTAAGGTGTGAAGCGTTCCACGGTCTCGGTAGCAGCCGTCCTTCCATGTCTTCGAGCCGATAAGCTGACCGCCCTGCGATAGAAGTCACCTTAAACGGACCATGCCAGTTCGGCGCCAGCTTGCCCTGATTTGGGTCCCTGTCGGCTGGGAGCGTTTTCTTGAGAACCAGTTCCCCCACGCAGAACTTCCTTTCTCTGACGTTCTGGTTATAGCCCCTGGCTAGCTGCTGCTGGTAGACGGCCAGTCTGATTGCCGCTGCTTCTCTTCTTTCGTCTGCCAAATCCAGCTCCCTGGCCAGGTTAGTTTCGTTCTGTCCTTGGTCAAAGAGTTCGGTCCTCAGAGTGGGGAGGCCGATCTCCAAAGGGATGACTGCTTCCATGCCGTAGGCGAGTGAGAAGGGGGTAGCCGAAGTAGAACGCCTTGGAGTGGTTCGGTAGGCCCATAGGACGCTTGGAAGCTCCTCTACCCATCTCCCCTTCGCTTGGTCCAGCCGTTTCTTGAGCCCATCGAGGATCACCTTGTTGGAGATCTCGGCCTGGCCGTTACTTCGTGGGTAAGCTGGCGTGGAGTAATAGTTTCTGACGCCGAGCTCCTGGCAGAAGGTCTTGAAGAGCTTGGAGTCAAACTGAGTTCCATTGTCCGAGACCAACGCTCTAGGAATGCCGAACCTTGTGATCACATTCTTCCATACAAAATTCTTGGAGTCCCGCTCTGTGATGGATGAAAGTGGTTCCGCTTCAATCCATTTGGTGAAGTAATCTGTTGCCACAATAAGCCATCTCTTATTCCCCGGAGTTCGGTGGAGCGGTCCCACAATGTCGAGCCCCCACTGAGCGAATGGCCACGGGCTAGAGAGCGGGCTGAGATCCTGCGTTGGCTGATGGAGGGAGTGGGAGAACTTCTGGCACTTCTCGCACTTCTTCGCGTATACCTGTGCGTCTTTCTGCATGTACGGCCACCAGTAACCCTGGCTGATGGCCCGATAGGCCAGAGATCTTCCTCCGATATGGCTTCCGCAGATTCCTTCGTGTATCTCGAAGAGGAGGTCCTCGACCTTACTCGGATGGACGCACTGGAGGTAGGGTCCCGAGAACGATTTCCTGTAGAGCTTGACCTCGGGAGATAGCCAAAACCGGGCTGCCTTGAATCTGACCCGGTGGGCCTCGCCACTGTCCTCGGGAAGCTTGTCGTCCTTAAGGTAGGTGATGATGGGGTCCATCCAGCTCGGGCCGAGACCAATACATAACACTTCCCGAGGTGAACGGAGCTCAATGCTGGGTACAGCTAGCGATCCGACTTCGATGCTCCTCTTTCTTCCTGCCTCAACAGCGCTGGCCAAGTTAGCCAAGGCGTCTGCGTGAGAGTTCGCTTCTCTGCCGATCTGCCTGACTTCGGCTGACTGAAACTGTGCCAGCAGCTTCTTTGCCAGGGCCAAGTACGCGGCCATCCGGTCGTCGCGAGCCTGATAATCTCCAGTCAGCTGGTTTGTCACCAACTGTGAATCACTGAAGACCACCAGCTGTTGAGCTCCGAGGATATTGGCACTGTTAAGTCCGGCTAAAAGGGCTTCGTACTCAGCTTCATTGTTTGACGCCTTGAAGTCCAGTGTCAGAGCTTGCTCTATGACCAGTCCTTCCGGCGATTGGAGAACAACTCCTGCTCCGGCTCTTCTCGAGGTGGAAGATCCGTCGACGAAGATTTTCCAAACTGGGGTCTCGGCTCGAGATGGTGATTGTTCAGAACTTGTGGGAGCCCCATGCTCCTCACCCCCCAGTTCGGTGCCGAGCGAGGTTGGTGCCGAACTTGAATCAAACTCGGCGAGGAAATCTGCCAGAACCTGGGCTTTTATTGCTGTCCGTGGCTGATATTGAATCTCATACTGCCCTAGTTCGACAGCCCATCGGGAGATTCTTCCTGAAAAGTCGGCCTTCTTGAAAACAGATTGGAGTGGGTGCTCCGTAACAACCATAATAGAATGGGTTTGAAAGTAATGGGAGAGCTTTCGCGAGGCGCTAACGAGCGCCAAGGCGAGCTTCTCCAGAGGCAGATACCGGGTCTCGGCATCAATAAGGGTCTTGCTCGTATAATACACTGGTTTTTGAACCTTGTCCTCTTCTCGGATGAGGACTGAGCTGACCGCATGAGCCGAGACCGCCAAATATAAATACAGGGTCTCCCCGTGGGTCGGGGTTGACAACAGTGGTGGTGATGAAAGGTAAGCCTTGAGCTGCTGCAAGGCGTGGTCACATTCTAGAGTCCATTGAAATTTAGAATTTTTTCTAAGAAGCTGAAAGAAAGGTCGGCACTTATCTGAAGATTTGCTGATGAAGCGATTCAGTGCCGCGGCCATCCCTGTAAGCTTCTGAACCTCCTTGGCCGAAGTGGGACTCTGCACTCTGAGGATAGCCGAGATCTGATCTGGGTCCGCCTCAATGCCTCTGCGTGTGACCAAGCTGCCCAAAAACTTGCCGGAGCCAACGCCGAAGGCGCATTTCGAGGCGTTAAGCTTCAGCCGGAATTTCTTCAGAGTAGCGAAGACCTCGGCCAAGTCTGATAGATGATCCCGCGTCTGCTTGGACTTGACCACCATGTCATCGATGTAAACCTCCACGGTTTTGCCGAGCTGATCGTGAAACATATTGGTGACAAGTCTCTGGTAGGTGGCCCCTGCATTCTTCAGCCCAAACGGCATCACCTTATAACAGTAGGTTCCCCTGGGCGTGATAAAAGCTGTTTTCTCTTCGTCTGGCCCAAATAATGGGATCTGATGATAGCCGCGGTAGGCGTCGAGGAAGCTCATTCTGTCGTGCCCGGCCGTGGCGTCGATCAACTGGTCAATCTTCGGGAGGGGAAAGCTGTCCTTGGGACAGGCTTTGTTGAGGTCGGTAAAGTCGACGCACACCCTCCACTTGCCAGTCTTCTTCCTGACGACCACCGGATTGGCTAACCATTTCGGGTATTGAACCTCCCTGATAGCTCCGGCCTCAAGCAGCTTATCCACTTCCTCGACGACGGCTTCGGTCTGCGGGACCCCAGTTCTCCGTGCCTTCTGCATCACAGGTTTGTGGTTAGGGTCAACATTTAGTTTGTGACACATTACCTCGGGGTCGACGCCAGGCATCTCCTGAGGCGTCCAGGCGAAGGCATCTCTGTTCTGCATCAGGAACTGGGCCAGTTCGGACCTTTCCGGCTCTCCAAGCTGGCTGCCGAGTAGAAAGAACCGATCCGGGTCCTTCTGGTCGATCCGGACTTCGGCCAATTCCTCGACGCTCTTCCTGCCCGGATCTTGGCCGAGCTCATCCAGCCCCTGCTCCAGGTTCTTCTCCATCTCGGCCACATTGACCTCCTTGGGCTCTTGCTCCCCAGGTACCACAGCTGTCAAGCACAGCTTAGCCGCCTGCTGATCTCCTCTTACCGTGATAATCTCAATTCGGCCGCTCTTTCCCTCCCATGGAAATTTCAGCTTCTGATGGAGGGTGGAAGGGACTGCTTCCAGGCTGTGGAGCCAAGACCTGCCCATTATAGCATTGTAGGGAGAGGGTGCGTCGATCACCATGAAGGTTGCCATGACAGACGCGCCACCGACCTCGACCTTGAATGTCACTTTCCCCTTAGGATAGACTGGTTTGGCGCTGAAGCCGATAAGGGGAATTCGAGCCTCCTGCAGATCTTTCTCCGTCAGTCCCATCCTTCGAAAGCTGTCGAAATAGAGGACCTCGGAAGAACTACCGGGGTCAACAAGGACTTTCTTCACAGTACAATTCTTCACGCCCTGCTTAGAGCAATCGAACTTCAGAGTCACGATCAGGGGGTCGTTGTGGGGGAGCTGCACCCCTTCTAGATCTGCATCAGTAAACCTGATCTCGGGACGCTCCCTCCGAGCCCTTTTCGGTGCTGAACCGAGTTCGGCGGCCATGACATGTTTGCCGTGAGAGGCTTTCCTGGCTTCGGCACGTGCTTGGTTACTCCCCTTGGGCGGGGGTGCCAGATGGATAACGTCAATTATCTTCTCTGTCCCGTCGCTGTCGTGACCCCCTTCGTCTCGGCGCGGGGCTCGGGTGTCGGCCCTGGTTTCTCTCCTGACAAACTCTTGCAGGTGTCCATCCTGGACAAGCTTCTCTAAATGCGACCGCAGTATCCTGCAATCTTCAGTCTTATGGCCGCCCTCCTTGTGATAGGAACAGAACTTCGTCTGATCTCGTTTAGAAGGGTCGCCTTGCATGGGCTCTGGCCAGCTGAAGTACGGCCTGCTCTTGATCTTATACATGATTTTGTGGATTGGCATCTTGAAGACCGTGTTGACCGCCTGGAATGCGTCCTCTGTCAGCCTGGGTCGCTTGTTTCTTTCCGAGACGAACGCATGAGGCCTTGCCGAGCTGGTGGGCGCCCAACGCCTGTTTGGCTCATCTCTCCGCCGCTCCTCTCTCCGAGGTTCACTCCTCCGAGACGGTCCCCCGTCTTGCCTGGATGTCCTCCCACCCCGGTCCTTCAGCGCGGTTCCATGGTTTTCCCGAGCGCGGATCTGGTCATCTTCTTGGGCAATGTACCGGTTGGCGATGGACATGAGCGCTGCTATGGAAGACACCGGGTTCCTAGCCAAGTCCTTGCGGAGATCGCTGTCTGGCAGCAAGGCATTCTGGAATACGAAGACGGCAACCTCGTCCTTGGAGCTCTCTATCTGACTGTAGACCGCCCAGAACCGCTTGGCGAACTGGGTGACGTTCTCTCCTTGCTTCATCTTCAAGGCCATGATGTCTGCATCTGTCTTCGGAAGGACTCTGTAGGCCTGGAACTTCTTCAAGAAGGACTGCTGGAGCTGCTGCCAGCTCGAAATGGCCCCCTCCGGTAGTGCACAGAACCACTTCAGGGGGAGGTCACCTAGACTGGAAGAAAAAACTCTACAGTTCAGGTGACCCTCATCTCCCCAGACAGACATCCTCTGGGAGAAGTGCCTGAGATGCGTAGCTGGATCCGAGACCCCATCATAGGTGACGAATCTTGGTACGCTGAACTTCTTGGGTAAGGGGTACCTCCTGATGTCTTGGGAGAAAGGAGACGCACCGAGATCAACGGGGTTACAGCAAGCATCCTCTTGGTCTCGGCCGAAGCCGGCTACCTCCAGGTTGCGCTGGACCGTTTCCCTTATGTGTGCGTCCAGCCATTCCTGGTCTCGGTACATGTTCTCCGGAATGGTTTCGGACGCCTTCCTGGAATAGCTACGGCTGGTGCTTGAGCCTTCATCTCGGGTTCGGTCGTCCCCTTTCCTGTTCCTGTTCAAGTGGTCCCTCAGATCCTCCTTTGAGGAAGAGATGCGCGTAACACGAGTAACCCTCTCCTCATGTTGTCGCTGGGATCGCTCCTGACGAGTCCGCTGCTGCTGGGACTGCTCCTGACGAGTCCGCTGCTGCTGTCGAGACCGTTGCTGCTGTGACTGCTCCCTACGAGTCCGCTGCTGCTGCCTTGCTGAGCCCGCAGCTTTCTCCAGCTGCTGCTGGAGCTGGCGGATTAGAGCATCCTTTTCCCTGAGGGCCTCGTTCTGTGCCTTAATCTCCCGAAGGGTGGAGTTCAAGCTGTCGCCAGGGTTGTAGTCATCATCCTCTTCATCCTCAACGTCCTCGACGTGTCCTTCCTGACCTGAAGGGCGTGGTCCATCGACCACTGGGGACTTATCCCGCTGGTCTCGCCCTGTCAGGAGACCTGCAGGCTGCTGGGCGTCTCCCCTCCCGGGAGCGGACTCTGTACGGAGGTCACGCTGCTGGACGTTGATCCGGATGAGAGCGCGTTCAGCATCGTCCTCTGCGACTACTTGCTTCCCAGCCCTCTGCTGGTCAGGGGGCGGTCCTGCATGCTTTGTCTTGGAAGTTTCTCCGCTTTTCGCAGTTCTCCTCGTCATGGTATTTAGGAATAGGAATAGGAAAGATTATAGAAACAGGTTCCCACAGACGGCGCCAATTGTAAGTGCAGGAATAATAATACTCACAAGATCAGGATGCCTCTTAGGACTTATTCAATGCATGGAGGAGATAGCTGCGACGGTATGAACCTGAGAGAAGAGAAAGACAAAGGTCAGAGGACCCTGGCTCTGGGCAGCGCAGGGCTCTCCGATGCTTAAGTCAGCAATGGATCGGAGAAGCAGAAGAAGAGGAAGAAGAAAGACTGGGTGTTTATGTGAGAGTCCTTACCCCTTGCTCCCTTTGGCTCGTGCCTTATATATGGGACAGTCTTGGGTGAATGCCAGTGGGCTTGGTGATGTGACCTGGGTCACATCAGCCCACAAAGCCATTAATGAAGGTCCATCATAGCCCATACTGCATTTAATGTGGGTCCGATCAGCCCACAATGCATTTAATGTCAGTCACATTGGGCCTGATCCTGCCCTGATCTGGTGGTGGCTGAAGTCCCATCAGATCCCTTCCTTGGGCTTTGCCACGATAGGGCCGTGGCTATTAGCTGCAAGCGCAATTCTGCATTGCCGAGCTTGCATTGCCGAGACTGAACGATATGCGCGGCCGAACTGAATTCTGTTTGGCCGAGACCAGCACGTAGTGCCGAGACCGAAGTAGATCGGATCGTAGCCGAGATCAAGGGACGTGGTCCCCCAAACAGTAGCTAACCGAGCACACCCTAGCCGAGACCAAGAGAAACTAGTTCACGGAATGGGCCCCCACACATTATTGATGAAGTCTTAGAAAAATTACTTGAGCTCAGTTATTTTGTGTGGGATGGATTGGCATTGATGGATGGGGGTTTCACCCCCCATTTGGAAGATCAATGGGCCACAAGGTTGTCAATTAATGGGCATTAGAGTTATTTGATGTTTGGAGATGATTTGGTGAAGTTTGGGACTGATTGGAAGTGATTTGGTGGAAAAACGGGTTGAAATGGAGAAAACCTGAAAACTGGTCTCAGTGCATGGCCGAGACCAGTGTATGGCCGAGATCAGTGTATGGCCTAGATCAGTGCATGCCGAGACCAGTGCAGGACTGAGCTCAGTACATGGCCGAGACCAGACCAGTGCAGTGCAGTGCATGGCCTAGACCAGTGCAGGACCGAGCTCAGTACATGGCCGAGACCAGTGCAGTGCAGTGCAGTGCATGGCCTAGACCAGTGCAGTGCATGGCCGAAACCAGTGCAGTGCAGTGCATGGCCGAGACCAGTGCAGTGCATGGCCGAGACCAGTGCAGTGCTGTGCATGGCCGAGACCAGTGCAGTGCTGTGCATGGCAGAGACCAGTGCAGTATATGGCCGAGACCAGTACAGTGCAGTGCATGGCCGAGACCAGTGCAGGACCGAGCTCAGTACATGGCCAAGACCAGTGCAGTGCAGTGCATGGCCGAGACCAGTGCAGTGCAGTGCATGGCCGAGACCAGTGCAGGACCGAGCTCAGTGACTGAAATTTCATGGAAAAGATGACCTGATACTTGGGATTTACAGTAGAAAATGTTTAAAGCTGGGACATCCATCTTTCTAGGGTTTTTGGTGTATGCGGTCAATCACCCAGGCCAGGTGTTTGACCGGACACGCTGGAAACCTTTAGAAATGAATTAAGTCTTCCAGGAGGCCTGACTTAGGTTAGTCAGTGCACTCGGTTGGTCCTCCCGGCCAGGAGATCAACCGAGCTCACAACACATCAGGTTCACCTGGAAAAAACCCTGATTGTTCCAGTTTTCAACATTTAGGAGTTATGATCAGTTGTGGGGCCCATTGCCCATCCAAATGAGCATTTATCAGTGATCTAAGCCCGAGTCAACGGTGTGGCTCAACCTTGACTCGCGGGGACCACAGTTTAGGGTTTAGGTTATTAATCTAAGATGATTCGACATCTAAGAGTTGTCAACAATGCTCTTAACCAACTAAGCACCAAATATAGTATTTTATGGCATTAATGACACCGTTTAGAGATCGAATTACCGGAGATAGACCTGGATCTAAAGTGGCCCATTACCTAGGATTGGACCGTTGCTTTTCCCGTTGATTCTCTGATTGAAGTTATACTTCACTGTTATTATTACTCTGTCATTCTTAGATCTTTAGATTAGCTGTTTGCTATTGATTAATCATAATTGGAAGACCTGAACCTAGGGTATCTAGAGGTGACCCGACGGTGTGATTTCGGAGATCATTGACCCGTGTCTGTGTCTAGGCGGGCCCTTATTGGGCCTAAGTGTGGAGATGTGAACCCTTTAGTTGAAGAGATAGTTTCTATTGGACTGTTAAGATGTTATGGATTGTATGGAACTGTTTGTCAGTAGTAGATGGATTGGTTGCCTCGTTTGGACGGTTTTAGACCAGGCCATGTACTGATGGGCCTTGGTATGGATCCAACGAGTGGGCCTGGACCTTAAATGAGATCCAGAGACTGTATTGGGATGTGTAGACCTCTTAGAGATATTGTTAGGACCTTGTTCACGCAAGGCAAAGCCTAGACAGACACAGACCTTAGAGTTATTCTCGAGTCGGCATGAACATTCACTCGGTTGATTTAAGCTCAGCCTGTGGACTGATCATCCCCGGTAGGAGCTAGTTGAGTATGGTGAAGCTATCATGATGAGCTGTGTGGTTAAGACGGCAAGGTGTCATACCGTGCCGATCTGAAGTGATGAGATGATGAGTTGATGAGTGATATTCGGGATTAGTTATTCCCTGGTGAGATTCCCCACCGCGACTGTGTTCAGTATGGGAGGGCCGCGGCATAATATCCCGCGGTATTCCAGCTCGTGTGAATGTGCCACCTTGTTGTAGTAGTTTAGATGTTTTCTATTTATACTGATTCCTTATGATTTAAATGCACAACTGCCTAGTTCTTTTCCCTTGCTATTCATTTAACTTATGTACCCGTCTGTATTTCCTTTGATATATATATGTTATGTTAGTAGTATGCTGTATCTTGCCAGATCGTTTAGATCTGACCCATTCTATGGTGCTTAGGCCTTGACCCAGAGATTCCCGACGACGCATTAGCCCTAGTGGAGGCACCCGTGGCAGGAGAGTACGCTTGGGGCCCGGCCGACACGGATGTCGAGCCGGAGGGCGAGGAGTTTATACATGGGTTTTGAGGGACATTGTTATTTTGGGTTTGAGAGACAATTTTGTAGCAAGTTGGGTAGATTCAAATGTATAACTTTGATTAACATTGAATCATTTTAATTAGACATATGTTCTGCTCATACTTTATATATTTATCAATACCTATTGCTTCCGCTTTGTTTAAATCGTTATGCTTCCGCAATATTAAATGTTATAACTATGTTGGTCAAAAAGTTTTAAATTGGACCTCACTGCGGCCTACGATCTTGGAAGTTCTCGGATTTTCCGGGAAGTAGCGCGCCAATTTCGGGTATTCGAACGAGTATATCGGTATCCGGAATTGGGGCGTTACAATCCTAACCACCTGCTTCAGCATTTCTTATGAAGTTATAAATCTGATATTAGAAGTTGTCATTTGCCAAAAATGCTTTTGGTGTACATGTTCCTTTCTCTTCTTCTTTATCTTCTAAGCATTGATTCATGAAGTTAGTTTTTTTCTTTTTATAATTTGGACTTTCTTTTTTATATAAGATTTTCTGGTAAATCTTAATTTACCAATAGATGTTTAATTAAATACATTTTACAATTTATTAAGATTTACCAGAGAATTTGATATAAACATCTGCAATAGATTTTAAATAATATATTCATGTACTCTCTTCTTTACTAAATTTCTAAGAATGATAAAAAAAACGTCTATTTTAATATAGATATATTTTCCTCCAATAATATTTCAAGTAATACTCTAAGTTATACTTTTTTATAACCCCGGTCTAAGCACAGGCCTACTCAGCTAGCACTATATTATTATTATTATTATTATTATTATTATTATAGCTTGGGTTAGAGCACTATATCATTATGGGCCCACTAAATCAATCCAAAATTTTATCTTTCCCTCACTCCCTCCCTCGTCTTGCTTCCTCAATAAATCTTTTTTATTCATATATATTTTAATACTTTTTATATTTTTTTATCTACACTAATATTATTTTTATATTAGATTATATGTTTTTTTTTTCTTTTTGGCCCGTGTTGGGCACGGGCATTTCACCCTAGTCTATTTCATATGTAAAATAGGAACTTCTTTTGTGTGTTTTTTTGCTTTGTTTAATTTTTAGGGCCATATTATTTGACAAATTCCATATATCATCTTATCTTTTCTATAATTCTGCTGCTAGGGGTATTCATGGAACGGGCCAACCCAACTCCGGGATGGGCCCATCTTGCTTTAGACTAGGCTTGGATATGTAATTTGAGCCCATTTAATAATTGGGTTGTCTTTGCCTCAGCCCTGCCTGGCCATACCCATGAGCACCCTTATTTGCTGCAGCCCTAGCTTTAGAAAATCTTTTCTAAAATCCCTGCCCTCCTTCAAATTAAAGTCAAAACTAGGGGTGAAAGTGGGCTTGTATGCAAATACATAAATATAGCTTGACTTTCATTTTGGAATAATCTGAACATCCGATGGAGATCATCATCACTTCTTATGGTTATGAACGTGAAGCTTTGGCCATTATAATACTGATATTGCATATTTATATGCTCATTCTTCATTTATCTTTCCGAGTAGTTGATTGAAAGTTATATTGACATCAACCCATATTACCTTCTGCTCACCATCATTGTAGACTGGCAGTGGATTGCTTACGCCTAATATACCATTAAAATGGCATATTATACATATCTCAGTATTATCCATCCTACGAAGGAGAACACAGATTTCGAATAATAAGATTTACTTTATAATATTTTTGAAGTTACTCACAAACATCCATATAATCAATGAAGATTTAATGTGCGAAAATAAATATCGGAATAAGTATTTCTTTAGTAAATAAGATGAATGTTTGGAATTACTAAGATTTGAAGGTTGTTAAATGTAAAATAAAAAACTACTCTATGCATACATGGAAAATTAAAAGAGTTAAAATCTAAGCATTGACATTTAGGGTATCATGAAGCTACATATTTCTATAACATTAACAAAAAAATAACAATTCATTGTCCGTTAAAAAAAATTAAATAAATGCATTATCTTAATCAATTCTACACTAGATATTTTAGCAAATTTATTTTACATCTCATTGGTACTAATTCTCTACATTTAGCAAAAGTATATTTATATACACACCATAAAACACCGATTTAAATAAAATAATTGTGAAATCAATCAAGACCGTTCATCTAATGAATATATATCACCATTTGTTGATAACTATTAAAGAATCCAAACCATTTAATCGTTTGCTTACTTATATATAGCATTAAAAAAATCATTAGCAGTTTAAGATAATGATCAAAATGATGTCTGTAATGCCACAATAACAGGAAAATGCTAAAAGAATGTGGGCATTTATACAGAATTTGTGCTGGAGCCCACCCTAGGACGGGATGAACAAGACATGCCTCATTGTTTTTGGCAACTGGACATCTAGGCCAAATCCAGTTATTGGTAATTCATGATGAGAACAAGGGGATTTTTTAATATATTAACAACAGGATGTTCATAAAAAAATGAGACTCCACAAGTCCCACCTAAGGTCACTATTAATATTTACACAAAATATCTCAAATGTTTCTACAAGTGGGATTCCTTGTATTCTAAATTTTTTTTCAAAAGACACAAAAGAAGAAAAAAATAATACAATAAATAAGAGGGAGTTACATACAAGGTGGGAAACATGGAATAAATACCTGTGGCAGGAGATTCAATTGTTATTTATGATAATGGCCTAAGGTTGACATGCAAAGAAATGGCAGGAGATCACTTAATATGTGGCTGGAGCAACACTTAAAGAGCAGAGAAGTAGAGAACCTAAGTCAGAGATCGACGAAAGCAACAGAACGGAAAACAATTATAAACAGAAATGCATTTGTTGACTTTTTAACATATCTCTTTGCGATATCGCAACATAAATTGCGATATCACAAATAAAAAACTTGCGGTGTCGCAAGATTTGTTGTGATTTCGCCAAAAAAAAAAAAAAAACTCAACAAGTGGTCTGCGCAGCAGTACGGACTGTACGAAGAACGTCTTGGTAAAATATTAAACTTTGGTAACAGGGGAGGGATATGAAGTACTGTAGGTGACCTTACAGAAATTTTCCCTTTTCTTTTTCTAATTGAATGGCACATGGGAGAACAATTTTCTCCTAGCTCTTATGCTCTACGGTCTAATCAGATCAATATCGTGATCACGCTAGGACCTGGTGAAATTCATCCATCCCACCTTTGGAATGTCATTCCGGATACGAGCTTCCGCAGGAGCACATGTAGAGAAAAGAATTCTTCTACCAAACATTCTATTTATAAAAAGACCTAATTAAAATAGCTCTATTTCAAGCATATCTAAGTGAATCATATTTTTTTCAGTCACTTCAAACGTGGTAAATAAGCCATTTAGCTAATAGCTCTTTTCACAAAGCCCATTTAGAACTTAACCCACTCAGAAATCGTTACCACTTCTCGTACTATCTTTGATCCAATTTTACCTCCATTAAATTTAAGGCTATCATGAAATTAATTAAAATATATAGTGATTTTGTAGAGTTCAGTTTTAAATATGATCATAAGAAATTTTTAACGCTCTTTAGTTGATTCATCTATGAAAAATCTAAATCATTCAAAATAAATTCTTCCCTCTTAGACGTTCCCTTGCCAAATTTCACTATCTTGGAGATAGATCCATTGTTAAATTGATTATATATAAAATATGTATTTTTAGCAATATTTTTTTATGTGTAGTATTTAACAAATTTTATGATGTACTCAAAATATATAAGAGCGAAGCTTTATCATATTGCACGAGTGGATTTTTTTTTCTTTTTTCTTTTTATTTATTCATTTATCTTTTAGGTTAAGATTTTAAATAAGTGTCGCTCTCTAGGTATTTGTTTGATACCGTGGTACCAACTGCACTCAACCATCATGGTGTTAGCAGTTAGATGAACTTGCCCTGTTTTCAACCATCAGGGTGTTAGCAGTTAGATAAACTTGCCCTGTTTCATACAACATAAAGTCATTTATTTCAGTTGTCCAAATTCAAAATAAGTCAGACTCCCCAGTAGATCCTCTAATGGATTCTCTGACCCTCGGGCTTTAAAATAGAGAAATTGGATTTTTTATGCAATGGTATTTTTTTAATTATTTTGCAAATGTTTTTCAAATGTGAAAGTGTAGATCTTGCCCAACTGCGGCAATGGTCCTTAGATCTCTAACCCAGACCAAAAGGAAATATGCGTACAGATGTTCTGCGACTTGGTGCTTAGCTTCCTTTAGATATGCCTACAGATGGAGTTAGGGATCGTTGTCTTCCATATTGTTAGGTTCTTAATAGGACAAAGGATAGCCCTTTTTGCAAAGAGGAATGCTAGGTGGACAAACAGGGCCCACCGGGCCCGGGGGGACCGGGCATGAATCGGTCCCCCCTGTTTGTCCAAGTAGAATTTTTCTTTTGCAAATGTGTTTTCAAATCCTTTTTGCAAAGGATAGCAGGTTCTTACTAGGACAAAGGATAGCCCTTTTTGCAAAATCTTTTCAAATCCCAAAAGGATAGCCCTTTTTGCAAATCCTTTGTCCTATCGTTAGGTTCTTAATAGGACAAAGGATAACCCTTTTTGCAAATGTTTTTCAAATCCTTTTTGCAAAGGATAGCCCTTTTTCCAAATCCTTTGTCTGATTAAGAACCTAAGGATATAGAAGACAACGTAGGTTCTTAATGGAACAAAAGATAGCCCTTTTTGCAAAAGATTCAGATCCCCTGATTGGTCCAAACAGGTTTGGAAAATCTGTTTGGACCACTCAAGGAGTGCTATATAGGAGATGAGATTTTTTAAAGAGTTGGATTTTTTTTAAAGAAATGAGATGTCACATCTTAACCTCATGTGGCATCCCTTGATTGGTCCAAATAGGACTTCTCTGTTTGGTCCAAATAAAGGATCCATTTCCGTTTGCAAAAATTTTTCAAATCCTTTTCACAACCCTTTTTCCAAATCCTTTGTCCCACGGTTAAGTTCTTAATAGGACAAAGGATAGCCATTTTTGCAAATGATTTTCAGATCCTTTTTTTTTTTTTTTTTTTTTTTTTGCAAAGGATAACCCTTTTTGCAAATCCTTTGTCCTATTAAGAACCTAACGATATGGAAGACAACGATCCCTAACTCCATCTGTAGGCATATCTAAGCACCAAGTCGCACAGCATCTATAGGCATATCTGAAAGTTTGAAACATTTCCTTTTCGTCTGGGTCAGAGATCTAAGGTCCCTTGATACAGTTGGGCAAAATATTTTCAAGCTGTAACTGAAAATCTGATTTGGCCTGTATATTTTCAAGCTCGGGCTTGACATGGATTTAGATACTTAGATGAAATTGGGACGGAGATCATACCTACACATAGATAACCTGGGGTGGAGGTACCATGTTGATTTTAAAATTGCAGAAAATTTATATGGGCCTGACCTGTCCCACATATATCTAAGAAACAGTAGCTCCAAATCTCCCCATGTCACAAAACCTTGGTGATCGAGAGTACCACATCCTATTCGCACCGTTCTCTTTCGACGTCTTTTTTTCAACTAAGGGTTCATGATCCTCTTCGTGCCTATCAAGCTTCTCCTCAATGGTCCTCTCATGGTTAGTATCCCTCCCTCTCACAAAATAACCCTAAATATAGCAATCTCCCTCCCTCCTTAGATTTAGTATGATACTAATACTTTATACCTAAATCTGAGCCCTTAATATCCAAATTCTAATTTCAAACCCTTAATCCTCAAATCCTAATCCATACCCTAAGCCCTAAACCATCTAATCTAAGCATGTCTACAAATCCGAAGATAACCAAATCACCATTGGGCATACTTTAAACTTCAATTCACAAACAAATCAGGCCTTAGGGTTCATATGTTTGGATAACTTAAGTTACATCCAAGTAACAATTTTTCTTCCTTGCCATGAGCCCATGATCAACTATAGAGAATTTTTTTCTGAGATAGGTAAGTGCAGGTAACCAAATTTCTTAGATTGAAATAGAAACCCTTTGGGAATCCAAATTGGGTAATTAGGTACTCACCTAAATCACCGTCTCAAGGCATCCCAAAACCTAAGATTAAAGAAGAAATGTTATCTTAGTTGTTTTGATGATGATGAATTGATGATCATTTGAATTTGAGAGAGCCAGTGGAAAATCCTTCAATTAGGCAAGAGATCCAAGCATGGAAAAAAGATTGTTTCTATTTAAATGCAATACATTTCCTCATTTGGCATTTTTAATGGTTAAAAAGTTCGCAAAGTTGAGCAAAAGTTTAGCCCCACTCAAACAAAAATCCTGAGTCCACCGCTGCTTGTACTCAAATTATACATACATTGTATAGTTTATATATTGAAATATCATCTAGGGCTTGTCTCGTTGGTTTGGGATTGGACTCTCCTCACATATTTTAAATGCAATCTGCATATTTTATATGTATAATTATCACCCAGGCTTGAGCTTGGGCTTGGCTTACAATTATGAATTCAGGGACCGTTCAAGCTAACCTTTTAACCATGTGAATATAGGGAACTAATATATCTTTACATAGTCCCCCTTAGAATTTCTTTTACTCTTTTTTTCTTTTTGTATTGCATAGTAGCCCCAAGCTACTCGAGCTCAACTGCTCCATAAGCCAGGCTTAAGCCAGTCTCATTTCAGCTCTGCTTAGCTTGTTTAGTGGCTCGGCCATGTTCCTTTTTTATTTCTGTTTTGGCTTGGTGGCCTAGTGGCAAGGAGATATAAAGGAATGCTACCACTCCAGGGTTAGAATTCGGAGGGAGCTGTGGGAGCCGGGTGTGCTATCCACAGTCACACCCCGTGATTCCCCCTAATTTACATAGGGCCTGTCGTTTGCAAAATGTTCTTGATGAGAATCCGTATTATTAGGAAATTCCAAAACCATGTTAGTTGGCTGTCCCCAAACATTTGAATATACCTATTTGTTTGCAGATTTCTCCAAAATTTTGTGTGCGGGCCGGGTGTGGATCCTGCCATTTCCTCTGACATATTCTCCTTTAGATGCCAAAGAAAATTGATATTGTCAATGAACTGAGTCATCCAATCGGTTTTTCTCAAAAATTAATGATCAAAAAAAAAAATTTGAGGAGCAGTCCACATTCCTCTAGAAAACTCGTCCAATCCAGTTGATAGAACGTGTTTGATCATGAAACTTGGACTTGTTAATCGACTGGAAGATACATCGGCCGAAACACCCAATCACAATATCATCATGCAAGCGGGATTAGGTCGATGGCATTTTGTTCTTTAATCATATTTTGTTTGCATAGAATTGAATAAGTAGTAATTATAAGAAATGTATTTTTATTGATTCGGTTGAGGAGTGTGCTACACTAAAAGGGGAGTATTGAAAAGTATTTACGATGCCTCTAATAATGCGTAGAGGTTTTAGAAGAAATGGTTTGTGAATAGAACTTAATCTCATATTAGATTCAACAGGTCGCGGGCTTGGTCAGCGGTGAAAAGTGAATAAAAGCGGCTTATATTGAAGAAACAATAGTAATGATCCACAAATGGGCATCAAATATTCTCCTCTCATTGAAAATGAACACATGGTCATCATCCTTCTAAATAAAATCCGAAGAATCCATCTAGAGCGCACTTCACCATATAGCTTTTGTTCCTCAACTCGTAATTTTTTTTTTCTTTGGAACCCATTGAAATTGAGATTGAAGAAACAAACATGAAGATCCACATATGGGTTTCAAATAATCTCCTCTCATGGAAAGGGCCGTCTATTTGTTTGCACTAAAATACATATATAGGAATCCAATGCATAGGGATTTTTTAAGTGACTAAAAATAAAGACTAATGGCTGGTACTCATTTTTCATATTCCTTTGATTCTATTTTCATAAAAGAAAAGTTTATTTAATGCTCATTTCTAGAAATTAACCTTTGATCTTCATGTTTAACCACTTTAAAAAAAATATCATATTGGATTCCTATGTGTTTTAATGCAAACGAACATGCTCTAAGAATTGTTCTAGTAAATCAAATCCTACAAAAGTATAAATCCTTATATCATTTACTCCTCAGTCCTCACCTCTTAATTATATTCCGGTTTTGAACCCCCATTTCTAGGAAACAAATGTGCCCTATTATCATATCACCCCTAAATTTGTTCCTCTAAATCGTTGCAGTTAGCTTTGTAATTATAACCAAATTGTGCACTCAGCTACCTGTAATTTCATTGAAATATCCGCCTAACATCACATTTAGCTAATGTACAATGGTAAAAGGTGAGATTGAAAGCAATTTTTCTTATTGGTAACACGACTCAATCTCGCATTCTCATGGTTGCAAAAGCAAGAGCCATAAAAAATATACACGGGTGAAACTGAAAGTACATATCTCACTCATTTGCCTTTATATGTCTTCTTTTTAGAGCCAACATGTATAAGGAAATAAGCGTGTATGACATAGAGATAGGAAAATACATAAAAATAAAAGGGGCATTTGGCGACGGGTCTCTGAACATTTCACTTTATGGCCTTAGATCCACAATCTTTTTTCATAGTGTGATAGGTCATTTTTGAAATTTCAAAATCTAAAATGTCTAATTTACCATTTATTTAAATCATATCTCATTATTAATGGGATATCTCATTAATAATGGTCAGCTACCATTTAATTTTAGATTAATGGAATCTCATTAATTAAATTTTCAAATAAATTCTAAAAACACACAAATAAATTTCAAAATAACGCAAATAAATTTTAAAAAAATGCAATAATTTAAAAAAAAATAATTTAAAAAAACAATAAATTTCAAAAGAACGCAGATAAATTTAAAAAGATGCAAATGAATTTCAAAAGATCCAAATAAATTTCAGAAATTGTTAATAAATTTCAAAAGACTCAAATAAATTTCAAAAGATCCAAAGAAAATTCAAAAAATCTAAATAAATTTCAAAAGACATAAATGAATTTCAAAAGACGCAAATAAAATTAAAAAACGTAAATAAATTTCAAAAAAAGTAAATAAATTTTCTAAAAGACTCAGATAAATTTGCCAAAAACACAAAGAAACTTGACAGAAGACAGATAAATTTGATAAAAATTCAGATAAATCCCAATCCCGCTGCCTTTATTCTCCGATTAGGTCAAACGATGTCATCACCGACTTCGACTCCCCCTGGTGGACTGCCACCAAGAAGTCCAGCGCGGACTGCCTCCTCGACTACCTGATAGTGTAATGGAAATAAACAAAGCACAATAGCGAACTAAAGGTCAACAAAATCGTCCTAATAAAAGGAATTCAAATTTCTTTAATGTATGGAAAGACCTGCTGACAAATGGATACCATCAGACAGTCACTACTATACACACGACCTGAACCTGGTTAATTACAATGCAAGGCACATGTCCTTGAACCACACAAGCATGAGAGACAACAGAGTCTCTATACTATCATTCCAAGAATGGAGTTCTAAAAAGAATCGTTGGGATTCTATGGCCTGTTTGGCATCGTTTTCGTGTTATTCTCAATTTTGTGCTCAGCTAAGATTGTGCTGAGATTAGGTTGTGCCGAGTGTAAACTCTGCAGAACTTGTTTGGCAACATTATATTAAATTACTTTAGTATAAATATGATGTACGGAACTTATTTGGTAACATTATAAAAGTTTTGCTCAAAGAAGTAAATATAGGATTTACAATGTGGGATCTTACCTTTTATTGTTTGCAGTATTATTATTATCATATATACGACCCACCTGTAGAAATTACAATGTGGTACCCACCTTTAAAAATTAGAACACGGAACCTATATCCATTGGATTTATAATGTAAGACAACCTTTATAGGAATTATAATGTGGGCCTACATTTTGTAAATGTAAATATGGGATCCACTTTTACAAATTAGAATATGGGCTCACATTCATAGGATTTACAATGTGAGTGCACCTTTTGTAAACGAGACTATGCAACCCATATTTATGAATTACAAAGTGGAGCCACATTTTTTGTAATTGTAGACACATGGCCCACCTTTAGAAATTAGAATGCGGTGCCCACCTTTAAAAATTAGAACATGGGAGTAGCACATTTATAAAATCTACAATGTGGGCCCACCTTTATAGGAATTATAATGTGGAGCCATACTTTTTGTTAATTGTGAACATGAGACCTACCTTTAAAAAATTACAAAGTGGTACCCACATTTAGAAATCCAAACATGGGGTCATCATTAAAATGTGGGGCCATACTTTTTGTTAATTGTGAACACGGTACTCACCTTTAAGAAATTATAATGTGGTACCCACATTTAGAAATCCGAACATGTGGCCACTATTAAAATGTGATTGTGGACACGGGACCCACCTAGAGAAATTAAATTTTTTGATGCCTACCTTTATAAACCATTTATAATGTGGTCCCACCATTATAGAATTATAATAGGGGGTCACCTTTTATGATTGTGACCATGTGACCCGCCTCTAGGAAATATAAAGTGGGGCCACCTCCTTTGGGATTGTGATCGTGGGGAACTACATTTAGGATAAGTGAGAGGATTTAGAATCTTCAAATGATATTCTTTAAAATGCAAGAGATAAGAAAGAAATAACCGTGCCAGCAAGTTGTTTCTTAAAAAAAAATAAAAATTTTTTATTCCAACTTTCTTATACTGGCGGGTTAAGATTTTGAGATTCCTTCCCATGAAAACAAAATTCGGAAAAGTCATTTACACGTACCAAAATGTTTTCTATACCGTTATCTCGTGGGAACATGGGAACATCCAAATGGCATTATGCCAAACACACCCTATGTTTGAACTTACAATATCATTCTATGGGACCTCGGAACCTGATTCCGACATCCATCAGTCCATGCCCTCAACCAGACATCCAGAACTCTTGGCAGGGCTTGAGGATTTACAAACACTACAGCGTGGGACCCAACTTGGATCAACATGCCCTATCCCTATTTCCGTTCTGTAATCTGAGGATTTGGAGAGCGATTGTGACAAAATCCAGCAATCTAAGAAGGTGTTGATCTGCTCCGGTGTGGGACCTAACTTGGATCAGGTTGCCCTTTCCGTTATGTAATCTGAGGATTTAGAGAGCAATTGTGACAAAAATACGAACCTGTGCCCCACTGATCTTTCCTCTATTTCTTTTATGCCCTAAGCACCGATTCAACAGGTCCGGGTTGAAGAAGAAGAGGGAGAATACAAAATTTTAAATTTTAAAATTTTATTCCTAAAATGGTTGAAATGGCAAATCAGTCACGAAATAAACGATCGTGCGAACGTAGGAACCTCTGGTTGCAAAATGTCTAGCGCGTAGACTAGAGCCCTTAAACAGAAATTGAGTAGAACAGAGCATCTAAACATTCCACTTCAAGGACCTATCGCTAATATTTTAGCCAAAATAAACGGGCCACTTCAAAGACCTATCACTAATTGAGCCAAAATAAACGTTCGACTTCAAGGACCTATTGCTAATTTAGCCAAAATTAAACCATCCTGGCTTCTTCTTCTTTTTTTTTTATCAGACGAAACATCAGTACCCAAACAACTTGAAATTTGGGCTTATGCATGCATTATTTTAGATTATTCTTGGCAGTCAAACTTCGAGCACACTGGATTTTAGCCGTAGATTCAAGTCTATGAGCTTTGTATTCACATTCATTATGCTCAAATTTCGTCCTGATTATCAACCGTGCTTTCATCTTTATATATCTCCATACTAGAAACAAAGGAAAGTAAAAGTATATTGAAAATTTGATAAATATTATTGAAAAGATAATAAATCTAAAAGAAAAAAAAAACTAAATAGTAAATCAAATGGGCCCTATTGAGAAATGTTAATTAAATCAGTCATTAGAGAAATTGTATATAATAGGGTAGTGAAAAAGATTAGAAATGTTAAGAGTACGTACATTAGTCATTAGAGGATACAATGTATAATATAAAGATTAGAAACGTTAAGACTTAAAATTGAATCTTAATAGATTTTAATTCAAGTATAGATCACCAATCGCAGTATTTATACATGTACCGTGAGTGGACTAATAACAGTCAGTCACATCATCCAAAACTTTAGAGAGAATAGACATGACATTCTAAACCAATATTTATAACTGATACTCAGTTGGCTTAAATTGAGTAAGATATATCTAAGACTTTAATACCAAAGAGATTTTAGGAGATGATAGATATTACGTGGAAGTGAAATTATTAATAGAGATTAGAGGAGCCCAGTTTAAAACTTGTATTTAGACTTTTTCTCATTCATCACAATTCACAGCACCTTTTGTAACTATCCATTTGATTGGAAATCATAGGCACGCGTTTACTTTTAATAGAGAAATTACCTGAAAAACCAGTACTTGTGGAGGCTATTTATGTTGCAACGTATCTGGATCCTCTTCGGCTCTTTTAAGAAGACAAAGCTCCCCGAATCCTCGTGCCCGGGTATTTCCCCTAAAAAGATGCTATTCCCAATACAGCCGTACTATTCGCCCGATTGGAAACGGAATGCTGGCCCGGTCCTCGAAGAGGGCCGAATGAATTTTTCCTTCCCAATAAGGGCAGCTTAGATAGGAGTCGGGATCCTTCCACTGTTTGAACCAAATGGATGAAGAGCAGAAGAGAAGCAAGGAAGGCACAACATCCAAAAGGTTTTGAGTTAGAACAAAATTGAAAAAAAAAAAAAAAAAAAACATACAAGATACCAAGTAGATCAAATAATTATAACCTTTACTTAGACGTCCAAAAAAAGATAATAACCATACATCAAGCAAATTAATTGCAATAAAATCCAACATTGACTAGCAGTCAAAACATTGAAAAATTAAAATAAAAAATGAGTGCACACCAAAGGAATTGAATTGATCAAAGTTGTACTCTGCACGACTGCACCCAATGTAAGAGAGAGAGAGAGAGAGAGAAATCATAAGTAGATTTGCTCTTTAAGATTTTTGCCACGGGTCAAAATTTGTGGAGCTCATTATCAATCAAATTCTAATGACTGTATGCATAAAATGGAGCAGCTGTAAGAATTAAAGGCCATGAAATGACGCTGGCAATCAGCTGTAAGAATTAAAGGCCATGAAATGACGTTGACAATATATGTAAGAGGAAGCTTTCCATTTCCATTTAAACCAATGAGTCCAGATCCCTCAACGTGTTCTACTCTTAGCCGCTCGTAGGTCGGTTTTAAATCTGCGAAAGATTCAAGATTTCTATATATAACTCTACCATCATATTCATATTCATACGTGTTCAACATTTCTTCTATCAATCCCTACACGAGTTGCCTGCAACTTCCATAAACAATGACGAGTTCGAAGAGAGAGCACGTAGTTCTCTTCCCCTTCATGGCTCAAGGCCATCTCATCCCTTTCATGGCTCTCGCACGTCTCCTCGAGCAGACAACAAACCACACCATCACACTCGTCAACACCCCTCTCAACATCCAGACCCTCCAATCCAACCTCCCTCCATCATCCACCATCCGTCTGGCTTCCATCCCATTCGACGGCTCTGATCATGGCCTCCCACCCAACGTCGAAAACGCTCACAACTTGCCTAGTTTCAACCTCTTTTTAGAACTCCTGGAGGCCTCTCGATCCCTCAAGCCCTCCTTCCACAGTTTCATCACATCCATGGATCCCCTCCCCATCTGCATTATCTCCGATATGTTCTTTGGATGGACGGTCGAGATTGCAAACCAGCTCGGCATCTTCCATTCTGTTTTTATTGCTAGTGGTGCCTATGGAACTGCGGTATACTTCTCTCTGTGGCTCAACCTCCCCCACTCGCAAACCGACTCGGACGAGTTTTCTCTTCCCGATTTTCCTGAAGCCATTGCCGTGGAAAGATCCCAGCTTTCGAATCATCTCAAAGCAGCCAATGGATCCGATTCGTGGTCCAGGTTCCTGCAACAGGAGCTCTCTCTCTGCTTGCGCTCTGATGGGATTCTGTTCAATACGGTCCAGGATCTGGAGAAGACCGGGTTGGGGTATTTCAGAAAGAAGACGAACCGGCCGGTCTGGGCGATCGGGCCTTTGAAGGGAGAAGAACGTGGAAGAAAGAAGGGCGGGATTTCTGTAGACGAATGCGTTTCGTGGTTGAATCTCCACCGTCCATCTTCCGTTCTGTTCGTGTCTTTCGGCTCCCAGAACACCATCTCAGCATCCCAGATGATGGAGTTGGCGATGGGTTTGGAAGAGAGCGGCAAGGCCTTCATCTGGGTGATTCGTCCTCCGCTCGGAAACGACGTAAGTGGCGAATTTAGAGCGGAATGGCTGCCTGAGGGGTTCGAAGAGAGGGTTGCAGAGAGAAAACAGGGGTTACTGGTGAGGACATGGGCACCCCAGTTGGAGATTTTGTCGCACGAATCGACGGGTGCGTTTCTTAGCCACTGCGGTTGGAATTCGATCTTAGAGAGCTTGAGCCAAGGAGTTCCTTTGATGGGATGGCCCCTTGCTGCTGAGCAGTTCTACAATGTGAAGATGCTGGAGGTGGAGGCTGGTGTGTGTGTGGAGATTGCGAGGGGAAATTCCTCTGAGATTGAAAAGGGTCGTGTGAGGGAGGTGATAGAGATGGTGATGGGAGATACGGAGAAAGGAGGGAATATGAGAAGGAAGGCTTTGGAGATTCAAGAGATGATGGAGGCAGCGATTCATGTGGAGAAAGAGTTGGAGGGTTCCTCCGTTAAAGCTATGCATGAATTCATTGAAAAAGCCATCGCTGCAACAGGCGGAAGTTCCGAGAATAATCACAATCTCGTATGAAAAGCCTTATTCAATGTCTGTGTTACTTGGATTAGATTTTGGTGACAGTTGTAAGTTCTTTTTGGGGATGTAGACGTGTCGGGTGACAGATCAAATGTGCAAAGTCAAAGTGTAATATTGAAAACTATGCATATCCGAATTTGATGTCTTGACTAATAATGACCTGTCTCCATCCCACATATCAATGTAGTATATTATTTATACCATTGACGTACATATTGCGTCATGCAATGGAAAATGAAAAAAACAAAGACCTTTAATTTCCAAATAAAATATTCTCGAGTGCATCCATTTGAGAGTAAAGCGGGCAGTGGCCAATATGCTACATCGCGGGTGATATATATTGGTCATGGCAATACGTTGTGACATAGCTATGTAAATCTCTTAAGATGTCAAAAGAATTCAAATCTTGTATAGCGATCAATTTTTGTATTGTTTTTTAGTAATTTAAAAACATATAGGTCATGTTTGGCAATCAAGTATTTAGAGAAAAGATTTTTCAATCTTCCTAAAGATATGAAAAATCTATGTTTGGCAATTGTAAATTCTTGATGATTTGGACAAATGAAAATCTTCATTTATTAAGATTTTCAATTCCGATCTCTCCCCATAAGATTTGAAAATCATCACTTATATGGATTTGCACACTGAACCTCATTTTTCTCAACTATATGCATCTATACACACCAATATCAAGTGAAATCCTTAGCTATATACAAATCCTCTTTGAGGAATCCTTATTTCAATGGTAGTGAAGAATTATTAGATCTATAAGTTTCACGCCTGTTACCAAACATGCTCATAAGGATAAAAATAATTTTAGAAAAGCAGATTGAAGAGAAGAAAAAGAAAAAAAATGGATTTTAAATTAAAATTATTTGGCTTTGCTGGGCTTTAACCCGTAGTACTGCTAATTTTAAAATAACATAGTAGTTTCAATTACGTAGCGGCCGCTATTTTGATCTATATTTGTGATACTATATACATCTCTATCTCTGTAAGTAAAGATTTTATGAGGACAAGTTTATAAGAGAGAAACTTTACGAAAGCTACTTCTGAGAATCTGCTCTATGGTAAGAGCTCTAATACCAAAACATCCACTTAACAAAAGAACTTCTCTTTGAGTTTAATGCCTTTCCTTTTCCTCCATATTCATAGCATGTCCAAAATACTTCATATGATCAGTAGAAATGCGAGGGTTAAGCTATAGTCCTACATGCTCAAATTAAGCTTTGCAAAGCCAACTACTTTGATTTCCAAAAGGCAATAGTCATGTATTCAGAATATTAGTTCTTGGTTTCGAAAGTCTAACTAGTAACTATACATACTGCATCATGACCCAAGGAAAAACATCTAAACTAATCGATGGAGATCGTAACCATCCTATCTTTGATAAATGAATTACTTGTTTCACCTTACAAGCAATGTTGTTGGCCAAACCACTCATTTAATGATGGAGCAAACTTGTTGGCCAGGCCACATGCCTGACAAAGGAAGAGAGAGGAAGAGGAACTCAGGAGCTCTTTCTGCTCGGTTTCTCAAAAAGAGAAGGTGGGGGCGGTTTCTGGTTTAGTGTCGCCACTACTCGAGATCGGCTAAAGCCACATGCCAAACTCGCCCTTGCCGCCGTCAAAACCGACAGTGCCTCATCGCGAAAAAGGATCCCCTATTTGGAAACCTTGTTTGAACCAGTCGGGGGTGTCACACGGGGGATAGAAAATTTCTTTCTATAGGAGGAGATGTGGGTGGGGGGGGGGGGGGGGTGGGGTGGGGGTTGGGGTTGGCAGTTTGAACGAAGGGGGGATTCGTCTGTTATAAGATTGGCTTAAACAAAGGTAGGACAGGTGGCAAGGGGAGAGGTAACAACGAAAGTGGAGAAGGAACATCCCATGAAAATGAGCATTGATCTTCTCACGTGCTGAGGTGGGAAAAATGGCGTGTCAAACAACATGAGGAAGGGAGGAAGAAGGAAATAAAGGGGGAAAGAGATGAAGGAAAATGTACACCAAAAAATATATCCAAAACTAATCATTATATGAATTTCCAATTTCGGTGGCTGACTTAAGCATAGAAGGGAACTCGATCGGACCCACCAATCGAGACTTCTTTGTTTGAATTTTACAGGGCCAACCGAAAAATCTCACTCGAACCAGAAAGAAGGATCTATCGACATTAACATGTCCAAACTCATCTCAATTTTTTACTCTACAGATGCATGGGAAAGGACTCCAAGCCCAAAGAGTCTGGAGGCAAAGGCAGAGGGAAACAGTCTGCTGGTGGAGGCAACGTCAGTGCTGCTTCCAAGGGTAAAGGAAAATTTGGGAAAGCGTCAGATGGGCTCGGCACTTGCATTTATGTCAAAGGTCTTCTCTTCTCTTCCAACATCTATAACTTGTCTTCCTAATCTACTTTCCCATGTCTTGTTCTAAGATTGTTTTCCTTGAGCATTGGATATATCTCCTTCACAATTCACACATATTACATGGCCATTACTAAAAGCCACCAAAATGACTGGCGCTGCATCAAACTCATCATCGACCTTTGCCTTGGTATGTCATTATTACTGATACTTACCTGCAATGACGCATCATATGGCTTTTAATTTGAGAAGGGTCCAAGTTTTCCTGCATGTAACACTTTAAAAAAAAAAAAAAAAAAAAGAACTCAACATATAAATGTTGATACTTGCATACCAATTGGAATAATGAGAAAAAGAAGCCTCCAAATCATACTGTAAAAGAAGGTATTGCAAGAGCCGACCTTGCTGTAACAGGTCAGATTGCGTGGAGCCGACATAGGACACCTGCATGGTCAATAGTAGGAGGGATGAGAAGAGCCCTACCAGTGATTGTAGGTGTCCTAATGGTCGCCTTGATCAGATGATGAAATCATAAGATTGGAGACTTGTAAAATGATTTGAGTAAATTGTTCCAGCTTTGGATTTTGAGTGGCCTTGATCATCATCATCATCAAATCCTTGTCTCAACTATGTTTAAGTCGGCTACATAAATTTTATTTCTCCATTTCGATCTATCCTGAGCCAAATCCTCAAATAAATTGTACTTCTTCAAATATATTTTTACTATACTTTCATCCACGTCTTTTTCAGCCTACCCATTCCCCTTGGTGGATCAACCTATATCAAACTTTTCAGCCCAAACCATCTCAAACGGTTTTTCCTAATTTTATATTATATTGATGCTACCCCTAAATGCTCTTGAAATCGCTCATTTCTAATTTTATCATTACTAATTTTACCGTGCATCCACCTCAATATTCTCATATTTGCTACATCAATTTTGTGCATATGTTGTTTCTTGAATGGCTAACATTCTGCTCCATAGGTCATAGCTGGTCTAATCACTGTCCTGTGAAATTTTCCATTCAATCTTGTTGGCATTCATCGGTTACAAAGCACTTCAGATGCAAGTCTCCACTTTAACTAACCTACTTTTATCCTACATTCAACTTCGTCTAAAGTTTTTGGATTCTAAATCCTCCCGCCATCTCTCAATTTTTGCATTCACACCATCTCTTTATTCATCTATCAATAATATATCATCTGCAAACAACATACACAAGGTGTCTCCTCTTAAATATGAGCAGTTAACTCAACCATAATCAATGCAGAGAGTTAAGGGCTTAGGGTCAACTCCTAATAAAAACCTTAATTACAGGGAACTCATTTGTCTCTCTTCTGGTAGTTCTCACATAGTCACACTCATTAATGCTCCTTCATACATGTCTTTAATAATTTCAATATGACATCTTGGAACATTCCTTTTATTTAGAACCCACCAAATTAAATTTCTAGGTACCCTATCATACGCTTTTTCTAGATCGATGAAGACCATATGTAGTTTTTCCTTTTCGCCGGATATTTTTCATTAATTACCTAAGTAAGAAGATAGCTTTCATAGATTTTTCTGATATCTTAGTCTTTTGTCTAAGTCTTTGCTCTGTTACTCTCTCTTATAGCTTCATAATATCACTCATAAGTTTAATCCCACGGTAGTTTGTACAGTTTTATAAATTGCCCTTATTCTTATATATACATATATATATAGGTACCACAACACTTGTTCTCCATTAATCCAGCATCTTTTTTGTCGTTAGTATCTTATTGAAGAGCCTAGTTGACCAAATCCCCCCAACTTCTTCTAAGCATTTGCAAGCCTCTATTAGAATGTCATATGGACCTGTAGCATTTCCTATCTTTATTTGTTTTAATGGTTTCTTCACTTCCACCATCCTAATTCTGCCAAAAAAATTATGTTATGCCAGAAAAGTATCATCTCTTGTTCTTATGTCTCTTATACAGTTTTTATATTCCCTTCACCTTTTTTTTTTAATGGTAAATTAGATGATGATGGAAATCTTCACCTTGCTTTAATATCACTGTACTTCCCTAGAACCTTTTGGTCATTGCTTTTAATACATTTGCCATGGTCATAGTCTCTACTTTTCCTATTCCTTATTTTTGCAAGCTTGAAAATATTCTTCTCTCCTTCTCTTGTTCCTAACCTATTATATAGGTAATCATATGCTTTGGACTTTGCATCACTTACAACTATTTTTGCTTTCTTATACATCTCATAGTTTTTCATATTCCTAGTCCTCTGCCAAATTTTGTAACAATGTCTTTTTTCTTGAACTGCTTCATGAACCTCTATACTCCACCAACAGGTTTTTTTATTATAGTGTTGTTTTCCTTTTGACTCTTCAAACACCTCTTTAACAACCTTCTTAATACAATTAGTCATTTGTTTTCACATCACTGTAGTTTCTCCCTTCAAATCCCATTCTCCCTTCTCAATCGCTTTATCATTAAATATCGTTGCTCTTTTCTCTTGCAAATCCTACAATCTTGTTTTAGGGTACATTATATATACTTCTCCTATATTTCTACTTCTAATGCAAATAGCTAAAACTACTAGCTTATCATGAGTGGCCTTGATGCGATGTTTATTTATTTATTCATTTGTCTTTATTGGTAATGAGGAAGTGACGTAGGGTATAGGGTCTCAATGTTGCAATAGTGAAAACTTCCACTATGCCACGGGCTCTTGTAAAACACTTAATTAAGGCAAGAAAAAAATTTAAAGATGTGATGTTTATCATCATCCAACTTTGGATCATCTACAACCGATGGTGGTTCCATTCTATCCCATCCTCTCTTGGTCATGTGAGCGGTCTAAGATGGAGTCATGAAGAAGCTCTAACTTATTAGAGTAAGCCCAACTCCTAGAGAGGCCTATAAATCTAAGGACCAAATGTCTAAGTTTAAAAAGTGATTTACTTGGAGGAAAATAAATATTGAAATAGGAAGGATTTTGGGGGCTTCTGTGAATGAGATGGAAGGGTCTGTTTAAGTTGTTGTCTATCAGTTGTTTGTGGTGAGAAAAATTTGCAGGATAGAGGTGGGTGAGAAAAGTCTAGATGTTAGGAAAAGGTTGAGAGGGAGCTAGTGAATGAATTTAGCCTTATATATCTATCGCTTAAAATTTACTATCGGAGAATGAGAAGGGCATCATGATGCTTGGAGAGTGAAGATAGTTTCATGGAATGCCCATGAGAGGGGAAATTCTACAAAGTAAGCTACTGTTGAGGTTACTGAGGAACATTAGAAATGACATGGTTCTACTTTAGGAATCTAACATTGATGATGTTGTAGCTAATATTATTATACCAATATTTTGTCATAGCGAGATCTATGTTTAATCAATATTTAAATTTTATTAAGGAAAAAAATTTATGGTTATGTTGACCAGGATTTCTTATTACATATGTTGTATTGGATGCTTTTGGGCCCAAGTGAAGGAAGTGGATTAGGAAATGTGTTCCTGCCACATCCCTTTTACGTTGATTAATGGATTAATGCCTAACAGAATTATTTAGAAGCTCAATGGGTTTCAAGCAAGGCAGTCCTCTTTCATCCTTTCCTGTCACTTTTGAGTGGAAGGACATCGTGGCTTAATTGAAAGTGCTCAAAGGGTCGATTTAATTTAGTCCATAGTTTCAGTGAGATACAAAAGGTACTTGTAATGTGCAGGTGATCACACCCTTTCTTTCTTAATTTTGTGAGGCATCAGTGTTGAAAGTTAAAAATAAAAACCAAATGCATTCTCATATATATATATATATATATATATATATATATATATATATATATATATATAAAAGGGAGGCTCTCCTCAACTGCTCAGCTGTACACATTCCAATGGAACGTGTGGCAGTGGGCGGAACTCATTAACATAAAAGCAAACGAAATTCAAAATTTTCCCCCTTTCATCTCCTTCACGGTTCAGCTTTTCATCTCCATCTTTCATTTTTCCCCCCTTTCATCTTCGGAAGAACCCAGAGAGTTTTTCTCATCTCTCCCTCTCTCGTCAAGCGCTCTCTCTCTACTGTTCTCTTCTCCCTCTCTCGATTAGCGCTCTCTCTCGCTACTGCTCTCCCTCTCACGTCGTCTCTCCCACCACAGCCCTGCTTCACCGTCTCTGCGCTACAATCTCTGGCCAGATCCAGAAAAGGGGTTTCTTTGACAAGAAGGAAGTGTGATGGAAGGGAAGTCATTTTGGGAGCCCGCCCATTTTTTCCCCTTTCCCTCCTCTTTCTTTCTAACCTAATCAATCGAAAAAAAAAAAAGAATCGCCCATCGTCCCATCTCCTTTCCTCCTCCCATCATCTCTTCTCTCCCTCTCTCGTCTGCCCTTCCCGCATTGCCTCTGCCCATCAGATATCTATGAACCACCAGAGATCTTCGCCCAGCTTAATCAGATAGCATTTGCTATCCGAAAAACATCAGAGATCTGCGCCCAGCCCCATCTGCTGCATCGACTGCTCTCCCTTCCTCCTTCCGTCAATAATTTGCTCTCCGACAGTCGACTGCCATCAGAAACTTGCGCTAACTTACATTTGGCTCTGTTTAAGGGATTAATAAGAAATGTCTTCATTCACACCATCCATCTAAAGTGTAGTTTTTTAAGCTTCTGTTGAGCCTCAATAATCAGAAGATTTCTGTGAATTTTTTTATGTGAATTTTTTTTCTGTGCAATGCTAACTTACAGGGGCTTTCTGTGAATTTTTTTTTTTCATCTGATTCATGTTTAGAACTAGGAGGAGAAAGGATTTAGACTTTTTTTTACCCATGTTTGATGCATGGATTAGAGGTAAGAGGAGAAAGAATTTGGAAGTGATATTGATGCTTGGGTGTTTGTGCTTTTCATTGAAATGTGAGAAGGGGTGATGGAATTGTTGACAGTAGATCAATTTTAATTTACTTTTGTTGTTGAATCTGGAAGAAACCTAATTATCTTGGTTGGGTTTATTCTTCTGGGATACCTTGAGATTGGCTAGAATTGGGTTCTAAATTCTAATTGGTGTTATTGATTTCACAATATGGTTGGCTAATAGGAATGGAGTGTATTTTTATGTTGGTGGCTGCTGTTCTCTATGGAAGTTCAATTTCTCTTTACTAGAAGATCAGTGAGGAACCCATTGAATATTGATCACATATTTTTTCACTGTGCGCTCAGCAATCAGATTGGAATTGTTCTTCCTTTGCATGACATGCTAAGTTCATTCTAAGTGTTTGTTAGGGGAAGCAGTAGCAAATTGTGGGTTCAACTGCTTCGACCAATTTCAGTATAAGAGACAAGTGCTTTAGAAGTTGATGTAAGTGGGTATTTTATGCTCCATTTGCAACAGAAGGAACACATGTTTTTTTTAATAGAAGAGCAATGAAGGTGGAGAAATTGTATGGCACTAGTTAGATGTGTGAAGAAAGTACCTTTCTGTATTGACACTTTCAGTTTTTTTATGCTCCATTTGTCACAGACATTATGTGCATTTGAGTGTTTATGCACAGATATAAAATTCTGTGGGTTCTTACGAATATGTAAGTAGGCTCTGTTAGAATAAAGCGTTTAGACTTGAAAAATAAAGAATGGAGGAAGTCTTTTAGAGCTTGAAGATGGCAATGAATGATAAAAAAAAAAAAAAAAAAGTTTAATGCAAATTGGATATTAAATGAATAAGGTTAAATACTTAAATAGTTGATGTTGAATGTGAATGATGATTGGCAAAACCAGGTTTGATTTTGAATGTGAATGGTTGATGTTGGTGTTCACAGATTCAATGGTCACCAAGTGGGAATTCACAATAACTTGTCACAAAATTCACAAAATATTTCAAATTCATAACATCTCAACCAATATAAACTCTCATCATTTGGTAACATCTCCATTCACATGAACCCCAAGGGGTAGCTTAGTTGGCTTAAGACCACGGTTTGCACCTGGAGGTTGTGGGTTCGAAATTCCGCTACCACACTAGGGCTATAGGAGATTTACCCGGCTTCTCTCTGGGCCCGGAGGGATTAGTCCAGTCCAAAGGGTTGGGAACCCTCCGACAGCAAAAAAAAAAAAAAAAACATCTCCATTCACATTTAAATCCAGAATTCATTCCATCATTAAAATTACATTACCATGAAATCCATTGGTCTTGTTGATCCCAACCACAATACTTTTGCCATTGAAGCTAAAAATGAAAAAAAAATCCTTCAGCAAGCAGATTCAATGAGTATTAGTCCTAATTTTAACAGTTAGGCGTACAGTGATGCCCATCCAATCAATCCAAACCTTCTTGCTTACATAATCAACCCGTGAATTGGCTCTAATCTACATTCCTATTTGGGAATTTAGGAAATCTCAACTGAAGGCATTTCATCAAATAACTTGTTACAAAATTCACAAATATCACATCTCCATCTCACTACAGTAAGGCATCTCAAAAAAAAAAAACATTCTACAAAATTAGACAATGTTTGAGTCCAAATTCATAACATCTCAGACAAAATAAATTTTAATCATTTCATAACATCTCCATTCACATTTAAACCAAAATTCATTCCATCATTAAAATTATATTTCCATGAAATCTAATACATCTTACAAATTGCATTTCTTTGAACATAAGATCGTTAAAAAAAAAAGCAATGGGAAGTGTTCCCGGAGTCAATTCCATCACAACAAAGGCTCTCTAATCTGTTTTCCCTCTTCTGAATCTGAAGACTCCTTGTCGCCAAAGCCAGCAAACAAAAAATAAAAATAATAAAATAAACCAGAATAATAAAATAAAATGATTGTGATAGAGCTTTTTATCGGCACTGAGAAAGAGACGTCAATGGAAAATGAGAAATGGGCTTTTGCTTGATTTGTTTGATTTAGGGTTTTTTTTTTACACAAACAGAGAGGAGAGAGAGCAAATGAGAGATAAAAGAGGGAGGCAAGAGAAAAGGGTTTTCTTCTTCTCTCGTCCGAAAGATCTGCGACGTCGTGCGACGCATGATCGAGAGCGAGAGATACGAGGGAGAGACGAGGCATAGCTCCTATCCCGCCCGGTAGATCTCTGCGATGGAGTGCGATGCCTGATCGAGAGTGAGATGAAAGACGAGGCAGAGATCCGATCAAGAACGAGGGAGATGATGCAGATCGACAGCGCTGGGCGGGCTCAGACGGTGAAGCAGAGATGCAGCGGGTTCAGACGATGAAGCAGCGCTACAGCAGGAGACATGCGAGGGAGAGCAGTAGCGAGAGAGGGAGAAGAGAACAGTAGAGAGAGAGCGCTCGACGAGAGAGGGAGAGATGAGAAAAACTCTCTGGGTTCTTTCGAAGATGAAAGGGGGGAAAATGAAAGATGGAGATGAAAGCTGAAACGTGATGGAGATAAAAGGGGGAAATGAAAACGAAAGGGGGAAAATTTTGGATTTCGTTTGCTTTATGTTAATGAGTCTCGCCCACTGCCGCACGTTCCATTGGCTTGTGTCTAGCTGAGGCTCTCCTCAACTGCAGTTGAGGAGAGCCTCCCTCTATATATATATATATATATATATTTATTTTTTTTTATTTTTTTTTTTTCCTTTGAAAATGGTTACTTGTATTAAAAAGAGCTGGTAGTACAAGAGAAAAGTACCAACAAGCTGAAACAGGAAAATAGGAACACCCAAAAAGAAAGGCCAAAGACCAAAAACTATACAACTAATGCGTTGCACATAAGGCCAATTCCTACAAATGAAACATTATTTGATCTATAGAATATCTACTAATAAAAGACTGACTAGTGGACACCCATATGGCAACTAAGAACTTAGATTTCTCCACCAAGAGGCTAACACTAGATTCTACCCCTTCAAAGCATCTTGAATTCCGTTCCTTTTTTTATTGTCTATAGCACCATGAGAAAGGTCAATCTCCACAATTCCTTGCCTTTAGAGACCCCAGTCGGGGCCTTCCAAGCCTGTAAGAGCTCCTGGAGAGAATTGGGGAAGACTCAGCAACAGTCAAACCAACCTACCACCGATCTCCAAACAAACTAAGCTGTTTTCAATTCAACAAAAGGTGGTCCACCGATTCCTCATCTCTTAAAGCATATTGGGGCACATCCATTAACAACTATCACCCCCTTCCTCCTTAGGTTATCCATAGTGAGAATTCTTTTTCGAAGAGCCATCCACCTGAAAATAACCAACCTTGGTGGACCCTTCGACTTCCATATGCTGCTCATCGCACTCCTCTCCCTCGATTTGTAAGTGATAGCCGAGAAGAAAGAAGACACAGAGAAGGTCCCATCTTTTGAGGCAATACAAACCTAAGTGCCCAAAGCGCGGAGCCGGAGCGACGAAAGGCTAAGTTTTAAAATAATTATATCTCCGGAGCACCTCTGTCACGACACTGAAATTAATACTTTCACAATTGAAAAAAATAATAATCGTCTTTTCTTCCATCGCAGCTCCTTTTTTGTGTTTATCACTTTTTTCTGAGAAGAAAATGGTGTCTGCTCAATTTCCTTTGTACATCATATTATTTTACGCTTTTGACTGACTTTTGGCATCTATTTTTGCTTTCTTAACTCGCAGGATAAAATTTCTTGCCATGGACATGGAGATGAGATAGTTGTTAATGATAGAGGGAGTGGTGGGCAGAGAGGATATCATGTATTGGACTTGAAAGAGATATTTTAGTTTTTTTTTTTTTTTCCTGATGATTCGGACTGCTTGCTGGATGTCTGGGATTTTTTGTATTGAGATTGTGTAAAATAGAGTATAAATGTGGCTGCGTGGAGAATGGATTAAATATGTTTCAATGGAATGTGTTGTGATGGTATTGAATTTGTAGACCGCAAAGTGAATCCAGTGAAATGTATTTCGTTATTGAAGTGAAGTTTGAATATATTTGTTTTAAGGTACTTGCAGTTTCAAGTCTGTCTTTATGGGATGTCCTATTTCTTTGTTGTGGATTGGTCGTGGTTTTTTTTTTCTTTTTTTTTTAATTAATTTTCTATTATGGAGGTACTGTTGAATGTTGAATTTCAAATTAGTCCTTAATTTGAATTTGAGTAGATGTTGAATGAAGATATGAGTAGTTTAGACTCCACTTCTAGAATTCCGGATTCTGCCATATGAGTAGTTCAAGCTGTCAAAGATGAACTCCACTTCTACAATTCTAGAGAACAATTGATTCTTACACCCTATGCATTACAGTGGCTCTTACATTTTTAATATACAGTAGATTCTTACGTCTTAAAAACAGATCATAATACTAACCTTCCAGCGGGCTAAAAGTGAGCTCTTACAGCTTAAATGTACAACATCATTTGATAGTAATGTGGGCTCTTACCTTGTAATAGAATCAGAATATCTGATATGCTACAATGGGCTAGAATTAGTATCTGAGACCTCAAGTGGGACTTCAACTCAATAGACACTCTCAAGTTTTGATAGATGGAATTGCTTGAAAATTTATGCTTAGGGTACTCAACAAGGTTTCAACGGATTTGACAGACTATGTTGGAAAAGTGCGTGAGTTGAAAACGAGGCAAACGCGATTGTTTCATACCGAAAAATAGCAAATTTGAAGTTCATAATATGGACTTCAAGAACCCTAAATTTCATCCAAAAACTCCATCGAGAAGTGGGTTAACCAGTGCTCTAAACAGAGGTACTCAGCGAGGTTTAAGTTGATTTTACCGACTGCGTTAGAAAAGTGCGCAGTTAAAAACGAGACAAACGCGATTGTTTCATACAAAAAAATAGCAGATTTGAAGTTCATGGACTTCGAGAACCCCAAATTTTATCCAAAAACTCTCTCGGGAAGTGGGTTAACCAGTGCCCTAAACAGGGGTATTCAGCAAGGTTTACGTTGATTTGACCGACTGCGTTAGAAAAGTGCGCGAGTTAAAAACGAGGCAAACGCAATTGTTTCCTACCGAAAAATAGCAAATTTGAAGTTTATAATATGGACTTCGAAAACTTCAAATTTCATCCAAAAATTCCGTCGGAAAGTAGGTTAACTAGTGCCTTAAACAGGGGTACTCGGCTTGAATTTTTTGGGTCCTCAAATTGGATTTTTTGGTATTTTTCGAAATGGGTGTATGCCAATTGTACAGTGTCTCTGTGCATGCAATGGCTCGCCCCGTACCAAAAATGGTCGTCCATCCATATCTAGAATAAGTTGAGGGCTTGGAGAGGTGAAGTGGGCACTACTGATTTGTCGCCTGTTTCAGGTAGCAGTTGACTGATTCATTTTTTCTTTTTTTTTTTATCTGTAATAGTTTCTAGACAAATTTGCCTGATTGGTCGCCATTCCATCCAATCCATATATTCCTTAATTTGCATTTACTAGACAAATTCCATCCATTCCATATATTCCATAATTTGCAAATGCAAACACTCAAGAAATAATTTACACTTATAAGACAGCAGAAAAACATTACTAGACAAATTTCATCCATTCAAAATGGCTAACCCCATAACAAAATGGTTATCCATCCATTCAAAGTCTACAAACATAGGGTTTATGCATCATAAACTGTCACACACCATTCCTTGCAGTCATCATCAGAGTACAATTGGCTACAAGAACACAAACTCAAAGTTTCATACATTCCACAAATAACACGTCACATGATACACAAAAGTAACCAGATTCGATTCTTTCGAATACAACGACCATCTCATTTCAGCAACTGCAGTAGAAATTGAAGTGATGGCATCTTCTCTAGATACACCGTCTGGATGAAACCTTCTCTGCACATTCTCTGCAGAAATTCAATAACTAAATCAGACATACAACACGAGATAAGATATGGAGGGAAATGTTTGGCAAAAAGTAAAACTAAGACATGTTGTGGCATAAGTCCAAATAAACAGAAGTATCAAGATTCATCATCAGAAATTCATATACACTTCTCTTCATCACATTTTAATAGAGGAACAACATAATTTTTAAAGTAATAAATACCTTACCATTGTAAGTCATAGCATTTCTTCATCAAAGCTTTCTCTACTTCCACAGTTAGAATCAAGTGACTGACTTGGCTCAGCATCAACTAACCTGAAATATTTTATTATAAGTAATAGTTTTATATGCAACATGGGGTATAAAAAGACAACTTATAAAAGACAACTTACATGGGCTAAAGGAACTTAAATTATGAACTACTTTCGTCAATTTGAACTTGAGCTCCACAAATGTAGCTGTATGCCTGTACCAAAGTTTTAAGGGTTCCTAAGTTGCATTTTATAAAAATTCAATCCAACCTTGAGTATCATTGAAATTAGCATTAAATTATGGTGAGTGAGTGCTATTCAACGGAGATTAGTGAGTGTAGAGAGGTTGTGGAAGAAGTTGCAAAGATGTGACAGCTTTTATAGTCACAACTTGAGGAGAGGAAGAGTTTGGGAAGATTTATCTCAAAATGGCCTTTTACACGTTGTCTACTCTAGGGCAAGACATCTTGGCAAAGGCAGTTTAATTAGCTATCCAAACCTTCTTGTGCACAAAGGAAGCAATTTGAGCTCTATTTCCTTCCGTGGAACTATCTCACTTTCTATTTATGTTCTTTGAACTCTTATTTGATCAGATATATATTTATATTCGTGTGTTGTGCATTTACTAAAGGGATCATTGCGTTTTCAGTTATTATATCTGTGACAAAGGATGCAGTGAAATTCTCTACCCGAGGTGATATTGGCAGTGCAAATATTGTATGCAGGCAGAACAGCACCGTAGACAAGGTGATCAATACCCTACGCTCTGGGGTCTGTGTTCCCATTGGTTTTTCTTCTTATTTCCAATGGCGTTGTTTTGCAGGGTGGTCAACTTGCAAAATTACTTGCAAAATTTATTATGGTTTTCCAATTCTGTCTGGCTGTTCTGGTTCTATGGGCCATGAGGCAATACCGAAAGCAGAGAAATATGAGTGTCCCACACCCAGATACAAAACAACAAAAACAAATTAGATTTCATGTGCATGGGAGAATTTGAGAGTCCATTGGGACTTGGGATAAAATAATAGTATTTTATAAATAATGACTTACTTATTCTTATTTAATGAATTTAAGGGCAAAGTTGTCATTTTTTATACAAATCTTTTGGTGGCGACCTTTTTCTCATTATGACCGGTAACTCGTGATTTTGGGGACATCGGAATGTATTAAAATGAAAAGGTAGGGGATATGTGCAAATACTAAACCACATGAGCCTATTTACAAATTCTATAAACCTTAAGGGGGTATATTAAAAAAAAAAACACTCTATTCAAAACCAAACCAAGAGCAGCTGCAAGCAGTACAATTCAAAGCTTTTTAGTTGTGATACCTACCAGTTTGTTGCGGTGAATAGACCTACTCTGCACAAGCAAGAGAAACGTAAAAACAAGCACCACATAAAAAGAAGAGAGCCAAGATCTACATGGAACACCACTAAGGGCTGCGCCATGTACCTTACATTACATGTGCTAAAACCCAAAATGATCTCTCAAACTGAAGTACCTTATCTGAAGACCTCTCAACTGATATTACATGAATCATTCCCGACAATATACTATGAATGTTGATACGCTTCTGATCTATCCTAAAATAGTACAACCAGAGCACCATGGTATTTTTTTCCTAAAATTCCAACACCTACAGCATAAAGCCATTGGTTTTAAGAAAAAACATGAGAAGTGATGAGAAGCCTCATAGATAAATTCACCTGATGACTGATAGAAACCACCAAGATCTATAATTCCCATTGAGTCTAGAACGACAATATAATCTAGAATCATACAAAACCCCGTCCGTAATTCCCAGGAAGCACACCATCATTCCCAAGGCAAAACCACCTCTCCAATTCCTAGAGGAATAGAGCATACAACAACAAAAAAACATATTGCCTGTTTTGCTATCCAAATGCTTTAAATCTACAACTCATCAGGCTGAACAAGCTTAAGGCCCCAGCTCATGTCTTCGCAGTGTCTCACGTGAGGAACAAGCAACCCCGTGTCAGTGCCTGCCTTAGCTTTGCAGTCATAAAAGGGAGGTGCATGGAAGCATGGTTCCATCGACATGGCACGACAACAGGGAGGATCTGGTGCTGTCTGGTTCTCAGGCTTGAATAGGATCCAAGGCTTTAAGCCTCCAAGTCCCTGCGCTACGTAGCCAAAGGTCGACCACGAACTTGTGACCAACAAGTCAGTTAAGCTCAGAAGATACATCTCTGCCCATGCTTTCACATTATGCATCTGACTCTCTGTCTGCTGATATTCTTCATGGCTCGGCTGATAGACACTCACAATCTCTCCACTAACAGTAGGATGCTCCCAATACATGTTCCTTATATTCTCATAGTACCCTGAGCTTAAGGAAGTAATTAGGACAGCTTTTGCCCTTTGACTCATAGTAGAGGCAACCGCTTCAAGGGTGACATTCGGCAGCAATCTCTCATTCAATGCGCAAGCAAGGATCTGATCCAAGACAAACTGAAAAGGCCCAGTTCCAGTATCAAATACTCTGATCTGTATGCCTATCCTTTCTTTCGCATTAGCTAAATAAGCTTGATAAAACCTTGTAATCAAGCCCCATACCAAATTTGATGGATGAAAAAGATAACGACCTAAATGGTGAAAAACTGTGTCTTTCTCTGGGAACAGTTGACTTAGTTCTTCCTCAAACAATGGGATCAAAAATAGAGAAGGCACAAAGTAGTTATCAGATCTCAAAATCAACCAAGGAATTCTTTGAAGGAGCAGTTGATCTTGCTCACAGAAGAAAAGCTTGTCATAATCATCATAGTTGTGAGCCAGGTGAAGATAGGAATACACTGGCAGCAATCCAGCAGAACCATTGTTCATGTTTTGATTGATAAGCTTATTTTTCAGCATATTTCCATAACTGTGAGGAGATTTTTCATTGAATTCATTGAATTGATTGAGAGGAAAATCCTGTGGAAGCAACCATGAGTTCTCGGGAAATGGTTCACAAAAGAGGTCACCCATGTCAGCCCCTTTGTCAACAAGTAGGACACGCTGTGTGAGAAGAGCATATAGAAATGTTGAAGCTAGAGTAAGTATTCTGTTTCCTAAGCCACTAAATGATATCCATACCACATAATTACAATCCAAACTTCCAATATTGTTACCAGACTTCAGCTGATCTATGGTTTTGTTGTACAATTCAGTATTTGGACCACACTGTTTATGAAGAGCTTCATACTTCCGCAACCTAGCCAAGAGATGGGAAGAAGGTTTGTGGTGCAATGCTTTGCGATATAAGACCGATTGGTACCTACTCAAACATGATCCTTCGTCAAACCCAGAAGCAAGCAAGCCACCTAGCAGTTTGTCCTTAAGTGCATCCACTGACATGGATAGATCATCACTGGAACCTAAAAATTGTGAAAAACCAATCAGAGATCATCAAATTACAAGGCTATGTAAGTGCAGAATAACGTAACAAAGTAGATGAACCTCCATCTAATCTAATAGTTGCAGACGTATCTAAATCTGATCAAGAGATTAAGTACAACAGAAGGAAATTATTAAATAGATCTTATGTACCATCATCACCACCATCCATCATGTCACATTTAACTCCATTCCTAGTGACTTGCAGCACTTAGTAATTCATATAGAGGCTGCTTCTAGTCTTCTAAGCACATGCGCAACCCAGAATTTTGAGATAGGGATTAAACTACACTCTTCACTAAATCAAATACTCAATGGATTTGGATGTCCCTAAGGACCATAGCATATAAGTGTGACAGAAAACCGGCTGTACTATCCAATTGAATGTGCTAGACAAAACAGGGAGCAGCTAACATGGCTCCCAGATGATAGTTACAGTCTGTTTTAACACCAAAACTAAAATCATAGTCCAACATTCTCTATCATTTTATGCAAGATTTAGGTCAAAGGTCAAATCTTGTCAGGTTTCCACCTAGCAACTATTGCAACACTAAGTTATACAGTTCTAAGCCTAACATTCTAATATTAGCTAAATCTTGATGTTTAACTTGTTCCTGGTTGACTAGTTCCTAGGTCACTGTGTTGCGTCCTTTTTTCTGATTTCATAGAATAAGTATCAATGCCTTCAAAAACAAAAACAAATATATATATATATATTAGCTGATATTTTAAATTACTAAGTTTTGCAACATTCAGTGCCATACTGCCATATTTCATAATACTCCCAACTTTTGTTTGGACAGTCCCCAATATGACAATTTAGAAGCTGTGACATCAGATCAGAAGGAAACTAGTACAAGGTTTAAAATTTCAATTGAGCAGGTCAAAAAGTCTGTAGGTAGGCTCACCTAGATAAAGATTTCAATCATCATCATCAAAGCCTTGTCCCAACTATATTGGGTCGGCTACATGAATTTTGTTTCACCATTTCAGTCCAAAAGATTCCAATCAAAGATACAAAAAAATGAAAACACAAACATACATTTACCAGTAAATCAAAAGATACCCTTTTGGAAAAAGAAGGAAAAAATCATAAGCCCCTTAGACAGATGTCAATTGGAAGAGGACAAGGGATGTGAAGAGGGCATCATGTATAGAGACTCTGAGCAAGCAAAAGCGTGATTATTTTTGTAGCCCACCCTGGGCCAGCACCATTCATCGGATATCCAGGGTCACATAGATAGTGGATGGGTGAAGTCTCATGACCTCATTCCCATCAATCATCCTAGGGCGGTAGGGCCATCATTTTACCAATTTGGAGATTTGACTCATATAAACCATCATTTCTCCTTTAGTCCATTTCGCATCGGCGAGATGGTAAGATGCAATGCCCACTTAGGAGCCTAATAATACATGGATTGGTGGGATATATCATATACAGGGAACCACATGGATAATGGCAAAAAAAAATCACCCCATACATTTGGACCACAAAATAAGTTAGTAGAGGGCACCCGTAGAAGGTCTACCATATTTTTGTAATAGATACACACACACACACACCCCTAATAGTTAAAACATCTTAAAAGTTAAAACCCAAAAGTTTTCCTGCCATCCCAAATATTCTGCCTCGAACTCTTGCCTATTTCCAAATTGCAAGGGCTATCTAAGTCTTACAATCAGTTCTCAAACAAGGTTCAGCAGTAGTTGATATTCTCCAAACAAGATACAAGCAGAAAGGAATTCAAGCAACAAGTTGTGGCCTTATATAAATTTCAATTCTTCTATTTGGGATTCTTGTTTGCTGTTAATTACAGGTGTCCCCTGTGGGGCTACACTAGAAGATCATGTATTATGGTCCTCAATTACTTACACTATTAGTTGCATGTGTAAGCGATCAGTAAACTAGTTTGTTTGATGACTAGCAGATCAATCATCTCATGTGGAATAACTTGAAAGACTATGATATATCAAACACAATGGTACCAAAATACTACTGAAGACATCCAAAAGGGGAACCCATTGCCCAAAGAAACCTACCTAAACACGAAACAAGTGAGAAAAGGGATCCGGAGAGCAGAAGAAGAAGAAGAAGAAAATCCAATTGAAAAGTAAACCCATAATTATTTCTTTATTGCGATTTTTTCTGCCTTGTTCCCAACACCACTAATTTGATCTGATGAGATCGACCCAAGTGAGGAAGAACAAAACGGTGCCGAAGCATCATCATCCTCATGGATGCTTGAGCATGAAGGGCAAGCAATTAAGAAGATGCGAAATGAAGTGAAGAAGAGAAGAGGAGTTATAATAGTACATTATCATTATTATTACCTGGGTGCTGAGGCTTTTGTTTGAAAGCAGGGGTTTTTGATTGTGAAACGATGACGGGCATAGGCTTTTGATGGGAAGGCTGATCTCGAAAAACGACGCCGAAAGTGATGAGAAGCGACAGGGCCATCAGACAAACAACCAAAAACCCCATCGATCCAACCATGTTCATGTTCATGTTCAAACCAGATCTCTTCTCTCCTCCTCCTCCTGATCCTGCTCCGCTAGACAGGCTGTAATTTTGGGGATCTGTGCGCGTGGACTGAGATGACAGCCTCCTCATCATCTTCAAATCCATCAAAGCACTTTTAGTTGGGGGCGGGGGTTTTGCATCATGTATAGAGACTCCAAAAGATTCTAGTCAAGATAGGAAAAAAAAAAATTTAAACACAAACATACATTTACCAGTAAATCAAAAGATCCCTGTCTGAAAAACAGTGGGCATCATGTTATAGAGGCTCTGAACAAGGAAAAGCTTGATTATTTTTGTGGGCCAGCACCATTCATCGGCGAGATGGTAAGATGCAATTTTGTTATTAGATTTTTAAGAGGATTTAACAGGAAAGATCCCTTTCGACTTGTTAAAAGGCCAAAATCACCATCAATGTGTTATATAGACCATTGTAGTCCCAACGGCCTATTTGATTTTTTATTATTTTTTCTTTGGCCGTACTTGTTTTACCTTAAAATGTCTCAAACCCAAAATCCTTTTCTCAATTTTCGTTATTTTGACTATTTTATTTGAGTAGAAACTCATCTTCTCTGAGCAGGGATTCATTAAAGAAGTGAGGAAGCAACAAGACTTTACAGATCCCCTTATTGAAAAGGACAAACCAATGAGAAAAAAAGTGTTTCACTCTTTCTTTATCATTCTCATAACCAAATATTCATATTCAAGTCCAAATCTAAAACCCCTATATCTTCTCCATACAACGTATGTAACACTCACCCATTTTAGTATTGTTTATTTATGTACTTTTCCTCATTACTGTTATTATATCTTTTTTTTTTTCTCTCAAAGAGAAAAGTAAAGCAGGAGAGACTCATCTTCTTGATAGCTAATCCCCCGCCTATGTTAGTGCTATGGGCGGGGAGCAAGGATATCCCCGCCTATGTTAGTGCTATGGGCGAGGATATCCCCACCATGGATTTAAAAACCGGCCGATACCGGTTCATATCGGCCAATATGAACCGGTATCAGCCGATACCGAACCAATATCTCACTAAGATATCGGTATCGGTTTTTTTCTTCAAAACCTCGGCCCATCTCGACCGAGATGATGTCCATATCGGTTTTTTCGATATCTCGGCCGATATTTTCAAAATATCGGCCAAGATATGTATAAAAGGGTAAAAACCCTAATTTTTATTTTTTTTTCCCCCATCTTCATCTTCTTCTCCTCTCTTCTTAACTCCTTACTAGCCATAGCAGCAGCCACCATCCCTCTTGCATATTTTCAAATCTCACCTCTATTTTTTGAAGAAAATATTATCTAAGGTAAGAGGAAATCAACTTAAAGCATATTATGTGTTTTTTTTTTTTATAGATGAAACATAGAGGTTTGTCACTTACTCACTTGTGTAATTGTGTATGCCCAAGTGCTTTATGATTTATCTATCTCAGTCACTAAGTCACTATCTCATTCACTAATCTTCAGGGTCTTGAATTTCACAACTTTATTTGATGATTAAGTTAGTATTAAATGATGATTGATATGTTATCTTTATCTTCTTATATTTGACACTAATAAATTAATCATGAGCAGAGCATCAATAATGTTTGCATTATATGAAATACTGGAAAAGACAGTGAACTGCGAGTCTGCGACACAGACAGAACTCATAACTTAAGGTGGCCGAGATTTTGATTTATTGATGTTATTAATGGAAACAAATATTGTTTTCCAGCATTTTCTAATATTATGGATTTTTTGGGTATTTTTGCTAAGTTTTTTGGATTAAAAAAAATTCATACCGCGATGACCGCGATGGACCGATATCCACGACCGATACCGATATCATATCGGTTTTTCGGCCCAGCCGATACCGAGACCGAGACCGAGATTTTGAACCATGATCCCCACTCATCTAAGCCCAAATAAGATTTCATAAGTATGGATACAACTAGCTGAGCGAGGACAGTGTTATAGCGGACACATTAGACAATCCACATTCACACATAACTTCCACCTTCACGTCCATTTCTATGTGAGCAAATGCCGATGCTCAATCCTATCATCTTCTATTGCAGCCAAAGCCAATGTCCATTTGTATTACTCTTTTAAGTATGAAGGTTTGGCTCCATTAAAGAGGTTGGTAGTCTATATTTACTATATTTACATTTGATTAAACCTACAAGCATAATCTCCACATGTGTTTTTGTTTGACCCAAAAAGTTGATGTTTAGAACTACTTATTAAAGCTTTCATCTCCTTAATGGATAATTAATATTTACTCCATTAAAGAGGCGGGTAGTCCACATTAACTTTCTTATGATAAAAAAATCATATTTTAGTAATAGAAAATGATAGAATTGGACATAAGCTTTTGTTTACATAGAAATGGTTGGATATGGGTATGGGGATGGGCATAGGCATTGACTAACATAAAAATGGTTAAACTTTGAAAATGGTTTTAGGATTCTATCAGTTACATACACATGGGCATTAGCTCAATAAGGAATGGACATTTGATCATAATTCCTCAAATGAGAGATACAATTCTAAGAGACAACACCCACAATACGCGGGGATATCCCTACTCACAGCACTAACTCAAACAGGGATATCTCCATTCACAGCACTAATTTGGGCAGGAATATCCCCGGCTGAACTGATATCAATCTGAGAGACAGCACTCGGGGAGGCGAGGATATCCCTGCCCACATGAAGACCAGGTCGCAAAACCATTTTTCTCATTTTCGTTCTTCTTCCATCTTCTTCTCTCTTCCACTACATTGAAACTAGGATCCTTCAAAGAAAAAGAACACCAAAAGACCAGATCAGAAGGAGAATACGACAGTCGTAGTTACAACTTATCCCTTCTCCCTTCCATATCTACTTATCTCTCTCTCTCTCTCTCTCTCTCTCTCTCTCTCTCTCTCTCTCTCTAATATAATCACCATCATCTATTTCAATAGTACATATACATTGTAAAGAAGAAAGAGGGAAAATGGTGGGGGTGGTGTACAAACCCAACCCAAACCACGCTAAGGTTTGCTTAGGGAGAAAGTTCGCCGCCTTTTCGTGATGAAGCTAGACAAATTTCCACATCTTCTTCTTCATTAGTATTGGTAATGGCAAAAGAAGAATTAGGGTTTTAGTCCAAGGGGTGGTCAAGGTTGAACGACGTGGAACGGAGAAGAATCGAAAAGGGAAAAAAGGGTTTTGAGACTTTTTAAAGTAAAAGGAGTAGGGATATCCCCACTCAAAGAAAAAAAATAAAAAATAAAAAACCAAACAGAGCTCCTGTGATCACTACGGTCTTTATAAGACATTAATGGCGTTTTTTTTTTTTTCTTTGACAAGTTTAAGGGGATTTTTCTATTTAAATCCTTGATTCTTAATGATAGACAATGTCTTCACCACTGTTGAAAAAGAAAGGTGAGCACTGAGCAACGATTTCAATAAATAGAACTAATGGTGGATAATATCCTTGATAGTAGATACAATAGCAAACAATTAGCCTAAACAGGCAGACACAAGTGGTCACACACATGTGCGACCATAACCGTGCAATTTTGGAGAAACTCCTTTAATAGCATATTAAAAGTTTTATTTTATTATTGAGAATTTCCACCTAGTTATCATTAGTGGATAATAATTTTCAAAAACTTCTTCACTTGTTCATTTTCCACACGCACAAATAAAAATCATGGGTCCACAATTGAGGCTGAACACTATCAATTAGAACTAACTTTGTCATGGCTATAGATCTAGGGGTCGATATGATGCCCATAAATGGTAGATCACTAGATCTAATGGTGGACAAATAGCATGACTAGTATCAATTGGGCCTAACATTTTCTAATGGTAGATAATGGTGGGATCATATGAGATGTGGACGTCTTATCTTTCACACATCCTCCTGTCCCAAAGGCCTAGGAACTAGTAAGTCAAACCAAACGTTGCCGATAACATTATACGCCGTGGCGTCCTTCGAAGCATCCTATATTTCGTGGGATTTCGGTCTCCGTTTGACTGGAGGATACAAAACTATAAATTTCACCTCCTACCACATTTTGGTTCTTGACCTTCAGATTATGTCCCTCATCACACACATACCAACAACTCAGGAATCGAAGTGAGGACTGATGGTATGTGCATTATTGAAGCCACATAAAAAATGCAACACCCACTGCAACGATTCTCTTTTTTTTTTTTAATTATTATCAGTGGTTTCCACATGCTTTCTTAATATGGCTTTATCCAAGGGTGAGACCCAATGTACCGCTCAGTTCTTATTAATGGGGATGTAAATGAGTATCTGATTTTTTGATTATACGAAAGTTTCGACTCGTTAAAAATCAGGTCTGGATCCTTATTTATACCCCAATAAGTAAATGGGTTCGATTCCAGTTCCACCTTAGTTCGGACCCGTAGATCCGAGACCCGACATATTACCTTAATTTTCAGAAATCTCTTCTAAAAACTATTTTTACCCGTCGCATATATGGTTCTGGTTCTGATTTCGGAGCAAAAAAACCGGTTTTTAGTCCAAATCCGATTCCACAATCTCCTTAACTGTTCCGGTTTCGAGTCCATACCGGAACCGATCCATTTACAACCCGACTTCTAACTATACAAATCAATGCCATTAACTCCTCAATGGTCCTCTCTTGATCTCTCCAATGTGGATTCGGCTAGTTTTATTGAAAGGGCTCGTTTTCTTTGCATGGGATTTCAATACATAGAAATTCATTTTGAAGAAGGCTCCAACTAGACTTATTAAAGGGGTAAGTGTGAATGATACAAGTTGGAGATGTAGACGCAATCCTCCTTTTTTTTTAGGATTTGAATGGTAGCTGTGTATCCATTTCCAATTTGCATATGAAGGGAGATAATTTTATGGTTATTCTTGGAAATGCGCCCAATTTTAACTACTTTCAGAAATAAAAGTCTGACAATCCCAACGTATACAATTACTTGAAACTAACAGGCCCTAAACCATCTATTACACTTGCAATTATGGGTGCAATTCGGGTGGGCTTGGCTGGGAATGGACCCAGGACAGCTTAAGGTGATGGCACAAGCCCCAGCCTGGATGAAACACAGACTGCATGCACCAAAGCTTGTGAATGAACTCACATTCCAAGCTCGACCACGTGCCTAGGTGTCAGTACGAGTGTCACATCACATGAGATGACCCCCTTTGGTATGGTACTGTATGAAGGTTCTTGATGGCTAAACTGGAACAACCTAATCTCACATAGAGAAAGGCGAGCCGTCCCAATCCTGGCTCATGAGTCCAGACCCATGCCTATTTTAGTTCTGAGGCGGTTTTGGGACGCTTGCAGGTCAACTCCAGAAATAAATCGTGCAGGTCAAAAGCCTAAAGCGGACAATATCGGGCTGCTGGGACGGGTCTATGACAAAATGGTATTAAAGCCGAAGACATTCTGTGATAAGTTTTATTCAATTCAATACTCCTAGTTTTTCTTATCTAGATTTCTATTTTTGGTATAATCATTAAGAACACAAAGGCAAGATAGCAACAAAAAGGGAAAAACAAAATAACATCTCAAAGAAACAAAACAACCACTTACCCATCCACTCAAGTCGCTATCCCAATCCAAAATTATATTTTTGATTCAATCAGTAATTCAGTTTTCCGGGCATTTGAGCCCCCTCAATTCTTCGATCTAGTTACAACCGTAAAAGTAAATCTGGCATGGTCAAAAGATAAGACTAAGTATATGGGAAATGGATTCCCTGTTTAGACCAATCAGGGGTACCACATGGGTTTGAAATGACATATTTCATCTCCTTAAAAAAATTTCACTTCTCATGTGGCACCCCCTGATTGGTCCAAACAGGACTTCCCTGTTTGGACCAAATAAGGGATCCGGATCCAAGTATATGATATTTAAAAATATGGAGTTGATAACCCAATCATAGCAACCATTAACAATGTCCAAGACCTCCTTAGACTTCACACTTCATTTATTTCAACCCCGGCAAGTGTTTGTGGTTGGATCCTCCTCCCGGAAGAATATAGGTTAGAGCTTACTAGGGCACATCTCCAAAACCCAGCTCTACCAGTGCACCAAAATTACTGTAACAATGAATAAGGGGTAAGATTGTGTTAATTAGGCTTTTTATCAAATGGTCAACTTACGGTGAGACCACCAACTCCTATTGAGATAAAATTTAATAATACCTCATGCATTGGGAGGGCGCATTCATTTTGAATAAATTTTCAATAGGTGAGTCCTAATTTAGAGTTCTACTCCTCCATCTTAGGATATCTCAAAGTCAAAGCCTCCAATGATCCAAACTCAATTGCCCCTCAAACACACTGCCCTATAATGAATCAATACGAGCTTAAATTTGACATTCATCCAACTATTACTCGCTATTAAATCAAAATTTAAAAATTAAAAAAACTTTAAAAATATTGATGCCTTCTAAAACCATTTGGCTCGAGGGCCATAGTTCAAAGGGTTCGGGTGCTAAAAAGGGTTATATGTTGCATACCCTGGGTATTACTTAGATCATTCATCCCCAACCTTCCACATGATTGGCATGGCCCCATGTGAGCCTCAAAAGCGAGTTGGCATGGTACCATGCTAGTTCTCCTTGGAACAAAACTTTAATTGGTCTTGGATTTTAGAAATGACCTAGTGATAAGGGCTCCCACTCCCATTCCACCACCCATCCCACCCACCAGGGATTAATCCCTGGTGAGTGGCTTTACTCCTATCCAACTTGGACACTGAGCCAAGTAAGCAAAAAAAGAAAGAAAAAACTAAGTGCTCTTAATCTAGTTTGAAGATCTTGCATTTAACTTTGATCCATCAACCCCTCATGAATTGGCTGGCACTCACCCCCAGTGGCACACTCATTAGATTGATACTTACCATTAGATTAAAACCAAAATATCAATGCCTTGAAAATTATTGAACTTTGTGTGGTTGGGCCAGAATATAATGAGTTGGGCTTGTGACTCAAGTCACTCAACGCCATTCATCCACATCCTATATTCACGTTCTAGTAGGTGCTTCCACACGTACATGATTGGGGCTTTCCTTTTTCAGTTTTCTTTCCATTGCTCTGTCAAATTGGTTTGAGTTCCTCTTTTGATTTTCAATGGTGGGTGCACAATAAATGGCCAAAAACTTCCGCTGAGAAACCTGGTTAAGGATCACAGCCTCTTTTTTGGGGGCAGTTGGGAGTGGATTGAATGCACAATATTATTCTGTGAGTAAGCAAATCGATTCCATCTTTGTTATAGATAAAATGAAAACTCTAATGGTAGGAAAAGTGATGGTTCCTAAATCCTCATCCATAACGCAATCATCAATATCCATGGCTACATATCCTTTGGATCATTTTTTGGCTAGTTACACCTTTAGAAGCAGGCTTGAGACAACTGCACCAGTAACTCTTCTTTGGAACATGAAATGTGGAGCCAAAACTAATCCATTCTATAGATAAAAAGGCATCTTCCTTGCTTTTTGGTTCAGAGCTCCAATACCACAACTGCAGAGTCATGCACAAAATCAAAATGAAGCCCATTACATTTCATGTCATAATCATATAAATTAAGATCTCTGCTTGCTAAGGTTGAGAAAATTGGAGAGAGGAATCTTACATTCAGAGTCATTGGTGATCCAATTCCCTGTTCTCATGCTTTCTTCAGTTCTCGGGCTATCACATATTTCCCTAGTGATGCATTCCAAATGGCGCTTTGACAATGTTAAATGACTTGCAGATGAAGATGCTAATGACCGTGGAGAAAATGAGGATGATGCAGTGGAACAACTACCCACATCCCAGCTGAAGCTGATCTTACTAGATTCAGTGCTTGTGTCATCACTAGTGGCTTTGGTGGTGCCTCTGTTACGAAAGTAGAGTACCTTCAACAACAATTCTACTACTGTCAGAGATCATAAAATCCAGTCAATATTTTGATGTAGTTGTCTACAGTTAAGGTTCGGTGTTTAGGGTCCCTTTGGAACTTCATAACTTGGTCTATATGTAAATCAAAATCCTTTTTTTTTTTAACCCCTTCTTAGCATAACTAGTCACAGGAAACTAAGTTCCAAGGTCGAACAGAGGGCCTTCAGAACTTAACAACAGTGCCATCTTTGTCAGAAGCCTAAAATTTGGTGGGACTAACAACCAGACAAGTCCTCTGTAAACCACCAGCATTAAAATATTTTAGCAGAACGGATTGAAGTTAAAGTCGGTTGGGAAAGAGTTCTATACAATTTCCACCCGAAATTGTGGTGCAATCAGCAATTAAAAATGATTTTAAGACAGGCAGGAAGGAGAATATCACCCCACTAAATGTGAATTCACCCACATTACAGAATGGATGGATGGCTACCTCCCAAAGAACTACTCAAAACTGCTTGCAACTTGGGGTTCATATCCAGATGCAGACATAGAATTAGTACTCCAAATTTTTAATTTTTGAACGCATAAACCGCGATTCACACTTACCTTCCATCTTTTGTTTCCTCCTTTTTCAGATTTAGCAGTAGAATTCCATCTCAGAAGCTCCTTCATCCGAGAAATTGCTCTTCTTTTCTTGTTGATTGATGTGTCGCTATTGTAGTCTGCACCACTAGAGTCCGATGAGGTTTCATAACATATAGGTAGAACTTCACCTCCCAATCGGGCAGGCTCGTCCTTGTGAACCATGTGGTCTTCTTTCACAGAAGACCTCAAGTGGTCTTTTCTTTCGTAGATGCTCCTGAGATTCTTCTTGAAGTTGAGTGTGCTATAGAAACAGGTCCTACTATTGGCTCTGGTCAGTAAAATCGCAATTGAATCCTTACGCGCCACCCCACCTTTCTCAAATTTTAACTCGTCGTCGCAACTTGCCTCCTCTCCTTCTTCAACTGTAAAAAGAACATGTCAAAATCTTTTAAGTTAGAGAAAATTATGATCACGGTATAAGCCAGAATTTGAGAGAGGTTTTTAGTGTGTACTTGTTAGCATTCTCTTGCTAGCAGTAGTGATCTCTATGGTCTGTTCGGGAAACAGCATCTTGAAAAGCCATTGCTGCAGGATCTGAAGGATATCATCATACAACACATGAACCGATAATTAGTCCTATAGATGCAGGATCTGTATATGAACCATATGCAAAGTCAAGAGAACATACAGAGCTAAAATGCATGTTGCTTTGATGATTGTGAGATGATGACTGTAATATAGAATTTGTATGGAGTCAAGTCAGGGAGTATCTATCTTGCTGTGATAGATTCTTTGTCTGATATTCTTAATGGATCAAGAAATTATAGAATTTAATTGACCAAAGAAGATGGTGAGACAACCAGGCAGTGAGCTGAAGTGGGTTGGCTTGTGGTTTTACTGCTGGAAGGTGGCCATGTGAAGAGGGGTGAGGTCTGTTGCATGCACATGTAGCTCTCAGATATAAATACTGGGAAGGGGGGGGTCATGTGGGGGCAGATGGCCCATTAGAAAACTGAAAGTGCCTGCGTTGGCTCTCTCAGACAACCATGTGGTGGGGGCCTTGAGCCCACATGGGTGATCACCCATCTGACCTCATTCGCTGCTTATTCTAATCATCTTGATTCTCTTTTCAACGTCCTTTCTCTAGTTAGTTCTTTTCATGGTCTTTGAGGAGACCCAAACGACGTGGTTCTCTATCCTCCACCCAAGGCATGTAGGAGTAGCTATTTGATAGGATATTGAACAGATAGATCAGAGAGGAGTTTTGAGGGTATATATTAATGTACTATGTATTAGGTTTGCTCTTTCCTTCCCCCCCACCATTGTACTGCGCGTCACTCATATCAACATGCTTTGATTGGATGGAAGTTTTTTAAGAAAAAAAATGAAAAGGTATCAAATAAGCCAACATGGTTGTGTGACAAGTTGTGTGAATTGGGTGGAAAGAAATGGCAGGCAAAACACACAACCCAGAGAGAAATATCTTCCTTGAAGGATGAACAAACCAAGGACTCTACTCCATAAGATCACCAAAGTAAACCAAGTTCCTTTGCTGGGGCACATGCTATTGAATGTGATCGAACCGTTCAATAGGTGGGCCACATCATGAATATTGGTGGCCAATTGACTTAATACTTGTCTCTGAAAAAATTTACTTGTCCTGTCAATAAATGGACAGTTGAAATCTTAAAAGTCCTTTTTTCAGCATCAATTTTATAGAAATGAGGACTGCCAACAGAATAAAGGGCTTGCTTCGGAGACTATATGAGTTCAGTAGTGCACGGAGCACTGTATAAACAAGTCATTGGATCACAAAGTTTGATCCAAATATTCCCATAGGATGTGTCATGTGGCATATCTTCTCAAAGTTCAGAAAAGGGATATGAAAATATCTTCGGTTTTGAGCAAGAGGGTGCTTATGTAATCGCTTACACAAGGTCTTCGGTGTGAGAGATTGGGGTACAATGGTCTCATTGCGATGGGCCCAGCACATGGGGCAAATCAAGTGTCAAAGCCACAAATCTGTAAAGCATATTCAGATACTTCAATTGACCCTACAGAGACCTGGGTACCCTTTGAATAAAAAGAAGGGTATTTTCAAAAAATATAAAACTTTTGGCTCATTTTCAAAAGAATCAAAAGAATACATGAAGATTTGAAAATTTCAACAAATATATATATATATATATATATATATATATATAAATTTTCTATAATTCTTTCAATCAAGTCCTCTTCATAGATTTTTGATAAATGACAAAAATACCCACCCCTTACGATAGATTTTTGTCTTTTCTTTACTTTATTCCACCCAAAAACTAGTCAGTTTGATTTTGATGATCATAATCATTTAATGAAGCTAGTTATTTAGTAATTTAGAATCCTTTTTTTTTTTTTCTGACTACCCATGCATAAAGGTATTTGAAATGGGCTCCACAAAGTCATTTGGTCTAGATTTGATCATTTCTCTTAAATGATTTATGAAAGAAAAATCTTGAAAAATGATAGATTTTTGTCATTTCTCAACAAATTTTTCAGAGAGGACCCAAATGATAGAATTGTGAAAATATTCAAATATTCGTATACTTTTTTAAAAATGAGCCAAAAGTTTTATACCTTATCTAGATATTCCCTAAAAAGAAATGCAGTGGCAGAGTTCAAAGATAACCTTATATCACACTGCATAAAAAGTAGGAGTCAATTTATAGACCCCTAAAATGGAATTTAAATAGATGTGGGTAACCTTGATTAGGTTTTGCAAGAAGCAAATGTGTATATTTTTTGGACTTTTGTGTTGTTAACAATATCTTTTATTAGAACAAAGGACAAATATAACACAGGAAAGAGGCTCAAGCGGGATACAAGATCTAAATCTCTCAAGGACCTGTTCATCGTGGCAGGGAATTTAGACGCTAATGGAATTTAAATGGATGTAGATAACCTGGATTAGGTTTTGCAAGAAGCAAATGTGTAGATATTGGGTTTTTGTATTGTTAGCATTATCTTTAATCAGAACAAAGGGCAAAATTAACACAATGCAGGTGCAAAGTGAGATACAATGTTAAATCTCTCAAGGACCTGTTCCACATCAGATGCAGTGTAAAAAAAAATTCATTTCACAAGGTCCTGAGACAATTTGTTTGCTATTAAATCTCCCCCTCCCCACATTCAAATGGACACCATTACACCAATTTGTAAAGTATGAGTTTGACTACAAACTCAGAAATAAAAATGAGTGCAAGGTCTATGGAAAAGAAAATATAAATTATAACACAACCCAACCACAGCCAATGAAGCTTGCACCAACAATAAATACTAACAAAAGACATTTCTGAGGGGGTAAAAAAAAACCTTATAACAATTCCTAAAAAACCCAACTTCAATGGAAAAAGGAAAGGTGGAGAAAATCTGAGCACTCAACATACATGTTACAAAAGCTTCAAGATGAGAAACAATAGCTATCACTTAAGAAGAGCCTCCATAGCCTCAAAGAATAGTGGTGCCATTTCTGGGTTCGGTGTCTTGATTGCACACTTGACTCCAGCGATCCCAACAACTCCAGTAAGCTCTATCAGGAATGGAATACCTCGAGGGGCCTTGGCAGACAGATACAAAACCTCCTGGTTCATATTCCTTCGCTTTGCAATGAAAAATACATTAGATGCAGCCAGACGATCAACCGTAACATCCACACTGTTGATCACAACGCTCTGTAGGTCCTTGGCAATCTCATTTGAATCAGGAAGAGATTTCCATGTCTGCAGTTAAGATTGGAAATACAACCATCAATTATCAAGGCATGTAAAACAGACATCCATCATCAATATAAAAGCACAATAGATTTAAATAGTGAGATAGATTTTTCTCTTTCCCCTGCTCGAGTTTCTAGGATAATAAAACAATCTAAAAACTTTAATAGGAATATTTAGGACACCTGGTGAGACATGCGTATAGCTATATGGTGTGGAGGGAATATATAAATATAAATGTGCTATTTTACCATTCCCCTACTAAATTTCCTAATTTAAACCTTCTTTTCTTTTCATTCTTGTAGAATGGTGAGTGGTGACTACAAGAAGCGGCTCTAGTTCTGGACACGGACCCCATCATCTGGTTGATCCGGAGGTTCTGACACCTCTGAGGATAACACTCAGACAACACCACTACTCCGCCGGAGAATGTCAACGACTTCATAAGGACTTCTGCAATGGCACATCAGCAACAAACCCAGTTGCAAGAGAGTGATTGAGATGCTCAATCGACAAGCAACTGCTCCTCCGCACCCCATGAGAGCACCCTATACAATAGGTTCAAGGAACTTAGACCTAGCATCTTTAAGGGTGACCTGGACTCAAATAATGCTGAATCTCAGGTCAGAGAAATGGAAACCATGTTCGAAGTTATGAAGTGCACTGAAGGTGATAAGGTACTGTTAGGAAGCTTTATGCTTAGAAATAGAGTTAAAGGGACACCATCAAAAGACAGTATGATGAGACAAGGACTGCCATGAATTGGGATTCATTCAAAAAGGAGCTCTATGAAAAATATTTCTCAATTCATGTTAAGTACCAAAAGAGAGTTGCTCTTTCGCCTACCAAACTTTCTAGGAATGTCCTTTTGCTCAAATAGGTTCCTCAATCTCTACATTCCACCATTAAGTTTCCTTATCAAAGTATCTTTCCCCTTTCAACTCTCCACGCGCTTCTTTTGCAACCGTTTTGATATAGTCAACCATTTGGCTCCACATTGCCATTGTTTCTCCCTCCAAATTTCATTCTCCCCCCTCGATCACTTTATGCATAAATGCTACTGTCCTTTCCCCTCTCAAGTACCCCCACCTTTTCTTTTGCAATCATGCTTTCTGAGTTGAAAAAAGTCTCTCATTTTTATTAATTCCACTCTAATAGGTAATTAATGATCCTCTCTTTCAAATGCAGAGCTCTTCGCAGTTATGCAGGATAAATCCATGTGAAATATTATACGAAGCTAATGGGGAGACCCCAAAAGGCAACAATTAAAAAATTTGACAAAGGAAGATTTAACATTTCAAAAAAATGCTCATTGTTGTACTAAAAAAATGTGAAGGTTTTTCTGAAGCTAATGGACATATACCAAAAAAAAAAATTCAAGCTAGTTCCTGACTAATCTACTCTAGCAGGGAAAATAACTCTTCATCTCTTTTGGAAGGTAAGTCACTACCTTAACCAACAAAGGGCCAAAGCCCATGAACAAATACAATCAAAATTGCACCTCAGTGGCACTCTCAATCAAAATACCATGATACCCTCCTGCCAGGATTCAATAAGGGTCATGCTGCATCCAAGCAGCACATCACAGGCAAGGCACAAGAAGAGAGGCAAAACAGCTATACAGCATATGAAAGCTTATACATCAAAACCAAAAGGAAAAGTAGCTAATATCTAAAGATTATATATTAAAAAAATACATGAACAATTTAAATGTGGCAGCCTTCTAATTCTAAAGATGCAGTATATTTGACAATGGCAACAACAACAAAAAAGATGAATGCCAAAACATGACTGCATGAGTTTAACAGAAGCCCACTTAACATCTGAAACATAAATCAAAACAAAATTAATCTAGCAGTTCATAATAACTGACTTCATCCCATGAAATAGCCTAGATCTCAAAGTCATGAAGGTGTAGGAGCATTGTTCAGGACCCCTTTTTGCACTCCTAAAGCAGTATTATATTGCCTCTGTTATTTAATGCCATTAAAAAAAACATATCAAATGGTACTAATTAAGGAAAAACACATGACTACATAGCAAAGGGTGCCACATATAACACATGACTGCACAGTAGGGCCAGAGTATAATGACTATAAGGGAAGTAAAAAGCATCAACTATATTTAACACTAAGGTTCAAATGCCAGGATTTATCAGGAGCTAATAATTCCTCCTGAACTGTACATGTTAAACCTTCTAGAGTATGCGTAAAGTAATATTGAGAATTCAAGATATGCACCAAAGAACTGAAAACAAAACTAACAACGTTCAGGAAATTGTTCTAAAAGGGAGAAAGTGGAAGGTTCAATATTTTACTTACTTCAAGAAAGTGTGCACGCTCCATTCTACCATCCTCAGCGAAGAAAACTTGCAAAGAAATCTTATCATTGAAGTACCATACGGGCTGTTGATTATTTTTCACTGCAACCTGCAAAAGTGTGCTTGGAGGTCCAGGGGAGATATTCTGGAACGTTACCATCGGCAAAAGAGTCGTTGCTGATGCACCGGGTTGCAATTGTGGAACCTAGCCAACAGAATAATGCACATTGCAAGGTAAGTTAAACGCAAGAAGAAGCCAAAATGTTCCTTATCAAGACAGAGGAATCACCTGCAGAGTTCCAGCAGCTGCAAGACCAAGTGTATTCTTGTTGAACTGAATCATGAATCCATCAAGAGGAATCTGAGAGTTATTCTCAAATAACATGCTGTAAAATATTTGACCATCACGCCGTGTAAGTTGTGCACAGATCTGTAGACCTTGGCCTGTGGATGCTGGCAGTACAATAGGTAACGGTGGTCTACGTAAACATTGTTAGAACACTATATCAGTTCTATTCATAGGTATCAAATGCACTAAAACCTAACCGGATTTCAAATTAAACTAAGGACAGCCAAATAAAGAAAATTTCAGCCATCCAAAATACTCACCCAGAAGGTGTTGCCGGCTGGTCAACAGGAACTATAGCACCATCCAGACCGATCAGATCACCCAGTAGGTCAGGTACTGGAGCAGCAGGTGCAGGGGGTGCTGGTGCTGCCTGCCTTGTTGCAGCATGTGTAACATTACTCGAGCTAGAAGGAGCTGCTGCACTGTCAACAGCATTAGCAGGCGTATCAGAGTACCCAGATTCACTCCCATCAGGGTATTCTTCATCATCTGGCCTCTGCGCTGCTGTTTTGACACGGGTCACAAATGCATCTGGAGGTTTGTGATACACAGAAGCAAGAGTAGCAATGTTTGCAAGAAGCTCATCGAGAAGTGAAGGATCGAGTTGATTTGAATCATCACTGATTACTGGCTTCTCAGCCAATACAACATCTTTAGCTGCCTGAGATACAGGTAGGAGATCAGTCATGTACAAGGGATGGTACAGCATCTTAAAAGCATCAAAAGTGCATTTCATATACCTCAGGATCAGTAGAAAGAAGGCGCCAGTAAATGTATGCACGGTCTCGCAGGTCAGGATTGTCAGTTTCTACAGTAGCATTGTTTAGAACAACCTGTCACATGCAATTCAATCATAGTAGAGTATAAAACTTCACCACCAATGTAAACGAGATTTTCAGTGAGAAAATATTTTTTTTTTAAATCTTAGCAAGAGACAACTTCAGTGTAACTAGTCCTATCATGCAACAAGTTTAGAATAGGGGCGGACCTAAGTGTAACAATGCAGGTGCGACCGTGAGATTCGAGAAACTCCTTAAATAATACCTTAAAATTATATTTTATTATTTGACTTCTTCAATTGACCATTGCCCGCACCACACAAATGAAAAATCTCGGGTCCGCCATTGGTTTTGACCTTTAGGTATAAGTACTTGGTACAGCAAGCTAATGACGAGTCATGTACTGTTCTACAAGCTCCATTTCCATGCCTGCATTCATTTTCATTGATCCAGACTGGTGACCTGATTGTTTTCACCATAGATGGAGGATGCCCCCAGAAAAACCATGTTCACTGGTCTTCCCCTACACCATTTTTGTGTCACTTCTTAACAAACCAATTTCCACTATCACAAGATCAGCATATTTCAATCTAAAAGATCATTAGGTCATTAGCTTTTCTGTAGTGAGACCCCCCAGATCAGCAGTAATCCTATGTTCATTGGCCTTACTCTACACCATTGTTGTATCACACTTCTAAACCAACCAATTTCCACTATCACAATGTCAGCATCTTTCAATCTAAAAGATCATTGGGTCATTACCTTTTCTGCACCAGATCAGCAGTATGGTTCAGTCTCATGCATGGTAGGAGGCTAGGAGCCATTATTTCTTTAATAAATAGCTTCACATCCAAACAGCATTAATCAACCAATCATGGGCTCACCGGGCTTGAATAATATCAGCCCTCTTAGTCAACATAAAACCCACAATCCTGTCTTCGAGGAATATATTATATGATGCCCGGATACGGGCATGGATACAGTAGGGACACGCAACGGACACGACAGGGACACGAATTTTACACATAAGAAGTTAAGTGTCAGATACGATACGACACGATACGTTGCCCATTTTGAAGTATCCGTGCATCATATATATATCCACTGTCAAAAATAGAATGGAATATTGGACTGACTTTGCTATATTCATTTGCTTTCAACAATAAATTGTAAATAATAATAACTTGCGAAAACATGAAAACTCAACTGCAAGAGAAGAATAAAGCAATAGTGGATCATGTGAGTGATAATTGGAGAGCTTGATGACAAGTAGAAAGTAGGTCTAATGGGAACAACATAAAGTACGTAGAGGCAAGAGATGGTCCGCCGGAGTGGATATCAAATGCAAGAAACTGCATTATCTTATTTTATTTAATTTATTTATTTATTTATTTTATTTTTATTTTTATTTTTTTTGAGGAAGCTATTGGGGAAAAGAAAAATGGGTTGATAACAGAATTCTCGTGGCAGTGGTAAAAACCCTCTTCCCTCTGGTCAGCCAGTTATCAGTATGTCAAGAAGGAAATTTTACCTTGACCGGATGTACAAAGAGACGCTCTCAGGGAGAGGCTTCTACGAAATAGGGGTGAGAGATGTCACAACTGGGTGAATGATAGACAGAAGTTTACAGTGGGATGGACTAGAAAAGATGTCGGTAAGGAGGGGAGGTAAGAGCATTTAGATTTTAGCCATATGCCAGTACAATACCAGATCAGTATAAAAGGGCATCATCAAAGTGATAATACAGCAAAGTCAATGAGAGATGATGACATTGATAATAATGAAAGTAGTAATATAGGACCTGAATCATCTGCTGTGGGCCTTCAGTAGGCTTCTTAAGAAACAACTTGACAGTAGCAGTCAGTAATTGCAATTGGACTAGGGCAGGCTCCTCTGGAAAACTCTCCAAGAAGCTTTCAAGGAGTTCATCAGCATTATCAATCCGTTCTGCATATTCACCAATTATCCAGATCATTGACGCCTGCAGCAATCAAAGCATCTTGTTAAACATATGGAAATAGACTGCAGATGGTACTGAAACTGAACTCAAGTTGAGCTATTTTTAACATAATAATTAAAGAATACCTTAGCCTCAGGCTCATCTAAAGTATCCAAACTCTCACAGAGAGTTGCAATGATGGATTCATAGCTGCAGAATAAGAAGGCTACACAAAATAAGCTTCAAACGGGATAAAAAGGGCAGCAGTGGAACTATCCATGTGCCAATTTAAAGCACCAAAAGGTTCAAGACTCACGTGTTAGGATATCGCCTGAAAATATCCTTGATGACTATAATAGCCTCCTGGACAACATAGTTTACTTTTATCTTTATCAGCTCTAGCAACACACTAATGCACCGCTCAGCTGCCCTTTCTAACTTGATAGCACAGCGGCCAATGGCACGGACAGCTTTTCTAACAAAATCTACATCAACTTCTGTGGCATACTCTTTGAACTCCAATAGAACCTGAAAAAAGATAACTTTAGTACTCCAAAAAGTGTAAGATCCTATTGCCAAAGAAAACAGAGAGGGATATCAGATTGATGCACAGGATCTACATCATTTGCATTATCCACATATGGGATAAAAACAGCAAACAACAATATAAAAAAAATCCAAATCTCCTTCACATAATCACTGTGGATTAAGTAGATAATTGGCAAGTCCTGACCGATCAAAAAATCATAATAATCTGCAAGTCCTGTGCTGGTAGCTCAGCTGGTAAAGGGACATTAAAAGTCTTCCAAAGGGATGCAGGATACCCTGGTTTGAGCCCCTGTTGGAAGAGGGACATACCGACCATTTAGTACCTTAAAAATGGGGAAGATCAGAATGGGTTTAGAATAACCAAAAGAAGATGTGCAAAATCAGAAGCATTTCTGCAGATAAACTAATTTGAGATCATTTGAACCTTCCAATCATCCTAGAAGAGAGAGAGAGAGAGAGAGAGAGAATAAATTCTTTAATAATTATTTTCTCCTTTACCACCCAAATTCCTTGCACCTAAGGATATAACTGAAAGATCCTAGCAATTTATATCCCTAAATCCTCTCATCTCCTCCTCTCCTGCTCTAGACTCCTCTCTGGAGTATACAACTTGAAGGATGCAAAGATGTATAACATTCCAACTCATCATCAGCAAGAACGCAGTGAGAAAGATGATACATCACCAATTGAGAATCTTTATTCAAGTAGTAGTCACTTACTAGAGCATTTGTCTGCATTCAAACTCTACAAAATCTAGAAACATGATCACAAAAGTACTATCACTGCATGAAAGGTTCTCCCAGAAGAAAACTTGAGCCCCCAAGATGACTGGAACCAAATATTATAATTGGTATCTCATTGGGATCATCATCATCATCATCAAAGCCTCGTCCCAACTATGTTGGGGTTGGCTACATGAATTCTATTTTCCCATTCCAATCTATCTTGAGCCAAATCCTCAGAAAAGTTGCACTTCTTTAGATTTATTTTTACTGCCTCCATCCACGTCCACTTCGGCCTACTGCTTCCCCTTGGTGGGTTATCAACCTACATAGCCAAACTTTTCCTTATCGGCGTCGTTGCCGTCCTGCGTTGTACATGCCCAACCTTCTCAAATGGGTTTCTCTAATTCTATCCCTTATTGATGCTACCCCTAAATGCTCTCAAAATCGCTCATTTCTAATTTTATCCTTCCTAGTTTTACCACACATCCACCTCAACATTGTCATCTCTGCTACATCTATTTTACCACACATCCACCTCAACATTGTCATCTCTGCTACATCTGTTTTGTGCATATGTTGCTTCATGAATCATGATTGACCAACGTTCTACTCCATAGATCATAGCTTGGTCTAATCATTGTCCCATAAAATTTCCCCTTCAATCTTGTAGGCATTCGTTAGTCACAAAGCACTCCAAAAGCAAGTCTCTACTTCAACCATCCTGTTTTTATCATATGTTCGACATCTTCATCAACCTCCATATCTTTGCTAATTATTGAGCCAAGGTAACAAAATGAATCTATGTGGTATTGTGGTATCCCATGCGCTTCAATTCTCACAGTAGTTTCAGCTCTTTGTAAATGCACACTAAAGTTGCAATCCATATATTCCATCTTTGTACGACTTATTTTAAAGACTTTAAATTCCAAAGCCTCCCGTCATCTCTTGAATTTTGCATTCACACCATCTCTTGATTCCTCCACCAACACTATATCATTTGCAAACAACATACACCAAGGTACCTCCTCTTGAATATGAACAGTTAACTTATCCATAATCAATGCAAAGAGCTAGGGGCTTAGGGCTGACCCCTGCTACAAACCTATAGTCACTGGGAACTCACAAATCTCTCCACAAGTAATTCTCACACTCATTATCGCTCCTTCATACGTGTCTTTAATAAGTTCAATATAACCTCTTGGAACATTCCTTTTATTTAAAACTCATCAAATTAAATCTCTAGGTACCCTGTCATAAGTTTTTTCTAGATCAATGAAGACTATATGCAGATTTTTCCTGTTCGCTCTATATTTTTCCATTAATTGCCTAAGTGAGAAGATAGCTTCCATATAAAACCAAATTGATTTTCAGATATCTTGGTCTTTTGTCTAAGCCTTTGCTCCATTACTCTCTCATAACTGATAGTATGACTCATAAGCTTAATCCCATGGTTTTTGTATATCTCACTGCTGGAAAAAATATGCTCTACTAACAAAGTATCCTCTCTCGTTCTTATGTATCCTACATAGTTTTCATTAAAAGTTTGCTAAAATATTCCCTCCACCTTTCTTTGATATCGTTGACCTTCACCAAAACCTTTTGGTCATTGCTTTTAATACATTTGACATGGTCTAAGTCTCTACTCTTCCTTTCCCTAACTTTTTCAAGCTTAAAAATATCCTTCTCCCCTTCTCTTGTTCCCAACCTATTATATAGGTCATCATACACTTTGAACTTTGCATCACTCGCAACTTTAGCTTCTTTCTTTGCATTCTTACATATTTCATAGTTTTCTATATTCCTAATCCCTTGCCAAACAATATAACGTCTTTTCTCTCGAACAGATTTTTGAACCTCTACACTCCATCACCAGGCTTCATTATTATAGTTTCTTTTCCCTTTTGACTCTCCAAGCACCTCTTTAGCAACCTTCCTAATACAATTAGTCATTTGATTCCACATCGTTGTAGTTTCTCCCTCAAAATTCCATTCTCCCTCATCTATCACTTTATCCTTAAATAATGTTGCTCTTTCTCCTTTCAAATCCCTCCAACTTGTTTTAGTGCACATTTTATTTACTGCCCCTCTCTTTCTACTTCTAATGCAAATATCTAAAACTACTTGCCTATGTTGTGTGGTCAAACTCTCTCCTAGAACAACCTTACAGTCTTAACAAGCTATATGACAAGGTCAAATGCTAATGCAAAATCCAAGATAGTGTCTCCTGACTCATTCTTTTCTCCAAGTCCTTGTCCTCCATGTACTCCCTCAGGCCCTCCATTATCCTCTCCTACATGCCCATTTAAGTCCCCTTCTAGGAAAATCTTCACTGGTTGGGATTTCTCGTAGTAAAACATTCATATCCTCCCAAAATTGTCTTTTGACACGATCAACTATTTTTGTTTGGGGAGCATAATTCTATCATCCAACCTCTTTACCCCCACAACTTTCTCTTTCAAATCCTTATCTACAACTATACCCACTCCATTTCTTGTATTGCTCTTTCCCACATAAAAAAGTATATAACCATTAATGAGCTCCTTAGCTTTATCGCATTTCCACTTTGTTTCCTGTAGACAGGCTTCACTAACTCTTCTTCTTTTCATGACCTCAACCAACTTCATGCCCTTTCTTGTCAAGGTTTCTATATTCCAAGTGGTAAGTCGAATCTTCCTCGTCTTTTGGACTAACTTCTTTAGTCGCGCTCGTCAAGAATGGTGCAATAGCCCTTGCCTACTACTTTCCACTGCAACCACGCGGCGCTGTGTTGCGTCGCTTAAAGCGGGGAATGCCCTAACATGATCTCAAAACTTTCTTATCTCAGAATTCATGTTTGAGTTGTGAAAAAGTTTTACGTTGGCTATCAACCTACCTAACGCAACCCCTCGAGACCGACAGTAAAAACCGGAGTTCTCATCGGGATCACCATTCAAAAAAAATTTGGTGCTCCATGCTCAACCCTTATTGACTCTTTCATCTCATTCCATAGCCAACCATACATACTTACAAATTACAATCATCTCTCTCTATCTCTCTCTAAAGCTACCCTTCTCTGCAAACCCCAGCAGCCATTTGAGACCATGGTTTAAAAGGCGGACTTGGGAACCGACTCGGCTAGGGCTGAGTCAACTCGCCCTACTCATGCGAGTCTCACGGGACACGGCCGAGTCGGGTTCAATCCCAAAAAATGTTTAAAAACAGAGTAAAAAAAAAAACAAGGAGAACCCCATCTTTTGGAAGTCACTCCCAACTCCCAGATTCTGAAAATAGAAAAGGGGGGAAGCCCAGAAGGAAGAGGGGGAGAGGGGAGATGAAGATAAACTGGGAGAGAAGAAGAAGAGCCCAGCATACAGCAACAGCCAACGGCATACAGCACATAGTAACAGAACAGCACAGCAGAACAGCAACAACACAGCAAACTTTTTGTTTTACTTAAGCAATGCCTCCCCTCCCTCCTCTCTCCAGTCTCCACTGCCGAGAGACTGCATATTTGCCTTCTGTTTAGGTCTCCTTCTCCAGCTTTTTGTTCTTTTTTTTTTTTTTCTGTCTTCAAAAGGGTGTCATGACTCATGAGATAAAGATGAAAAAAGTGAGTAGGCAGCACTGCATCAACAAGTGGGTTGGCAAGTCAACAACTTTTGACGGCTACATGCCTAACACTACAGCATAGGAATAGGTAGTAACAGTAACTTTTGGCAGGCAGCAACTTTTGGCAGGCAGACCTATAGCAGCAGTGTAGCACAGCTACAACATACCACAGCTTTCAACAGCAAAACTTTTGGCAGGCAGCTACAACTACAACAGGTATGCTTCTTTTCTTCTTTTTTTTCCAGTGATGCCCCCTCTCTCCCCTCACCCTCTTCTTCTCTCTTCATTTTCTCTTCTTTTTTTATTCAATGTTTCAAACTGAGTCTGTGTGGTCTCTTCCCCAACTCGGGCGAGTCCAAATCCCACTTCCCCGATACAGAGTAGGTCCAACCCGACTCAGTAGGTGCCGAGTCTAAGTCGACTCGGCCTCGGCCGATTTTTTAACCGTGTTTGAGACCTCCAATCATGATAATTTAAATATTATTCCTGATCCTCCTAGATTCTTCAGCTTACAAATCTCATGCCACTAGATTTTCGAAAAGACCTCCAAGACAATGAGATTGAGTCCTTGAAAGATAATTTTTTTCATAGAGTTTCGACTCTGGATAGCTAGAGAGATTATCGGGTTTGAGCGCTGGACCAAAATGAAATAATTTTTTTCATAGGGTTTCTACTCTGGATAGCCAGAGAGACTAACGAGTTTGAACGCTGGACCAAAATGGTAGAGCTCTCTGTAGAATCATTTTATAACAAGTTAGTCAGCAATGGAGTTGCATCTAGATGTTTTGCATACTCATGGAAGGGGAGGGCACCTCCGAAGGTCCCTGCTTTTTGTTGGACAGCAATCTTGAACAAGATCTTAACAGGAAGTGTGTATTCTGTCTATGGGCGGTTGATGACATCCCTCACTTGTTCTTAAACTGCCCATGGGCAAAGTTGGTCTGGACTCACTATTTCCAACTATGGAGCACGATGGTGATTGATCTATTAAAGTTTTGAAGGAAAGTCGGTGCTTTGGATATCCTTCTAAAATAGGATCTATATTATAGAATAATACTTTGTAGTTGTTATGTGGTCAGTTGTGCTAGAAAGAAATGGGACTTTTCAAAATTTGTCAGGCCCTGCAAAATGTTGCAACTAGGGCTCATCTTTGATTTTTTTATAGGGAATTTCAACCAAAGAGTTTGTAGGAGTCTCCTCATCTGATACTTGGAGAAACAGCTAGAATGGTGATGCTAAGCTCTTTTTCTTTCTTTTTTTCTTTTTTGAGCTTTCTCTAGTATGTAAGCTTTTATTCGACTTTCCACTATTGTATTCCATAGTATCTATTGTTTATTTAATATAGAAATCAGTAATCAATTCGGGTATAAAAAGGGAAACAATGTAGATAATAGATGAACAAACAAATTGAACAAGTGGTGCTCCAATTGTTAGTTGTTGCTTCATCAATAAGGGTTTCTAAAAAGCCAGCCACATGATAAATATCTTAGTTAATGGAGTTTTGCTTATGGTGTTAGGTCATTAATGCATCTCCAACATCTATTTTTATATAAATGAAGGAAAACAAGTGAACAATAGACTACCTATGGATCAAAGCAAGATCTAGTAAGAAACTATCTAGTAACGCATGACGTGTGTGAACCAACATTTTGAAAATAAGAAACAAGAAATTGCGTACCTGATCTATGTTCCGGTCGGAAGCAAGTTTAATCATAATCTCTAACTTTTCCATCTTCACATAGATTGGATCATTGTACTTGCAGAAGAAAACCTGAAACGGATATCACAGGTATGAGAACAAAGTTAATATGTGAACCCTATAACCGATAATAAGTAAAACTAATCCAGAATTCAAGATATGCTAATAAATATTACCTTAATTTCGTGTGCAAGAATTGTAGGCCGCCGTTGAACAATAAGGTTGATGTTTCTCAATGCAACATATTGTATCTCAGGTTCAGCAGAAAGTAGGGTTACCAGTGGCGGAGCCATTTTCTTGCAAAGATTCCTGACCACATCAGTACTACTGATGAGTTCCATCTGTAGAAGGATCATCTGCAAAAACCAATTAAAGGCATGATAATAAGCACCAAGGGCATAATAAGGAAGTTTGAAAACGGGATAACTTTTTGTCTTTTTTTTTTTGAATGGCTACTTTGATTAATGAAAGAAGGCAGTACAAGAGATAAGTACCGACAAGCTAAAACAAACAGGATAACTTACAGATGCTGAATCGACAAATAAAGAGTTCAAGTTTAGTAGGAAATGACAAGATCAATATATTCACTAGCCTGACTTCAAGGCTAGGGATCAACAATGGGAACCACCAGAAGAGTGGTTCCGATTAGGCAATTACAGTCATACAAGAATAGTCACTGAGAACTCGAGGAAACATAGGGAAAAATATTGTAATCTTTCACTTTTCAGAAAGCGTAAAGATATTCTTTCAACACACAAGATATTGTTAGCAATTTTGAGGTGTGAGGTTCTAGTTTCATTACTATTTACAATGCTCCAGGGTGAATCTGGGGTTATTCATACACTCGATATGTTGCTCACATCACTGTCAGGATCATGCAGACATTCCAGAGTGGGTTCCAAAATAACTCAAAGAGAGGAAACAAGCATGTACCTGCCTGTTGAGAGGAAGGATCAGACCTACTAAATATTTATCTAGGCTTCACATGGTGTATTTAGTAAGAAATAGAATTAACTGTCACAATCGTTGGCTGTCTCCTGGAAGTCTGTCCTAAAATAGAATACAGAGTTGTTGAGATCATATGGTGCAGTTAAACAGGAACTACTTGTACGACACTAAAAACTATCCAATTCCAAGAACTCAACCCCAATAAGTTACATGGTCAAACAAGAAAACCTGATGTGTATCTCCCATTTCACCAGTCTGTCTGCGTCCCTTCAGACCTTCTAGGAACTTGGGAGAAGGATACGATGGAACCGGCGAGGAGGTCCTTAAGCTCATACAAGTAATCGGTGAAAGTAATTGGTGAAAGAGAAAAAGAATAATAGAACTGACAAGTTTACCTTGACAGCTGAAAGTACAACTGCACAATTTGCATGCTGAAGACGTGGAGTAACTCGTTCTACGATGTTTTCAGCTTCACGGGCATCAGCTGCCTTGTACTTGGAAAGAGCATCCAAGATGAAAACTTGACCCCATCTGCAGAACATTATATCATATCGGTATTCAAAGCAAATGAAAAATATATTAAAAGAAGAAACAAAACACAATTGAGAAGATCTACCAAGGTTCACTTGGGTTGATGTTGAGTTCTGTATTTCAAGCACTTCTGCCTATATAATTTGTTTGTATTTTAATGGACTAATCTGTCACTATTTCAAATAGTAATAATAGTAATAAATAACCAAAATAATGTGCTCAATGCAAGTTTATCCCTGTCAATGACACAGCTTTTTTGGCACACAATTTGGGCAAAAAAATCAAATGACAATCTCTCTGTACAAAAGCAAATGAAGATGTAAGGAATTATTATACTTGGAAGATCTACACTGTCGATATGCAAACAACAGAAACATGGAATATCAGTAGTACAGAAGATAAAATTAGTTATCTAAGAAACCAGAAAAAAAAAAAAAAAAAAAATTGAATGGGTATCTAAGCAACCAAGTATATTGTCGATCTCACAGAAAAAAGCATATGCACCAAGTAATGAAGTAAATACTGTCTTAAACTTACTCGGTGCACTCATTCAAAGCTGTTAGGAGCTTTGTAAGTGTATTGCTGGTGATTTCAAAAATTGGTCTACTGCTATTTTCTTGGATCTCAGCAAGTGCTGCCACCGCATTCGCTACTACCATTGGGTTGTTGTCAGAAATCAAATCCTTCAGAGCGTCTAGAAATCCTCTATCTTCCACGAGTTCCGCATTTATGTCATACAATTTAGCAACACAAATAGAGGCTGTTTTTCTCACATAAGGATCATCATCCTGTCAGCCAATACAGTAATAAGAGAAAAACATAATAAACACATAATAAACCAGAAGCACAATTAAAATGCTTGACTAATTATGTAAATTGAGCATACACATTCAAGCAAGACCTATTCGTGACAATGTAAAAATAAATTATCATAAATGAATGGTAACGGATTTTGACAAGTGGCAATGTACAAAAGATCTAAAAATATTAGCAATAAACAAATAATTATTATGATAAATATGAATGTAGAACAGTCCCTCAAAAGACAAAAGGAAGGAACAAGGTCATTTGGCATAAAGTAACCTTGAGACATCTCTGAAGAGGATCACATAAATATTCAGTGATTTTATCGACACGGATGCACCCCATAGTCCTAACAGCCAAAGCACGAATCAAGGGATTGGGATCCTGCGAGTCCTGCAAAGAGAGATAGGTCTTATAACTCAATATCGCCACAGAGTAACACAACAAAAATGGTGTATTGCAGCAAAAGGCAAAATGAAGATATTGAAAATACTATCCATGTTAAAATCATGTCTCAATAAAATTCAGCAATAATTATATATATATGGGAGGTGCTCCTGTGAGAGCATCTCTCACCTTACTATGAGGGATATATATATATAGGGGTGGGGGCCCTCACATTTAAGTTGTTGGCATTGGAATATATATATATATATATATATATGTATCCCTCATAGTATGGTGAGAGCGAGAGAGCACCTCCCATATATATATATATATAAAGCCAGAAGCCACTACCCTACAGATAAGGTTCTGAATTCTGATAACAAAGAACAATAAGCTATCTATTTAAGAGTATGGTGAATGCAAAAGCTAAAATGAAGAAAGTGGCATAAAACCTCTATATGGTGAATGCAAAAGCTAAAATGAAGAAAGTGGCATAAAACCTCTATATGGGTAAAGATCACGGTACAAATGGAAACTATCCCGATTCCGTTGAATAAGGGTCACACTAGAAGAAACAACTACCGAAGGTCCAACTGAATGACGAACGCTTTTTTTATTTATTTATTGGTAAATGATGAAGATCTTTCCACTACCAAGTATCTGCCTCTTTTGTAAAGAAGCAAAATAGCATTACTTCATATATATATATATATATATTTTAAATTTACTTCATATATATAAGATCATGAGCAAAGTAAAAATAGTATAGCATCAAGGAGCAGATCGTTCCAGCAAAGCAAATTTGGAGAATCAACTGCTAGGAAAGCAAGGTCGTCAGCAACCAGATTGCATTGAGAGTTAAAGGGACCCTGATAATGAAATTGTATCTATCTTTCTACAATTGCAATTGTTCTGATGAACAATTTGTATTTTTTCTTCTTACATGATATGTAGATAATAACGTCTGTAGGAGCATATGCATGCTTAAGTCATCATGATTATATCAATTTCCAAAAAAATTATTTAGAAAAAAGAAACTAAGTGTCTTCCCCGCAAGAAGAATACAAAGAAGGACCTGACCATTTGAGTGCCATTTTGCAGAAGATTGTCACATACCTTCAATTTTACCTATAACTATTGAACAGAACTTTAATCCTAAGATTCAAGAAGTAATCTACTACTAACCAGAACTTTCAATACTCAAATCCAAAAAGTGTCTCAATGTAAATATAAATAAATAAAAAAGTGTATGTCTATGTTCAATACAAATTGATACAAATTGAGCACGTTTATTATCGTCATTATAGCCTTCATACACTTCCCTTCCTTTCTTTTCCTCTTTTTTTTTTTTTTTTTTTTCTTTTTTTTTTAACATTAACATGACTCAAACTGCAACCTCATGGTTCTGAGCTTCCAACCATGCTATGGGTTCTTTTCACTTTCCTACACAACTTTTGAAATATTGATCAGCAATCTAGCACAGACCATTTATGAAGAGTGATTGGGGAAAAAGAATCATATAAATGAAAGCACAGACTATGTTTTCCAATAAGAGATACCAGAAGGATAACATATAACTGCATGAAATTTACCTAAATGCTCTTACCTTCACAAATGTATTAACAGCAAGTATAGCCAGGTCAGGTTGGCTTTTAGCATAGTTTATAAGGTATAAGTAGACAAGCTTCTTCAGTTCCAGATTCTCAGTTTGCATGCAGTTCACAACATCAGTGAACAATGATGAAACATCCTTTCCAACCGTCATTGCAGCAATTACCTTCTTCACAGCATCTTTTCTCTTATCCTGCAAGGCATTTCAACGAGTTCATGCTACAGTCAACCAGTAAGAAAAACACATCAGACATAATCAGTGGAACTGTAGAAGAATAATTCTAACAATTCAACAGCTTTCCATCGTACAGTCATCCAAACAAAAATCAATTCTTAAGACCAAATTAATGAAGTTTCTATCTCTATTTATGAATTAACAAGTATCTGTATTGCTACATTCTAAAGGAAAGCATACAAAAAACACGACTAGTGGCAACCTCAACATTCAACAATGTTTTGCCCAAAAATCAATAAAATCAGTCAAGGAGAGGAAAATGTCGTCTTAGATTTAGATTTCAGAAGCAAGAGTGCAGGCAAAACCACATTAAGACTAATACTAAAAAGAAAGGCTTTATTTTATGACCACACACACCTCCTCCAAAAAAAATTATATCCCTTCCGCCAGAAGAAAAGCGGGAAATAAATTGGCTATACTAATAATAAAATGGACAGAAGGCCTGCACACTTTCTTCTACAGCCCGCTTGCAGGTGTTGTAAGTCTTAGAAAATTGCATAAGCTATATTTATGAGCAATAAAGAAAGCTGCTAGCTTTTCAAAACATTACTAGAGCATATTCATAAATCTTCTCTAAATTGAGAAAAGAGCAATCGCAACAAAAAGATTTCACTACCTAGCACAACTACCCTAAGTTTGCAAACAATGGGTGTCCCAGATGTACCCAGCTACAGAAAATTACACAAGCTGAAAGTTTATCAGCAGAATGGAATTTTTTTTTCTCCACCCTCAAGTCTCTCCACCTCAGCATCAATAACCAGAACACTTCATCTCATAATGAACCATTACAGGATATCAATTTGATAGGAAAAATCAACCAGCCCGCCGGCCCTTCCTTCCTTTCACAAACATCCAAATATGCACCTAAGCAGTAGATACTTAGCCACTAATTCATCCAAATAGCATTATCCACAAATAAGCAACTCATGGCCTGATTAGAATTCCCACTTTCCAATACCGGTTAAAAAACAAAAAACAGTGTCCTTCGAAGAGCAATCATATTTCCTACAAATCCAAATGTCTTCTCCATTGAAAACGAACTGTTGGTTTCCTGCATGTTCTTTCAATCCATAAAATCTCACAGAATTAAACAGATCATCCAAAAGTGGGTGCTTTCCAACAGCACCACCCCTCCACGGAAAAACTGCCAAATTAGGGTTACGATAAAAAGCACGCTTCCAAAAGATCGCCCCTCCTCGCCATACATCAATCTCATCGAATTCCAAATCAGATGCAGTAAAAAAAGATCACAGCAAACAAAAACGCAACAACGAAATCACGCAGTAATCGTCAAGAAAACATAAAAGCGGCAACAGATCTGGTGAGATCAGAGGAAATGGTGAAGAAACATATGGATCGAAGGATAGATCTGATGATACCTTGTACTGGGAATTGAGCTCGTCTTTGAGCTCTGGGATTTCTCCTTTCTTGGTGGTGGAGAAGTACTTCGAGTCATGGCCGCTCATCTTCGCTCGAAGGAAACGCTTTCTCCTTCTTCTTCTCCTTCTTCTTTCGTTCTCTCTTTGCGTCGAACGAAGACGAAGAGGAAGACCCACGAATGTTTTCAAAGCCCAACAAATGCAGTCGAGCGGATTATGTTGTGCGTTTTACACTGAAATGGGATTTATATTAACATCACTGCCAATGGCACTGGGATTGCAGTAGTCTTTTGGATCGTAAGAACTGGGCCGGGCATGCACCCAAGGGTCCGTTTGCGTGGCAAGTTTTTCATAGAAAAAATGAGGATGGCAAAAATTAAATTATGCGCTACAAAATATATATATATATATTTGATACGGCTGATTGTAGAATCAATTTTCTACCACACATATACAAACATGCCCTTAACTTGGTAATTTAAGTCTAAAAGCTTATCCGCGTGAACTAATTTTAGGCCCATAAAGGGTCTATTTATTTGCATTAAATTACAGAGGAACTGAATGCATGGATTCATATCATGATCATAAGTTGCTAAAAATGAACACTCGAGGTGACCATCACATACCCTCCCCTTTTTATAGAAAGTGAATAGAGGGGAGAGGGACAATGAAAATTCAGCTATCACCGTAGCGACTCCAAATAGAAACAGTGATATGTTGTTTTACCCAATCCAAATTTGCCAACTATGCAAAAGTTTATGACAACTAATGTACGCTCTCAATTGCTTTTTTAGAATAAGAAATTCAAGGAATAGATTTTACGCAGTGGCGTATTTTGATCGGGTGAAACAGTATCTACTTGTTTCATAAAAACAAGGGATCCAAACTCCACCGTAGCAATACAAATCTTAGTAAAGTAGTCACCCAGCCACCCTATATATGGCATGTCTACTCACATTAAATTCAATTTTATGCGGGAAGCCCCGTACTGATCCTAAGCATCCCTCAGTTGATGATGCTAATTATCTCTCTTTCGATGATCTTGGTTTCCATCCTCCAAACTTAATCCAAGGTCCCAATACCATGACTAAAAATGTTGACGTCCATTTTTGTGCTCCTCTGACTGATAAGAAGCATTTGCTTTGGGTTCTTCAATGCAATACACTCTTTTCCGTAAACAAAAAAGAAAAAAGAAAGGAGTAGTCATCCTATCTAAATTACCTTTTATCTTTTATCCTTTGCCCCGTAATATTCTGTGACACCCCGGAGTCCCACATTAGTTATAGAAATGAAAGTGAATGAGATTATATGTAGAGCCTATACCCTTACCTTGCATGAGGTCTTTTGGTGGGTTGAAGCCCACCAAAATTAAAACCATGAGACCCGTGTAGGGTGAGGCGTTACAAATGGTACGCTACTGCCTGGAGTCCCACATCTGAGCGACTTATGGAGCTCCATACGTATTAAATCCTTATATATGTATAATAATGCAAACGAATGAGATCTGCGTTTCTCTCTAGAAATGTTTAAGCTGAAAAACTAGGGCCGGATGGTGATAAGTCAAGTAAGCACTTGATTGTAGTTGTTCAACTTGCATAATGACCTGTTGAGTTGAGTTGACTCGCCATGACTCCAAGGAGTAAAAATGAGTTTTAGAATTGTGGTCTCTTGTATTTAATCTCTATATATATATAATCCCATAAAAGCTATTGTCTTTTTTTTTCCACTTTATTAGTAATAACCTTAAAAGCGACAGTTGATCTGCAGTCTACAACAAATATAAAATCTTAACTAAACAAGTTGGATCTGGGCCCAGGGCCAGCCTTTGCACTTCTTTTCAAAGGATTGAGTCATTTCAGTTCTCGTTCTGAACTCACCCAAATCAGAGCGAGCTAAATCCATGCAACTATATCGCCAAGTTGAACGAGTCTGATCATTTCAGATACAATCTCACTCTGATTCTGTGTAGGTGCATTCAGCTCACATAGCCAGGCCAGGCCTTTCAGCTCACATAGCTAGGCCAGATACGATGGACCAATAAAGGATATGAATCATGATTAGCAGAACCATCAGGTGGTGACTAAACTCATAAGAAGAATACAGCCACAATTCATTATTCCACCTAAAACTGCCTGGGATCATAAGCCACAGACCACCATATATTTATATAAAATGAGAGTTTGAGGTGTGTTTCAGAAGATCTTAAGACTGTAATGCCATGGGTTGCATCTTGCTTAAAGGCAACTATGTGCCATTTCTTCAGGGAGAAAATAAGTTTGGTTCTTGTCCTTTTATCAGTGAGTGATGTCATTGGACCTTCTTTCGGTTTTGGTTGATAGTTAAGCAATCGTGGTCATTGTAAATCCAATAATGAACTTTTACTAGATGTGGTTCTTAAGATTGCATGTCAAATAACATAAAAGAGAGTTCAACAACATAAGCCAAAATGACGTTGTACTCAATTGGTTAATGGGCCCGGACTAACTTAGGCTCCAATCCAAATGGGACTGACCTTCTTAATGGGATAGTTCGAAAACCCAGTATTGGTTAGTGGGATCCAAAATGGATATGAATCTGGACTCCTGTGGCCCTTCGACAATCTAATGATTCACACTTTTAATTGGGCCATCTTTTTCTCGTAATTGGGTTGCCCATGGTCATGCCCAGGCCAAGCCTTCAATTTGCTGAATTTGGGCTGTGGTGTTAGGCCATAGACAGGCGCAGGCTATTTAACTGTATGCTAGTAAAGGCTATCTGGGATCAAAGGCCCCATTGTATGCATTGCTTGGCTAACATGTGAGATATGAATGAAATCTATGTTCAGCAAATGAGTTGGGCGAAGGGCTAGCCTTCTAAGTTAGTCTTGGGGGTTATAGTTGTTTTAACTTCTGCATTTGTATTTGTATTGACTTTGATTGAAATTAACTAAATGTTGAGATGGCCGAGTTGGTCTAAGGCGCCAGATTAAGGTTCTGGTCCGAAAGGGCGTGGGTTCAAATCCCACTCTCAACATATTACTATTTTTTTAATTATTCCCTTCCCTTTTCATACTCTAATACCACCTGCCAAAAAAATTAAATAAACTCCTCCATCTTTTAACCCTTTTTTTTTTCCATACCTTTCTTTCAAATCCCATTCTCAATCAGAATTTTACCACATCCTTCTATTATATTATTTTATCAAATTCCACTATCAGGAAAAATTAACTAAATTACTCCATCCTTTTCAAATTTTTAGAGACATAATCTATTAACCCATTATTTTTTGTTAATTAGCTTTCTTTCAATCTCATTCTCAACCCGAATTTTACCACATCCTTCTATTATATTATTTTATCTTTATTTTTTCTGGGGGTAAGGATATTGGTTTATCTTCAATTTTTTTCCTAGATGCCACCCTCTATAAAAAGATCTCCTTAGTCATACCACTAACAACAAAGATTCACTTTCATTAGGGGTTGTTTGGCAAATTCACATGTAATAGGAAAGGTCCACATGTGTATATGAGTCATTTTCACATGCAATTGAGTTACCTGTGAAACACATTATATTGTTTATCATTTCCACACATCTTCACATGTGAATATGAGTGCATCCAACGGTTCACCATTTTCACAAATCATTCATCACTTTTTACAAATTTATTAAATATATAAGATAAATAAAGACACGAGACTCGGCCCCCTTGCTCTTTTTGGTATTTAAAAGAGAATAAATGGTTCGAATCAAGAAAATAGGGTCCACAAAATTCAAAATTACAAATCGAATAATCTGAACTTTTTTGCAGATATCTCCAAATTTAAGACAAATCAACGGCTTAAATTTGGATCCATGGTTGTTTTAATCTTTTACAGAGGACGGACGGTTCAAGTCATCAAAAATTTAAAAAAATAAAACATATTAGAAATTAAGCACAGTTTTAGGCATGTGTTATACATGTGTTTAATCCAATGATAGCTTCTTATTTTTTCTATAAATATCTCATATTCTATAATGAATTGGGGTGTAAAATTTGACTCCCCACCGGGCTGTAATTGGACTTCTAAAGACTTCTAAAGATGATTAACAGTTAGATCATGAAAATGAGGCCCACAGAAAAAATAATAATGGCTAATTTTTGCTTATGGTTCTTTTTTAAGTAGATATCTCAGAAATTATTATAAATCAACTACTAAAAATTGTTACCATAGCCATTTTTTCATCTTTTGTAGAAGCCGCTTGAAGGTTCATATTGACATATGGGGGCACACAAAAGTGTATAATTTCTTACAAAAAGGGGTTGTACCAAATCTCATCAAAATTACCGTTCACCCCGCCCATGAACACTACCATGCATGACTTTCTACCATCTCATGAGGTATAAAAATTTTATGCTCGAAATCAGCCCATTTTCACACAAACTTTACACATCTCGTGCGTAAAATGGCACAAACAAATTTAATAGTGCATAAGCATCATGAAAGTAGGTCATTTACATATTTAAATTATTGAAACAAGAACAACCCTTTAGCTTTTTATATATTTTCTCAATAATACATTTCCTCCATCATTTTTTTGTTGGCTTTTTTTTTTTTGTAGGGTGGGGGTTAAATACTTCCTATTTCTATAAGTGGTTAAAAAATAAAGAATTAAAGGTGAAGATCCAATAACAACCGTCAAATAAGCAAACAAAATAAAAGGAAGATGGGGTTTTAATACCCAGCCACCATGCTAGTAATTAATCAATCTAAGAAAAATAATGTCCAATTGACATCTCCAATTAGGAATGCCACTTTAAAGAATTCTTGTAAATTAAATAAGGCATTTGTATTTCAAGGAGACAACAACTGCACTTTTGTTATGTATTCTAGTTAAAGAAATTTTTTGGGAGAATTAATGCTTGCAACCAAATAGGTTGGTAACTAGTAAGTGAGTAATTTGGCCTATTTTGGACTAGCTAACTTTTGGCCGTGTCTAAGGCTTCTTCTTGTTTATTTTTATTTTTGTTCTATTTGTTTGACTAATGAGTTTCCTTTATCAAAAAAAAAAAACAAGAAGAAGAAGAAAAGCACATCAATTCAAAAGCTTAAGTCGAATATTAGCAGAGGCGGAGTGACAGGGGGTCGAAGAGGGGCAATTGCCCCTCTTGAACTTTTTGAAAAGTTAAAGAGGATAGGAAGGGCATTTAAACAAATTTATGGGCATTTTGTTTTGTTTTGTTTTTATTTATTTATTTTTTGTGCCTTTTTCCCCTCCCCAACTTTTGGTTCCTCGACCCTCTTTTTCTTCCTGCAATGACTTATCAAAAAGAAAAGTTCTCTTATTGCACCCAACTGGTCAAACATTGGTGAGAATGGTTCTTTACCCGAGTTGTAAGAAGTGCATGTTCTCACCAAGCTGCTGAGGGTTCGAACCCTGGGCACGCAACCTCTTCCCGTGCATGCGGGCTTCCCTTTTCACTTATGCAGGCTTTTTAATACGTGCTCATTTTCCACCTGAGTAGGTTGTCTTCCCGTGTGTATGCAGACAATCTCAACCCCCTAGGCTGGGTTCAAAAAAAGAAGGATCAAGAGCCCATTTCCATTATTCAAACAAACATTAGAGCCCATTCCATTATCTTAACTCCTCATTTATCTCCTGGTTTTTCTTTTCATACAAATAGGTTATCTCATATTTGTTATCTCTTAAAATGTGGGCCTCACTTCACTCGATGAAACCATCATGTTGCAAGGAATCTCTATTGGGCTCAATTGATTCAACTGTTGTGCATTAAGAACTTTGAAGTCTGAAGATGAATTTTGATTGAGTAGATATTTAGGATAGTGCTTTAAGAACGAATGAATTAGATTGAGCATTCATAGATGTGGCCCGCCCAATATGTAATTATTTATTGATGCATGTCATGAAAATGAGTTTGGATCCCTCATTTCTACGAAACTGTGAAAATTTCCTGCTTGATTTTCTCATTCCAAGGAAGCAATTAAAATGGTGTATTAGCTGATATGAGATTTTACATAATTAACTAATTTTGATTGAACGAAACAGTATCTCCCTGTTTCTAAAATAACCTATATGCACCACTAATGGCATGAAAATTTGATAAGTAAATGTAGATGTGGTCCAATCCGTAAGTATCATGTATTATAATGTTGTATCATTGAGTACCTATTAGATATCGTTAATATAAAACATTTGTGCATTTCATATAAAATCAATTTGATTAAGTTGATCAAGGATGAACAGGAATGGCAAAACATGAATCATCATCATCATTATTTATTATTTGTTGTATTTGGATAGATCCAACTATTCTTATAATCTTTACCCAAAAAAGAAAAAAACAATTCTTATAATGAAATTTGGCAAGAGCCAATCAAGAAGGTGACATTTATATCTATCATCTAGATTTTGGTAAACAACCCCAAAAAATAATTAAAATTCTTGTCATTCCTAATTAAGGAGCCAAACTTTCTCCCTGAGCTTTCTTTTTTGCCATACAATCTATGTTTGATTGCTTTATGTGGAGCTCACAACAATAAAGTAGCAGCTCTTATTCACTAAGTTGGACCCATTATGATTAATCCAAATGACAACCACCCACTTGATGGCGATGATATACATAGTTGGATTTTCATTCAAAAGTGACAAATTTAAAGGTTTAGATTATTCTTTATCAACACTTTCTATTAAATCATGTTAGATTAATCTCAACCCACAACCGATTAAATATCAATCTCTCTCTCTCTCTCTCTCTCTCTCTCTCTCTCTCTCTCTCTCTCTCTCTCTCTCTCTCTCTCTCTCTCTCTCGTATTAGATTAATCTTTATCAACATTTTTCTTATTTTTTTACTCTACATTATGAGTATGGTACATAGAAATGTGCTTATTTTAGCATTTTATGAGCTAATTCTTCTTTGCCTGTCTTGAGAGAGATTCCTGGCTCCACCACCGAGTATCAGTTCTTTGCCGCGAGGTAAAAAGTCGCTGGAGTAGGAAATAAATATAATATGGTTGCATTTGACATATTTTGGAAATATAGGGTCTGTTTGGCATCGTTCATGTGTTGTTCCCAATTTTGTGCTCGGATTAGGTTGTACTGAGATCAAGTTGTACCAAGTCAATACTCTGCATAACTTATTTGGCAACATTATATTAAATTACTCTACTAAAAATAAGTTGTACAGAACTTGTTTGGTAACATTATAAAAGTTTTGCTTCAAGGAGTAAACATATGATTTATAATCTGGGACCCCACATTTTATTGTCTGCAGTACTATTATTATCATATATGGGACCCACCTGTAGAAGTTACAACATGGTACTTGCATTTTAAAAATTAGAACATGGAACCCATATCCATTGGATTTATAATGTAGGCCCGGCTTTATAGGAATTATAATGTGGGCCAACTTTTTGTAAATATAAATATGAGATCTACCTTTAGAAATTAGAATATGGGCTCCTATTCATAGGATTTACAATGTGGGTCCCCTTTTTGTTTATAATGTGGGCCAGCTTTTTGTAAATGTAAATATGGGATTCACCTTTAGAAATTAGAATATGGGTTCACATTCATCGGATTTACAATGTGGGTCCACCTTTTGTATACGAGACCATGTGACCCATATTTATGAATTACAAAGTGGAGCCACATTTTTTGTAATTGTAGACACAGGGCCCACCTTTAGAAATTAGAATGTGGTGCCCACCTTTAAAAATTAGAATATGGGGGTATTGCATTTATAAAATCTACAATGTTGGCCCACATTTATAGGAATTATAATGTGGGGCCATACTTTTTGTTAATTGTGAATACATGACCCACATTTAAAAAATTACAAAGTGGTACCCACATTTAGAAATCCGAACATGGGGCCATACTTTTTGTTAATTGTGAACATGTGACCAACCTTTAAAAAATTACAATGTGGTACCCACATTTAGAAATCCGAATATGGGGCCACCATTAAAATGTGATTGTGGACACGGGACCCACCTAGAGAAATTACAATGTGATGCCTACCTTTATAAACGATTTATAATGTAGTCACACCATTATAAAATTATTATAGGGCCCCCCCTTGTGTGATTGTGACCATGTGACCCACCTCTAGGAATTATAAAGTGGGGCCACCTCCTTTGGGATTGTAAAGGTGGGGCCTACATTTAGGAAAAGTAAGAGGATTTAGAATATTCAAATAATATTTTTTATTCTTTAAAAGGCAAGAGATAAAAAAGAAACAATTGTGCCAGCAAGTTGTTTCTTAAAAAAAAATAAAGTTTTTTTGTTCCAACTTTCTTATGCTGGCGGGTTAAGATTTTGAGATTCATTCTCATGAGAATAAAATTCTGAACAATCATTTACACATACCAAACATATTTTCTACACTCTTATCTCGCGGGACATCCAAATGGCACGATGCCAAACGCACCCATATCAGTGTTTTCTGGAATGAAGTTCATCGGCTCAAATTTGAACTCCACAGCCCAACCACAAAAATGTGAAACTTGGGTAGGGCTAGTTCTGTTTTGGGGTTTTGTATTTTAAAACCTGCATGGAATTCATATTAGATTCAATTGTGTGTTTCGAGTACCTGAATTAGACCCTATCACCCAGCGTAGCTATAAATTAGGCACATATATTTTGATTACTCACCTAAAGATGGTTCAACTCAACTCAAAATTAAAGTTTGTTTAAGATTTTTATAATTTGAGTCGGGTTTATATCGGGCATGTTCAAGTTCCATTTTAATTGTATTTTTTCTTTTTATGTACTTCACTTAGCAAGTCTTTTTTTGAGTTTATTTGAATTAAAACCAACTCAATTAGATGTTAGAGTGTTTAACATTAGATTGTTTGACAAAAAGAAGAAAAAGATTGCTTTCTAATAGACATCAATGTCTAAAGTAACTAGAAGTTAGAGTGTTTTAAATTGTTTGACAAGGTTTATGTGAGCCCGAGCCCCCCCCCCATCTCCCCCGGGCAACCAAAAAAAAAACTTAAGAAAAATATTGCTTTCTCAAATAGAAATTGACGTCTAAAGCAACTAGACACTCTCTTCTTTACAAGTTTGTCCATAAAATTTTTACAATATGGCTAGTTTGACTATAATACTTTTACTATATGATAAGTTTCCTTATATTATTTTTATTTTATGACAACTTTCTCCGTATAGCTTTTATAATATGATGATGATAAGCTTGCCCTTTTTCTAATTAAATCAGTCATACCAAACAGTACATTTATAAAAGAGTCTAATTGAAATAATTTTGTTTGAAATAATTAAATTAGCCCTATTTAAGGCAGATCTGACTTGCCAAATAGATGCTTACATGAAATCAAATACAATTTAGATTGGGCCTCAACTGAGCGAATATCCAGCAGAACTAGTCCTAGTCAAATCCCTACTTTCAGAACGAGCCTTAACATTACTGTCATTACATTATACTATCGTTTTAATATATTTTAACATCTGAGCCTGGCTCAAGAGTAAAGACTGAAAATTTGCTATACCAGATCCTACTTGTACAGCAGCACAGACACATGCCCATGAGCTGAAAATTTGAAATCCAGCTATTAGAAAATGTTGTCAGAAAAGGCTCAACCCCAAAAGCTTTGAACAGAAGGAAGTGATGATCGAGGAGAGGAATAGGATAGTATATTAGTATTGACTCGTTTATAAGCACATGCTGAAGAGAAGCAATCTGCACGTGGCTTGCACCTGGGGTTCATCGGTGCACATCATTGCCATAGTCAACCAATAACCGACCCATCTTGGCAGTTCATCTGTCTCTGATTTATTTAATTTTATATATATATATATTCATATAATTACTCATGCACACATGCCAATGTACACTCATAGTTGAGTGGTGTTATAAACAGGTTGGTTCCGATCTGGGTCTATGGAGGATTCAGAACCGGTTTCTTGAATCCGGAACTGAAACGAAAACCATATATGAGACGAGTCTAGATCTAGGCTCAGATTTAGATAGAGAATTTTATTAAAATAATATGATTTTATTGAGAGATTTTTGAAAATTGTGATAATATATCGGGTTTCGAGTCCACGGATAACTGGATCTGAACCCATTTACTTATCGAAGCCTAAATAAGAACTAAGATCCGATTTTTAATGGGTCAGAATCTTCGGATAATTGGAGAATTGAGAACCCATTTACATCCCTAGTGTTGGCATGGATTGAACCCGCACCTTATGCCTGGGAACCATCCCCCAGTCCCCCAGTTGGAAGTCAAGCTCTATCCCCGAGAGGCGAGAGCCCAACTAAGCCATGTCGAGTTGGATCAATTACACAAATTCTAGTGTTTTGAGAGACAGCGTCCTTGGCCATTTTACGGTGAGAAAGAATCCACTCTATAACAGATTCCAAGAGAAAGAAAACGCGGTAGGTGCAACTCCCTTGGCATCGTACTCCTTTGCAACGGACAAGACGACATGCCAACCTCATCTCTTATCTTCCCTCCGTGGATTCTATTTCCTTTGTCTTGGACAGGTTTGTATTCGCCTACTGATTGAAGTTGAGGAGCCAAACAAAACAAGACACAACTGCCATCTCGTGGGCCAACGTGAGTCATCAGTGCTTCCCCTTTTGAAGATTTGCATGAACCACAGGCCACTCGATCCATTGCTTGAATTATATGGCACTGACGTAGACATGAGAACAAAGGATATATAGGACTCTCACTCTCACCATTTCGTTCAAAGACCGATCCCTTTGTGGGTAGGTTTAAATTGTCCCTCTTGCACACTAGGCTAAAGTTGGCAAGAAAAAAATATATGGTGACGGACACACGACATGACTTTGTGCCTCTCATGCACCAAATGGTAAGCGCTGCTGCTTACCAATTACCATAAGTAGTTGATTCGGAACTTTCTTTTCGGAGCATGTTTGGTAACATGAATTTATAGATTTGATGATTTTTCTCCTTCACTAGAATAAAGATTTCTCACTAGGAATTTGTATAATTGAAGATTTCATATTGATATTAGTGCATATGGGTGAGAAAAATAAGGTTCGATGTGCAGATCCACTTAAGTGAAGATTTTCAAATTTTATAAGAGGTGGTTGGATCTGAAAATCCTAACAAATGAGGATTTCCATTCGTCCAAATCTTTAAGAATTTACAATTACCAAACAGAAATTTATCATAATTTTAGAAAAATAAAAAAATATTTTTTCTAAATATTTGGTTAAACCTTAGTGAATTCAAAATTCCAAAGATCCACTCAACTGGATGCCCGATTAAATCAGTCTGGCCCGGTGGATAGAGAATCAAGTAGCAGTGGGTCAAAGTTGTCTTTCATCAGGTCATAATAAATGGTCTTTGACAGATCATTGTAAAAGATTTACATGTCTTGCTGTTTGACAATGACTTTCTCTTTTTTTGGGTGGTCAGTCAAAGGTAGTTGGATTGAGGGGGTAAGGGTTTGCTGCACAAATGATAAAGACGTGCATTTGCGAATTGCGAGTCCATGGTTTTTATTGAGATAATGTACCTCCCCCTTTTGGGGTCCAATTGGTGTGGACTGCAGGCAGCCGAAGTCCATCAAATCATCTTTACTTTTGACTCTTGATGAACTTGAAATCTGATAATTTCTAGCACTAACAGAGTCCTATCTTTTGCATATTTGTTTATACTTGTGACGTGTGATAAAATAAAGGTTGAGTAAATGTGACATTAACGGTAAAAGTGAGATAAAATAGACGGCAAAATAATGTTTGTGTTTAGCCATCTGAGATGAAGTAAATTGATAGAAAGTGATAAATTAGCTGCTTTTGCTTCGAATTTACTTCATCGCTCTTTATTAAGCTTTTACGTGAAGAAAAGTGATGTGGTAAAGTCTGTGATAAAAAATGGCGGCTGAAGAATATTTTTCCTATTTTTTTTTTTTTTCCAAAAACATGACAGAGTGAATATGTCACATCTAGATTAACTTTATCATCACTTTTACCACTTACTAAACGAATTAACATGGTTAGGGCCGTGAATACAAGTGTTCCAAGTCATGGTCCATTTTGATGCAGGAAAAAGCCCTTTGATTTGCTTGGGACAGCAGAAACATACATTGAATACAAACATGTACAGTCATCCTCATCAAAGTCCTTTTTGTGGTAGGTAATAGGTATACAATGTAAAACTAAAATGATATAGTACTTGAGACCTTTGTATCTATTTCCTGTTACAGATATTTAGTTGCTAGTGATATTAGATCTTAGGTATTAGAGATATTAAAAGCAGAGAGAGATGAGGGAAAGGTAAGAAGGATATTAGAAAAGTGGTTTTAGCCTGAATCATATGACTGAGCTTCCTCACTAGTACATATTGGAAATTAAGTCTCCTTGTAAAAAATTTACTTTTATATTTTTTAAAACATTAGTCTCTTTGAATGTTTAAAATTTCCCCTCATGACTTGGCACATCCAAAATAACTGAAATTGGTGTTCATAATCTATCTTAGATGATGTTATGTTCAACTGTTAATATCACTTTGATTAGAGTAATAATAGCAATCCTGCTAATTACAGAGAAGTTTAGTTGATGAGCTTTTAAACAACCACAATGCTACTGTTGACATTGGAGTTGGATGGTCTCTGTGTCATGTTAAGATTTGGTGCAAGACATTGAAGTAATCATGGCCCCAAGTCCTCTCCGTAACCAGTGTATTGAAGTAGAATTAAGACCGAACCAGGTGGAGTTTGCTGCTTCCCGGCCACGAGTCAATGACTCAGTCATAACTGGGTTGTGGCCTGTGGGCTAATGCCTTCAAAACCGCAAATTGATGCGTTGTGCTATTTTATATTTCCCGACTCATCAAATTGTCAACGAACCGCCCAATTCAAAGTTACGAGGAACTCAATCAGAACACACGCCAGCGACATGTGCAAAGCATTAGAAATTTCTCCTCTGCCAGCAAATTTACTGCTCAAGTGCGGGAGTACCATACGGCAAGGTGTCCCTGATTTTAGGGATGGCATTGGGACCCGCCGCACCCAATCCTATTAGGGGTGGATTTGGTAGTGTGTTATTAGAATTCTGATTAGATACAGTTTTTCCATACACTAATTCCTAGTTGGGGGCAAATTTGGATTTGGTCCTGTCTAACGTGTTCTGCCATGTATAATTTTACTTTAGATATCACAAAGTGAGGTTTTATATGTAAATTAGTGTTAGTGGAGTAATAAATAAAAAATGTTATGCCCATTGTCATCCCTATATGAAACAATAGATCGGCCTTTGGTCCGTGTCCTCCCACCCATCTAGATTTTAGTCTTCAATTTAAGAAAGAGGTGGAGGGTGGAAAAAAAAAAAAGAAACCCTCAATATGATTCAGATGTGCATAATTTCATCGATCATTTTAACTTTTTGAACTACAGTTTGCAATCTTATTGAGTTTAGAAAATATCAATTTCTTCTTTTTCGATCTCAATTTAATAGTGTAGTTGGATGAGCATTGAATTTGGGCTTGCAACAATTCACAAAGGGGTATAGCTTGTCCGATGATTTGATCACATGCAAGCCAAGTGGCCAGAAAAAAAGGATGAACTACACATGCGAACCAACCATAGCCATTCAAGTTCTAGCCTAATTATTTCTAAATGACATTATAAAATATGCTAAATTCTAAAACTAAGCGCATTCACGCCCAGGATTGACCTAGGCTAGGGCCCATTCAATCTAAGCCTATTTAATTTATTATCATTAAAGCCTCATTCCAAATATATTTGAGTCAACTACTTCAATTATATTTTTTACATTCGAAACCACCTTTGACTAAAGTTTTTGGATATATTGCACTTCTCAGTGAACGAAGCTAAAAAGTATTTACGCTCGGAAGCAAATGTCAATTTGTTTTGGCCACTTAAAGTGGGAATACAATTTCCAGTGCTCCATACGTTTACGTCAACTTTCCAGCGTCATATGGCAACGAACAAACATATAAAAAACAAGGAAGAAGCCGACGATGCGCCCACACTCACATGAGAGTGTGACCTTCTATTTCCTCGACGCTCGTTCTCTATTCCCCGAATCACTGCTTTTGCCCGAAACTCATGAATCTTCGCGTAAAAGAGAAAAAGATAGCAAGGAACCCTTGAAAAAAGTAGGCAGCAGCAGCAGCACAAACCCTATCGTCGTCTTCTTCTTCTACTACTCCTTCCAGACGCCAATCCTCTGCAAATCGCAATTCAACCTCTTCGATTCCAAGAGAAAACCGGTACTGTAGCAAATCACTGTTTTCGTCAACTGAATTCGCTCCAAGAGTCCAACTTTATCCCTCGATTTTGCCGATTTCTCGAAGTTGATAACTTCTAGGGTTTGATGCTTCTTCCTTTTTTTTCTTATCATATACTGCTTATTGGAGTTCCATTCGCTTTAAAGCTTCGGTTTTTCTCCAAACTTGCAGTTTACGAGTTGTGATTCATGCTTAACTTAAAACCCTAGCGTTTGCGTTAGTTCATTGTATGTGAAGAAAGTTGGAGATTTCAGTTTTTGGTCGAGAATTCCATATGTAGCCATGCTCTGGTTGTTCAGGGAGTTGAGTGATTTTGATTTTAAGGTTGGGTTTGCATCGAGAGAGATTTTCTTGTTTCTGATTGTGCACGAAAGGGCTTGCTGTTGATTTTTTTAGCTTGGCGTTTGGATTTTAATTGAATTTTGTAAGATGGGGACGATGGAAGATGTGGATGCTAATGGTGGTGATCATGTGTCGGAGTCTTCGGCTCCGCAGAAGAGTTGCGAGGAGGCGGGCAGGTTATCTGGTGAATCTGTGCAGAGCTTGTTCTCGTGGACTTCCAGAGTTGCATCTGCGGGGCATAGGCGCAGTGGTAGTCTTCAAAGATGGAAAAATCAGATGCAGAGGGCTTGGAAATGGGGGCCTGGTACACGCGAACAGGGTCTGAAATCTGCTTTTAATCCAGAGGTGTTGGCAAATCAAAAGCGCCAGTGGTATCAGCTTCACTCGAGTTTGGTGGGTTGATCTTAGCTTTTTCTACATTCTGGCTGTTTCGTTATGTTTGCTTTCTTTGTTTCTTGTTGATAATGAACTTTCAGTTGTTCGTTGTGGTCTCACTATCTCAGTTTTTGGTGAAGTTTCCTATAAACGGGCTGCATCGATTTACAAAATGAACGAGCATGCAAAGTTCTCAGTTTTTAGTGAAGTTTCCTATAAACGGGCTGCATATTTGAATGAACGAGCATGCAAAGTTCTCATTCGTTGGGAAAACAAGTCTCAGTTTATAGTAAAGTTTCCTATAAATGGGCTACATCGATTTACAAAATTACCAATTGATGCATATTTGAATGAGAGAGCATGTAAAGTGCTTGAGACTTTTAAAACTCAATTAAGTTTCATATGTTTATTGGAAATCTAGACTCATTTGTGATAAAAACAGGTGAGCCCCACCATATATGAGAACCGGTTATAAGTCATCCAACACTGCAACATGGTTACCATTTTGTATGGAGTGGAATCAGTATTACATGTATAATTTTAATGATATTGTTGCATATCAATTCTTTGATGTAGCGCACTCATGCCTCAACTGTTGTGTTGCATCCTGAAACAATCAATAGAGAGCATCGATCCGTTTGTCTGAAGTAGTTAAGGTGTATTTTTTTGTTGTATAATAGTCCTTGACTATAAAGATGTGGTCAGTACATGGCATCTGTACTAAAAAAGTGGGTTCTAGACTGTGAGAAATTAAACTCGGATAGAGAAAGCTAATCGAAATTGGAACTTGCAAGGTATATAATGAGATCTTTTTTTAATTTTTATTTATTTTTAATTTTTTATAATGGAGGGTGTTCAAGCCTTTTGGGCAAGAATAATCCCTATGGGTCCAAGGGAGCTGGGTAAATCCCCTGCGGTCCTAGTGTAGTGGTGCAGTTTTGAACCCTCAACCTCCGAGTGTAAACCGTGAACCTAGGCCAACTGAGCTACCCCTCGGGTATATAATGAGATTCTAATCGGCTTTTGAACTAAATTAATTGGAATCACAAACCGAATGAACCAATATTCAAGCTTTGAGTAATCGATGCTATGATTTAAACCAATGATGACTGATAAAACTCATTTTGGGTTTTTTAATGCTCAGACCTGTTAAATGCATCGCTGCCGACTTGTTTTCTAGGAAGTTAAACTCGAAAGCTGTAACTTGAAACCACTACTGTCCTGTTTTATCAGCAGCTAAAGCTCGACAACTACCCTTCCCGGACCATTAGCCCTGTTTTTGATCTTTTAGTTGATATCAGTAGTGTTATTTGTTTGTTCTTGATCTTTCCAATTATCTTAAATTTTTTATGTAGTTTTGATCACTGCTCCTGAAATGAAAGCTCTTTAGAAACCTCCAAATTTCCTTTTTTTGATGCATGTTCCAGAGCTCAACCCATGGAAAGTTTCATGTTATATCTACTTTTGTAGTAAGCAACTTAGATGGGGCTTTTTTCTACAGGACCGTAAACAGCATAAGGAGCCCACATCGTTAATTGAACAGTTCTTTATTGTGGGTCTTCATTCGGATGCCAATCTAGAGGCCACTGAAGATGCATTTGCTCAAAGGAAGATATGGGAGTCGGAGATGGCGAAATCTGAAATCCAAGACCTTAGAAAGCTTCAGTATCGTGGACCCCCACTTCCTACATTGGAGCCTCAGGTTGACCATATTGCTTGAATGAAATAATATATATATATATATATATATAAAATAATAGAATGAAACAATATGTTGTTATAAAGCTATAACTTTGCGGTTTTATGCATATCAGATACCAGAAAAAAATAGCAGTATCTCTCTTATTCTGCATAGTAGGCCGACTTTCATGCAATTGGGTTTTCAGTTTTGCAACATTTGGTTATTTACAATATTCTTGATCTCTTTAGTCTTGCCACTCCTTGTGCTGCCCTTTACGTGTTACATTTGTCTTTGGAAGATTCTGAAGTGAACCATTTCATTGTCTTTATTGTTCATTCTATTACCACCTATCATTTCCCTTTCGTATACAGTCAAGAACTCAACTTTTTCCTACAAAGGTGCTGCATCCACTGTTTTTTAGAGATCGGCTTGTCATTGTTGCGACTATTTCCTTTGGAACTTGAAATCCAACTTCCATTTCATCAGAATCCTCCTTTTCCACTGATGCTTTGATTATTTTGCTACCGCAGATTCTTTTCAAGTATCCTTCTAAGAAGAGGTTAGCCATGCGGGTGCAGGATTTACCTGCATTCTGTTTTCCAGGAGGAGTTAAGGTATGGATTTCATGACTTATTGGTTTATCATATAACATTATTCAAGCTAAAAGAAAAAAAAAAGGAATTTAGTAACCGGCACTAATAGGAAGAATTGCCTGGTAAATCTGTCCTATGTATGAGATAATTTTGTACGCCAGGTTGTTTTTGGAATTTTGAGATGGCAATTGGCAATGCATCTTTCTTTCATTTAATCTGAATCATGTCACTGATGTGTTCTTGTTCATTGATTTCTTATGCCACTGTTAACCATAATACGTTGTATGTGCATGATTACTTGTGAGAAAGTTCCCAAATTCTCTAACATGTGGCGTTAGATTGCATGATTGACGTTCTGATATTTACACACTTTTCTGTAGGTTCTATATTTATTTGGTTTTTACATGGGGTGGCACTGATGGCCATTTTTCAACGCATGTTTTTATTTAAGTTAGATGCAAAAGAAAAAAAAATGTTGGATATATTATTGGCTTCTAGAAGGATCTACAAGCCTGTATTGTTCACCTATTGAAGAATATAGACCTTTGTGCTGATTTTAATTAGACTTGTCAAAAGTGCCTCTCTTGTAACCAGCCTTTTTGAGATAGGCATGTTTATATGCTTCTCTGTACTAATGTTATATACGTAGTTGTGAATTCTGTTGCGCCGCAGCCAGAATGGCCGACCTGTTGTAGCCAGAACGGAATATTGGAATGGTACATCCAAACAATATTATTTTTATCTCTATTTTTCCCTATTTTATCTAAGGTTTCTGTTTTTTTAATATTTGTCTCTTTTCTGTCGCTTCTTTTCTGGAACAGAATGCAAAAAGCTGAAACATTTCATTCAGGGACAAACAGGAACAAACTTTGATACCCGTGTTTTTTTCTGACTGTTTTGGCAGATTCAGGCCCATGCTTGTTACTTCTTCCTAACTTAAATATGTCCATTTATAAACTAGTCTTTGTTGTGAAAGAATTGCAGTTCTTCTCTGAATTGTGCTATGTTATCACATAGTGGCTATAGTTTCTCAGGATTTATATATCATATTGTTATTATTGTAATGCTGCCATCCTGTCTTTCCATGTTCTAAAAGTCTGAATTTACTTGACTCATTTACCAATATAATATAATCAATTGCCCTTTCTTTTTATTGACTTGCAAATGTATGGAAAGAAAGTGCAAGTTGGTTGCATTTGGTAATTGTAGGTGTGCATAACAATGGCTTTTGTAATTTTCTTTTCTTTTTTAAGAATTTATTTCTCATGCAAACCATTAAGTTTTTGATGGTTTCTTTTCTTTCCATGTTTTACATATTTACCTTTTCTTGTCATATTTCTCATCACCTATAAGTTACTGATTCGAAAGCAAAACAAATTACACAGGCCCGCTTGATGGAGAGGACACCATCTATGAGTGATCTTAATGAAATGGTTTATGGGCAGGTATAGTGAACTTATTTTGGTATTCTATTTGAACCCATCCATCTATACTTCCAAAAGTACCACATATTTATTAACAGTAAAATTTCCTTGGCTGCATTAATGAAGACTTGTAGAAGTTTCTTTCCAGGACCTGCCACTAGAGCTCTTTACATTTCTCTGTCAGCATCCCTATAATTAAGGAGCTTGAAGTGCTTCTAGTACATGGTCTATTAGATGCGCACTTGAGAGCTCAGATATACAACGTTAGTTTGTAGAAGACCCTCACCTTTATACAGATGTCTAATCGGCTTATGAGATAATGATGTGCAGAAATGCTGGTTTAACATAAAAATAATTTCTGTATTTTTCAGTCACGTTTTCTGACTTCCTGTTTGGTCACATGAGGATAGTATATTTCAATGGGACTTTTGTATAGCATGTCAAATTATTGGGTCTGCTTCTGGACCCATAAGAGAAATGCGAGAATGTGAATAAAAAAGAAAGAAATGTGAGAATCCTGGTTAAATGTGGAAGTCAAGATCCTGATACTTTGTTAATAAGAGCCGGTTGGTTCTTCTCTGTGTCCGTCTGCATGTCATATCACTTTACATGCAGTGTTCTATTCTCATTTGAGCAAACTGGCTTTTTTGAGTTCCCATTGATTAGTCTTCTACTTTTATGCACAACTAATAGAAATGCCTTTGATACTACCTTTCTTTATGTTCTGTCAGGAGCATCTATGCAGAGACGATTCATCTTTTATTTTTTCTCTGAAGGTTCGCCATTCATCCTTTTACTTCATTATGTTTTGTTTGCAGCTACATGTGGTTGGTCAAGAAGAGATTTAAATATGGCTAAAGTTCTCTAGTGGTATTGTTGGTGCCTTTTATTTTAGGACCACTGAAAGTAGATCTTGGAAGGATAATTATTTATATGACTGACGCTTGATGCAGTTATGCACTTGATTACCATTTCTAATGTTGATGGAGCCTACTTTAGGTGCCAAGTAGTATCAACACAATTGGTATAATAGTGTAGTTTTTTAGTAATTCATCCAATGAGTCCCATAACTAACTATTACTCTTTCCAATCTTTAATATACTCCCAAAACAAAGAGAGTATACCCTAGGGCTAACCTTTTCTTTGATGGTTTCCTAGCACTGACTTTAACTGCCCCCACATGATCCTAGGTCATTGCTTAAAAGCAAAAACTAAGTAAAATTTTTTGTCACACATCAAATAAAATCAAACCTAGAATAATACTTTTGTCACTGGCATCTACAATGGTAGATTGGGTTGGAGTCTTGATTAAATTGGATGCCAAATTTATAATTTTATGGCTGCAATTTGAGATTGAATATTCTGAAGTTCATTTATGATTCATGGCATGTTGCTAGATTATTTAGGATACAAATAATTTTGTTTTTTTTCCCCTATTGATTATTATTCCTGATCTGTTGTTTGTCTGCTACTCTGACCAGGTGGCGGACCATGCAACATTATACGGTGTTTGTTTACATGTTCAGGAAATTGTTCAGCATCCACCCAGTATTTTAGGTGTCGTTTCACCACTCTCTCAACCTTCAGGCATGCGAAGCCGTTTTTTGGTTTCTGCACCTCGTTGTTATTGCATCCTTACCAGAGTACCCTTTTTTGATCTACATTATGAGATGCTGAACAGGTCATTGTTTATTAAGGAAGATACCATCTAGAAGAATATCATTGTTATAGTTTGTTTTCCCCCTCTTTTCATGCTTTGTTTGTATAATTTGTTTGACTCTTTTCTTCTTGTTTTCGTGGCACAGTATAATTGCACAGGAGCGTCTTGAAAGGATAACACAGTTTGTTAGTGAAATGACTCTCACTGATTTTGTTCCACCAGCAGTCAGAACACCAGATCAAATGAATGAAGATTTTGACTCGCCTTCCAGTGGAAGTTCATCTGATTGGATGGCTTCTGCAATACCGGTTGGCAGTGTGTTAGGTTTCACTGCTGCTGCTGCTGGCCTCGTGTCAGATAATGACGTTCATTCTCTCGCTTTTAGGCACTTGGAGGGCCTGTCGCCTGAAAGCATTTCTGCTAGTGAGGCTTCGGATTTTAGTCAAACAAGAGAATTGGACAAGGATACGCGGAAACACTTGCAGTTTTTTGATGGTTATACATCTGAGACCTCAGGATCCAGGTCTGATAGTTTTGAAAGAATGAATGGGAGCTATGACAATTGTCAAACTTCACCAGAGGGTGGGACATTTCAATGCTCTTTTAGCCACACATTGGAGCGTATCGGAAGTTCTGAGTCCTTATTCAGGTTATAAATTTTCTGATGTAATCTTTTATTCATTTTCACAATTCTGTTAAATTGCAGTGGTGGACCATACGGTTTTGCATTAGTACATTACCGTATGGTTTTGCATTAGTACATTATGTTTTAGTTACAAACTGAAGGTAGATATTATCATTTAACTCTTTTGGCTGTGTCTTCATTTTTCATCAGTGTGACATAGTGGATGTATAAATGGTTTCTTTTCGACTGGTTCTGCAACTTTAATTATAAGTTGTTTATGTACTTTATCTGGCTCTGGACAGTTCAGTAAGAAGCATTGGATCAGAGGAGGATGGTATGGATGAAGCCTGCTCCAAACAAGATATGGAATGGGCTACGGTAAATTCTAACTTTGATATTCATGCTCAAAGCTGCAACCTATGGGTGGGATCTGCATTTTTTTTTAAATATTTCTAAAAACTGTTGTTGTTTTTTTTTCTTTTTTTCTTTTTTTTAATAGCATTATACTGTTGTTTCTCTTGCAGGAACAAAACAATGATCTGCTAAAGATAGTTTGTGGTTATCATTCTCTGCCTCTGCCTCCACGGGGAACTGAAATGATTTTTCAGCCTTTAGATCATTTACAGCCTATAAAGTATAGGCGACCTAGAGTGTCTGAACTGGAATTATATGGAAGTTGTGCTAATGTGGAACGGTGTGGTTCTTCTTTAGAACTTGCTGAGGTACGACCATTAGTCCTTCATGTTGTTGTTGTGTACTTCTTTTCTTTTTTTGAACCAATTTTTTCAGAAAGGCATTGGCTAAGATGATATTATTTTGACAAGGTTAATGCAAGGTTAGCAGATGCTGAGGAAGCTCTTGCACTGTCAATATGGACGACTGCGACAGTTTGTCGTGCTTTATCTCTTGAAAGTGTACTGTCTTCTCTCAATCAACATTATGCTTATGACTTAAATTTCATGGTTATCATATGACTGTCACATGCATTTGCTAATGGCTGCTGCTTTTTTAATCTTTTTTTTTTCTTTGTGACAAACAAGTTGTCTCATTAGACGTGGCATCTTGGTATGATCCACTGGCACTATTAGATGCATGAGTGGATTTCTCACGAGACGTGGCATCTTGGTATGATCTACTAGCCCTACTAGATGCTTAAGTGGATTGTGGATTAGAGGTGTAGAGAATCCAAGCCCCTGATATTTTTGGCCATTTGATCTCAGGCAATGGAATTTAAAATCTAATGGAATTATTCAACCATTCATATGATTGCTTTAGATCAGATGCTCTGATGAACAAATACAGGATAGATATGGCAAGGACAAGTCGCGGACACAACACGGTATGGATTTGCACAAAAAAATGAATTGGATATGGATAAGTTGCCCATTTTGAAGTATCCGACTATCATAGACGAAATGGCTAGTAATGTCCAATGGGGATGATTGGTAGACACATAATCCATAAGCCCATTTACGCATCTGGTAGGGCCAGTGCTTAACAGCCAATATGCCATGTGTCACAGCTTGCAATTTGTGTGCCAAATGGAGAAACCCTTTTATTTGACTGGCATTACTATTAATTATTTATCAACTTCTTTCATGCTTCACCCTTGTTTTGAGTGTTCTGGTGATGATTAATAGATACTAGAGATGGTTTAATACAGTGACCGGATCTTTATTGCTAAGTTCAAGCCAGCTTTTTTTCTATGACTTGTCATTTTTTATGAGTTTTGTTTTGAAGAATATGTTTTACAATCCAGCTGACTACGTAGATGACTATATCTTTTAGGTTCTAGGATTATTTGTTGGAGCATTGCTGGAAAAACAAGTGGTGATTGTATGCCCAAATTTGGTGAGTTGGCTATGATTTTGCTGATTGTCTGCAATAATAGAAGTTAAACTTGTTGATAGCCCCTTACTGTATTTATATGATGCACTAAACATGAAATATTAGAAAGAAATAGTACCTATTATTTCCAATTGGTTCTCTTTTTTGTTTGTTGAACTCTTATCATATGGATGCAGGGTGTCCTATCAGCTACAGTCTTGTCAGTTATACCAATGATCCATCCATTTGAATGGCAAAGTTTACTGCTTCCGGTATGTCCACTAGCTTTATGCACAAATAATTTTATGTCAGAAATTTATAGCTAGAAATATTGGTATTACATCTTGGCTTCTTTAGATCTTGCAAGTACCTTTATCCTTGGTGCCTCTCTCATGTTTCACTCTTGCTTCTTGGCCTTCTAAATTGCCATGGTGTTGGTCTTATACTTGAATCTCCTTCTCCATCATGCTCTTAACAGATGCATGCTTTGGATTTCTTTTTCACAACCCTCCCCGCCTTCTAAATTGCCACTGTGTTTGTCTTGTACTTGAATCGCCTTCTCCATCATGCTCTTAAGTCTTAACAGATGCATGCTTTGGATTTCTTTTTTACAACCCTACTCATTGGTGTTCATCCAGGTGGGCCCTACAAGGTGGTTACTTTCTTGCTGACTGAGGAGCCTAAATTGAGGAAGCCGTCCTTTTGTGGCAGAAACAAATTTTCAGGTGGGATACCTGGAATTTCGATGGGGTCAATTGGCCCTACCAAATTTATAGATGAGCCATAGATTCGGATTTGGGCCTACCAAATATCTAACCATTGGACACTTCTAGCCATCTGATCTAGGGTCATGAAATCGACAATTGAAATGAAATAATTATAACCCTCCATATTGTCGTCTTAGACTTAAAGCCTGGAAATATCCCATTGAGTTGATTTCCGTTAAACCCTAATTTTCAATCCACCTATGACTAGCAGGGCTATTGGACCCCAACCAAGATGCTAGGTGTTACAGCTGAAAACTCATTTGTCAGGGCTATCACGCAAACTGGCCACTTCCTTTTTCCTACCTGGACTCTTTGCAAATAGTGACCAGTTCACACTTGAAAGTGTCTGTGTGTCTCCTTGTGTATCCTTGTTCATCCCATTTCCAATTTGTCACGGCCCCAAACCTGGATTCCCTAATAAATGCGGAAGTCCAAATCTTGGGGTGGAGCTATTTAAAATTTTTCCTCATCAGGATCGTAGTTTGCATTGTGAGGATATTTGATATCACATCATTCATCAAGTTAACGGTATGCGGAAGCTATAAAAGTAAATCTCAAGACAGTTAATCTATCCAATGGTGATATAGAGCTAAGCAAGACATCCAGTCCACCATAATATTCAAGCAGTAAAGAAAATAAAAGTAATTTTTTTACAGGCCAGCCGCAAAAAAGGCAACAAAAGTCTATGAAAGGAAGACAAGAATAAAGTTTACTCCCAATGATAAAAGGCTCGCGCGCGTGTGGTGTGTGGCTGCGATTACACTACACTGTCATCCGCCCTCACTCCTAGTTTGCGACACCACAATGACCGTCTCATTCTCCGGGACAAAGGAAGGGAATCCAATGCCTGCAGCAATGATCAAAATAGCAGTTGCAGCAAGTGTAGCGGCTAGTGGCCAAAATGCTATGTAGCAGGCGATACGTAGCGGTATAGCGGTGTGAATTTTTTTAATTGATTAAAAAATCTTGAATCTTGATCTTGTATGACAAACAATCTTGTGTTTTTTTAGTGATTTGAAACCATATTGGTTTGGTATACAAGATTCAGAAGGAATAGGAAAAACAATGTTTATAATTAAAATTGCTTGGCTTTATTAGGTTTTAGACAGTAGCGGTAGCGCCATTATTTTAAAAATAGAGTAGCGGCCTCGGCCGCTATGGCCGATAATGGGAGTAGCGGCCGCTATTTTGAACCATGACCTACAATACCAAGTGAAATAACATCGGGTTTGGGATAACCCGGCAAGCTACAATATAGAAGTGACATAGTATGATGCATCAAGTGGAATATAAAGCGATAAAGATGATTAAAAGATCAACAAGGATAAATGTACTAGGCAATTGTGCATGAATAAGACAATATTAAGAATTAACATGAATTGTAATCTGCAACAAAGTAAACATCCTAGTAAAATAGGCAACTCCACCTAAACTAAATCACCACGGGATATTATGTCTCTGCCCTCCCGTACTCGATAGAGTGGTGGTTGTTAAGTAGTTGTTTGTGCAGTTTCCTATCACTAATTGGTTTTGGGATGATTGGTTAGCAACTCTGAGATGTTATCAGAGCCAACACGTCCTGAGTTTGAAACCACACAGGGCAAAAATGCCCCATGCCGTGTTGTGTGTTTCTGCGGGCGCAAGCGTGCAGGGCAAGAAGACCCCATGCGTTGTTGTCTTGTGTGGCCTTTGGGTTCGGGTGGTGTCCCACTCGGGGGGGGGGGGGGCAGTTATTTGTGCAGTTTTCTGTCACCAATTGGTTTTGGTATTACTAGAGGGTGGTAAGGGTGCATTGGATAACAAGCCCGGCCAAAACAAAATGCATGAGAAATACCCGGCCAAAGTTGGTATTCAAAGGGTCAAAGTAGTATCCAGTGGCGTATGCACACCTCAATAACCAATCTATAGATTGGAAAATAGTTTGCCATAGGGGATTTGGTCTGTGGTAGACTCAAAACAGCTGAGTGGTGCCCTACCCAAGAACCACAAGGTTATTTTCTGGCTAGGCTCACTCTTGCGTGAGCAAGATAACCATCAAACAAAGAAACTACTTATCACAAAATTCATCCAAAACAAAGCCATCAATAGTCCAAAGTCATTTCCATAATTAGTTCCATCCAAACAAGCCATTGCATAGCCGCCTACCCTAGGGCCTAGCATCACATGCAAATATATATTCTAGGCCCACTCTAGGTCTTAGCATAATATCCATAATCTATGATGCCCTTATACGCCCATGGATACGGCTAGGACATGCCAGAGGCACGGCAGGGACATGGATTTTACACATTAAAAGTGAAGTATCGGATACGATACGACATGATACGTTGCCCATTTTGAAGTATCCGTGCATCATCCATAATTAACAAGGCAATTGGTAACAAAGGACACATGTACGTCAATGAGATTAGAGATCAATCGAATATACAAGGCAACATAGATCATCAAATCAATTAGAAGTAAAGGGACAAATCAAAGTAGCCAAACCTAGGTCATTAGTTGTTGTTCGTGTGTGGACACTAGGGCATTTAACGCAATGGTCAAATGGGGTTATGGATGCCATATAATCAATCTTTGTGTTTTGATGGTGAAGGGCATCCAAATATCCCACATTCACCATTCTCTTGACTTGGCTTTGCCCATGGCTCAATGTAGCGGCCACATTATTGGCCGTAGCAGTTGAGGCTGCTATGTTATTTTGAAAATAGCGGCATTACGGTCTAGAACCTAGTAAGAGCCTAGGAGTTTTGATATACAACATTGTTTTTCCTATTTTTTTTCCTTGACAGCCTTTCCTAAAATTGTCTCTACCCTCATATGATTACAAATCACTGAAAAGAACATAAGATTGGTTGCTAAACAAGACTCAAAATTTTTTTACCACTTAAAAAACTGACACTGTTATGTTGCTACGTATCGCCTGCTATGTAGCATTTTGGTCACTAAACACTATGCCTGTGTCAACCGCTATTTTTGATCCCTCGCTTTGCCTTTCACACATTATTGTAAGCAACTCGTAAGCAAAGGAGAAGCTCACAAATCCGGTTACCGAAAGTCCCATATTTTAAGGCCATTACTATGGTTAAGAGAAGGTGAAGCTCACACATCCGCTTACTGAAAGTCCCATATTTTAAGGTCATTACTATGGTTAAGGGTCCCAAACATAGTCCAAAGGTCAAAAAGTCAAGATTCTGAACTATGGACAACATAGGCTTACAGTTGGCCATAAGGTAGTTACCGCTATCCATGAGTGTGCTACGGGTTAGCTTTACCACTCGCCGTGGGCTAGGTGTAGAACAAACCCTGGAATTCATGGTTCTGTAAAATGTAACCGTAGTACATTCAGGGTTAGCTGCCTGCGACCAGCCCTCGCTTCCTATAAGCTAAAGCTAAGTGCAACCAAATGAGCTTCGAAATTAGGGATCTAGAGAAATCCATCAGGTCTAGAGTAATTTCTCTACAAGAATCAAGAAATCTAACATGCATGCTATGTAATTCATATATTGTCACTTTCCTTGGTCTTTAATTAGGGGAAAATACTCTAATTGCCAAATCCCCAAGCCAAAACCTTTACAATCAACTCAAATATCCTAATCCACCTAGATCTAGGAATCCTACAAACAAATCCGAGGGAGAAAAGGGATTAGGGTTGGAGTTCTACATCAACTCTCAAAAGAAAGGCTACAAGGAAGCTAGAGATAGAATTTCACCTCAAATGGGAAAAAGAAAGGAGATCCAAGTTCCAAGGAGAGATGAGGATCACATCGGCAACAGCGATCTACGGTGGCCTCATTGATATGTGGGAAGAGAGAGACCTCACTTAAAAGGATCAAGATTGCCTCATTGATATGTGGGAAGTTGCTAATAGTTGAGGTTGTGTGTTCGAGTTGCATTTCCCCGTCAACAGTAGGAAAATGAAACTGCATATCAAAAAGTTTTTATATAAAATATCCTCTGTGCAGATTAAGTTGACATGTTTTATGGTTCACTTGAGCAGAACTTATCATGTTTGAGAAGAAACTCTTGCAGATTGGGTGTTTAAGATGTATATGGCAGTGTGGCACTCATCTAGAACGATTTGCGATTTGCCGCTTGTTCTGTTGTATTGGTGTTCATAATGATAACTGGTGGTTTTTCAGCATAATTTCTTTAGGCAAATGAACAAAATCTTTCTTCTCTGATTTGATTTTAATGTTTCAGTATCTTGATTGGGTTTCAAATTATGTGGATAATGGTTTTAAATACTGTAGTATTGTGTAAGTTCTCATCATTGAGTCACCATTCTTCTCTGATTTAGTTTTAATGTTTCAGTATCTTGACTGGGTTTCAAATAATGTGGATAATGGTTTTAAAAACTGTAGTATTGTGTAAGTTCTCATCATCGTTTGACTCACTTATTGAGCAATTTGTGGCCATTACTTCTGGAAAGGTCACCCTGCCCATTGAGTAATGTGATTTGTCAGTATTTATTCAGCTGCTATGAGGTCCATACTGACTGCCACTGCATGATAATATATTAATCCTTTACAGGTTCTACCAAGGAATATGCTGGATTTTCTTGATGCTCCTGTTCCATTTATTGTAAGTTTTAGATTGGTTTCTTCTCAGTACTGTGTTGATTGTGGTGAAACGTGAAAAGTTCTGTAGCATTATGTCATATTGATCTTTCTTGTGGATCATTGCTCGGCACTAATAACTCATGCATGGATCATTTGGAGATTTATGAAATTCATGTGAAGATGTGCTGTACTGTTGTTTTGATTGCCTCAAATGATTAATTGCTGTAACTTATTAAAGGAGAATCCTTGCCTTTTCAAATTTTAAGTTCCTTACATGGCAAGGGAATTTAGGTGTCTCGTACCTATCTCATGCTAATTTCTTGAACTTCTAGCAGAAATTTATACCACTCAGAATTTCATTTTTCCAAATATTTTATAATTTATACTAAAGTTGCTTCTTGGAATAGTTTTTCCTGTCTAGTTTTCTTGCTGATTTTTCTGTGATTGATCTTGATAATGATGTTTGATTGTACTGCCTGTTCCCATTTGGTTTTGTAGGCTGGTATACAGAACCAACCAGCTAATTTAAAGGTGAAAGCCTCCAGTCTTGTGCGTGTCAATGTAAACAAGGACGAGGTTAGTGACTACAAAAATCCTTCTTGTAATTTAGTTTATCACATTTGGTTTTTGTAGACTACAAACAATATTTAAGCAAATCCATGCGGGTAGATAGCACCTTTTATGGCAGCAAACCATGTCTTGATTGTTGAATGATCACACTCCTAGCCAAATCATATTAGGCTTGTCACCTATCTTTGGAGGAAGGCGAGATCCAATTGTTTGGCATCATGAATATTTATTTATTTATTTATTTTTAAATCAGTAACAGAAAATTATATTGAAAAGAGAGAAACTACATCAAAGTTACTACCCCGAACACAAAGGAAGGGGCAACACAGTGGTATAAAAAATAAAAACCAAGAGAAACAAAACTATGTAGTGTAAGCAACTAAATTAGTGATCCTGTCCACCGGGCAACACAGTGGTATAAAAGATAAAAACCAAGAGAAACAAAACTACATAGTGTAAGCAACTAAATTAGTGATCCTGTCCACCCTTGCTTCGCCAGGGCATCTGCAAAACTATTAGCCATCTGCCATACATTTTGAAACTCTACTCTGATCAAAGCCAAAATGGATACAATCTCATTAAATTAGAACTGAAACCTCTAACCTTAGCAAAAGAAAACACCCAAGAGATAATGTTAAGAGAGTCGCTTTCTACAATTAAAGAAGCTTGAAAAGGAGCGAGGCAAAAAACTGAAGGGCTTCCAAAATGGCCACCCCTTCCGCCTCATTAGACTCCATAACCCCCACTTTTTGGAGAATAAAAATAGAACAGCCCCTACATCATTCCGAAGCAAAGTAAACAAACACTCTCTTTTATGGGAAGTTGTGGGACCTAATCATGGTTAACTCAATCTATATGTGTAATCTTTTAAGTATTCAGTTCTTCCAATGACTGCAAGAAACAAAAATGATGACCTTTATTTCTCTTCAGAAAGGTGATCCTACTTTTATGAATGAAGTGGAGTCGCTTGTGCTGTGTGTCAACTCAAAATATATTCATTTGAGAACATAGTTGTTGAAACATGAGCAGGTGTAGCTTGCAAGTGCATGCAGTTGTGAAACTATACTAGTTTGCTTTCCAGGCACCTTGTGTGCATGTGTCTATGATGGTTGAGGTGGGGTAGGGGTGTGTTTTTGTTGATTTATTTATCTCTCTCTCTCCTTTTTTTTTTTTCTGGGTTTGGGGGCAGGGGTGTGGTTGTTAGTGTTGGAGTTTTGCACACCTGTCTTCAGTTGAGGGATGCTGTCCTTCACCACTGCCTGACAAAAGATTTCTTTACTGGAGGGAATCAATAGTCAAAACATGAGGAACCTTGGTTATTCTGAAGATGCTATCCCCATATAAATATAAGAACTTTTTTTCCAGATCCTTTGTCCAGCCCATTCCAGAGGGATGTACTTTCTAAAATCTGCCCTCTGTTTTTTCACAAGACAATCTGCAGCTTGGTGTTTCTAACGAGTATTAAAGGAGGATTACAAAGAACTGAGAAGGCATACTCTATTACGTGTCATAGAACCTAACAATAATTTCCGTGTCAGTATTGAATTCCTAGAAAGTCAAAGTAAAATGGGTTCTAAGAGTGGTTTTGAAGTTGTTATAAAAAAAAAAGAAGAAGAAAGAGGGGTTTTGAAGTATTGAATGAAGGACAAAAGGTTGAGGCAGATGGGACCCTCACTTTACTAGGATTTGATGTACTGGGGTGATAGCTTGTTAATCATTTTACCGCCAAATAGCATACTATTTGATTTTTGTGATACTTGCCTTTTCTTGTTTAATTATAGCCCCATTGTTAGGAAGACATTCCTTAGAATCCCAGGGATGTGGGAATTCAATACCGACTAAACTAACAGGCCTTTAGTGTTCTTACTGACAATCTCAAGAAGGTATGACTGATCAGAATTTCTGAAACTGTATTCTCTTATTGTGTCTCTCCTTTGGAGATCGACCCTCAATTTATAGGTATATACATGCCTTTCATTAAGGTCCTAAGATAGGAAAGCAACTAATTACATCAATTAGGGTTCTAAGTTAGGAAGGAAACTATTTACATCAATTAGTATATCTAAGTTAGGAAAGCAACCAAAGAAAGAAATATGTGCTATGGTCTAATATTGACCCAACTTAAATCCACGTGAGATAGATGGGCCCATAGATGGGCCTTGAGCCTGTTTAACACCCCCCTCAAATTGATGCGGGAGAATCAACAAGCATCAATTTGCCAACCAAGAACTGATGGCGTGGTCGTGGAAGACCTTTGGTGAGAATATTAGCAATTTGAAGTTCAATGGAGACATGCGGAAGGCTGATGACGTCACGTTTAAGCTCATCACGGATGAAATGACAATCAACCTCGATGTGCTTAGTGCGTTCATGAAAAATCAGATTTTCAGTAATCCGAATTGCACTTGTATTATCTGCATAGAGGGGGATAGCTCCTTTTGTTGGAAAACCAATGTTAGAGAGCAGACCGCGGAGCCAAAGAATTTCGGAGCATGCAGTAGACATGGCTCGGTACTCGGCCTCGGTAGAGGATTTGGAAACTTTTCATGTTTCTTACATTTCTAAGAAATGAGACTATCACCCAAAAACATGCACCATCCTGTCGTCGATCTGCGAGTATCTGGACAACCAACCCAATCAGTATCTGAATAAGCTTGGAGAGATAAAGGAATGTTGGATGGAAAAAACAACCCACGAGTCGGTGTGCGAATAAGGTAACGAATGATGCGGCGAGCAGCAGCCAGATGAAGGTGACGAGGAGCAGTCATGAACTGATGACCGCATAAGAGATATCAGGACGAGTGATTGTGAGGTAGATCAAGCTACCAACTAACTGGCAATATGCAGTAGGATCAGAAAGAAGATCACCCTCATCTCGACTGAGTTTGACATTCAGTTCGACCGGCGTATCTACAGGAGCTGAAGCAGTAAGACCAGCCAAGGCAATGAGATCAACAGTGTATTTGTGCTGATTGAGAACGATACCTTTAGTCGATTGATGAACTTCAAGATCGAGGAAATAGTGTAGGGGGCCGAGATCCTTCATATGAAATGTCTCACGAAGAGACGCTTGGAGCTCCTGAATCAGTGTGGCATTAGGACCAGTAATGACGATGTCATCAACATAGACAAGTAGTACAGTGATCCCGGATGGAGCATGATGTAAAAACATATAAGGATCATATGGGCTTGGATGAAAATCCAAGCGGAGAAGAGCAGCTTGAAATTTCTCAAACCATGCGCGAGGAGCTTGTTTCAGACCATAGAGAGAGCGACGAAGTTTGGCAACCATACCCTTCCCGGATGAGCATCCCTGAGGCAGGCGCATATAAACGTCTTCTTTGAGATCACCATGTAGAAACGCATTTTTGACATCCATTTGATATAGAGGCCAAGACTGAGATGCAGCAACAGCAAGAATTGTGCGTACGGTGGTCATCTTGGCAACCGGGGCAAAAGTTTCACTATTATCAATGCCATATTCCTGCCGATTTCCAAGAGCGACAAGACGCGCCTTATATCGATCTAAAGTACCATCAGATTTTAACTTGAAAGAAATAAGTCTCTTTCGTGCAACAAACAGATCCAGAACCTGATTTCAAGAAAATTCCATTCCAGGCTTCCAGCGACCTCTTCTTGCTGCGTTAGCGACATCCTGTTGGTGGCCCACCCTTGATCAATTAGATCAACTTTCGAAATCATCCCTTCATGGTCGCTTGATATTTCTAAGGTTATTGGTGATTTTTTCAGGATTTTTCAGCACCTCCAGGTAGTTCTTCTGATCATTCTCGTGTTATTTCAAAAGATTACAGCAGTTTCAATCAAAACCATCCAGAATCTTGGATTTTTAGCGGAATAGGTTCAAATCTGTTCCAGTAGGTGCGAAAATACTGTAGCTTCTCAGATCAAACATCTGATCAGTGGTCAAATCCATTTGTGGGGCCCATGTATGGGATCTGCAGCCCCAGAGAAGGTCGTCAGTGGGGTTTTTTTACTGTTATTGGTCTGCTTTGATTTTTTTCCTTTTCTGCTTGGTTGGATCTTGCCTTCTGCACTCACAAACAGTTTTTCCTACAACTGTTGCTTGATTTGATTACTATTTTTACTATTTCAATCCAATTTTTTCCAATCCAACATTGAGATGGACAAATCTGAGGTTACTTTGATCAAGTTCACGGGAAAAAATTACCATGCATGGTCTTTCCAATTCCAAATCTATCTAGAAGCTAAGGAATTGTGGGGGTTTTGTTTCTGGTGTTGACCCTAAACTCACTGAGGATGAAAAGAAGATATCCTCTTGGCATACTAAAGATGCCAAAATCAAATCATGGATTCTGGGATCCGTCGAACCACATCTGATTATGAATCTCAAGCCTTAACCTCTAAAGCCATGTGGGGGTATTTGAAGAAAGTATACCATCAAAACAACTCTGCGCGTCAATTTCATCTTGAATGTGCAATTGCTGAGTATGCACAAGGGACCTTATCGGTACAAGACTACTATTCTGGATTTCATACATTGTGGTTGGAATACGATAGTATTAAGTATGCAGAAGTGGCTGACAATGTGTTGACAGTGATTCAAGATCTTCAGGCCTCTAGTCAAAGGGATCAGTTTTTGATGAAACTGCGCAATGAATATGAATGTTCGATCTGCTTTGATGAATCGGACGCCATTACCTTCCTTGGATGTATGCTTGAATGAACTCCTACGTGAAGAACAGCGCATTGCGACCTCCGCTCATATAGCCCAACAACAGACGGAAACCTATTCAGTCGCGTTCTCGGCCAATAAGGCTTCTCAGCCTCCGCCTCGAGACTTGAGCAAAACACAGTGTTACAGTTGTCACAAATTTGGGCGCATTGCAACTCAATGCAAACAGAAGGTCTGCAGTTACTGTAAAAAGTCGGGACATATCATCTCTGAATGTCGCCGCCGCCGCCCACAACGTCCATCACCACAGTCTCAGACTCCACAGTATCAGCCTCCACATGCGTATGCTGCTTCTTCGGATATACCTGCTCCTACATTTGCACCCTCACAACTTGGGCCCTCATCCTCTCTCACTCCTGAATTAGTTCAACAGATGATTGTCAATGCCCTCTCTGCTTTTGGTCTCTCAGGTACATCCCCTCCATCTTCTACTTGGTTTCTTGATTCTGGGGCGTCTAATCATATGACATCTTCCAGTGCACCACTCTCCAATGTGCAAAGCTACAATGGCCCTCTTCAAATACAAACTGCTAACGGGGTCATATTCCCATTACTGCTATCGGTGACATCCTTGGTCCCATTCCATTGAAAAATGTTTATCTGTGTCCCAATTTAACTTCCAACCTTTTATCAGTCGGGTAGCTTGTTGAAAATCAATGTAACATCTCTTTTTCTTCTTTTGGTTGTGTTGTTCAGGACCAGATGTCCGGGAAGGAGATCGCGAGGGGGCCTAAGTGTGGACGCTTGTTTCTACTGGATTTTTCTAAAACTTCTAGGAATCAATTTGACCATAATGTGTTTTGTTTTTCTCTTAGAGATAATTGCCGATTGTGGCATAATAGACTTGAACATCCTAATCCCAAGGCTTTGTCCCTTATGTTAAATTCTGGTTTATTAAATAAATCCATTGGTTTATCTTCTTGTGTGCCTTTTGATTGTGCTACTTGTAAAATGGGAAAGAACAAAACTCTTCCATTTCCTCATTCCACTTCACTCACCACTCAGTGCTTTGATTTAGTTCATAGAGATGTATGGGGAATTGCTCCAGCTCTTTCCCATGCTCACTATAAATATTTTGTAACTTTTATTGATGATTTCAGTCGGTTCACATGGGTCTACTTTCTGCATTCCAAATCTGATGTTTTTAATGTTTTTAAAATCTTTTTAGCTTATGTTGAGATCAATTTTCCACCTGCATTAAAATCTTGCGATCTGATTCAGGCGGGGAATATATGTCCTCAGATTTTCAACAGTTTTTACAAAACAAATGCATTATTTCTCAAAGAACTTGTCCTTATACTCCACAGTAAAATGAGATCGCTGAAAGGAAAAATAGACATCTCCTCGATGTCACCCATTCCCTTCTTCTTGAATCATCGGTTCCTACCCGTTTTTGGGTTGAGGCACTGGCTACAGCAATTCATCTTATCAATCGTATGCCATCAACCTCCATTGAGAATCAAAGCCCATATTACCGATTATACAAGACCTATCCCTCCTATGATGATCTTCATGTTTTTGGCTCTGATACCATGACAATCTCAAGAAGGTATGACTGATCAGAATTTCTGAAACTGTATTCTCTTATTGTGTGTCTCTCCTTTGGAGATCGACCCTCAATTTATAGGTATATACATGCCTTTCATCAAGGTCCTAAGATAGGAAAGCAACTAATTACATCAATTAGGGTTCTAAGTTAGGAAGGAAACTATTTACATCCATTAGTATATCTAAGTTAGGAAAGCAACCGAAGAAAGAAATATGTGCAATGGTCTAATATTGACCCAACTTAAATCCACGTGAGATAGATGGGCCCAATAGATGGGCCTTGGGCCTGTTTAGCACTTACAAAATCCATATGATCAATATGTTGTTCATTTTTAGCAGATTATTTTGGGAATTACATGAAAGAGTTCATTGAATTACTTAAAGGCTCTCCTAAGGACGTTTCTCGTGAGAGGCATTTTGTGGAGTCCCCCTTTTTAGGTGCGTCAGACACCCCTTATGATCAATCCTGCCCCACTTGCAGTCACTACCCCCCATGAGTAGGCACCAGCCCAAATTTGAAGAACATCCAGCTATTACTCACTGTTGGATTGAAATCCTCAAAAGCTGCTGCCTACTCATGTTCTCAAAGCCAAGGCGTGTGGGAATTGGAGGTGTGCTTCAAAATAGTAGGGGTGAAGTTCTATATATGTTCTCAAAGTCTGTGGGTGTTTGTGATTCTAACGAAGCTGAGGTGTTGGCGATTTTAGAAGCTCTTTGATACTTTTCAAGGTTTTTAAATTGGCGACCTTCTTGTGGAGAGTGGTTCTTCAAATGCGGTTACTTTGGTGTCCTATCGTAAGGCTAATCCTTGGAAGTTCCAATTTCACTATAATGAGATTCGGGAGCTATCCACCAACATTAATGTTGTCTTCCTTCATGTGCTTAGATTGGCAAATTCTATTGCCGATGCATTAGCTAAACAAGGGGTTGAGCACCATGGGAGGGTTTTATTAAGTAAGTTTGTGTTGAGTAGGGTACATTTCTCTTGTACCTTCTCTCTTCTTTGGTCCTACTTTTTGTTTCTCTCATTCCTTGTTCTCCTCTGTTTATTTTTCCTTCTTATTTAATGTTAGTTTTCGTTACCGATAAAAAAAAAAAATCCTCAAAAAATGATTCCTTCTAAAACCATTAATTTTGAGGGCCATAGATGAAGGGATAAGGATGATCTATTGGGATTAATACCTTGCTGACTATTAGCTCTCATTGAGATCTTTCTGCCCCTCAGTTCTGCATGATTGGCATGGCCTCACGTGCCCAAATAGTTCTCTCTCACAGTTGTCTCTTAATCTTATATATAACCTCTTTGGATATATAGATGATTAAATTTGATTATATTGATGTAACCTTTAGATAGATGGGATTATTCAATGATGATGATGTTGCAATGTCTAATATAAAAGTTAGAGATTGAACAAAAAGTATAGGTGTTTTAAAATTCTCAAGTTTCACCAGATGCTGCTGATTCATTCTCTGCATACCATTAATAGTTCTTGCAGCAAATGACATCTGGCAGTTTGCGATATTTGGAGAATTATTATTGTTTTTTAAACCGTTGAAGATTTCTTAGCAAAATGGTTGATATGTTATTGATTGCCTGTGGCTTCTTATTTTCTTTTCACATATTGACACTTGCAGGTGAAGATGCCTTCATTACCCCAGCTACCTCGATATAGAGAACTTGTCAGAGAACTAGGGCCTATCCATGCTAGACTTTCATGTGAAAAATCTGTTGCTACAAGGCATCCTGTGTATAAGTGCAATGAAGTTCAGGTGCTCACTGCTTCTAGCTTCCTCTTTGGTTTCTGAGTCCACTTCTTTCTTGCCCATGTTTCTTTAGGCACTATTGCCTTAAGCGCAACCAGTTTCTCTAGTTCCATTTATGCAAATGTTTCCTAAAGAAAGGTTTATTGAGATGTGCTGTGTTCTTCCATTGATAAAACAAAATGTGTTAGCAATAAACAAAAGACTGCCTTGGATTCTGCAGCACTGTCAGGAGAAGTGAAATGCATTGAGTATTGAGTTATTTTCGTTGCCAAGAGTATAAGCACCTTTCACAAATTTCCATGGTACATGGACATGCAGGCCAGAAGCTAACATAATTCTTTTTACTACATAAGTTACTTTTTGGTTGCAGAATACAATTGTTGCATGCAACACTAAAAGAAGAAAGAATGTTTGTTTCAACAAAACAAGGGTGTAACTGGTGCTTCCCGCTATAAATTTAATATTTACTTGTCAGATGTGAAAAATGATAAAGCATTCCTAGAGCCATAACAAAGAACAGATTCAGAGTTCGCCTCTCTTTTTTTTTTTTTTTTTTTTTTTTTTGGTTTTTTTCCGCCAATAAAATTTTCTTTTTCTTTAACTACATAGGGCCTGAATAATAAAAATTTGAGAAGGAAGATGATATAACAATGTAGTATGTTGGACCCCATGCTTTGCAAGGGAATCCTCATTTTTTTGCTTAATGTTAAGAGTGTGTAAAGGATATCCAGTTATCCACTCATTTGCAAGCTTCAACAGAGATGTGATGTCTGATATAGCCTAGCTAAATGCATTATTTGAGTCACCTCAACAATAATGTTGGATGTTTTATGTAATATATCCCATTTTGTGCCCGTAGCTCTCATTTCTGCTTTGTTGAAACTACAGTAACTGAGAGGCCCTGAAGATGCTTTTAAAATGGGACTCCTTCGAAATAATTTCATGGGACATTCACTAACAGCAATTCACAGGCATTAAGTATTAACTCCATTTCATCGAGTTCTATTGCTGCGAGTACCAACAGAAGCTTGTGTTTTCTCTGTGCTATTTTTCTAAGACATGTCTTTATTGAAGACCACCAGTAGGGATTACTCTTTACCAAGTACTGCTAAAAGTGTATTACCAGTTACCATCAAAATAGTACTAGTATAAATATATATTTTTTGCATCGATAATGTGGATTTGCCTCAGGCTTTACTTCTTGCTAGTGTAACTGGTGTCAGATTTGATGTCAGGACGCCCACAATGTTTATGTGTGGACAAGTCAATGTTGTGATGGAATGAGCTTTAGGCAAATTTTAGAGGGGATATGTTGGGATTCTCTTCTGAACAACTTTCCTTGGTACAATCCTACTTACATAGCTAGGTTAGATATTTTCTGCTATCCAGACTAATAATTGTTTTATGTCTAATCATGCATCAATATGTAAGCCTTAATGTTCTATAGGTGATGAGACTCACTAGAATGTTACCAACCTTTTGAACTTGTAAACAGCCGAGGAATCACTTGTCAACTTGCATGAGCCTGTTCTGGAAGTTTCTTTTTTATTTGGATTTAAAAAACATTTCAACTATTTTGTAGTTATATCCTCTTGTTTGAACTTTGAAACTGAGGTAATGAGTGTGGTGTTGCCTCAATCATGTACATAATTTCTTGACCATGTCTTGCTTATGTTTCAGGCTGAAGCTGCTGCACACTTCCTTAGTGTTACAAGATGCTACCTGGAATCACTCTGTTTAAATTTGCGGTCTCATACCATCACCAGCGTGCAATCAAATAATGACAGGGTTCGAAAACACTAGACCATGATTACCTCAGTATTTCCTTGTTCGATCGAATTTTCAAATGTTATCTGCAGTTAGCACTAATGTGGTTCGGCTTTTACTTATCAGGTTTCATTGCTTCTTAAGGATAGCTTTGTTGATTCATTCCCAAACAGGGACCGACCTTTTATTAAGGTATTTCAAATTTCCAATCTGTTTTCTTATGTCCCTTGTTTTGTTTCTATCTGCTTATGTTCTCTGTTTTGTTTCTTTCTTGTGCTTCATTTTCTTGTTCATGCTATATTTTAAATAAGAGAACTCGCACTGGAGCCATTATAATATTATTCTTTGATGCGAAGGGTGGGGACTGGTGAGTCATTTCCTATCTTGTGTTCCGAGATGTAGCTTCTTTGGCTAGCAAGTAGCACTGCCACATGTTGCTACCAAGTAATTTTCTAGGTCCTCGGCCTCGGGAAGGTGTTGGACCTGGACCCGGACCCAAGGTTTAATGTAACCGACCTTTATCTGTTGAACCTTGAGTGGATGCAGGATAAGGTGCTGAACAGAAATACGTAAGAGAATGGAACAACAAACTAAGAGAGGACTAAACAGAGACCATACAGTCTGGTAGTTGGGATTATACAACTGTAGCCATACATGTATGGAAAGAAATGCTACAACAAAGTCGACACTAACATATGGTTTGAAGGCTGAACCGTGGCTTCCTTTTGCCACTTAAAAGAGGAAACTAAAATCACATGTTCTTGAGGAGAATCCAGACAACCCCCACTAAGGTGTTTAGTTTTAGTCTGAAGGGTCTGTCTTGTCGTACTTGTGGGGTTAGTGGGAATGGAATCATCCAGCTGGTGAGAGTTTAGGAATAGTAAGTGGAATGGTGTCCATCCATCACAATATGTTACCGTTAGCAGGCTTTGTTCCACAAATGTAGCAAATCTCAGGTACACATTGCATTTGACGAATAAGAATATTCCTGAGAACTAGATATCATCCAAGTCAAATGTGAAATTGTATGTGAAATTATCCACTCAGCAGACAGCCTCATTTATTGTAAGGTGGGACTAATTTGACACGAAATTTTAGGTGTCCCTAATTGTGAGAGAGATGTGGTTGATTAGTACTGTATTTCATATATCAGTTATCTTTTCATGAAATACTGCTGGGTAAAACAACCTATTCTGACTTCAAAATGTCTTTTTTTTTTTTTTTTTTTTTTTTTTTTTGCAGCTTTTTGTAGAGACTCAACTGTTTTCTGTGCTATCAGATTCTAGGCTCTCGAACTTTGAGAAAGAGTAGTTCTATTTTAAGAACCTGCTTATTAAGGTTTCATATGTTGGTTATGAGCTCCAATATGTGAATCTAGGGAATCGCAGTTGGCCTACCCAACCACCAACATGCTGCAGGAGTGGAAGAATATGGGGTATCTTACCAATCAGGAAGGATTGGCTGGTCTCATTCATTGATAGTGCTTCCATCAACATCAATCATGTATGTTGCCTCATAGGTTTAACTAGAGCACTCAGTGCTGGCAATCACCATTTTAATTGTGTACAATAGTAAATGCAGGCCATTATTAACTTTCAGTATGGGCCAATAAGAGATCTGCATCCCAATTTTTATACAAGGGATGAACTGGTCACAATCGGCCCCATATATGACCCCTACAATTGTACATCTGTAACTTGAAAGTGGGTCTGTGGGTGTTAACATATCTGGATTGTGTCTGTAAAGGAATAAATCCATGTTCATTTTAAGTATTATGATTTAAATGATTGTGGAATCTAGCAGATTAATTGAACTTTGCCCGTCATATATTCATGCCTTATTTTTTCCTTTTCCTTTTCACTTCTGGATCTAAAATGAATTGTTTATGAGAGCTTACGATGCTGGAGTCCTAACCATTTCTCACATGGTAATCTGTGTGGGGTCAAATCTCCCCTTCAGGCGTATTAGCACTGGGCTAAATTTAGTTCGACTGGAGTTTGGAGCCGATGTTTGATTGATTGATTTAAAAACTGTGATAGGAAAAAACAAAAGAGAGGATGTGAATCACTGTAAATTATCAATCCCATGATGGACCAACTTGATGAAATTTGGCCAAAGCTAGTGTGGTGGGTTTCCCTTCTCCCAAGATCTCGATGGGTGGGAGTGTGGGCTGGGGATGAAAACAGGTGAGGTCTGGTTTGGGCCCTTGCTGTATTCATCCCAAACCTATGACTTGAAAAGGGTAATACTGAAAACAACTAGTTCTATCTACTGACAATATTTGTGCCGGAGTAACACTAAAAACGGCCTGGGCCTGCTATAGGTTCCAGGGTCTAAATCTGAGTCTGGGTCGGACATGGATCCGTCATTTGTTTCAATTTTGCCAAAAAAAAAAAAGTTTGCCTGATAAGGGTACGGCAAACCTGATTTGGCCTATAAATGTTGAACTTCATGAGTCTCACTCGAGGTCTGACCAAATAGGAGTTTCTGGATAAACTTTGCTTGGTCCAGCTTGTTGGGCCTCATTCCAAAAGTTAAAGCGCTGTTACTCAGTTGAGCTCATGTGGATCTGGGCCGGGTCCAAGTCCAATGAAAGCTTTTAGAACAATCATCACTGGTGCAAATTTAGCATCAGGGCTACTAAAATTGGTCTGTTCCATGAATGCTGGAGGTATGGGTAAGTACAAGTTTGATAGGTGGGGTTAAGACTACGAGTTCGAGTCAGCATTGATGACAAAATGGCAGGAGTGAAGATGATGTGTTCACTTGTAGGCCCAACCAGGCTGAAGCTTGTCAATGGATATAGCACAGATGGTTATTGAGTTACTTCGATAATGGGCCTCAGATTACCAGCTGGCCCAAATATCTGCCCCCCAAAAAATCCTGGGTCTGTTTAATAATTGTGTTTACATTTTAGTCAAATAGATGTGGACCCAACTAATAATTAGGTGGACTAATAATCATATGGTCATACTGTTATCATATTGACCACATCGAATCATCTCTCTCTCTCTCTCTCTCATGTGCCTCAAAGTGGTTGGAGATCTTGACATGTTTCAGGTTTAATGATGATGAGACCTTCTTCATTTAATTAATCTCATGTCATGCTTAAGAAGATGGCAGTGCATCTTGACCTAGATGTTGTGGGCTCAACTTCTAACCATCCCAACATAACCATGGTATTCCAAGGCTAGATGGAGTGCTTGGTACCAGCCAACACTCTATAACAAATCACCAGAAATCAAACCAGCAAAGGTTGGTTGCATAGCTTCTCTGATTATTTAATGTAACTGAAGAATCAAAGGCACTTGCATTATTATAAAGCATAATCCACCCCAAGATATGTCAAGAGAGATTGGCTCGATTATTTGTTTTGCACATGTTAGCATATGAACTGACTTGGCCGACCTATTTCTCACTAACGGTCTAATTGAAGTCGTTAAATCTTTCACAAACTATATTCACATGTATGTTTTAATTATGGGATTTCCATGTGGTCTCATGTGTTCGTTACTTGGTCAACATGGTCTTCCTGACACAATAAAAGAGAAGAATCTGTGCTTCTATTCTTTGGCCATGTTCTCAAGATGGAGGGCCATTTGCTCCCTTGGAAAGAAATCTAAGACCCTCTATCACGTTATTGCAATTTCTCATCAAATCTCTTTCAGAAAGAAATACAACATATGTTGAAATTGTCATAACATCACAATATTCCAGTACTGTCAAAAGCTCAGGAATATTTGCGAGAATGGCTAGGACGCAAGTCCTAATATTATCAAGGGAACACTAAAGAGTGCTAGAACTCCTCATCTCCTCTATGGAAACAGTGGGGTCACAATTCTTGACCCAACCTGCAAACCCAACACAAATCAGACTCGATAATTTAGGGTTCAGGTTGACTCCTTTTACTTTCGAATTAAATTTGGAGCCATACATGTGACCCACAGTGTTTAACCCGATGCGAACCCTGAACTCGTTTAGACCGAACCCATTCTCTCATAGGTACTTTAATCCCATGAGCTTAACATATAAAGGGTATTTTTATGAAGACAAAATTTGATTGGATCATAGGTGGTTTAATCTCATGAACTTAACATATAAAGGGTGTTTTTTATGAAGACATAATTTGATTGGACTGCCAGTCAAATATGTTTTCGAAAATGTCAGAGAACAACAAAGAGGTAGTCATTCCACGGATAGCTCAGTTGGTGATCATGCATCTCACCTCCCTTGGACATAAATTACTAAGGATCAATTTTGACTATAACGTTAATAATGAGGGACTTGAGTTATGTGTGTAGGCGGGTGTGTGAGTACTTATCTTAAAAAGAGAGAAAAAAAAAAAAAAAAAAAAGCCAAAGAGCTGCCTTTGTAAATACCTGTAAAGAACATAGAAGGCTATTGTAATTGTTAGAAAATATAGGGTTGTATAAATTCTCCAATTTTTTTTTTCAAATGAAGGTATAGAATAACTGTCACAAAAATGGTAGATGTCTAGTTGTGTTATCAAAATCGTTGCATCGTTGGGGAAGAACTGTTATTCAACACCCATCTTTTAAAATCATTCTCACAGGCCACAGCCCCCCAAATGTCGTTAGTTATAAGCTTACACCTACAGTTAACTAATACTCTTGGGAAGATAAACCCCCAATAATCTGTATTTAATCAGTAAACCAATTATATGTTCTAAATCCCGTTTTGGGCACATCAAAATCAGAGATAATATTACTTTACCTCTATATACTCCTCACTAGAGATGGAAAGAACATACATACACATATATCAAAGAGCCTTTCTCTTGAATTTCTAACCAAATGCTTCTACATTTTCTAAGCTTAAATTGACATGTGAACTTACAATGGTCCGAAATAGGTAGTTGTCACTGCTCGACCCAAGCATGGCCCATAATGGGCTGGATTAGGACAGTTTTTGGTCCGTAGGCAGGGCTTGGACTGATAATTAAATTAAACGTGTCTGAATATCTATGTGCTTAATGGACTGACCAATGTAATTGAGAAAATGATCCATTCATATACTGCAAATGGGCTAGATGGATGCAGGTGTGAAATTAATTAGGCCCAATAATTAAATGGGCACAGTTTGATCAAGCTTGGGTCCCATACGGCCCATTAACAGTACCCCTTATGTTAAGTTAAAGCCTAGGGAGGTAAGACCACATGTGTTTAGGTGGGGTTAGTGGGGGGAGGGTGTGGAGTTATATAAGTGAATGGACAAAGGTATTTAATGTCTTGGTGCATTATAGACTATATATATTCCCATGTGGGGGTGAGTGTAGAACTCTAGGAAATGGGTTAGGGAAACGAGGGCACCTCTACTTAAGGAAGTCCACCACATGTCATCTCAATTCCCTACTTCACTTCAATTTTTCTCACTGAGATTCGAGATCTCACTTTCCATTTACGAAAGTCTATGTAGCACTCACTCAAATGCCTTAGTAGTTGGAAAAAACATAACATGGTTTTAGCCACATGCAAGCCTCTCTTTGTGCCAGGTGCACTCCCCCTCTTTGGAATCTACTGACTCAGGCTCCTTCTTCAAAGTTCTAACCGTTTTCTACCGACCTCATAAACCGAATCTAGATGTTGGGAAATGGGAACTGGTCAGAGAGAGAGAGAGAGAGAGAGAGTCCACATTCAAAAGGAATGACTTAAATCACACCTCCCCTTAATGGGTAAGTAACAAAAGATTATATTATTCCTGAACTAACGGATGTTTTTGAAAGAACTGCCACATGGACACGAGAAGGCATTCAGTACTTAGGGCCCAATTTCTCAAATTCTGAAGGAGATTTCTACAATAATTTGAAAGATATTTGATGGGTACAAAGAAGAAAAGGAGTATAATGCAAGCATGGTTTATCATATGATTTATTTGAACTGTAAGGTGAAGCCTAAGTGGTGCTAGTGTTGCACACTTGTAATATATATATTGTAGGATCTTACACCTCATTGAACTACCACTTATCCTAAATCAATTGGTGATAGGAAACGGTACAACAATAGTTTTATGGTAGGGCGAGGACTCGACCACAATTATGACTGCTCAGCAGCGAGGGTGCACGTTAACCTCAACATATATCTAAACCAAGAAGAGGATGGGCCCTACATATTTGACCTAGCTAAGAAATGGGCGAGTGGGTCACACATGTGAGCAAAAAAAGAGAGTTCCTCTTTCTTTCAGACATTAACCTTTGTAACCTTGCATTTATTAGGGAATGTATTAATGTTTATAGTGCTTGGGGATCTTCTCACATGTCTATTCTTAGGTTTAAAGTTCTATATACAAAAGGGATTGACATATTTGGGAGAGGAGATTCTTTTATGATAGTCATATGATTAGTGTAAGTGCAAAAAACCTCGCGGACTTACTTAGATGAATGTAGAACTTTTGGGAAGGATTAGCTGTCTGAAAACCTGAAAAGAGAGGAGAAGCAACAGTCAGAGACTTTGGTTGCAGTCAGCGTAAGGCCCTCCGACGCCTGAGTTAGTGTTGTCACTGAACAAAGGGTGAAGTGAGGTGGAGAAGAAGAAGAAGAAGAAGAAGAAGAAGAAGAAGAAGAGAGAGAGAGAGAGAGAGAGAGAGAGAGAGAGAGAGAGAGAGAGGTCCTTGTGTATCTGAACCTCTCCTTTTTTTTTCTGGTGTTTACCTTTCGCATAATATAGAAGTCGGGAAGTACCATCAGAAGCTTTCTTAGTGGAGGTAGGTGAAAAGGGGATGTCTCATCAGAAGCTTCCTTAGTGGAGGTAGGTGAAAAAGGGATGTCCCATCTGCCCATACCTCGATCTTTGGTGGATGTGACCGTTCGGCGCCCATCCTATCTGTCAGTTAGTACTGTAGTGTGACTGTCTTGTCATCTGACACTGCTACTTAAATGGAGCACTTGGCCGAGGTAAGTTGTCTTGCCGATGTGAGCTTTCTGGCCGAGGTGAGCTGTCTAGCCAAGGTGGAAGTGTCTGATCGATGTGAGCTGTTCGGCCGAGGTGAGCTTTCTGGCCGAGGTGAGAGTGTCTGGCTGAGGTGAGTTGTTTGGTCGACGTGAGAGTGTCTGGCCGATATGAGCTTTTTGGCCGAGGTGAGTTGTCTGGCTAGTACTGTTACCGAAGTTTAACACATCTCGGTATTATGAAATTATCCCCACACAATTAGTGATTATGATCAAATTCTAGTTACTCAGGAGACCATTGAAGGGTTTTAGCAAGTCAAAGAAGAGAGAAGAGAACATGAGACTTACAAAATCTATGTCAGCTTTCTAAAATTCCATCATGATGTATTATAATCTAACCCACAACTTCTCCATGAGTTTCCGAAGGGTGCCATGTGACTATCCTTGTAATTTGACCAAGCCCCATGTTTACTCAAATTAAAGAAACCCAAAGAAAAAAGTGGTGTGGGCTCTCATTCCCTTTTAGGCATTAGATTAGCATTTCTTAGCATGATTATTTTAAGGCTTCCCATTATGGAGATCACTCATAGAACTAGTATCAAAGATCTTCAATCATTTTCACCATTCACTTGTATATTCTTGTATATCCTTTGAACTGCCTTGCATCCAACCGCTGGGGTTTGTGGTAGTAAAAATGAGATTCTTCTTGAACCCTAAACTTGTAGGTAAAATAGCAGCCAAACCTTGTGCTCTCTGTTTTTTTTTTTTTTTTTTTATATGTTGTCTGTTTTTTATATGGTGATGGGATGGGTCCCTAAACCAACTAAAAGTAGGTCTTTTGTTATCTTTTTCTCATGCTGACTCAAATGATGAAGTTAGTTAAGGACTTCGCACTAACAACATGCCGCCGTATAGCATCTTTGTGTGGAAGCAATAAGTGATGCATAATAACTTTTCTAACAGTGCACCTCCTTTTGTGTGGGGGCCCAATTTGATGAATGACCATCAAGGCATTAGTGGTTGGGAGGGATGTTATTTTATTAGGGTTTTCCTAAGTACAACTCTAATTAACAAATGATCTTAACTTTCGATTTTAGGGAATCAAGCTTCTAAGTGTTTTATAAATGCATCTTTTATCGTAGTTAAATCCAACGGTGGATAATGGTCGATCTACCAAATTGAGGAGAATGCCGCTTGGTGGACTAAGGGGGTGTTGAGAGTGGGTTTAGGTGAAGGTTTGGAATCATACTGGGTCCCATTTTGATCAGTTAATAAGGCACCAATCCTCCCTATACTATTATCTATAATAGGTGAACTGGGCAATTGACTGATGGGTAATAGTAGTTTCATTGATGACTTATTGGGTACAATCCATCTAAAGTATATCCAATTAGAATAACAATCTGGTCATTAAACTATAGGCCCATTAGTTTATGATTAGGTGCCTTTCTAAACAACTTTTTCCAAAAAAAATGAGTGAAGAATAGCCAAAAAAAAAAGAAAGAAAAGAAATAAAGAAGAGGAAGATGAAGAAGATTCCTTAAAAGGCAATTAATAGAAAAGAGCTGAGAGCTTGTGGGCCTTCTTCTCATTACAAAAGGCAATCATGAGTAGTATATTCTTTCCATTTTAAGAAGAAATTCCTTGTTTGACATAACTAAAAGGTGCAATGAAACCAACTAAACATGGAGATTGTGAGAAAAAGAAGAAAAGAAGAGAGAAGAAAATCAAACTGGGGTCATGCACAATCTCTCTGAGTCTTAATAGATCCCCACCCCAGTGAACCAACCACTTGGGAAATAGGCAAATGGTATGAAAGTTATCCTTTGTCATCTTCTGACCACCACTATAAGTTGGCAAGTTGGGCATACCTAAGTAAAAAAAAAAAAAAAATTTCAATCACCGGCATGAACAGGTAAATAAAAGAGAATCCACTACAGTATATAGAAAAAAGGCCAAAGTTGATCTACCAAATCTGAAAGATTCTCGGGCAACCTATATCCCATGATGGAGCTCCAAGATCAACCTTGCCTATAACCATACCATGACCATCACTGGCACCTGTTGGGCACATCATAAACCCACACAACCTGATACATGTCACTGTGGTTTACATAGAATCTGGTGTCATCTCAGCTACAAATAGCCGATCTGTTTGCTAAAGTCATGTCTGGTGGTCGCCATAATGTTTTGGAGAGCAAATTGATGCTTCTTAATGATCTGCATTAACTTGAGGGAAGTGGTGAAGAAAATACCAATTCTGATACATAGGTACATTGTAGTTACGCCAATCTTCAGTACTTAGTCACCAACATCCCTAAAAAATTTGAAAATCTGGACAGTGGGTCTACCAGAAAAAGTTCCAAAAGGCCCCCACTAAAAGGCACAGAGATAAGAGAGAGAGATTTAGTGATCTCATCTGATTCTAAAAAGTGACAAGGCAGATGACAACATGAACCTCAGATGGAAGCTTCATTATCTTTGCTGGCTGGGGCTAGAATGCAACTGGCATTGTCAACTCGTGCATGTGATACTAGTATTTTGAACTCTTCTTTTGGTGCACTGCATTTGGGTGCTCCTTTTGATAATAGTACTAGTGGCCACCACAGGGTTGGCATGGGATGACTCTACTCATTTCAAGGCCCTTATAATAAGAGAAACGCCAAACATCTACCTATATTTTCCTCTACATGAAAAAGGATACAAACCCCATGGAGCCAGTGCTGATGCCCACCCCACCATACAATTGCACTGTCACATTCACAGGAAGTGAGTTTCACCATCATAATCCACCTCTCCATCTATTATCAAATTCTTAAAGTGGTGTCATTACCACTAAGATATGCAAAGATCAACATCAGTCACTCTATACTTTTGGTTAAGTTTCAACTCTTAACACGTACTAATATGTTAAAACGTGATTTCAAGATCTCAAGAGTTGAGTTCAAATCATTATCTAAAAAAGACGGCATGGTTATTGGCTTACTGTTAACACATACCAATATGTTAAAATGTGATTCCAAGATCTCAAGGGTTGAATTCAAATCGTTGGCTCAAAAGGACAGGCATAGTTATTGGCTTACTGCTGATTGAGTTATTTTTTTCTACAGCCAACTTAGTGCTGCTCCTACCACCATTGCAAACCCACCCACCCCACCTCCTCCCGCCGAACCTTCCATCTATGGCACTAACTATATGGTGGGTTTTTATGGAAAGTCAGAAATAATTTAATTTTAAAAGTGCTGCTATTGATTTTAGATTTTTTTTTTGGCATAATAAAAAATTTCTACCCTTGTGACAGTGGGAGAGGCTTAAAAAAAATAAATTTTAATCCCAAAGTTTTATGGCTGCCAGGGAGGCCCCTCAAACAATACCTCATTGATTTTCACAGATGCAGATTATAAATTTATGTATGAAAAATCTTCTTTTGGTTATTTGATGATGTCGAATAACTCTTTCGTTTGTGCCGATGCTCGCTTTGGGTCAAAATTCCCATCGAGGGTCATTCTTTATGCACTAAAAAAACCTTTGTGCATGAGTTTATGTAGGGATCATGCTTTTTTCAGATACTAAATCCATCAATGGGCAAGCGGATTGGGCCATCAACCCAATTATTTTGAACATTAAAAGTCAATGTAATTGTTTTTTGCCAAGCATTGCTCTAGGCTTAGCAGAAGTTTTCGTAGGGTTGATGATATTTCATAGTGGGTTTGGCCTTGGTTGCTTCCTCTATAATTGTTGTTTTGGTTTTATTTCGTTTCAATGAAACCTCTGTTTACCAAAAAAAGAAAAAAGAAAACATTATGAGAATCATTATTTTAGTTTTTTCCCTATCTATCATCATGATCAAAATACTTTATTAATTTGGGTGCTTTTTGGGTATGAAACTCGATCTAGACAAAAGAATATATACAGTAATCTGTATCATCTGCGTCACTACGTAAGAATAGAAAGTGTGATAGAGTTGGTGGAGTCCACTGCCTCAGTGATGGACAGTAGGACTCATTACAAGAATTATATCTAATTGAATAAACAGTTCAGGGCTCTTAGCAGGCGCACATTCGTTTCATGTAATTGAATTTTTAAGTATTTTAAAACTGACATTTCTAAAAAAAAAATGGTTAATGAAGAAACAAAGATGAATACTAAAAAATGAGGATCAAGTGTTGAAAATAAATAGATGGCAAATCAATACTTGGTGGCCATCCCAACAGTTCAATTCCCATAGAAGTCAAGTTGTAACCATCCTAAATCTGGACCTGGTAATCCAACATCGTGCCTTGTAATCCGGACCCTCACCTCTTGTGACCATCCTTCCTTGGGCCCATTTGACCATGTATTTCAATTTCATGCTAACAAAGGGCTGCCCCTCAAAGATCATGTTGTAGAGTCTAAGTCAAACTAAATTTTCACTGCCGTGTATTACATTGCAAAGAGTTCGGGAGAGAAGTTGGTGGTCATTGGTGACGAAGGGAGCTTAAAGTCAAACTGGGTTTCCGTGGGGCCCAAAATAGAGTCCCATGGTTCACTATCTAAAGTGGGGCCCACCCCAACCTCCCTCTCTCCACGTGAGTGAGCCTTCTCCCTGGAGCCTAATGCCTATGTGGGCCTTTCCTATTCTTCTGCTACATTTCTAGTTCGTTCTTGTGAAGATGACATCTTTTCCCGGATTGGATTAGGATGCAATGTCCCTTTCCTTTCCAAGGGAGAAGAAGAAGGAAAAACCAACCTCGCTCTCTCTCTCTGTGGAAAAAAAGTAGGAGTAGTCAAATGCTCTATGAGATGAAAATTCAAAATAATGGAAGGTTTAGTAAGATTTAGTTTTGTGGGAAATCTTTAAGATTCCAGCAATCTATAGAATAAAATCTAAGATAAATATGATGTGATCAATGTAAAATGGAAGAGAATAAAACAATAAAACTGAAAAATTCTAACATATAGTTGGAAACAGTAATTATGAGACAATCAAAACACCACCATCAAGAGAACTTCACTCATGATCATTTTATTTTCTTGTAGAAAGAATCACTCATGATCATTGAAAAAGTGGGTTCTAAATTTCTAATGCATAGAGTTTTTTTTCATGCAGGTTCCACGTGCGACAGGTGCTGGATTTTTCTTATCCATGCCATCCACAAAAGTACAATACTCCCTCAAATTCAAGACGTCGATTGAAATTCCTGCACGATAACCATGTGTGAGTCCTATAACTGAAAATTATCCCAAAGAATATATGAATTTATGATAATTTGAAGTAGTGATGAGGTGAAGGGGTTATACTTTAAGTGTCTCTTTTTTGTTTTTTTTAAGCTCCTTATTTCAAACAATTACAAACACATCATTTCATATCAAAGTGTGTCATTATGACCATACCTGTCACAGGTGATATATAAAAGTTACCTCTTATTACTGATTAGCATAAGTTTGTTCAATTTTGTGAGAAAAAGTGAAAAAAAGGTCATATTTTCTATTCATTTTAACACTTTAGTGGGACGACATTAGCATAAACACCCTATATAAGGGTTCATTTAGGTGTAGAAAAGAAAAACAGGTTGGAAAAACTGGAGATAGTATATAGTTGAGCAGTAGATTATATTCTCCACTTCCAACTAAAACCTAACTGAAATTCCCATTGAGGGTTCTTTTTTTACCTAACATAAAGCATAAGATCTTAGTGTGAAAGAAAGAAAAAGAAAGAACCTTTGATATATGGAAGTGTATCCTAATTCACAAGAAATGAGGGGGATAATGAAACTATCATACATTGAAAATGAGTATGATTTCAACCCAAACATCTGAGTTCTTGTAATGTGATTTAGGGTCTTAACAAACTGTTGACCAATTTTTATTGCTAGGCTATATAGCGGAAGTGGGGTGCTATAAAAGTCCCCATATGCCTTTCAAAAGGATGCCCTTTTTGGGGTGCCAACCTGGATGCATGCCAATCATTGAGTATGTACTATGGGGAGAGAGGGAGAGAAGGATATGATGTGGTCAAGGGTGCACCAAATGCTACTCTGATCAAATCATTCTGACCATTTCTTTTCAGGACTTCAAAGTTCAATGGTTACATCTAATACTGATTCAAATCAATGTCAAATGGGATGAGTTCCAAGTAAATTAATATAGCAGGTGTCCAGGAGAAGGTTGGGATTTATAATAAATAGGCTCCTCTGTGTTGAGCAGAAACAGGACTTGATTCAAGTTTATCTAGAAGTTTCTAAATACTGATAGGCTGATTCGATAACTTCATACAATCTAACAATAATATTTCCAAAGAATTTTGCAAAACCCCACAAATCTTGGGATGGAGGATTTTTCTAATAAAGAATGCACAAATGTAAAAAAAAAAAAAGAACAAAAAAAACTTGGCTAAAACAATATAAGATATATACAATTTTTAAAATAAAGAAGGCTGGCTTCATCATTTGAGACCACATCACTCTCAAAGTCTCATCACATGCAATCCTCATTGCCACCTCCCCAAGCTCCCCTCTATTTATACCCTTCCATCCTTCCCAAACTCAAACCAACTCCATCTGCCAGTCTCTCTTACATTTCCTCATCTCTCTCATCATCTGAACTACTCTAAAACTCAATCTTCAACAACACCCATTTCTCAGAATCCTCAATTCTCTCACTGCAATCACCAAAACAACTGATTCAATTACTTAAGACACTTCTATCACATTACGTCCAGCTATAGAACAGCTAGTTCTAGACCTCCTACAATGGCATTTGCACCTGATCACAACGATTTCTTCGCACGCCGATGCGTGTGGGTGAACGGCCCGGTCATCGTTGGTGCTGGTCCATCTGGGCTGGCTGTGGCGGCCTGCCTCAAGGAACAGGGTGTACCCTTTGTCATCCTAGAGAGGGCTGACTGCATTGCCTCTCTGTGGCAAAGGCGCACTTACAACCGCCTGAAACTCCACCTCCCCAAGCAGTTCTGCCAGCTACCCAAGCTCCCATTCCCAGAGGACTTCCCAGAGTACCCATCCAAGAAGCAATTCATTGACTACTTGGAGTACTATGCTCTGCATTTTGAAATCAACCCACAATTCAATGAGTGTGTGCAGTCTGCCAAGTATGATGAAACCTGTGGGTTGTGGCGGGTTAAGACCTGCAGCACCAAAGGGGCGGTGGTTCGCGGGGCAGCCTCCGAGGTTGAGTACATCTGCAGGTGGCTGGTTGTGGCTACTGGGGAGAACGCAGAGTGCGTGGTGCCCGATATCGAAGGGTTGAATGAGTTTGGAGGGAAGATGTTGCATGCCTGTGATTATAAGTCGGGCGAGGGCTTCAAAGGGAAGAGAGTACTAGTTGTTGGATGTGGGAATTCTGGCATGGAAGTCTCTCTAGATCTCTGCAACCACAATGCCTTCCCATCAATGGTGGTTCGAAGCTGGGTGAGTAGATCTTTGCATAATTCACCGACACTTAAATGAAGATTTTGGCTACTTGTTATTGGATTTTGTTGGCACTAACGAAATAAATCTCATCAAATCAACAGGTTCATGTCTTGCCAAGGGAAATTTTCGGGAAATCGACATTTGAGACTGCTGTTTTCCTCATGAAATTGCTGCCCCTTTGGCTGGTGGATAAGCTTTTGTTGATTTTGGCGTGGTTGGTGCTTGGAAACACCGAAAGTTACGGGCTCAAACGCCCTTCAACGGGTCCTATGCAGCAGAAGAACACAGAAGGAAAGACCCCTGTTTTGGACATTGGTGCATTGGAGAAGATCAAGTCAGGTGATATCAAAGTAGTGCCTGGCATCAAGAGATTTTCTCATGATAGAGTTGAGCTTGTCGATGGAGAGAATCTATATGTTGATTCGGTGATTTTGGCAACTGGCTACCGCAGCAATGTTCCTTCATGGCTTCAGGTGAGACTGTGTTCTATTTCCTCCTCTGTTGATAGGGAAAGGGTAGTTTTTCTAAACATTTAGGAGATAAGAAGAACTGGGTCCCGTTTTAAACTTCAATTTTGACAGTTATGGAAGTTGGGTTTCACTGAACTTTTAGACGTATAAAAATGTGTTACTCCACTTCTTTCCTTTTTAAATGTCTTTTGTTTTTTGTCCATCTGCAGAGACCAATGGTCAGAATAGAAGGTAAAAATAGAAGGCCGTTATAGGAGTTGGATTAGACTGAAAGTTTAGTGGGGGCGTTTTTGATTAAAAAAAGGGTAGTTTAAGATCACAGTACTTAGGCAACTTTCTTTTAACCCTTTTTTGTGCCCCCAGAATGACTTTTGTTGGAGAACTACCAGTTTTGTCTAGTGTGGTTTTGTTTTCTTACCTTCGTTTCATTCTTCTGATTGTGATATTCTTATAAGTTATAACAATGTTTAGAAGTGTTTTGATTGAAAATTGTTGTGATTTTGTGTTGCAGGAGAGTGATTTCTTCACAAAGAACGGGTTTCCAAAGCAGCCATTCCCCAATGGGTGGAAAGGGAGAGCAGGGCTTTATGCAGTTGGGTTCACAAGGAGAGGATTGTCTGGTGCATCAGTAGATGCCATGAGAATAGCAAACGATATTGGCCAAGTCTGGAAAGAGGAAACAAAGCCTACAAAGCGGTTTACTGCCTGTCATAGGAGATGCATTTCACAGTTCTGAGAAAGCGACATTCAAATTACTCTTCTTCCATACTCTTTGGCCACCACCAGCACCATGGATGGTTACTTTGACTTGAGTGTAAAATTATATGTATAAAATATAAGAAAAGGCATATAAACCAGTTCTCTGAGAAGCCCAAGTTTTGTGGGGGATGGGCACTTGTGTATAGAGGATATCTAAGGGTCAGTTTTGGAAATTTTGTACTTTGTAAAATTAGATCAAAGGAAAGTGAAATCATTCTCTTGTTATTGGGTTACCATATTAATGACATAATGCTCGCTCTCTCTCTCTCTCTCTCTCTCTCTCTCTCTCTCTCTCTCTCTCTCTCTCTCTCTCTCTCTCTCTCTCTCTCTCATATTATTGTCTTGTTACATTTATAATAGTGTACATTTCCATATAAACTGTACACAACTCATGAGAAAAAAGTCAACCTCTAAAAACCAAGAGAGAAAAGGAATGTATAAACTGGTTCTTGACTACTGTATCTGGCTCTTTTTCCCTGAGAAAATTACAATATAATAAGACCTGAACTCATCCTGCTTAAGGCCTTACGTTGGATGGGCTGTCGGTATCCCTGAAAAACAAGTGGATTTTGACAAGCCCAACCATTGAATTGATGACTTAGGAGGACAGTAAAATGGATGCTTAGAGAATAGATTAACCAAAGTTCTACTAGCAGTCCAGTGTGATTATGGGCATCCATGGTGGGGCTTTCCAGTTTAACTGTTCAGATCTGATACAGATGGCGTGCTAAAAAAAAAAACCAATGAGACTTAAGGGTAAGTTAAACAAACTCCATGGATTTTTCTCCATAGACTACATATAAAGATAATATTGCACTAGTACTCATTTTACAGGATCAAAGAAGTTAAAATCTACTCTTTTATTTTAGTTAAAGTTTCTGCTTACCAATCAAGAAAAAAAAATTTAAAATCTACTAACAGATTCATGGGCCTAGTTCAGACTTATATAAATCATATCAAAATACTGGATGTAAAGAGATCTATGCCAACTTGATTAAAAGATACTGACTGCAACTGCCATGATTTATTTTCAGTGAAAACAAAGAAAGTTCAGGCTCCAAGGTTTCCTAGCTTAAAATGAACAAAGCCCACTGCAGAGTTCTGTGAAATATACACTCAGATTTTTCTACTCCTGTTTTTCTTTGGAATTTGATGTTAACCTATCTAACCATTTCTTTTAAAACCAAAAGAAACTCCTGAATGATCCTACATCTTTTAGCTATTGATGAATTTCTCTAGTATATTTTCTCCCTACATCATTAGAACCCTCCCCTGTATGGAACCTAAATGTTCATTTATTAATATGGGTCAGTTTGTATGTACATTTGACTTGGATTGCAATAATTAAGTGATTCCGTTTAATAATTTCTCAGTTAGAAATGTTTGTTGTGTCATGATATTATTGTGTTGGGTGCTCACCATATTGTTATTATTTCTATTTGAGGCTCAGCTTAATCTGAACTCATTTCAAATATGGAAGACAATCTATACAAGGAAGAGCTTTTCTACTAAAAGGGGTATTTGAATTTGGCAAAAAGAAAAATTGGGAATAACTGCCAAGTGATGAAATAAGGGCTAAAGAAAGGTCTTATCCTGATTGGCATTTACTGAAGAAAACTATGGGAGAATAAATATATTGCCCAAAAAGGGCTATCGATACTGAGAATGGTTCATATGGTAGAATTTTTTTCTGCAAGCTGCTGATAGAATGATTGGGATCATCCAATTCATAGATTCTTTGCACTTGGCATACACAGTGGGAGCAATCCAATCGATAGACCTGGTTCAGCAACAGAAGGCCCCACTTAGTCATATTAATGCTTATGCTGTGGAAGTGTGGATAATAAGTCCATCTCCCATCCTTCTGGAGGCATATTTTTTGTCCCCACCCTTTTCACATGAAATTACAGTGCATATCAACTTCTTTTCATGACTCCAGTGCTAACAATAAAACCATTCTAACTTAATTTACCATGCCCGAATTTCGTCCTGATCAGAGTGATATTCACTACTAGATTGGATAAATGAGAACGCGGGAAAAGATCTCAAGTTAAATCATGTTTTTCTCATTTGTAATATCCAACAGTAAATGTCACTATGATCTAAGTGAAATTTAGACACATGCCAATTCAATGGAGAAGGGACTGTACAAAGGTTTGCTTTTCATGAATGATCACTCTACTATATGGATTTTGCAAACAGAGAAATGCTTCCATGGAAGCATAGAATCACTACTATGAGTATGAGGATAATAGGCATATTCCTCATGTTTCAAAATATAGAAATGGTTGATTAAATAATCTTATGACATCTTTTGAACTTCTTTAACATCAACTTGTGATAAAGAGACTTTTGGTGCATGGACTAGGAGTTTAAAGGCATCAGTGTACATCTGTACTTCTCATTTCTTTTACTTTTTAATGACAGAAATTGCTTCTCTATGGCTGCTAAGATCCTTCCAGCCTTTTAGGTCCGAAGAAAGCATCACTGCAACATAGGAAAAAACCACAATGGTCATGGCCACCACCACTTTTCTCCTCCACTTAAAAAAAATCCCTTATCCTTTGAGAGAATTGCATATAAACTACATAAATGGATCAAGGCATATATTCCTGAATACATGTATAAGCTAGTTTCTTAATGCACCATTTAAATTTAATTCGAAGGACTATCCAGTGAGAATCTCTTTACATATAAAATGAGTTTTCATTTATCATCTAAACACCAAACAAGGCCTCATAAAATAATTTTATGTTTTGCATTACTGCAATTTACACAAGACCAAGCCCCAGGACTGATAGAAGAGTGATATGGTAGATATTAACGAAGATGCCTTAACACACTATTCTTTCAGTAAATGAGAAAGAAAAGAGATGTGTGTACTGGTAGATACTTTTCAAAAGAAGAAATGGTCATATTCTACCCCTTTCAATGCTATCCACTGATATAAGGTGTATGGCACATCATTTTACATTCTCAAGCCCCTCATGTTTAAATTGTCACAGTGCATTTGCACTTGAATTGGAGGTGAACCCACTTTCAATTTATTCTATGTATAAACTCTATTAAGTTGAACGTGTGTTTTGCACATCAACAATCCAGCAATTGAGTAAAACTGTAACTGTTGATGTGGGGCTTGAGTTCAAGACTAGATATTAAACTGGTTGGGCCAGGCTGACGGGCTGGGCTTATTTAAAATCTCAATTCTTGAAATTGCGGGGCTGGCCAATTGATAGCCCCAGCAAAAAAACTCATCTGATCTAACATTACAGAGAAGGTGTGAATCAATATAATTGGTCAATCCAATGGTGATGCCAACTCTGAATGAAATTTGGACTTGGTCAATGAGAGAGAGTCTGAGCAGTTAGAATTCTAATTCCCCACATATAAACTTTTGGAGGGGTAGCATGGAAGGGACAGCACAGGTATTATGATCATCAGATTTTGGCTTGTCTGGGCAGTTGTGGACATTAATTTGCAGAAGAGAGAGAATTGCATAATCTTTCCTTTTCCTTCCTCAAATGAAAATATCCACAGATTCACTTGCATAATGCAAAACTCACAAGTGTAATACGAATACAGGTCTCTCTCAGTCGACAGTGGTCCATTTCCAAACAGCTACATTAACTATGATCATAACTTGATGCAATATTCTCCATCAAAAGCTTGGACCAGACTACTGTTATACTCTATCACATAACTTGGCAATGATACAGAGTCCAAATGTAAATAACAAGAATATAAATATGGTGATCGTGTGTATACTTGCTTTTCATTTTTAATTGAAACTGACTGCTTAGATAGCAGCTTTGCCTCATACATGTCGGCAAATACAAAGGTAGAGAACTTCACCAAGTCGTACTAATGTCGGTCAAATCAGTAGCAATTAGCCTGCTGGTGCTCCCACTTCCCAGCCCCACAATCTACATTCACACTGATATAATTAACTAATACTTTTCAGTCTTATCACAAAACATAAAATGCAGATGATGGGGATTCAAAGAAAGCAATTCTCAGCAACTGTGAAGCCTTTAACCACTGGTCCATGTTAATAATTCTTGAGAGATGATTTACATCTTGCTTAATAAATAATGAAAAAGACAAGAAAAATTCTCTACAGTGCCCTTTTATTGACTGATCCAATCCTAGTTCTACACTATTCTAGACATTAGACACCATTAGATTTTTATCATGATTAATCTGCACAATATGTAATCATTAAACTTTGAGGAACAAAATTAATTGAGGGATAGGATCTTTTAATCAAATTGACATTGAAGCATTTCTCATCCATGTTTTACATATCCATTACTTGTCTCTCTTGATTGTATACATCTACGGTGGACTACAAGCGCGACTCAAGAAATTAACAAAGGCATGCACCTAATTATTTTGATTTTACATATGAGATCCAAATTGATTAATCACATTAATACTATTGATTTTACAGTGACATAATTAACTAGTTATTTCTAAAAAAAAACAATATTCATTTAAAAAATCTACTATCTTAGTATGCATACTCGCAAGAATAAACATAAATAGTGTTGCATGCTCTTGAGAGTATACTGATGCTGAAAACATTTAATGTACAAAACAACCATAAATAACATGAGATTTACAGTTGATTGTGCTTAAAGAAGCACATAAAACTTTATTCTGAAGTGTTGAGAATTATATATAGAATCTATATCAGATGGAAAAGAGCATCTGATAATAGTGCAAGGCCTGATATGTACACAAATGGGGCAAAAAGTCCCTAAAAAAATAATAACATGAGTAGTCCAATTTTCTTCAATTTTCAGATATTCTTTTATCTTTTTACCCTTTCTTTGATGACATGGGATGGAGCAAGTACTAATACATATCACCGATTTTTTCTCATTAAGGTAAGTTACTCACACACCCACTCACCCAAAGTCCCTCTCCATCATTGCTAACGTCAGGGATTGATACCTACGTTGTTTCTGTTGAAGAGAAGTGCCTCACTGAACTACCAATGGTAATATATGAATCACTAATTTGCCTGGTATTTGTGCATATTTTGAAGGGACTTACATGGGGTCTAGTATCGATGCTTGAAACCACTGTGGCTCCTTAATGCCCCTATGTTAGACTTTCTTATGATATAACCCTTGTTTTCATTTCAGCCCTCATTTATAAAATCAAATGTAATAGACCTCGCTGCACCGTATATCAGATGAGGCTTGGCCTATCTAGGATCAGCTCTATTAAGCTCAACATTATTTAAAGTCATGCTCTCATAAATTTACGATTATATCATGCCTTTTCACTAGTTTATTCAATGTATTTAGTAATCCTAATTTCTTGAACTCGCTACTCTTTAAAACATGAGATTGTTTATCATGAGTTGTGTTTCCCCAAACCATTTTAATGAAATTCTTGATTTTTCTTTGTTGTTAGAGCTGTTGCGAACTTTCTTTTTATCTGCTCATATATATATATATATATATATATATATATATATATATATATCCTTTACTATAACACCTTACATCAATCTTAGCATGTGTATTCTCAGCACCAATACATTTGTTTCTCGGATGAATATGTGGATCTACAAGAGAGGATAGAATTTATAACTGGATTTCGCCTAGATTGCCAAAGAAGTTATTACTCCGTAGTTTGGATGTCAAAGTTTGATCAGTGTAAGGATGAGATATTTTATTTCTTTTTATACTTTCAAATTCACCATCCAAAACCATCTGGAACAGAATACAAGTTGAACTAGCTCGCAGCTAATAGTGATCTGCGGGTGATATAATGGTGACCCAGATCGTTGCTAGTTCACATGGGGCAATAGCTATCCAGGTGCTCCTTGTTGAAAAGTCCTGGCTAAGGCCAAGGCTTGAGTTAGGCAGTTATGAGTAGATGATATATATGAGCTCACAAAAGAAACCAACACCTCTTTTGCTCCCCTCCCCCTCATTCAGAACTCCAAACATAGATCACATAACTATGATATGGTTAATATGTGATATTATCTATTTTTAACTGAATAGGACTTCTCTAGAACAAATCAGCTGTGAACTCTGCCATTACTCATATGATACTCAGATGATGAAAGTGACCCATGAGACCTATCATTGTGGGCCACTAAATCACAATCCGTGCAAATAGAATCACCCATCGATGATTGAGACTGAATGACTGCAGCCTTATCCTTGGGGCTTGTGCTTGGAAAGAGGGAGAGATCGGCCCACCATTGCCAGGTAAGAGCAGGCGCATGTGACTGGCGCGTGTTATATAGGACTCCAATACCCTGATAGAGAGAAACTAAAAAGGCTACGACATGACACAAATTGAGGGGAGGGGACCTAGCTACCACCTTAAAACTTGTGGATAGCCAATGAGAATATCGTGAAGGAGACAGTCATCTTGAGTTGAATCTAGAGATTTATGACAGATTGAAATGTAACTATCAACCCCAACCATGCATGAAGCTTCTAATGACACTTTAAAAGCTAGTAACTGCAATTTTGCAAAAGGTCAGAGAGAATCTTGTTATTGATACGGTAGGTGTAGCATGTTGCTGCCACATGGAGAAACTGGATTGTTATTCTTTGAAGAGTAAGATGATAGTGGTCCAATTGGGGTCCTTGTTGAAGCCGAGATGGTCCCTGATTGTGAAGGAGAGGGCTGAAAATAGGGGAGCAATTTGATGCTTAGGCTTGTGGCAATGGTGGAAGGACTTGATCAGTACATGTGATTTCCTCATGGGCTAGAAAGCGAAGGGAAGTTGCACTTAGAGTTGGTTTTAGCCACTTGTCATTCATTGTTCATTAAATGACAGCCATGGTTGACGTACAGAACTCATTTCTGGATTACAAACATGATCGTCAAATAAAACATCAGCCTCTAGATATTTGTGTTCATGTGTTACATAACATTAAACTTTGTTGATGCAATGACAAATTTTATACAAGTTAACCATGTGTTTTTTTTTTTTTTTTGTCCTCAAAGTTAGTAATTGACTCATTTTAATTTGGTTTTTCATCAGGTCTGGTGCTGCCCAGCCTGAATATTGTAGCAGGCTTCTTGGGCATAGGTATCAGCCCACAGGCTGGACCTACGTTTGAGACACAGCCCGTTCAATAAATGGGAGAGTTGGGACCTCAGTATAAGGTCCATCATAAACTACATTGGACCCATTAGACCCATTTATGTATTTGGACATTTTCACAAATGGATTGACTGTTTTGGACCGAGGAAAGGCAAGCCCTGTGTGGCCCACTTGATAAATGCCAGTCACTGGGATCGGTTTGGGCTTTATGAGCATGTCAATACGTCACTTGTGATCTCTCCTTCCCCCTTGCAAGCAAGTGAATTGCCATCGATTTGAATTGACCTCATCAAACTGGCCTTACCACTGCATTTCATCCCCCACCACACTCCTCACAAGTGGTTCCCACTGGGTCTGGCCCATGAAGCCCATGAACGATCTTGCTCAAGAGATCTCAATTATGGTCAAATATGCATAGAAATAGAGGGTCAGGGACTGATTAGGCTTTTAGTCTACTAGTTTATCTATGGAAAATTTTGGCATAAGGGGATCTAAACAGGTTGATGGGATCTAAACAGGTAGGCCTTACATAAATGAGTCTCATCCTAGGTCGTGACTCGTGAGTCCATCCCAAGTATGACTCGCATTTCTCTGAACTCAATAGGCTTTCTACCTACTATTTAGGGCCAGTTTGTTTCATGTGATTGAGACACTGGGATTATATTTGTAGCAGTGGTTAAAGATGAAGAATCAAATGTCAATGTTCAATAATGACCATCAAATAACCTTTCCTTCCTTTAATGGAATTTGAATTGAGTAATATGGGAAATAAATTCCCAACCATCATAATCTAATTCAAATTTTAGGAAAGTCAGAGGTTTCATCTACATTATCACTTGAAATATATCCTCCACTCTCGAGTCCTTATCTCATATCCTTTATGCCTCACTTCTTTAATAATTTTTCCTTCAAGATCATTTGACCTTGAATTCTTATGTATTCTATTCAAACAAATAGACTCTCAATGTTTTTAATGACCTTCAAGCAATCTCATGTGTTTGATCATGTTTTTATGTTGTTAACAAATTCATCAGATTACCTAATTAATAGTGTTTTTTTCTAAAGGTTGTGTAGATATGTTATCAGATTTTGAAAATCACTTTACTAAGTCTTGCTTTGGCCAGGACTCCGTCAAGTATAGTTTTTCTCAGTCCACAATCTCAACTCTCAAGGCTCGATGGTCCAAATCCAATATATAAAATACTTGTTGAAAAGTATTTTCACTACTTCTACTAACGTCTCGAGGTTTTAGTAGGAATAATTACTTTAGGAAACTAAATATTGTATAAGAGCAAACCGATTGATTGAATGATTTGCTTTCCACAATATTTCAGAAATACATCCACAAAAGAACTCATGCTTTTTATGTAGATATCTGCAATCTGTATGGTGGATCAAGTTGCCACCTAGCTTTGCATTTGGAAACATAGACATTTGAGTCTCGGTAAGGGAACTCGTGGGCCAGTTTGGGCTACGCCAAGCCATGTTCACGCCCATCCATTTAATTACCGGGTCTAATGTTCATCCAAGGTGCAGTTCACATGCTAAAGCCCAAGTCCATATCATTTGCAAAATGTATGCGCCCTCGTGGTAAGTTACATACACCCATGCCTAAATCTTTAGCTATGGGGCAACTAAACAGGCCTGGGAGAGCCTTAGGCAGACCAAGCTTAGGCTGAGGCATGGCAAACCGGTCCATTACCAAGTCTGCTGGCTGTAAACTCGTAGATGGTAGTCAAGTTCAGGAGATGTGTTACCTTGGTCTGTTATCTTGGGAGTTTTTTATTATCTTAGGGGCACAGACAACCATGTGGGACTATCTTAATGGGCAGCCCTGGATAGTGAGGCCTTCAAGATTTATGAGCAGCACAGCTTTCGTGGCTTGTGGATCATGTTGGCCCAAATGTAGGCCCATTTTGAAAGAGCAGTGGACGGGGCTTCTTTGTCCAAGTAGGGTCTTCAGGGGCCTCGGTTGGTCTGAATGTTGTCTCGACCATTTACTTTTATAGGCATAAAATTCAGGTCTGCATCCATCCCATCGCCTGAAAGTCACGCCAGCCTCGGCCCATTTACAAAAACTTATAACCCCATTGTCCTAAATATGGCGGAGCTTTTAAGCATATAAAAGCCCATCACACCCCGTCTCCAAAAATTATTCCCAGGTACACCCATGGGCATTAAAACAGACCCCAATCCAGCCCAATGCAGGATAGGCCCCAGTTGGGGTTGCGCTGATCCCACACATCAGGCTGCCTGCCAACTCTCCTGCCTTGTAAAATTATAGGGACGTTCTACTGGCACACCAAAACACATTTTTCACACAAGGTAAAAAGAAAAATGAACTTTAAGAGCCATGATAGGTACTCCAAAATGAACTATTTTCTCCCTTGGACTGGTGCAACAGTGAGTGATCCATCACGGGTCTGTGATTGTGGATGGTGAGAAGTAAAAATCCTGCACAATCTCCATGCAGGAGCCCATGGGAGAAAATCTTGATGGAAATAGGTGGGCCTCGTGGATAGGTTTTCAAAACTTTTTTGACCCACTTGACTCAGGGATCAAGTATCTAGAAGGCTATAAAACCCAATTCAGAATCCTTGTCCTCAATCTCAGCCATCACGATCAGTAAATAAACCTATCAAGAAGATAGTACAGCAGCCAACAAGCATCCATAAAAATCTACAACATGCAAGGAAGTAGATTATACTTTGGGAGCTCGGTTGTGTTCTAATAGAGAAGTTGCGTCTTTATTTGATGATGAAACTCTTTCACATATCAAACAAGAATCTCCAAGACATATTGATCTTCCACGCTATCACAAGTAGGTCCCTCTATCATTATTCATGGATCAATTGGAATAAATCTATCCCATCCAATCTTTGATCCACATCTTATTATCCTTGAGCCTCAATTAATCACAGTAATCATCAGTACCATCCAATTAACTCTTAATCGAGATACGTGCGCACTTACTAATGATAAATCCATTAATTGGCACAAGGGGATAATATATACAAATTACATCTTGAACATTGTATGTTCCTACAGTCCTACTACCACCTACTCAAGACATCGAGGTGTTGACCTACAGTTGGCCTTACTCATTGGTGCCTTAAAGCAAATGAATAGATAGAAACTTGAGTTCATCAATGTCTCATGATTAAGAGCCTATTGCTAGGGAATTATGAGAGCAGTCCTTAAATCGAAATAATATTTCATAAGGTGCTTCTCATGGTCCTTCAATACATCTAATGTACCAACACTGTGATCCAGAATCTTCCATTATGATGATCAAGACAAATCACACTATCTCATAGTGATCAAAGTGCTGCAACCTTATCAAATGAGATGCCCAGTCCCATCACAGGTTGTGAAGATATTTTTAATTATAAGATTTGTGACACATATCTCCCGTATGTGGATCTCATCCATATATATATATATCACATCTAATATACTAATGGGACCCGGTTCATCTCATGAACCATTATGTTTGATAAATAAAGAAATTAATCAATTTATTACATCAACTGATGGATTGAGACCACACAAGCTAACAAATCTTCTCTTGATTATGGGGATGTGAATGTGATAGGCTGCACAAATCAAAATTGGGCCCCACCAATCCATATGTTGTTGTTGCTCATAGGAGAACATTTCTCCTCCTAGGACAAAAGAGTCCTGGTAGCTGGGTGTTGGTTTGTTGGGATAAGGGAGCTGCTATTCACACCTCCCTTATTGATCCTTGCACATCCATCCATGGGACCCCTTTAAGACGTCCCTAAAATAACCCTATCCCTCTCCTTACTCACCGCCCAGCTCCGCTCGGCACCCACCTCCACCCGCCCTTTCCCTCCTTCTCCTTCCATCTCTCCTTCTCCTATCTCTCTCCCTCTCCTTCTCCTTGTTTCTCTTCCTGATCTCCCTGCTCGCCGCCCAACTTTGCCCCGCGCCCACCTCCACCTGCGCCCTCTCCTTCTCCATGTCTCTCTCCCTTTCCGTCCCTCTCCTTTTCCCTGATCGTCGTCCCTCTCCCTCCTTCCCTCTCTCCCTCTCTCTTTCGGCCACTCAGGGCTGAGCAAATGAGAATATTGTTCGACCCTGGGTGGACGAACAATAAGCTCATTTGCTCGGCCCTAAGTGGCTGAACGGGAGATGGATGATGATAAGGGAGAAAGAGAGGGGGAGAGACAGGAGAGGGAGAAAGGAGGGAATGGGAGAGGGAGAGAGACGTGGAGAAGGAGAGGGAGAGCGAGAGAGAAAGAGAGATAACATGGGCGGTGGTGGGCACCGGAAGTTAGATGGCGAGCAGGGAGAGGGAGAGAAACAGGGAGAAGGAGGGAGAGGGAGAGGGTGGGCAGAGTTGGGTGGCGAGCAGGGAGAGGGAGGGAGAGGGATATGAGTATTTTGGGGATGTCTTAGAGGGGTCCCATGGATGGATGTGCAAGGAGCAATAAGGGAAGTGTGAATAGCAGCTCCCTTGGCATAAGGTGTGGGTTTTCTCCTCAAATGGTTTGTTCAACAACCCCCTAGATATAAATCCGGGTGCACATGTGCTGTGGTAGTCCCTAAAGCCAAAGGGAGCCAAAGGGTTTTTGAATTTGGATAAAATTGTGTTAATCACATTTTAATCAAATGGTCAATCACACAGTGGGGCCAAATCTTATTTGAGTAAAATCTCTCCATTCTCTATATACTAGGATGGTGTTTATTTGAGTGGACCATGTTTTCAGTGGTTTGGCCCCACTAGAGTGTTCCACTCCTTTTGATGGTCATTTTTGGATATTGACATTTCACTTTTAAGATCTTACGAAATATAAAGTCCTAAAATTCCTAGGATTTCAATTACATGAAACAAACAGGCCCGTAAGTTGCATCTCTTAGGACATCAGAAACGGGTCTCAGATCAGAAGTCTCACAATGTTGTCTAAGGTGCATCCCTGCTTCTCTTTATTGAGTAATTGTAAGGTTTATTTAAGTGTAAGCTAATTCATTGGGTAATGGAAAACATATGGAATTCAATTTATAATGTATTTTATAGATGGACTGCCTAGATTGAAGAGTTAAAAGAAGAAATACAAGACAAACAGAAATTTGAGTGTTCGCTTGAGCGCACAATTGGCAGTGAGCAACTGCGCTCGATCAACACATTTTGCTCTCTAACTTATTAAAGGATTTGAGCACCTGCTCGAGCGCGTGAACCTCCGCTCAAGCGCTTGGGCCGTAGAAAGCTGGATTATGTTAGGACTTTGTATTCTAATTTGAGGCAGATTAGGTGTTTTTTTTTTTTTTTTTTTTGGGGGGGGGGGGGGGGGGGTGTGGTGTTGTTTGGGGGAATGGTAAGTATATTCCAAAATGTAAAGGGAACAAAAGAATGTGGAAGTGCTCCCCAGTAGCTACTACACAAAGACACGAAGCACCCAACGGCGAGCAAATACTAAAGTATTGAGATAGATTACTTATTTGAGTCCTACTTGCTCTACAAGTATTGATGCATGAATTAAAGCCTATATATAGCATTCCTCTCTCAATTTTAGGGTACCTCTCTCCCATTCAAAACCTAGAGATCAGTTGAGAGATTGTTTATTCTCCAAAGCTTCATCAAGTTGGTGTGCTGAAGTTTAGAGTCTTTGGAGTCCTTTTTTGCTACTCTTTCGCAGTAGATTCATCTTGAATAGGCATTCAAGGTGATTGGCTCAAGCACGGTGAACGTGTATGACGAGTAGTCAGCAAGATCAAAGTAGTCTTTAGGTTGAGTTGCAACTAGAAAAGGGTTGTGAGTTTTTGTAACTTTTAATTCATTAGTGCTTGGTTCGTCTGTTGGCCTAGACGATAAGGCCCGTGGTTTCTTCCCGAATTGGGTTTTTCCACATACAAAATATCCTTGTCTCCTTCTCTTTGTGGTGATTGCTTTTTAATTGGACTTAGGATAATTGGCTAGTTTAATCAATGGATTGAAATCTGATAGAGACACTGATACAAAGGGACCTTAGCCTGTGTCAAGGCTTGTTCTTTCAGCAATCTTCATTGTCATTGTCAAAGATCATTTGAGCCTCAATGTTAGGCATGACAGACAAACTGGCTCAGCTTGAATAATATTCTTTGTTGCATTGGCATATTAGCAACCTTACAAAAGATGGAATGCGTGCACATGGTCAGGACTAAATATCTCACAGCTTACAATAGATAAATAATCAAGACAAACGAAAAATCCTTTGATGCTCAAAATTATACTTGCTTTTTCAATCCATCCAATGATACAACCCATACGGGTCCATTGAAACTACCGTCTAACTAATGCAAATATTTCAGTAATTACTGTCCCTAATCTATGTACAAACCCCACATACAATGAGAACGCAGTGATTGAAGATGCAATTTAGGTAGTGCAAAACATTGCTCTCATTCAGCAAACTCTGAAGACATTGTTGAAGATCCATACCAAATGCCAATTGAAGGTAACTTCTGGAAAGGGACTCACAGTCTACTGAATTATTTTATAGACTTGAACAAACCTAATGATTGACCCAGTGATGACTGTCTTTCAACATGCAAGCACGAATTAATCTCTTATTATGTGGAATATAATCTCAATGCATCTTTAACTATGTTCTCACAGGAAGAAAAAAGAGTAGTGAAGTGATTAGTATGATTCTTTGCATCCTTTGAAATGACAAGGTATCAACATTCAACTAATTATATAAGCAAATCAGGCTTTTAGCTAAGTGATTCTTGAAATATTTTTGGCTTCCAACAAAGTGATTGATATAGATAAATGAAAAAAAGGGAAAGAAAGGAAAAAATATATACATGTCCCTTCTTATCATGTGGAAGAGCTCACATGAAGCGCCACCAAAGATGCATATATACCATCATTAATCTTCATCAACATCTCATGTCTTCCTTCCTCGGCAATCACTCCATTCTTCACCACTGCAATTACATCAGCTCCCTTGATGGTGGAGAGGCGATGGGCGATAACAATTGTTGACCGGTTTACCATCACCCTGTCTAATGCTTCCTGAACCACATGTTCTGATTCTGCATCCAACGCGCTTGTAGCCTCATCAAGCAGAAGGATTTTTGGTTCTTTTATGATTGCTCTTGCAATTGCTATCCGCTGCTTCTGCCCGCCAGACAATTGCACACCCCGTTCACCTACACATGTATCATATCCTTGTGGAAGCCCCGATATAAAGCGATGTGCATTGGCTGCTTCAGCAACTGCGACTATCTCATCTTCAGATGCCTCCGCTTGCTTCCCATAAGCTATATTAGCACGGATAGTGGTGTTGAACAAAATAGGTTCTTGGCTGACAAGTCCCATCTGTTGTCTCAGCCATTGTAGCTTAAGTCTTTGAATCTCCACTCCATCCAGTAATATCTTACCAGAGACCGGATCATAGAACCTCTCTAGCAACGCAATCACAGTCGATTTCCCACTGCCGCTTTCTCCTACAAGAGCTACAGTCTGCAAAACAATTAATCTTAGCTCAATGATGCTATTAATAAAGTAGGATTGGTTTAATTATACATTAGATGTAACTTTGAAATCAAGTGGAACCGACTCAACTAGATGTCCATTATGACTCAGGCTCTCGACGGACTAAAGTCAAGTTGATCCAATGAGTTTAAGAACTATAGTTTTAAAGTAGAAAACAATTAAAAATAAAGTAATAACTAGATTGGACCAATAGATATATGGTTTCAGTTCTCAAATAGGTTACTTCAGCATGAATAATGGTACCTTTCCAGAATGAATGTTTAAGCACAAATCTGTGAAGATCTGTACATCAGGACGTGTGGGGTACTTGAAACTGACATGTTCGAATTCTATATCACCCTTCACGTTTAATGTAATCCCCTCATCCACACTAGAGTCAATCTTCGACTTCCTATCATGAAGTGCAAAGATAGAATTGGTCACATCCTTGGCTTTAGTGATATCTAGAGCCAGAACACCGGAATTTGTCACACCGAGAGAGGCCATCGTCAAGGCAAAGTAAACCTGTAGAGGATCATACAAACAACAAGATGGTTCGGAGATGAAAAAAGGAAAAAAGAAATGGAAGTATGAAAATTGATGAATTTATTTCTTACTTTGAAAACTTGGGAAAAATTTGCCTTCCCATCTTCTACGAAACGAGCTCCGACATAAAAAATGAGGGCATAGGAGCAGAATAGCACAAAGTTTGAGAATCCAAAACCCACTCCACTGACTATTCCTCGCTGGACTCCACGTTTTTCTGGCACCTGACATTTTTTCTTGTAGAGATCTATCAACCTTTGTTCAGCACAAAAAGATGCCACTGTCCGGATACTACTAACTGCATCATTAGCTACTTGACTGGCTTCTTCATACATAACCTGCAACCAACCTTATATATTTAGTTATCAGCATATCTCAAGTTGATATATTGAAGTTCCAAGTCCTTCTAAATGACTTTTGTGAATCACATATTTACATAATTGTGAGGTAGGTACCCTTCACCTATTTTTTAAGGCTGAAACTTGAACCCAATTGTTTAAGATTACTAGAGCTCACAAAAACAAATACAAGAAAGCAGTATCAAACATTGGAGCTACAAACCTTTGCATCTCCACTGAAACCTTCTAGAAACTTAATTTTAGCATATCCTTCCAGACCCACCAAAGGAATCACCGCGAGAACTATTAGTGCTAACTGCCAGTTTCCTACCATGGCTATCACTAGCCCTACAATAATTGTCGATATATTTTGAACCACTAGGGCCAAGGCATCCCCTACAAGATTTCGCACAGTTGCAGCGTCGGCTGATAACCTTGCTCCAATTGCTCCACTGAAATGGAACAAGAAATTTCATAGTAAGGTAGAGATAGATACCAGTTGGTTGAAGTGCATGTTTAACAAACCTTGAATTAATAGGGTCATCAAACCAACTAATTTCTTGGTGCACCACCCTCTCAAATGACAACAAGCGGATGCGTTGGATGAGCTTTCCACCCGCAACTCCAAAAAGATACTGTTGCAGTGGAACTACGATTTGAGAAATGACTCCTAGAGTGGCAAACATCAAAGCCCAAAACCTAGCATCCTTTCTAAGTTTGTGTGGGGGCTCGAAAAAGATTTTGATGGCACTTGACATCAGCAATCCATATACAGGTAATATTGCTCCATTTACAATCGCAAGAATAGTTCCTAATAACAGCACTGGCAGCTCTGGCTTATTCAAGTAAGCCAACCGCCAGATTGGGACTGCTTTGTGTATAGTTTTCCCATGCCAATTTTCATCTTTACCTTCAGCACCTGGTTGGTCACCCTCCTGGTTGCTTATGGGACCAGGCAAATCAAGGGATACTGAGTAAGAGTGCCTACTACTTCTGCTACCTGAAGAAGCTTTGCTCATCAACCTCTTCAAAGAGATCCTCTTGCTTCCAAAGCTAGTTGCTGCCTTACTGTCATAGAAACTTAAATCAACATCATCTGGGTCCACAGCAGAGACAGCTTCATCTTTATTATTCGCCTCTTGTGAACGTATGAGCTGAGAGTAAGGCCCTTCAAGACCCTTTATCAACTCTGCATGAGAACCTGATGAAGCCAACAAATATCTTTTTCTGCTTAAAGGCAAAATGTATATAAAGAAAAAGGGGAAGATTACATAGGCATAGAGCCTCCAAAAAGAACCCAAAGATTAACTCTACACAAGCTCATAAACTAGCCAGAAAGAAAGAAAATAAACAGGGAAACAAATACAGGAAGTAAATATCTATAGGCTTCAACGTTTGGATCAAACAATTTATTTGTAGTCAGTAGACTGCATTCAAATTTTTAGTACTTTCCCAACTATGAATATTCTAGTCTTACCAGAAGCTCCAAAAGTTGGAAAGGTGAGTTAATTGATGCATTTTATGTTTACTTTCCCATTAGTTATGTGGACCCAAACAAATTTTTTTGAAGTTTTGGAAAAACAAATCCGAGATTCTTGGGATGTCAAGAACCAAGAACACTTCATAGTTATCTGGAATTTGAAAAGTTTTGAATGTATGTGCTTTAGATTCATCCAAATAAAAGATGGATTCATAAATTTCTGGTTCTTCTCAAGAATATGAAGTGAATGTCTTGAAGTTACCTTGCTCCACAATTTTTCCTTGATGCACCACTGCAATTGTGTCAGCATTTCTGATTGTGCTCAGGCGGTGAGCAACTACCACAGTCGATCTGTTTACCATGATCCTAATTAGTGCTTCTTGAACCATTCGCTCAGACTCAGCATCCAAAGCACTTGTAGCTTCATCAAGGAGCAAGATCTTGGGGTTCTTCAAAATCACTCTCGCAATTGCAATCCTCTGTTTCTGTCCACCAGACAGTTGGGCTCCATGCTCACCAACCATTGTATCAAGCCCCTGCATTACACATTCCAGTATTCCACCCCTCAACTAAGCCAATGAAAATCCATAATGACCTCTATGCAAGTGAACCGAAAAGCGAAATACCTGTGGCATCTTGCCTATGAACGTTGCAGCATTAGCAAGCTCAATCGCTGTCTTGATTTCTTCAATTGTCGCACCTTTCTTTCCATATGCCATGTTCTCTTTTATGGTGGTTGAAAATAAGACAGGCTCTTGACTAACCAGCCCAATTTGCTCTCTTATCCATCCAAGCCTCAATTTCTTCAAGTCAATATCATCTATGAGGACTTCACCTGCTTGGGGATCGTAGAATCTTTCAATCAAGCTGATCACTGTTGATTTGCCACTGCCGCTCTCTCCAACTAAAGCAGTGGTTGTGCCACTCGGAACATGCAGTGAAAACCCAGAAAATATTTCAATGTCAGGCCTTGCTGGGTAGCTGAAGTAGACATCTCTTAGTTCAATATCACCTTTCATGTCTTCCAATTCAATTCCACTGCTGTCATGAACATCGATCTCTGGTTTCCGGTGGATAGTTTTGAACATCTTGTATGCTGCAGCTCTCCCTGCTGCAAAGGCATTCACAGATGGGGAGGCTTGGCCTAGTGACCTGATCAATGCAAGATGTCATGCAACCAAGCCAAGGTGAGTAAAGAGAGCCTGCAAAGGCTTTCTTCTCATGGGAATAAGATACAAAAAATTAAAAAAAAAAGGGAAAAAAAGAGAAAAACTTATTGAAGTGTCTAGGAATAAAATCTGACATACATTCCACCAGTCATGATTGCCATCATGACATTAATCACTACACCTCCGCTGTAACCTTCATGAATAATCAACTGGGAGCCGTACCACACGGCTAATCCATAACTGGAAAATACTATCAAAATAACAGCACCAAAGCCTAAACCAGTGGATAGTTCTTGTTGGACAGTGGAATTGTATGCACTTTTAAGCAACTCGCTGTAATCTGCAATTGCGCGCTTTTCACCAGTGAATGATACGACCTAAATATGTGCAAAAAACTGAATCAATATAGAACAAGTATGTCAAGGAAAAGATATAAAATTTGAACAAGCTATAGGTGCTTACCGTTCTAATAGAACTAATTGTTTGTTCTAGAATGGTTCCGGCTTTAGTGTACGCAATCTGTTCACGGCTTGACAATTTTGTCATGAATATTGACATGATAGCTCCAGCTATAATTATTAGAGGAATGCATGACAACATTACTAATGCAAGAAGCCATCCCTTAAAAAACCCTACTGCAAAGCCACCAATGAAAGTTGAGACGAGCTGAATGAACTTTCCAGCCTGAATAAAATGAAGTAATCATATAAGCTTTTGGATGAACACATATGCTGTACGTCTTTCATAAAATCAGAGTCTGCTTCTCCATTAACTGGTAATGAAGGATGGCCATGCATATCTTTCTATATACCCTCAATCAATAAAACTACAAGAATACGTAAGAAACATATGTTGAGAGCATGGATTTGTACTCTCTTCTCAAGTCATTATGAATGCTGGATCTGTAAGTTCAGGGGACATGAAAAGTTGAGGCTGAGATTTTTATTTTTGACTTGAGGATCGGGTTTTCATGAACAAAATCCATTCATCATTTAACGCAATCGAGCAAGTCTGATGAAGGAACCTAGTTGACAGCAAGGCTAACTACATTAGTCCCTAAGACAAGTGAAGGGATTCGACAAATGCTTCATCTCAGGATAGGATGGTTCTGTATTGAAATTTTAATTAGAAATGTTTTTCTGCTGAAGTAGATAAAAACTGTAGGATCTTACACCCAATTGAGCTACCACTTATCCCAAAATCAATTGGTGATAGGAAACCGCACAATAATAATTTTATGGTGAGGGTGAGGGTGAGGGCGAGGGCTCGACTACGATTATAACCGCTCAGGAGCGAGGGTGGACATTGACCTCAATAATTCCTCCCTCAACGGCACACCCGTCACGACTCCTACGGCGAACTCGCAAAACACATGCCTCGAGATTCAAACACCCGACCTACTAGGCTTTGATACCACTTGTAGGATCTTACATCCCATTGAACTACCACTTATCCCAAAACCAATTGGTGATCGAAAATGATATAACAATAGTTTTATGGTGAGGGCGAAGGCTCGACCACGATTATGACTGCTCATGAGCGAGGACTTTGATTAATTCATCTTCATTTTCAGCTAAACAACCACTAGAATTAGGAAAGAACAAACATTCAAGCAATAGTAGGCTTTCTCTAGAAATTTGTGCTAGTATAGAAGATGAGCTGCTCACCTTCTCCCCCAAGGCATCTTGAATGAGTATCGTATCCCCGGACATCCTTCCCACGACTTCTCCAGTTGTCGTTTCCTTGTCGAAGAATTCAATATCTTGCCAAAGTATGGTTTTCAGATACAGACTCCGAATTCGCACTGCCTGCCTTTCGCCTGTCACCATCCAGCATGACACCTCTGTAGCAGACAACATTTATGCTTACATAAGTCAGATGGTAATGTTTTTAATTGTCTTCTTTCTTTTCCCTAAAATAATCCTAAACATTCAAACGATGAAACTCAAAGAAGACTATTGGCTAGTTGGTGTTTAATAGTGCATTGATCAAATGCTTTTAGTTTATAGGATTCATTCAAGGTAGCACATGGTTTTTGAATGCTTCTGTTCCACTAAAAGTTACAGATAACACTACACTTTTCTTTTGAAAGCTGAAAAACCTGACTCAACTCGGAAGTTCACAAAGCTGTTTTGAGTCCTGGTTGAGTCACACAGTAAAACTTGACAAGTGATCAAGTGGCTACAATAGGGTCCACCTCAATGCATCCCAATTCCGAATGCATCTTGGTTGCAATTTGGAAAATCGATCTTAAATTGCACTCAATTTGCAATTTCCAAGCATAGGGTTTCCAGGCCCAAACAGACAAATGCACTCACTCAAATTGCAGTAGAAACCTTACTTACGTAAGAATGAAACGACTCCCGAACCGACGGCCAAGTAAACGAATTTGATAACAACCTGGAACATCATCCAAAAACCACTATTCAAATTTCAAGTCCCACAAGTTTATAATAGCACCAGCTAATTTCTTCATTTACCATAAGAAATCTATAAGCACGTTTGGACAGGAAAAAAAAAATAAAAATAGAGTAGAGTGAAGTTAAATGGACTCTAACAGTCTAGAATTTCAGCTCTACTCCATCTGGATGAGTTCTGCCCAATAGATGAAGTAATATTATGAGTTGCATGTACTCAATTTCATTTCAACTTTAAATACTACCATTTTCTTGAATAAAAAATAGATTCTAATCCAAACATTAACCTCAAAATAAGCATCCAAATGAAATGAAGTGAAGTACTCTATTTAAACTTTAATCTACTTCTTTTTACTCAACTCCACTTGTAAAATCCACATCTTTTTACTCCACTCCTCATTTACCCAAACATGCATTATATACGGAGTACTTGGACAGATTTGTGGAACAAAGATTCGTGGGGTTACGACAAACAATGCAAAATTTTTATCTTACCTTGTATGCTGACTCATCCCATACGTCGTGAAACAAACATGCATACCTTGGATATCACATGAACGACGTCGCTACTGTTGGCATCTCCAAATGAGTTTATGACCTGGCCAAAGATGAGAGTCATCAGAGGCAACGAGAGCCCACTTACGATGGCAGCAACTGTCCCCACACTCACCAACAAAATGTCCAAGCCATCTGCAAACGAAAAGAGCTTGTAGAAGGGAACCTTCTCGTCACCCCCTGAACGATCCGTTTCTCCTTTCCCCATCTCTCCCCCCCAAATCTCTCTTCCCTTTCTTTTCTAGAAAAAGTTCAAAAAGAGACACACAAAAGATGATCAATGAATAAATCCATCTTCCCTCATAAACTATTTTATAGATGGGTGGGGAGCCTCTCCTGCCCACTTGGTCACTCAGCAGAAAATAGAAGCCAGCTTTGTATACATATTAAAGGTGGTGAAACACCAATAGAAAACCTTCTGTATATAGCAAAAGAGTGTGAAAGGAAGTTTTCCAGTTTGAAGAGTCAATGCATGGAATACAAACAACTTTTCCATCGCTGGAAACCTGCCAGCTGCTGCCACGACAAAGTGTTCATGGCCGGCACAGCCAGAGTCAGATCCAAGCCCAGCCCAAACCGGCACAGCCAGAGTCCGATCAGGGCCCAGCCCGCTTTGGGCAGGGCTGTATATGTAATTAGGGTCAGTTTGATAATTGGGCCGGTCTTGGATAAAGTGATAGAAATCCCAAGCCTGGCCCGTGTAAGGAATGTATGTATTAATCTAAACAATTGATCAAATGCCTACAAAATGATAAAAAAACTCGGTCCATCCTAACGTGATTGATTAAATGGGTGGGCTCGGGCCTAACTTTTACGGCCCGTGTCGGGCTTTGGCTGGGCCTGAGCCGGTGTTTCTAAAGTCAGGCCAAGCCTAGACGTGCCTTAGCCTTGGCCATGAACACCCCTGCACCACATGCCTTTTTTTTTTTTTTTTAATTGTAATTTGTAACAGAGACAAGTGCAATAAAATTATGCTATTAGAGACGGTGGGGCAGCAAGCAGGTGGATCATGGACCTTGTTAATACCATGGCTCATAAACAGATCTGACCACCTCGAGCCATAAGTAAGACCCATGTACGTAGAAAACAGCTACACAGATCGAAGATATTTATCATTACATGAATGCATGAGAGAGAGCAAACAAAATCCATGTCATATGAAGTTACCCAATTAGATAGAATGACAATATTTAAAATTTGGTTAATTACCCCATGAAGATGAACATCAAAATTAACAATTTTAAAGGAACCCAATAAGAAAGAAAGCAAACTAATTTAAGTACCAACATAGAGAACGATCAAAATCTAAGAATCTTCTAGGAACCCAATAGGCAAGAAAGAAGATCTACATACCCAACGTGAGAAAGAGAGAGATGGGTGAAGTTATTTTGGAGAGAGTTGATAGATAAGAAGAGAACATAGAATTAATTGAAAGAGAGGAAAAAAATATTTTAAGAATATTGAGAATCCATAAGCTTAATAATTTTTTTTTTTTTTGCTATCGAAGGGTTCCTAATCCTTTGGGCTGAACTAATCCTTCCAGGCCCAGAGGGAAGTGGCGTAGCCCCAGTGTGATAGTGCAGTTTCGAACCTATAATTTTCGAGTGCAAATCGTGGTCCTAGACGGCTACCCTTTGGGGTTAAGCTTAATAACTATAGAGTAGTTGTCACACCAATATCTTATATAGCTGTGCAAATGAGCTAATGACAAATTAAGACGACCATCCTGTTAATGAGAATGGGTTTGAGGCCGGCATCCTCATGTGCTTTCTCGTGGATTTATGGTGGGCTAGATCATGGACTCTATTTATTTTGGAAAGTAAATCAAATAATATATATAATGATAGTAGCGTTTTCATGAGAGAGCGACAAGTGACATCACCCGGAAATTTTATTATTTCATAAGACAAATTCTTACCAATACATGGGACCCTTCCTACCGAGTAGCACCATGAATCGGCAATCGCCCAATATGACACTAACCTGAATTTTACTCACCATTAAATTGAATTTATAAAAGCTGAAAATTAAGAAATTATTAGACATTAAGGCCTCTAAATCCATGGCTGTGATTACATTATTGAGATGAGATGTAACAAAAATCATGTTGAGAGCAAGACCTTATTCTCCTATGATTTAGGTACATCAAAGTGGTTCTCACAGAAGGCCCAGTATTTTGTCTTTTATGCAATTTATGAGAAGGTCTTTGGCTACCTACAAGGGGCTACCCTTACCCTAAACCCTTATTTTAATTAGTAGGCCCCATTCTAGAGTTCCACTCCTTCCAATCTCCTCCTAGTGTCTTCAGACTTGCCAAGTTTTGCATGATTAAACCAAGAAAGATTTTGCATTTCATTTTGTCGAAGTCATGCTAAGTTATGGCTGACTTATAAGGGCCCCATATCAAATTGGAGTTTGCCCCCACCAATAAATTAATCTATAAAATATCTCAATGCAAATCTAGGTCATTCCTGAAATAAGATGCTTTTCCCTTCCCTAATTATATATTCTTCCTTAACATAGCATACAATAATAACTTCTCTTTGGTCCTTCAAAAATCATTTACATAGATGACATTCACCATTTACCTTCAATGGGCCCCACATATTATTAAACTAACAAAAAAAAAAAAAAAAAAAGGCTCTTTGGCTATGATTTTAATGATAGGTGAACATGTGTGTATTAAATGTTGCATATCAGTTTGTGGGACCTTATGTAGGATCCAAGCTTCAAGAATTTGGGGCACTTTCGTAGGTTTCAGTATTTGGTATGATTTATCGGGGGGAGTGGGAAGACCATTGTACGGGGGGTGGGGGGGGGGAAGACCATTGTACGCGGGGGGGGGGGGGCGGGGGGGACCATTGTACAAACCAGTTAATTTCAAAATCCACACTTAATTTTGAAATGACACTCAATTTATGCCTAAGCATAGATAAAATCAAATCAGTATCCTAAAATCTTTACTATCCAACTTGATCTTCTTCTAAAGTTTTTCAGCTGCCTAGAATTTCTCTTATGAGTTTCCATCTTTAGCACAATTTTTTTATCATTTATATTTACTAATTTAACCAAATAAATCTATGGCCCCCATTATGAAAACTAGATTTTTTTTTCTTTCCAAACTTCCAATCTACAGGGGCCACTTTCATATGCTGTCTGCTCATTTTTTTCTCCTTATTTCCCTTTCATTATTAGGTAAGATTAATATGTGGGGCCCATTATAGAAGTTATATTATACCACACATAATTCAACTCATTGATGCCAGATTTATGCCTGCTATTACCACAACGCCTCCCTGCTTACCGATTAATTCCATTTTCACACGTCCCTCAATGACTTACATTTATTTTTCTAAAAGCTGTTACTTTCACATTAAGTCATACAACATATTGTTTTTTATATTAAAATGCATCTTAACGCCTCCACTTTATTCTCATCCAATTTAAGGTGAAAATCATATAACACATCTTCTTCACTTTCTTTAAGTTAAATCTCTTGATAAAGTCAAGTTAAGTTAAACATCCAATCAAAAACACTTTTTACAAAAATTCCCTCCATCTTTTTCAAAAAAAGTCAAAAAGCAACTACATTTACTCACTAAAAGACAAAAAATCTACATTTCCCCATACAAAAAGTCAAAAATATTCCATTCCAAACAACTAAAAACAAAATATCATCATAACTTACTTATATTTTATTCATTCTTTTCATTTCACTTCACTCCACTTTATTTTAAAAGTAAATTACCAAACGGGCCCTAAGGACTTATTTGTGTAAACCGACGGCGTCAAACGAAAATCCTATGGGGTTACTCAGATTCAGGTTTTTGTCCTTTTGCGGACAGATAGTTTTAAAAAATGCTAATTTTTACGGCATTGATGAATGGAATTATATTGCATGGAAAGTGGTCCTTTTGCTTCTGCAAAAAACTGCTGCACAAACATTTTCTAAATCTTAGGTAAAAAAAAAAAAAACAACTAGTGAAAATTGTTCTACATTCCGAAATGGACGCAATAGACCCAAATGGACAGGAATGATCGAAATTTAAACTGAGATTGTTTTACCCTCATTCCGTTTCGGCCGAAGGATTGGAACAAAAAACCCCGGCCATTCCAACCAAAACGAAATGGAATTGACTACTATGATTACACTCCATGTGGTCCCTCCTAATGCTCTTCATATACAGACCCACAAGATGGAGCCTTGGAGATTTAAATCGGCTCCAACATCTACTTGACAATGTAAATTTCATGGAATTGTGAAAACCAGATAGAGACGTAATTTGGATAGAAGAGTCCAAAAAAAAAAGGAGAATTGCGTAGTCTTCCAGCGAAGGGAATTTTGGTTCTTTTAACGCATTTTGAGACTGGGACAGAGAGAGGAAGGGAGCTGGGCCGCTTGTGGGCCAACTATTTGTCAGATATAACTTTCAGGGGAATGGAAAGGCAGTGTGAATGGCATTGCCCTTTTTAACTTTCATTACTAGTTTCTGAGGAGAGATTAGACAAGGGAGGGTGGGAGCTTGTTGCATGATGTGGCAAGTGGTGGTGCACATGAGGGGCAGACCCAGGAAATTGAACTTCCTGCTCTATGTAAAAGAAACATTGGGAAGAGGGGCGAATGTAAAAGGAATATATAAGTTTCTAAAATTTGTAGGTGGGTTTCTTAAAAGAATTTTAAGTATTTTCAAGCATGGGCTTCAGTCTTTAGACCTTTGTACTTGGGTCCGCCCTTGGTGGGCACGTTGGTGTAGGTGGTTGTAATGTTGGTGAAGGATTAGGATGTAGTGCTCCTAATGGTGGGAAGCGGATCTCCTGCATCGGGAGCTTTCTGCGATTTTTTGCGAGCACTCACGACTTATCTATCTGGTTATTGAGGGTCCATATCTTATCTACAATAGATCAAGTGCATGATCTAACGTGGGACCCATGGCATGCGGACCATTCGATTTTCTATAGTTGGGTTGTTTAAATTTCACCCTAGGTCTACTCCCTCACCAGAGGGGAAAAAAGAGTTATGGTGAAGTAACCGAGGGAACTTTTGCCGATTCGTTTCTACAACCTTATAAATGTAGCAAAGAAAACTTGAGATGTTTGATGCAAACATGAGAACTTCTATACTAGTGAAGAATGATAGCCGGTAGGTAATGGAAGTTAATTGTGTAATGTAATAGATTGAGATGAAATTAGTAATAGATATATGTATCTGTTGTTAATAGAATATCCTAATACTGCACATCAAGTCAACTATTCTTGTGATTTTTAGCACTTTTCCACGCTTGATTCAAGGCATTGTGATTTTTAGCACTTTTCTACACTTAATTTAAGGCATTCAAGGCTTCAGTAACGGAAAAACACAGTGGGTGAGGGCATGGGGCCCGGGGATTAGTCCCGTCAAAAGTGGGGATATCATGAGACTTTAAAAACAAAAAGAGTCAGGCTTTATCAATCCACAAAAACTGGATTGAAATATCAGTATTTTAAACCACATGCAAGAAGTGCAAACACGAAATTTCGGAATCAAAACGTCTTCTGAAATCTCACTATTTGCTTCAATAAGCTCGTATACCGGATTCATACTGTAAGGGGGATTTTTGGGATCGCCCCCCCACAGGGGATAGGCGGGGCCCAGGGCCCCGGGCCTATTGTATACACTTCGGGAGTCGAGGCTCCTTAATCATGCATTTGTCCCTCCCACTGGCGTGGGAAGGGGCCTCCCTAGGAGTCGAGCTCGAGACCTCACCCTTAAAGGCAATTCTGAGACTCTCCTGGTACCGCATTTGTCCCTCCCACTGGCGTGGGAAGGGGCCTCCCCAGGAGTCGAGCTCGAGACCTCACCCTTAAAGGCAATTCTGAGACTCTCCTGGTACCACTTGGGCTAGTAGCATGATTAATGAGCCTCGACTCCCGAAGTGTATACAATAGGCCCAGGGCCCTGGGCCCTGCCTATCCCCTGTGGGGGGCGATCCCAAAAATCCCCCTTACAAAAAAGGCCGACTTTGAAGTGGGGGGCTCGCCCCCACCGGGGATAGGCGAGGCCTAGGGCCCCGCAGTCTATTGTATACACTTCGGGAGTGATGACTCCGCCCATGCATTTGTCCCTCCCACAGCCGTGGGAAGGGGCCTCCCCAGGAGTCGAGCACGAGACCTCTCACATAAGAGCGTCTCCGAGACTCTCCTGGTACCACTTGGGCACAAATGCATGATTAAGGAGCCTCGACTCCCGAAGTGTATACAATAGGCCCGGGGCCCTGGGCCCCGCCTATCCCCTGTGGGGGGCGATCCCAAAAATCCCCCTTACACATACCGCCTATCCCCTGTGGGGGGCGATCCCAAAAATCCCCCTTACACATACCTTTGTGTTTTTCGGTTCAAACCTGAGTATCAACTCCAACATATTTTTAGTACCCATTAGTTGAGAATTTGTAATCTAAATTGTGTCTGCATGTGTAGACACAACGGATCGAATAAATTTAGCACAAACTAAGTAACCACGAAGGGCTATTACTCTTTTGAGGAAGTCTCAAATCAGATTCATACATATGTTACAACAAGCTATTTACCACACACATCCATTCCATCCAAATTAGGCATTCATCAAACATTTCTGACTCCTCAAACATTCATACAAAGCAAATATACATTCATAACACAAGTAGCACAACGACCTGTACTTGACACCGGCATGTTCACCTATAACTGCAAAACTATGTGTCTAATGATTCACTAAAAAGAGATTCATATCATGCAAAATCATCCTCAAATATTGACCCACAATGATTTGGTGTAGATGGTGCATAAAATCTAAAAAACAGAATAAAAGAAGAAAAGGTCATGACAATGCCTCTTTTCTCAATCCAAAAGTCCGTGGAGTAAAAATGGATCACGGGAAATGGGGTAGAAAGAAAGGGTAAATGAGATTTGGGATAAAAATGAAGTTGTCATGAAAGAGTGGAAAGTGGAAAGAAACTTGAGTAGTTACGTATTGGAAATGGGGAGAGAAAGTGGGTAAGTTGCAAATAATAGATATAATTTCTAGTCATAATCAGTAGTAATGACCAAAATTATATTAAAAAACCGACTTTAATATAGTATAATTGTTTCAGCCCAATTTTACATCACACCATCATACAATATCAAAACTGAAATGAAAAGACTGCGACTGATGCTACAGCTGATTGTAGATGAAACCCTCCTAGAATGAGAGAAAGAAATGTCTACATTCTCTGGGTGTTAATGTCCTGGTATGAATGGCTAGGATTATATTTTTCACACCATAGAAACAGGGATTACAGTTACACACATTACACACATAGAAAGAGGGAAAAAGAACAACATGGAATAAGAAAATGGAAGAGAACTTACCTACTTCGACTGATAGAGATCAAAGAGACGACCGGAGTTTTGGTCTGCTTTCTCTGTGGTGGGGCTCTTATTTGGGATGAAACTTTTAATATTTACGAGACCCCCCGTTGCAGCATATATTAATATCATGCAAACCCACTAAATGTTGTAAGAGGGGTAACGGCAACTGGGAACTGATTTAATCTAAGTGCCCAAATCATTGGCTAATATTTAGATTAACCATTAAAGGACCTAAATTTAGAAATATAAAATCTAGAAACCATATAGTGGTGAAACGTATGGAATTCAAATGCCTTAAATCTAGCTGTGAGGCACTTCCCGCTTATGGTGATGGAGTTGGGCGCAGCACAAGATTGATTGCATTCAAGATACATGATTTTCCTCCATTTTGCTTATTCAATCATGCGCTTGATAACTCATGCCCTTCATAACTCCAAGGGGTCGGCCTAGTAGTCAGGACCACGGTTCCTTCCTCTTTCGGAGTTAGAGGTTATGGTATCCGGTTCCCCCTTCTTTAGGAATTGAAGGTTGAGTCCACTAGCATTATGGAGCAACCGAGGTGTTTATCCGACTTTCCTCTAGACCCGGAGGAATTAGTCCAGCTTAAAGAGCTGAGAACCCACCGATAGCAAAAAAAAAAAAAAAATCATGCCCTTGAAAGTTATTAGGACCAAAGTGAATCAAATGTGAGCCCTAATATTGGGATTTTAAGGATGGGTAAGTTTTTCTTTTTTTGAAGATTGATTGGCCATAGAAGATCTGAGTTTTGATATTTAGTCCTCCATGGGCAAGCCCATTTCTTACATTGAAATGCTGAAAACATCTTCATCATTTTTTAATGTTTAGTCCTCCTTTTCTTTTGTAATTGATTTTATTTTTTTCATTCAGAGAAGAATTTTTATTCATAAATATATTTTTTAAAGCCCAATTCTTCCATAAAAAAAAAGTTTTGGTTTAGTTATGAAATAAGAATTTTGAATGCATTTTATGCCTTTCATGCTTTTCATGATTTTTATAAAATTGTTGAAAATGAATTTTATTGATTTGGAACAACTTTTATTCTTTTTTTTTCAGAATTAATGAACAGTCTCTCATTTCAATATTAATTACTCATGCATTTTTCTAAGGACTTTTTTTTCTTGTGTTTTTAAATCACGGCCTGGCCTGGGAGCTAAGTGAGTTACATATGTATTACAACCCACATAATCTTTAAATTTAAATTCTTCTAATGACATCTCCAACATTTGCAATGACACACATGATGGCCGGGGTTTCTCCTATTTTGTACCATTCTCAGCATCTAATTGGCACATGAACGGATTCCCATTTGCCATCAATGCCAACAAAAAAGGGTAATTAAGTTATGAACTCGCGCAAAACCAGGCCAAAAATAAGTTTCTATTTAATAAAAAAAAATATTTCTATTTAATAAAACTAATAAAGTTAAAATATTTATCTTTAAGACAATTAATAAAATGTGCCCGCCCTATTATTTAAAGTTATGATCTTATTATAATGATTATAAGATCTTTTTTTTTAATTCTTGTAATATCTAATATTAATAATATTCTCATAAATAGTATCTTCATGGGATAAGATATTATTAAGAGCTTGTTATACAATAATAAACTAATGAAAGTGTGCAATGTAGATGGTAGGGATTGCATTTGCAGTCCATACATTTCAGGATCAACTTATTTGATGTTTATATTTGTAGTATATATATAGTATATACTCATTTTGAGTTGCAATTACGACCAATGCACCTCAGTTTAGGGTTGTAATAGCGGGTGGCTGTATCCTCAAAATCAGCTTGAGACCTCTTGTGGATATCAAAATGGGCTTGCACCAAATTTTTAAAAAGGGCAACCACATGTGTAGCAGGAAATAAGATTGGTAATTAGAAATGCAAAGAGGCACACCTTTTTTTTGTTGTTGCTATGGAAGGGTTCAACCCTTTGGGCTGGACTAATCCCTCCGGGGCCAGAGGAAAAAGCCAAGTAAACTCCCCTCTAACCCAGTGTGATAGTACAATTTCGAACTTACAATCTCTAGGTGCAAACTGTGGTCCTAAGCCAACTGAACTATCCATTGAGATTTAAATAGGCACTCCCTTCGAGCACAAAAAATATGGTTACCCTTATAGTGGGTCGCAAAAATGGTGGCATGTTATATATTGACTAGGACCCAGCCAGAGTGTGTGACTAATATTGAAAATATCAAAACTAAATAGAACATTTACCTAAACTAAATTTTATAAAATGGTACAATAATTTAAAGTTGTGGTAAATAAAAAAAATAGAGGATTTTATTTAAGAAAAACACATTAGATGCACCATAAACCAAAAAGGTCAATTTAGTTTCCCATTTTTTTACCTAATTTTTTCTCGATGGTCGATATTGACCCTTCACAGGTAGAAAAATTAGTTTTATGTCATCTTCCTCCTTCCTTATTCTCTTTTCCCCAAACCCAATCCAATGGGGAAGAATAATATGGGGATGAAGAAGAACCTCTCATCATATTGAACTGATTTGACTTGATAATTATGATTTCAGTTTTGTATGTAGGTAGGAATGCTGGACTCCTCTCTCGGAGTAGAAAGAGGAATCCATAAGGTGCAAAATCTTAATTATGCATGAACAAGTCCTAGTTTCGCATGCAATTTTGTTTTTCTTCCAAAAAATCGTCTAATCTTACATTCTAGAATATGAAATCTAGTCTTTCCGGTCATGTTGACATTGTCTATTTCTACTTTCCTATCAAGTTTGATGGATATGTGACTTATGAATAACAAATATTTACAGGTTTTTGTGTGTGGGCTTTTCTTAATACGCAAGTTATGCTAAGCCCAGCAATAATGTCAGTTCTTTTACTTCATTTTGGCCATGCGCGTTTCGGCTCGAACGCTGATGCGCCTGCTGAGACGAGCACTGGTCGCCACGATCTCGGCTCCGCACCTCGTTCGGAGTTACGCATCTCAGCTGCTGCTGGATGATGGACTGCTTGTCAAGACGGGCACTGACAACCATGTCCCACCTTAGGACACGTGGCAGGATACGAGCAGACGCTGATGGAACAGATGCGCTATCTCAGCCGTCCATGATCCTTATCAAAACCCTGACAGAGCCACACCAAGCGGCTGCAGCCGTATCAAGACAGGGCTCAAGAAAGAGTCCGATGGGACTTTTGCCGCCAACAAGTCAAGGCAAGATCAAGCCCAATGTGACTAGCATTAAATGCAATATGGACTAATCGGACCATCATTTAATGCAATGTGGGCTATGATGGATCCTCATTAATTACTCTATGGGCTAATGAGACTCTAGCAGTCAAATCATTAGGCCCACTATCAGGTATTTAGGACTTTTCTCTTATAAAAGGAATACCACCAAGAAACCAGGTACGGACGCATGCATGCAAATCTCCTAGCCATTACTCTGCCTCTCTTCTTCCTCAACCTGAGTCACTGCACTAACTTAAGCATCGGAGAGCCCTGCGCTGCCCATAGCCAGGGTCCTCTGACTATTTTCTCTCCCCTTTCAGGTCCCTGAAGCGGCTAGCTCTCTACACAGTCGTTTGGATAAGTCCTTTGAGGCAACCTCCAATCTTGTGAGTTATACTTTTTGATCTTACAATTGGCGCCGTCTATGGGGAGATCAATTGTAAAGTCTTCACTGTCATCATGACTAAGAGAGCTGCGAAAGGCAGAGAAACATCCAAAACACGCCATACAGGACCGTCCTCGATCATCCTTCATGCCAAGAAGAGGTTTGGGACTAAAATTGTTGCAGATGACCATGACGAACGACATTTCGTCTCAGTCAACGTCCAGGAGCACCATATTCGTTCGGAGTCAGTCTCAAGAGGAGTAACGGCGTCTCTCCAGCGAGGAGACTCTCGATAACAGCTTAGAGAAGATCCTCTGCTAGGTCGGGCTCGACGGAATGAGTCCCCAGTAGTAGACAGGCCAGTTTTATCCGATCATGAGGATGATGATGATGAAGGTTCTAATCCTGATGAAGACTTTGATTCTACCCTTGAGGAGATTCGAGCACAGAATGTCACTATCCGGGAGAAAGACGCTTTGATCCATTAGCTCTAGCAACAGTTGAAGGAGAGAGCAGCAAGCTCGACCAGACAACACTCACGGCGATGTGACGAGGAGAAGGTTTCTCATTGTAGGCAGATTGCTCCTCCTGAGAGAAACCTGAGAACTCACTTGAACCAGAAGAGGCGCGATCGAACTCGTGATGAAGGCTCGAGCACCAGTTGCAGCCATTTGAGGAAATGGTCAGAAACCATACCATAGGCCAGATACGACGACCAAGAATGGCTCGACGAGCGCATCAGGCAGACAGTCCAGCATAATCTGGAGGTGGGTGGTCTCACCCGAGACCAGCGGGATGCCTGCAAGTCCATTGATCTCGGCGCGTCCCCTTTCACTCGCGACATCAAGGATTTTCCCCTCCCGAGGAAATTCACCTTCCCGAGGATGTCTGTTTGGGGGGATGAAGGTCATCTGAACTGCAAAGTTTTTTCCTCTAGCTTGGGTGACCTCCCCTTGAAATGGTTCTGTGTACTCCCACCAAGGTCCATCTTGAGTTGGCAATAGCTCCAGCACTCCTTCATGAAGAAATTTCAGGCCTACAGAGTCATGCCAAAGACAGATGTGGATATAATGGCCTTGAAGATGAAACGAGAAGAGAATATCATCCGGTTTGCTAAGTGATTCTGGTCGGTGTATAGCGAGATTGAGAACTCCAAAGACGAAGTGGCAATCTTTGTCTTCCAAAAATGCCCCTGCTGCCAGACAACGATCTTCACAAAGATCTGGCTAGAAACCCTGTGACATCTATAACGGCACTAATGGCCAGAGTGAACTGCTTCATTACTCAAGAGGACGACCAGATCCGAGCTCGAGAAAGCTTTGGTGTTGGACAGAGGGACCAAGATGGCAGATTCGAAGTAGGATAAGGGGTTGTTTCGGAGAGAGGAATTAGACAGATGCTGGGCGCCCGCCAGCTTGGCCAAGGCCCAAGCATCCACCTCAAGAGGCAGCAAAAAGCCCTGACTGTCTATCGACCCCTACAAAGCTGTCAATATAATCTTCAAAGAACATATCCACAAGATTATGAAAAAAATCAAGTCGAAGCCGTACTTTAGCTGGTCGCAGCCCATGAGGGGAGACTCATCTGCACGAGATTAGAGCAGATTCTGTGCTTATCTTAAGCAGAGTGGACACAAGACCGAGGAATGCAGAATACTGAGGTCGCACCTGGAAATGCTCGTCCAAGATGGACATTTGAAGGACTACATCAAGGCGGGTGCCAGGGATGACAACCAAGCTCCTCGCCGAGATGAGAGGGGTCAAGACAGTGATGAGTCCGAGAAACTCATAAATGTCATCTACCTAGCTCTCCCTCCCAAGGGGAGTAATCGAGCTCGTGTCGAGTCCCGACAGGCCCCCCATGGTAAACAGGTGATGGCGGCCGAACTCGAATCGACTCCCAAAAGGGCTCGAAGAGAGCGGCCCAAGATCTGGTTCTCAGATGAGGATTTGGAAGGGGTCCAGCTCTCCCACAACGACCCGCTCATTGCACCCTGAAACTGAAGAACTGCAAGGTACAGAGGATCCTCGTCGACCCCGGCAATTCATTCGAGATCCTCTACTTCGATTGCTTCAAGAGGATGAGACTATCAGAAAAAGACCTACAAGAGGCTCAGACTCCTCTCATTGGCTTCAGCGCAAAGCCGGTGTACCCTAAAGGAAGGGCGACCCTCAGAGTCCAAGTCGGCGGAGCGTCCGTGATGACAGACTTCCTGGTGGTTGATGCACCATCCCCTTACAACGCCATAATGAGCAGGACATGACTCCATAGCATGGAAGCAGTACCGTCTACTGACCACCAGAAGCTGAAGTTCCCACTGGAAGGCAGGAACGGTAAAATAGAGATAGTCACGGTCAAAGGAGACCAGCAGATGGCCAAGCAGTGTTTGATGGCCGTGGTTCCTGGAGAGCGAGAGCCCAAACAGGTCAACATGGTCGAAGTGGAGGAAAAGCTGGACGAGGTCGGTCAAGACCCAGAGAAGAAGAGCGTGGAAGATCTAACAGAAGTTAGGATCGACCCGCATGATCCCGAAGTCCGAGCTAGTAGAATTCTTGATGCTGAACAGAGAAGTCTTCGCCTGGACGCCTTATGAGATGCCTGGCATCGGCCTCGAGGTCATGTGCCATAAGTTGAATGTGGATCATAACCACAAGCCAGTGATGCAGAAGGCTGGGGTACCACAGACAGAGGCCGTGATCGAGGAAGTGGACAAGTTACTCGAAGCCGAAGTGATCAGAGAAGTCTAGTACCCAGTCTGGTTAGCTAACACGGTGGTGATTAAGAAGAAAACAGGCAAGTGGAGGGTGTGCGTCGACTTCACCAACCTCAACAAAGCCTGCCCCAAGGACAACTTTCCTATCCCAAAAATTGATCAGATGATCGACGCCACCGCTGGTCATGACAGAATGAGCTTTCTCGACGCGTACTGGGGCTATCATCAAATACCTCTGTACGGACCAAATGAAGAGAAGACCGCCTTCATAACACTCAGAGACACCTACTGTTATAAAGTAATGTCATTTGGGTCAGACCGAATTTCCGGTTGTACTTAAATGGGAGGACTGGACCGGATCGGACCACTAATAAGTGGTCCGGTCCGGTCTAAAACAGTCCGGTCTGGACTCCAGACCGGTTTCATTTGTTTTTTTTTTTTTTTCCTAAGCTTTTTTTTTTTTCATTTTCAGCTTACATGTAAAAATTAAAAAAAAGTAAATTCATTTAAAGACTTGAACATTGCTGACTTACTTAATGATTTTGAACATTGCTGACTTACTTAATTTAAGTACTTTGCAAATGAGTTAATAGTTATTAATAATCCGGTCTGGTCCGGTTTTTCAAATCCGGTCTGGACCGGACCAGATTTGTACTGTTAAGACCACAAATCCGGTCCGGTTCGGTTCGGTTTTGTGGCTCAGTCCGGTCTGCGGTCCAGTTATGTATGTCCCCGGTTTCAGGTGCACTGCTAATCCCTTGGCTTTTACTCTCTTTTTTTTTCTTCTTTTTCCTTCATTTAGATCTTGGTGTACTTGGTTGTACAAGGAAATGCAATGCTATAAGTTAGTTCCTATAGTGTAGGATCTTACACCCCATTGAGCTACCACTTATCCCAAAATCAATTGGTGATGGAAAATGGCACAACAATGATTTAAAGTAGGGGCAAAGACTTGACCACGATTATGACCGCTCAGAAGGAGGGTGGATGTTGGTCTCAATAATCTTTCCCTCAACAGCACCCCCGACCTACGAGGCTTTGATACCACTTGTAGGATCTTACACCCCATTGAACTACCACTTATCCTAAAACCAATTGGTGATGAAAAACAGCACAACAATGGTTTTATAGTAAGGGCTCAGGCTCGGCCATGATTATGACCGCTAAAAAACGAGGGTGGATATAGACCTCAACATAAAGTGATTGGACATATATACCAGCTTTTTCTTGCATTTGTTTATCAATCAACATGTAAATGTTACAGTAGTAATTGGTAAACATCCTCTTTCCAAAATACATTGAAATTGTTTATGACAGAACCATTGAACCGGGAATTAACAAACTATTTTCTTTGAGTGAATGAAGAGTGGGTTCGAAAATGTCATGTAGCATTTACCTTTTCTGTCTACTGTATTTACAGATTCATTCCCACAAAGAAGAACAAGAGGAGAATGTATTTGAATAAAAAGATGAAAGAAACATTAACAGACTTGATCCATAGGAAAGAAGAAGGAATGAAGAAGGGGGAATTGAGCAGCGATGACATATTAGGCCTACTGCTGCAATCAAACAGAGATGGCGACTCCACAAAGTCCAGTGCACTCACCATCGACGAGGTCATAGAAGAGTGCAACTTGTTTTATATTGCTGGCGAGGAAACAACCTCTTCCTTGATCACATGGACGTTGATCCTCTTGGCTATGCACCCAAGATGGCAGGAGGAAGCAAGAGAGGAGGTTGTGCGTATATGTGGGAAAAATCCTGCTGATTATGAGTGCATAAGCCGTCTTAAGATTGTGAGCTACATATTTATTTTTTTTAACTCCTTTCTAGGTCCGTCTTTTTCTCAAGCACAAATTGAAGAGAATATTATCTTCATCGTGCATACACCCATGCCCCTGGGGCCCATCACTTATGCACTCGTCCTCTCCAAAAATCAGGGTGGTGCATGGTTAGATGCGTCACAATTCACGTGGCAGAATGCTCTTATTAGATTCAAGTTGATAAATGGTAAAGGGAATACTTGTATTCGATCCATGATAATTCTTTGAACCCACCCTTGACAGGTAGGAACTGGCGTAAAACCACATGCTGAACCTCATTCAATTCATCTAAGTAGTCTATTATCCGGTTCAGACCTCCCTGTGTATTCATTAACTCACCATACAACCAGACCTCTCTTACATAGTGTTCAGATGACCAGAGCGTTGATCAGTCATATTGGTCGACAGACCTGAACTGCTCCTACTAGGGAATCAGTTACTCTAGGCACTAGGCAGTCGGATATTAGACTGTAATTATAAAATAATCCCCGTTTAGGATTCTATTGACATTGACAGTTCATGTATTTGTCAATACTTGTCATCAATTACAGCCCATGTATAGGCTCGGCTGACGCACATTATCCATGATATGGCTGTACTAGTTTAGTAAAAAGTAAAGCCTTCAAAGAGGTCACATCAAAAATATAAATTTTCAAAATTCACCCCTTTTATAAAAAAAAATTTTAAAAAAATCTCATTTCTCCATGAAACGACAAAAAAGCTCCAATTTTCTATAAAAAAAAAAGTTAAATCTTTTCATACCAAATAATTAAAAATAAAATATCATTATAATTCACTTATATTTTATTCTCTCTTAATTTGATGATTTACTTTATCTTTATTTTATGATTAAATTACCAAATGGACACTTATATCTTCTTTGATTAACACATTTGAGATATTCTAGCTATTAGGTGGGATTCCAACAATCAGTCACTTATTTCATTGAGTCACGAGATCAAATCAATACCACAACAAATTCAGATGAGTACATACAAACATAGAGAGGTCTGGACTCTGGTCTTGTCTTGCAGCAATAAGGAAGAATTCAGGCCTTAGCCCACAGGTCTGCCTATCAAAACAAAGTGTCAACAATAGCCCATATAGGTTCTGCTCATTATATAGGTTCTACCCTATGCAATATATTAAGTACCCTAGGTTGCCAACCTCATACAAGCACCAGGTGGGGCTTAAGGACTGCCAATCCCTCTTAAATTTACACAGGAAAAAGAAAGTAAGAACTTTGAATTTTTGTTTCTCGTTATACACAACAAGGAAAGTTATGGTAGACTGCGGAGAACTTACTGACGCAATAAAAATGTCGGTAATTTATAATTTTACCGACGCTATTACAAAAAGATAGCGTCGGTAAGTGTATTGTACAGGTGGCGGGATGAAGTTTAGAACTTTCCGACGTTAATGGCGTCAGTAAGTTATGATGTTTAATTTCCCGACACTCATGGCGTCAGGAACTTCCACGCGCAAACCCATTTCCCGTTGGAATTTTGGTTCCCGCGGTTGACCAAAAAACTTCCCGACGCCAAGAGCGTCGGTAAGTTTGACCCAAGAACTTCCCGACGCCATAAGCGTCGGGAAGTTTGTGAATTCAACAACTTCCACAGCTTTTCTGCAGGGTTTTGTGGGAGGAAAGTTACCAACGCCATACGGCGTCGGCAAGTTTATTGGGAAGAAAGTTACCGATGCTATACGATGTCGGCAAGTTTATTAGGAAGAAACTTACCGACGCCATATGGCATCGACAAGTTTATTATATATTTCCAACGCTTCCCCTTCTCCCCACTCATCGCCACTTTGCACCCTCACCACTCTCTGCAATGCGTCTTCACCCTCTTCACCCTCTTCTCTGTGCATATGTTTTGTCTTCCTCCCATCTCTCTAACGTTTTCACATCTAACCAGCTTTCTTCCCCTCTTTATAAGGTATGAAATATTTATATTATTGGTTTTGTTTTTTTTTTTCTTCAAATATTTTTTCTCCTTTTTTTGTTAAATGTTTGTCTGCAATGACTCACTCCCGGCGACCACCACTGCTGCTGTCATTCTCCATCCATACCAGTTCTTGCAATATTGTATAACGGTATGTAGTTTTTTTATATTATTTATCTGATAATTAGTTTAATAATATGTTTTGTTTTATAAATTTTAGAATGGATATGATTATACAATTATTACTATCTGAATGTAGTTTGATAATTTATATAGATAATGTATAAAAATTTTGTTATTTGTTTTAAATATGATTTTAATGGATCTAGGTTCGAATCCCCTCTCCTTTATTATTTGGGTTTGTTTTTTTTCATAAGTTGTTTGCTCTCTTCTAACGGGATTTCTCTTTGTGCCCAAAATATATCCTCTCCCAAAGCACCGGTCTAGATATGCCCACAATATATCCCCTCCCGCTCCCCCTCCCTCCCTATCTCTGTCATTGGTAAATATTCCACTCCCCTTCTTTGCTCCTCTCTCTATCATTTGTCTAACGGACTACAATAAATGGGTATAATCCGCATGAGCTTTCTTTTATGAAAGGGGGATGTCTACTGATCTTGATCTTTTGAGCCTATTTTTGAATAAAGTGATTGATTCATTTTTGAATAAAGTGAATGACGAAAAAAAACTAAATTAAAATTTGATTTAATATAATAATAAAACGATTCCAATCATTGATTGGAACCGTGATTAAAAAAAATAAACTTAAAGTTAGGCGTCGGTAACTTTAAGCATAAAATAAAGTTACCGACGCCATTGGCGTCGGTAACTTTAACCATAAATTACGGGCTGCAACGGTTTTTGTGGAAGGTTATCGACGCCGTTGGTGTCGGTAAATTTAACTAACGCGTCGGCAAGTATATTTACCTACGATTTTTTTCCTACGCCGTATGTAGCGTTGGTAAATTTATTTACCGACGCATATTTAAGTTTACCGACGCGTTGACTTCAGTTTTGTAGTAGTGATAGTATAAACACAAAGTACTGGCTTTCTTGCTTACACCTATAGAATTGCTGGTGACTATGATCCTCTATGAAGTATTAAGGCTATATCCACCTGTGCCTGTTGTGCACCGTCACACTGGAGTACAAACTAAAGTCGGTGACTTGTCCATCCCTGCCGGTGTGGAGATCATCCTACCGATAATCCCCATACACCACGATCCTCTTATTTGGGGCAGGGATGCTCAAGAATTCAATCCAAACAGGTTCTTGGATGGAATTTCGAAGACATTCAAGGAACTCTTCTTTCCATTCGGGACGGGCCCAAGGATGTGTCCTGGCATGAACTTTGCCATGATACAGGCAAAGATTGTAATAGCGATGATATTGCAGAAATTTTCTTTTGAGCTCTCACCTCACTATATTCATGCGCCTTTCGCTTCTCTCATCACTCTTCAACCACAACATGGAGCTAACATCATTCTACGCAGGCTTTGAAGGCAGCTAGTAATTAGGTTGTGGTTGGCTTTTGCTCTTGTACATGTCATGTTCTTGGGTCTGATGGTGTCCTGTCGCTCGTTTGTGTTTTGTTATGGAGAACAGGAAAAAAATAAAGCAGAATTGGATATTGCTGGTAGATGAATGTAGTGTTGTTTGTTTAGAGGGGCTGGGATGGTTTCTACTGGTGTTTCTGATGATCTTGTTGCTGCTTGGATTATTGTAATAGCTGCTTGAATTAGAACGTGTTTAAGTGTTTCTTATTATGTGCATGACAGACATCGTTCTTATGCACTGTGCTCAATGTGGTTGTGTTTCTTATTAAGTGCATGTTAGACATCGTTCATGTACTGTACTGAATGTGTCTGTGTTTCTTATTACGTGCAAGATAGACTTATTTCTCATGTAATGTACTTAATATTTTGCCCATCTGGCAGTGAATGGTTCTATCCCATATAGCATAAACCTAATTAGCTTATGATGATCCCTAGATCCATCAAAGCAGAGGTCATCATATTAGAGTTGTAAATGAGTCGGTCGGACCACTTACCCCACTATGATAACAATTGAGCCATGAACACTACATTTACTGTTATGTTTTCTGTTACGCCCCTAAAAGTGAAACCGGGGTTATGCGTGAGATTAGGGCCAATTAAAATTTTTTCAGCATCAATCAAATGCAACTTGGCCCCAATCGTGTCCCATCTAGATCGAAGACCGCTGTGAGGTATAAACATTTCCTCAATAACATAAAACAAATAGCGGAAGCTTCATACACAAGTGGTATCTCATAGATGTATAGTTTGAGAACACATACTGAATAACCTATTTAAAGTTCGAGTTTAAGATTGTAATAATTACAACATCAGGCCACACCAAACTCGGGCCTAATCAAAAGATAAAAGAACCAAAACATAAAACTAGTCCAAAGGTGGAGGCTCTCGCATACGGGGTCAGTACGACTATACTATGTCGTCCGTACTGTATTCAAGGAAGTCATCAGGCTGATCTACCTGAACTTCTTCCGTCGTTTCTTCCCCCTCATAGTAAGGCTCGATACCTATGCACCAAGAGTAGCATCATCAGACACAAAGGTTGGCAAGGAAATAGATATATGAATTACCAAAGATATGCAGACTAAAGAGTATACGAATAGACAATATCATAAGAAATGCATAGCGTTCTGACTGTAATAAACGCATAGCATAAGAATCATAAACCAACTAACATACTTCTAACAAATAGGCAAATCACGTAAGCTAATCACCACGGGACAGTTTCACTTGACCCTCCTGACTCAACATGAGAGCTGTGGTAGAGTAAAGCAAAAGGCACGGGATGAAACCCGGCAAGCAATCATATGATACCCTTAAAATAAAATAAACAAAATCAAACATCATACTTCTTTCAGAACGGGTATCTGATGGTGTACATCCATCTAAAATATAAAAATGTCGTACTGCGCAGACGTTCATTCCAAAGTCCTCACACAATTGGTGCCCCAAAAGTGCTGGGTGTTAACAGCTGAGTGATGCCTGACACAAGAGTCCTAAACATATAATAGTGAGGGCTAGACTTTCCTGCGTGAGCAGGGTTCATTAGGCAAAGAGAAACTACCTTGTCATCATCAAATCTTACTTAACAATATCAAACTTCTTCATACTTCATAGATAGTTCTCAACTAGCTTTTACAATCAAAGCCGTCTAGCCTTAACACTTCGATCATACTTCGAAACAAACGAAACATCAAAACGGATCCTAAGTTCATCTTCTAAGTTCATTATATGATCCCAAACAAATCAAAACAAACGAAGCTAAAGAACATGGATGTTTCATGTGAAGAGTACCAAATGGTACAATTCAGAATCATAAGCGATAGACAATTCATTCCTAGGTCATTGTCATTTCCGGAGTCTCGTACAACTCTACTCAGTCAACGAAAGGAATTAGGGTTCACGATACCCGAATAGAACCTCTTCGTGCATAGATGTAAGCCCGTTGCCCTATTCCGTTCAAGATTGAAATGAATTGAAACCCGAGAAAACGGAATAACTATGAGAAATCGTCTGCTCAAAACGTTCCTCGTATATAGTCAAATGAGTCCAAAAGGGGGTAACCAAGGTTCCATCAAAGTCCATCAAAGATTGGGTAAGAAAAACCTTCAAAAAGGAAATTTGCAATTGGGACGGTCGACCTGGCACATGCCGGGTCGACCCCATACACAGCAAGCCCGGTCGACCGAGCCATGGCCGGTCGACCGGCAGTTGTAAGCGAAATGAGCTACAGTAATTTGGTCAGGCCCCAGAGGGACCTGACCCTGTGTCGCCGGTCGACCGGGCCTCCTTGGCCGGTCGACCGAGTACACTACAGTTACAGAACTCAGGTTCTGTAACTGCAGTGAACCTGGTCCAAATCACTCCCTGCCCTCCCTGAACTTGATAAGCAATCAAATAAGGGATAAAACAGGGAAATGACAAGTCCATTCTAAATCCAACAAGTCTTCTAATCAAGTCATTAATTTGAGGATCCATTCCATTAAACTAACAAACCTAATTATCATGTTTTCACACATCTAAAGCATCTATTGAGCAACTTTAATCTAAATCATCATTCATTCATACAAATCAAGGGAGAGAAGCATATCAAGCATTAATATACTTATTTACTTGCCTTAGATGAAGAGCTTGACTCAAAACCAAAAGAAATTGGAGAGGGAAGTCCTCCTTAAGCTCAAACTTGAGTAAATGGGTTCCTAACTCAAAACCTCACTACAAATGAAATGCAAGGGAAGGAGTAAGCTTATCTACACCATTTCTAATCCAAAGGAAGCAAACTACCTAGGTCTAAAAGCTTGTAGAGTTTACCTTAGAATGGGTTGTGAAGGAAAAGCTTAGAAAATGGTATGGTTGTGATCTTGGGAGCCAAAGGAAGAAGATCAGTGGGTTGAATGTCTTCGCCGGAGTTCCGGTGATCGCCGACGGAGAAGAAGAAGATGAGGGAAAAAGAGAAGAAGATGGCTGCTGTGTTGCTGTGGTTGTTGAGTGAAATGAATGAAATGAAGGAGGAAATGAAGATGGGTTGGTGACCTAATTTAAGTGATGGGTTTTTGGGCTTGGGTCTTTGGCTTTGGGCTTGGGTTGTTGGGCCAAGTTTCCGGGTCGGCCTAAGTCAACATTTGATAGGTTTCGGGCCTCTTCGACGCGTCGAATCGAAACGCGACCGAAGGCTAAAGTTCATGAAACAATGAAATCTACCCGATGCACCCAAACTTACAAAACTCATAATCTCATAAATACCCCTAGAAAACTTCCCAAATTGCAAACCACCCCTTACACTACCCAAACGTACTCCGAATTGCGCGAGACTTCATGCGCGAAGTCCACACGTCAAACCCGACTCGCTAAGACTCTAAAACCACTTACGAACTAATCAAACAATTAATTATAATTAATAGGCCATTAGGGGACGGGATGTTACATTTTCTCCCAAAGGAAACAATAGGTTTATAGAGCTTGATTTGGGTCGACTCTAGTGATCCTGACTAAGGCACGACCTCCATGTCTACTATATTATTATGATCCTACTATCATCCATGTGAGTTAACTGTTTGTTTTTTCACTCATTAATCTGCCATCTTGGAGAGACTATCATCTTAAAATTTGCCATATCCTCTATCATCCATTTTTTAAGGCACAATTCCGAATTAGTAAATACCTAATAAGATCGCAACTCTGAGATCTAAACAGCCATATGAATCATCTCATCTTTTGAGCCATAGGCTCATGCTTTCGGGTACTAAGTTTAATTCATTACCTGATTTGCATGGAATCAACTGGCGGGTGCATCCCATGGACTTTACGTTATTGTTCCGAAACTTCACTATAAGCGTACTTATGGATTCGATCATGACCTCATGTGAACCCCTCTTAGATGTTATGCTTGAAAACAAAGGGAGATACATGGAATTATAGAACAAGATATGGATAAGGGGTGGGCTCTGTATTTAATCCAATAAAATGATCCTATGACTTTACATGACACACACTTGTTATGAATAAAGTTCTCAGTGAATATGCGAAGGCGGCGAAGCTATATTTGAAAACAGAGGGAGATACATGGAATATTTGAATTGGGTGTGGATAAGCAACATAGAAAATAGAAATTCAATGGGTGAATTTGATAGAAACTTTCTTTTTTTAGGATAAATTCTAAAAAGTATGCTTCTAGAAGCAGCTAGTTAAATTGAAAAATAAAAGTCATGTAATTTCCTCTTTGGAAAGTAAGGAGAGAGAGAGAGAGAGATTGGGTTTGCCGTGTGAAAGTATTGTGATATGCTTAGATTCCAATAAAGATATGCTACATCATCTTCTTTTTAAAGAATTTAAAAAAGTTATTTATTTATTTTTATTTTTTGGGGATAAGTGGTAGTTCAATGGAATGTAAGATCCTACAATCTACATCACCACTTGATATCCTCACTTCTAACCTCATATGCTTCATCCCTCACTTCTTTAATACTTATTCTCTCAAGACCATTTGACCTTGAATTCCTATGTATTCTATTCAAACAAATAGACTCTCAATGCTTTTCATGACCTTCAAGCAATCTCATGTGTCTGATCATGCTTTTATCTTGCCACCAAACTCATCAGACTACCTAATAGGTTTTTTTTTTTATGGTTTTGCAGATAACTTATCAGATTTTGAAACCACTTTACTAAATCTTGCTTCAGCTAGGAATCCATAGAGTATAGTTTTTCTCAGTCTACAATCTCGACTCCCGAAGCTCAATGGCCCAAATCCAATAGGTGAATTGCATGTTCAAAAGTATTTTCACTAACTCTATAAACGTCAAGGTTTAGGAGAGAATGGTTGGCTAAAGAAGTTTAACATGGTATCAAAGCAAACCGATTGATTGATTCTTTTCATTCCCACAAAATTAAGAACTCATGCTTTGTATGTTCTGGATTGATGTAGATATCAGCCATCAGTGTGGTGTAGATCACGTTGGCCCAAATGTAGGCCCATTTTGGAAAATCGCTGCACAGGGCTTCTTTGTTTAAGTGGGGTCTTCATGGGCCTCATTGCGTTGGTCTTAAGGTTGTCCCGACCGGTTAGTTTTTTAGTCAAAAAATTCCGGTCTGGATCCATTCCATGGCCTGAAAGTGAGGCCCGACTCGGCCCATTTACAAAAATATATATCCCCGCTGTGCTAAATATGTTGGGCCGATCCGGTCCATGCCTTCAAACATATATGAAAGCCCAACCTACCCGTATCCAAAAATTGGTCCCAAGGTACACCCATGGGCCTAAAACAGAGTCAAATCCAGCCCACTGCAGAGTAGGACCCAGTTGGGGTTGCATCTTTCTGGAGCAAAAACCCTTTTTTTCCTTTTTCTTTTTGGCATGGCCTAATACCTGGAACTACTGTTTTTGGTGAACCACACGTTACAATCTTTAATCAGACTGATTTCCATTTTTAAGATAATCATACAAATGAAAATCAACTTATGATTGTAATCATCAACGTTGAAGAATAACTGAACCACATTGCCCAGAGCCTTCGCGAGCCTGGGCAACCTCAGACCCTAGTTGGTCTACTTACTGTCAGTCTGATAGGACTTTAAAATGAGTGCGCCTGTTCATGAGGAAAATAAATAGTATAACTGTTCATGAGTCCACGATACAACATCGCCATTCAATTAATATATGAATGAGATTTTAGGGAGTGTTTGGTGTTGGGTTTTTCGGTTGTTTCAAAAATACAAAAGATGTTATCTCTTCATTTGAAAAGATGTTGTCTTTTTTAGGGGTGTAAAAAAAAAAAAATCAAAAGACTGTCTAAGTGACTGAACCAAACAAAATCGAAGCGAATCAATGGTTAATAAATGTGTTTCACATATCAGTTACGGTTACGGTTTTTAAAATTGGAAAACCATGCTTCACGGTTCGGTTACGGTTTTCAGTCTCAACTCACGGTTAACCGAAACATTATACTAATAAAAAAAAATTAAAGGGCCTAAATATATTATATGATAGATGTTTTGTAATATCATTTTAAACTTTTAGTTGTTTTTATTTTTGTGAAAAATGATAGTATTGTTCTGCATACAGAGTCAAAAGGGTAAAGATAGATTTTTTTTTTTAAGTGACAATTACTATGTTTCTTCCCTCTTTCCCTTTTCTCGCGGTGAGCATTCTATCAATTCAGATTGTCTGTGAAGGCCATTGTATCATAGGGGACAGTTCCTGCAGAGATCATATTCGCATCTGGGTGGAACTCGTCCTAAAGAAATAGTCGCCAGACATGCCTCGGCCACGAGTTATTGCGGCTGATTTCCGTCGATTTCCGCCTATACAGCATTCTCTACAAAACTGCAAATCGGTATTGTTGCTTTGGTTTATTAATTTGACTTCTACATCTGTTATGTAGCAGTTTTTATCTAACATTTGGTAGAACAAAAATCTACAGAAAACCTGATGAGGTAGAAAGTATTGTACACTTTCATGGAGTCTTGAACATTACAGTGTTTGGGAAAGTTGTGGATCAGAGTCTTTCATTAGAAAATATATTTAAAAAAAACAAAAAAGAGTGAAAGATTTCCCGCTTCATAAGGAGCCAGTATATTTCAATCCCTAATCTTGCATTGCATGGGCTCTTCCCTAAGTACCCTTTAAGAACCCATTCTCCAAAATGGCCCTTCACAGGTCTCTCTTTATTGTTGGGTATATCTTGTATTTCGGGTTAATCGGATCAGTCATTACTGGCTAACCTGGATTTAATTAGGGTAGAGAGTATTTTGGTCTTTTGTACCATTATTTATATTATTGAATGATATAACCCTAACCGTAAGCATATGGGTGTTCATAGGCTGGGCTTGGCCTGGCTAATAAAGATCCAGGTCCAGCCCAGCTTCTAATTGTCTATCCAAGCCCAACCTAGGCCTGAATCGGGATATAAGGAGCTACCCCAAGCCCAGCCCTGTGAGCCTGTGCCCAACCAGAGATTAATATATAATTTGTAAAGAGCGTCAAAATATAAAGTATTCAATGTAGCTTAGTTGGTTTGGCTTGGACTATTTATATGAAAGTACCATTGATTGAATCCATGCTCTACAATTTCCTATTATCATTTTTTAATCGGGTCGGGACGAGCTTTGGGCTCTCTACAACATAGTCCAAGCCCGGGCCATCTAATAAACAGGCCAAAATATAATGTTCGAGCCTGTCCGAGAACGAAAACAAAAGGCCCAAGCTCGACCCAAATATGACTGGGCCCAGGCCGGGTTTGGGCTAGCCCGGTCCATGATAATTGACGAGAGCTCTTTTTATATCTGTAGATATTGACACATCGCCGAATCACATAATTTCTACGTGTTCTTCGTAGATTGATTGCTTGACATTTGTGTAGCTTATGTATACATGAGCAGACTGCAAGTTATCTATTCCGTTGCTTAACTGGCGCATAATGTCCCAAGTCTCCGTAATCCTATTTGAGCTTTCTATTGAGCTTTTGCCAACAACCATGTTTCGATTTAACTTTTTTTCCCCTATTTTGGCTGTAAAAGGAAAAACTATTTGATTGAGGTCAATGACAGACGACCATGGTGGCAGTACAGGATTTGATAGGTTGGAGTTGCAATAAATTTGTTACTAAAATGATGGTGAGTATGGTACCAGCACTAACATACTGTGGATCATGCTACTAAAGTGGGTGGGTTTGCGTTGACAAGCTAACAAGATGATTCGACCTTGGTTCTTCAGTTTACCTCTTTCCTAGTTCCAGTGGTTATGGTGGATTCATAATGTAGTATGCCTCCTATGCTGTAAATCGTGTCATGTTAACGATTTGGAATTACGGGTTAATGAATTTATATTAAAATCACTTCTCAACTCGTATAAGACCAGTAAATTTAACCGGTTACATGACTCAACCCGTTAACCCATTAAGTAATTAAGTCATTTTAAAAATTAAAAGAATTCATACAAAAAATATATAAGGAGAGAAATATATAAGTCATATGAAACTGTACGTGAGGGTCTCAAGTGGATCCCACCTAAAACCCCCTATAAAATAATAAATTTCAATTTCTTTTTTATGGATATAAATTAATTCTATCTACACTTTGGGATTAAAATTTTTTAATGGATTAAGCGGATTGTTAATGGGTTACTAGTTTAATTCGTACACGACCGGTTAACTTAACGTGTTAACAGATTTGACCCGTTAACGATCTGAATTCATTAAGAACCGACCCGAATTCATTAATATCATGTGAGTTCGTATCGTATTAACGGATCGTGTGACATTTTGACGGCTCGACTCATGAGCATAAACCTAACTTAGCAACATGAAGACATAAAATTGACACTTGACAATTGACATCCAGCGAAATCATTACAATTTACAAAACTCTCATTACAATTTACAAAACTGCCAAGCAGTTCGTTTTAAAATTTGTTAGATCTTATATGTATTGCAAAGCATCACAATTAATGCAATATTAAACGTACAACGAAGAATTTTTCTTAGGGGAAATTTTATTGGCAGACAGATCTTTACTTTTCCCATACAAATTCTTTCTGCACACATCACTATAATTTAAAAATTACATTAATTCTTTCCACACACATCAAAATTCCTCAAAGTACCCATCCCTTAATTTCCCTCTTTCTTCCCACACATCCTCCTCCAACACAGGGCTCTCCACCATTATCATTTCATTCTTCTTTCCCATTTTTTCTTTATCATTTTATCCATCTTAGATTACCTTGTTTTTCATGAAAACTTATTATGAGGATAAATTCTCATTCAATGTAAGATTTTACAAACAATGCGAGTGTTTTTGCATGCGTTTGGGTTGTTTTTCATCCATCATCGCAAGGGTTTTCAACCAAAAAATCGTGATTGTTCGGTCTCTGAGTGGCTGAATAGAATGCAAATGTCCGAAACTGTAGTTCCAAACAAAATTAGACTGTCCGGACCTCAGTGTTCGAACAAAAGTGTTCGGACACTATCTTTCGAATATGTTCCTTTTGTTCGGATGTACAGTTCCTAAAAATTAGCTGGACCCCTTTTTTAATGCAATATATGAAACAATTCTTAAATGTGGACCCCATGTTCTATTTCATAAAGGTAGGTCCAATTTACTAATAATGAGCTTACATTGTAACATCTAAACTACTCAAAATCATCATTCTATTATACATGATAAGAAAAAAAAAAGAATAATCTATTAAATAAAACCTATGCTACACATTTTAAATGAATAATAAAAATATTAAATAAAAAAATGTTATCCATTTTAAACAAATATTAAGCAATTAATGATAAAAATAATTACACATTGGAGTACAATAATCAAGCAATCAAATATTAAAAATGTGGCATGGGGTCAAGCATTATTTGATCGACTTAGAATTCTCATATAATCTAATAGTGGGCGACAAATCATTACTATCCTCAATGGGGCCCACTTATAAAAAATGTTGATAATAAGATTTACCATTTATTTTAATTAACTTATAATATTAATATTATGTTCATTATTGAGAATTAATGTTTTTTCCAGCCTTTTTTAATTTTCATGTACTACTATTAAAATTAATATTAATATTACTTCAGTATTACATATACAAATTAATTAGAGTTTTTTTGTTTTCTATAGAAATTGAGTTTTTTTAGTTTGTCGTAGACCTTTATCACTAAGCCATTGGGAGGAGAGGGTAGACCACACAATGTTGCAGGTCCATCTTTAAGTTATTGAATTTGGATTCTCCACACTGGGCCTAACCCACCTTTTATAGACCAAGCCACTCAAAATAAACTCCCTACGAACATATAAGACATCTTCAAATTTTATCTCAATCCAAGTTTTCCAGTTGTTGGATTAGCCACTTTAAAAAATAGTACATTAATGCATGTGCTATTATTCATTGATGTGCTATTATTCCTACCATGACCAAATACTATTTCAATTAAAGAGTTGTATTATCCAAAAGAGGCGTACCATTTGATTTGATTCAATTATTTATTTATTCTTTATAAACTTAATCAAGCTTATAGATAATCCATTCAAAAGGTGGGTCCCACTTTAATTTAAGGTGCTTGAATTATATAAGAAAAACTTTAATTTGATAGTCACTATTAGAGAGGTAAGAAACCTAGATGAGCTTTTGTGTATGCATAAAAAAGGTGACTCTCATTTTTATATTTATGTAGAAGAATGTTGAGGTGGGGCCTTAATTTTTTCATCAAAAGATAAAAAGACATTATACGGAACTTTTTTAGTTGGAAGGGTAAACGTGGAAAGAAAATGCATTTATTACCTCCAACCAAGTTTTGCAAGTTGTAAATGCAGTTTGAAAATCTCCCAAGTACGTGGTGACATTAACAAGCTATAGCGTCGCTGTATGGAAGCCTGCCCCTAGACTTGGAGCTAGAAACTTCTCCTTGACAAGTACTGAACAAGGGATCGAGATTAGTAATGGAGGAGTATTCCATACGGAAAGTTAATGTGCTGGCTTAACAGATCAGATTATCAGGTGTCTTGTCAAACTTCAAATTTAATGTGCTCATACGTCACTGAAATACCACGGTACTATACATTCCTTTTCGGTGGCGCAGTTTACGGAAGGCACTTATGTATTGGTCATAGGTGCACAGAAACGGAGTTTTAATCATATTAAAAATAAAAGCAACAAACGCCCGTGTTTAACCCGTGCCAAAACAAAAATATAAAAAATTATTATAATAATTAAAATTAAAAAAGAAGAATTCATTATTATTAATTTTAAGAATTTATAAAAGAAAATAAAGTGGAAAAATATATTATGATTTTATGGTGAAAGAAATAAATTATCATGAAAAATAATAATGAGAATCTTGTAATATCACACCTATAAAATCTTTGTAAAGTGAAAAATGCATGTGTTGAAAGTCCCCATTAAAAAGAAAAAATTTTGGATGAAAGCGAAAAGAAAAAATGACACCATTCAAAGTAAGGAAAAAAAATGAGAAAATAAAAAAAAATGCGTCCATTAATATTAGTCATAAGAAATTCATTTAAATTTTTATTAGCCATTGCTAATTTCAAAGCCCAATTTTTTATTATCCATTGCTAAATATATGCGTCCATTAATATTAGTCATAAGAAATGCATTTAAATTTTTATTACCCATTGCTAATTTCAAAGCCCAATTGTTTGTTACCCATTGCTAGTTTTAAAGCCCAATTAATTCAGCTCCTTTGATAATATGATTATCGAGACCTCATAAATGGAGTTCTTGCTGCTGTCAAATTGATTATGTCTGAAATACATATAAAAATAAAGAAAATAGTAAAAGAAATTTCAAGTTTTATGGTGGATAGTGCTCTCAAACCCATCATCAAATACAGGCAAGACGGGTTATTTAATCAAAGAAATCTCAAATGTCATCGGTAATCAAAGAACATGGGACCATTGCCCACTATCGTCATCCCAATGAAAATCGATGCCCTATGCTGATGTGCCCATGGAGGCCCGTCGGACCAATTTAGCATGCATGGGCAAGGCTCATAACTTTTTAATTTATTTGAAACTAGTTGAGTATTTTACTTCAAACATTCTTTTAAAATTAAAAGAATAAATCCATAATAAAAAATAAAATTAAGAAAAACACCACAAAAATACAGCATGAAAATATAAGTGCATAGACAATCCAATGATATAAATAGTTTAGAAGAAACAAACAGAATCATGGAAACTCAACGCCTAAAAATCAAACATTGAAACCAAGAAATAAAAGAAAACCATAAATCCATGAAAACCTATCAAAATAGAAAGAAAAATAAAATAGGATTACGATAAAAGGAAAAAAAATCATAATACACCAAAAAATACATGAAAAAGGAAATGTATAGAAATTGTACATGTAGCATTTTTCAATTTATGACATTTGATTAGATAGGCCCCATACATATAACAATGATTGTATCATTAGATATTCTTCACATTTAGATGAGACTCATGGTATGTGAGCTCTACAATTTTTGTTAGATGGATAAGTAACATGTACTATTGTATTGCATTTGACTTTCTTCACAGTTGGTTGGGCTCTGAATTCTCATCCACGTATTATGGAATTTGTCACATTTCATTAGATGAGCCCTATATCATTAACATTCTTCATAGATTGGTGGGCTCCACAATATTAGAGATTTATGACTTTAGTTAGATGGGGTCCATAGTTTATAATATTGCGCCATCAAAATTGATAATTGAGGATTAAGATAAGAAGATAAAATAAAAAAGTTAGGAAAAGAGAAATTTTAGGGGAAGTTAGACCCATATCATTAACATTCTTCATAGATTGGTGGGCTCTACAATATTGAAGATTTATGACTTTAGTTAGATGAGGTTCATAGTATATAATATTGCACCATCAAAATTGATAATTGATGATTAAGATAAGAAGATAAAATAAAAAAGTTAGGAAAAGAGAGATTTTAGGGGAAGTTAGAAGGATTTTAAGTACTCTACTAAATGAGAGATTTTTCGAGGGGAGATTGGAGGGGATGAAGAGATTTTAGGAGATTTGATGAGAATTGAGAAGGCCCCACTTGAAAGGCAAAGGCTCTGAGGTGGCACCCCTCACAGCCCACCTCCCATATTACTTTAATATATATAATGGATTGTTACGGATTAAAAATCTTATAATTCATTGAGAGCGGATCACTAACGGATTTCATCTTCAATCCACAAACTCAATTCAATTCATTCCATTGAAATGAAATATAAATAAAAAAATATATATAAATACTCTAGATATAAGTTAAGAGAATTAAATATAAAAGAAAAAAAAAACTTCAAGAGTCAAAATGTAATTCACTTTTATATATAAGTATAACAAATGAAATCCTAGACCAAATTTTACCTAGCTTTGAGAGTATATGCTTTTCAAATTTTCTTTAACATTAGATTCAACGGATTGAACGGATTAAATCAATTCGATTTGGTCTTCCACGTATAGGATTAAATCAATTTTTAACAACCACGAAATGGTAATGGATTTCAAATTCATCAATCCGTAGGTTACTTATTGGTGATAGATTTAGCCTAATTCGCTCCATTCCAATCCTTGAACACCCTTAGTTTTATTGGAACAAGCAGGAATTTGGAACCCCTTTTGTAGGAATGGTAAGCGGGTGAATCGGCCCGGATTTTAAGCATACCATATCCGATCCCCGAAATTCTTTATTTTCCCGAACCCGCCTCGAAATCTGTCGGGGGTTATTTTGATTGTACCAAAACCGAACCCTATGGGTTTCGGTTTTTCCTCGATCCCAACCGCCCCCGCACAATAATTCGAGTTTTACCCGAACCCGCACTGACCCGCCCAACCTCAATTTAGTTTTTGCATTTTTTTTTTGTATGTGTGTAAATAAGATAGTAAAAATCCTTCCAAAATTTGAAAGCATATCAAGCAAGGATACAATTCAGGATAGTTTTATATATATATTTCGGGTTCGGGTATGGGTTTGGGTCGGGGTTCGGGGCAGGGAGTAATATATACCGAATCTGAATCGAATCCGGCCGGAGATTTTAAAATTAATACCAAACCCGCCCTACGGGTGAAAAAAAGGGATAAAAACCGTCCCCAAAAGGTTGGTTCGGGTCGGGTATCCATCGATTTTGGGGAAAATTGCCATCCCTACCCTCTTGCTATAGAAAAACATGATTAGAAAAAAAAAAATTCCTCACTTGAACCGACGCGTAAAACAAACGCGTCCTTACAAAGTAACGAAAGCATAAAGTTAACTGACTCACAAAAGTTACCAAAAAAAGCAAGTGAAAGACGGACAAAAGATTCGGAAATATTAAGATATCCACGGGATATGATACCCATTATGAAAAAGCAAATGACCTCTAGATGGGGAGGAATGAATGATGGGTGATTCCGAATACTCCCACCCTATTTACTTTATATACTCATTCTCTCCTATATGGCTACCATTATATTTTCGATTTGCACACCGAACAAGGCAGAGACCATGTATAAGAAAAGACCTTTCCTTCCTCCCATGCAAGTGCACCCCTATTCATATACCCACTCTACCCTAATTGCCTATGAAGTCGCACCAAGAAAGAACTCAGGTAGGCCAAGTGGACCCGACCCATGACTAATCTGGCTGTTGTACTGCTGATGCAAGGCGGGCCCGATCTACGGTCAGCTATGAACTTTGACCATCATAACCCATTCATTTGGACTCCGATTGACAAGCAGTTTGGTTATGCAGGATCATGGTGATGAGCACTACCCAGTAGCGTTGACAAATTTGGAATCGAATGGTCGGAATTTTTTTAGACTAGATGCAGTCCTCTTTGACACTTGAAATTTGTCGCGTGATATTTGGGTCATGTGAGATCCGATAGACAATCCGTTTGCGCTTGCGGACTCCTGACAACAAGATCTATACAGAGGCAACTTTCAATTCCACGTTTGGTTGCTTGAGGATCCCACCAAACTTGTGTCACTAGAGGCTCAACGGGATCCAATATACTTTAGATTATTCATTCTTTTGACTGTCACATGCCAATAGTTGGATCCCACTGAACTCCATCACGCACATCGATTTCTAAGATCCATTTCTAAGTGATAAATCCTATCAATGAGCCCCATTAAATTTGTTGGATCCAGATGAGGTAGCCCTCTCCATATATGACTTCACAAGGTTAACCAATGAGAAAATTTTAAATGAAAGGCAGATAATATGGGTGTTCATGGCATGAGTTTGGGCACACTGTCCAATATCCAAGCCTGGCAAAAGCTCAACCCTCATGAAGAAAGTAAGCCAGAGCCCAGGTGAATCATGTTTTTTTTTAATTAAAAAAAATGTCTCTTACTTATTATATAAAGTTGTAGCTTAACTGATTGGGTTTTGGGTTTGTTTCTAAAAGGACTAATTTTTTCCTAAATTATATATTTTATTCAGGCCAGGCCGATAGTTTAGGCTCTCAACCACCAAATCTAAGACTTACCCATGTGCCAAAATCGAAGGTTCAAGCTCAGTTCAAAGTGGGCTAGATCAGGTCTAATTCAGGCCGGTCTAGTCCATAATCACCTCTCCTATATTAAAGCCTCTAGGAAAATCGCCTAGGAAATGTAGGACGTTGAGAGCAAATCAATTCATTTTGTTTGTTTTCAACTTCCATTAGTCTTCGTCTTCCCCAGTTCTGAGCTCATGCATGACAAGAGGTCATAGAAGGTTTGACCCTTCTCTCCCATCATATATACTTAAGGGCCCATCTCATGTGGACCCCATCTGCCTTTGTGGCTAATCATGTAAATGCAGGAAACATGGGCCCCACTTTGGGTGACCAATTGTGACCAATTGCAGAATCAGTGGGCGGCTGGCATTAAAAGGATGATTCAATGTTAATTGAAATAAAAAAAAATGGAGGGCTCATCGTTGGGCTGCTAAGAGCAACTCCAACAAACACTTCAAATGGCCATGTCAGCCTCCAACAGCTCTAATTGACATATGAGATTGTCTCCAACAGATACTTCATATCTTACGTGGCATTTGAAGTATGTGATGGTATGCCAAATTTGGCATACCATAAAGCATACTTCAAAAAAAAAAATTTGAATAAAATAATGGTGAGAGCCCACTTGCATTTGAGTTTTTGGGTGCAAATCTTTCTTTTGCATAAAATAATGATCATAGGCCCACTTACATTTACATTTGACATCTCTCTTGGAGTTGCCAAGTTACATTTGCCAAAATACATATGCTACATTAGCCTTCATTTTTTAAAAAGCATATCCAAATTTAAAGTATCTCTTGGAGATGCTCTAAGATTTGCCCAACTAGTGTCTGCCACCGACATATCATCAGCATGGCCCACCAAATGGGTGGTCAAAATCATGACCTACCTTCTCCAAGGATGGTGAAGGGGGATGAACTTAAGACCTAATTGAAGAAACACAATCCTCCATACAGTATTATAATATCATTCAGGTGAAGTGTCTGCTGTAGATATGGTATGGATTACATGATAAGACAATCCTGAATAGACTTCTCTAGGCATAGCCATAGAGTGGGTGTAAATATTAACACGCATGAATGATCCAGTGGATGGATAGCCATATTTTATTTGTTTGAATCAACAAAATCACAATAGGTCCAAATTCCCTACTTGGGGATGTATGTTGGATATGATCCATGGGCACCTTCTATGTTAGGCTCACCTAATGATTAAGCCAATTCATTCACACTCACTAGCCTCATTCCATCTTATGAAATGCCATTGCCATGTGATTCTAATCAGAGCTGTATCCTTTGTGAATTAGGGAAAAACAGACGGAACTGCACTTAATAATTATTATAAAATAAAACTTCAATAACATTGAATTAATGGTTAGCAGTGTCACATGGACCATTTTTTTTTTTTTTTTTTTTTATAGATCGACCATCCATCCACTATGGGTTTTCTCACTCCCACCCATTCCAGCAAAACCCCTCGATTGGCACCCACTCAGGTGGGCTACATAGGCTGGACTGCACGGAATTCCACAGGAAAATACGATTAGGAAATGCCATGAACGCTAGACACACACCTCGATCTCTTATCCTTTCAATGTAAGTTCAAAAAAATTGAAAAAAGGACACTTCTAGGTTGGGAATCTAGATGACCAGGTTATTAATTGGTCAGGCAAACTCCAGTACAGCAATTAAAAAAAAAAATGTAGAGTGCCATAAATAACTCAGATTTGCTTTTGAAATGTACATCTTATTTACATGGATACTTACAATTCAAGGATAGATGATGACAAGGCGAAGATGTTCAACAATTGTAGTTCCTGTAGTGTAGGATTTGGGCTTGGAAATCCCCAATCAGGTGACGTTTGACAATCACACAATTAGAATTAGCACTTTTTTTCTCATTGTGAAAATTTCCCATGCTTTAGGCATTTGAAAATTCTCACTTTTGAGGATTTTCAGGTACAGGAGGTCGGAATGGTAAATTATCAATCTTTTTTTTGGACTGAGCACATATGCCACTTTTTATATGCCTATGTGCAATGCCATGCATCGATATTTGTATCTGAAATTCTCAGTGAAGAATACTTGGGTGCGTTTGGTGCTGGCCACAAACTACCACTCCATCGAGGATGTCCTCGTCGTCCTCACGCCGGAAATCAAGCAATGAGGAGGGATTCTGATATGTAACTTTCTTTCATCCCCAGCTATTGTGAAAAAATGGGTCTCACGGCTAAAAGAGGAGGCTAAGAAGATAAAATCTCATATCAAAGGCACGAATGAATAGTTTTTACATAAAAATAAGATATTCATTTTATTATGAACATTTAATAAATACAACCCAAGCAATTCAACGGTTATATTTCTAACCAACTGCCTACATGACACTGGAAACACCCAGAACAGAAAAAGTGTAGGACGATCGATTACAAAATACAATACCCACCTTAAGATGATGTAAGCAGTGCATCGAATGTGAGTTATTGAACCAAAAATTGTCATGTAGTAGATTCGCCGGCCACTTGCCATTTCAAGCCGAGCAGGGCCTGCACAAACACCCGGATGCAACAATCTTCTCCTTGTCCTTTTAAAAATGGCAGATTTGTTTATGGACCCTAACATTACTTATCCAGTTCGCTTTGCGCCCTCACTGGTGTACCCAAAAATCGTTAGGCTAGATAATGGCAAGGTCCTCTATATTGCAACTCTACCCTCAGAACAGAGAGGAGAACGATTCTGATACCAAATGTAACAACCCAGCTTATCCAGCGGAACATTATTTACTTCGAAGTCCACAGGCGTGCTTTGGCCCCCATTGGTGTACCCAAAAGTAGTTAGGCTAAATAAAGGCAAGGTCCTCTATATTGCCAGTCTAACCTCAGAGGAGATAACGACCCGGATTATCCGGCACAATATTATCTACTTTTGGGTCCACAGGCGTACCCACAAGGCTTTGTTTTCCAGCTCCCACTCACATGAGAGTTACCCACGTCATTCCTGTGTTTGGACGGGACATGGGATCAGTTTTTACAGATCTAGAAGATAACGAGAGAAAAATAAAAATAATACGAGGACTACCACCAAACAGTGTGACGTGGGATGAGCATATATCTGAATCTAATTTCCCCAAAACACTTCACAGTATCAACTACCAAGAATGAAAAATTAGCAGAACACAGTTTCATTAATTTCTCGTGAAAAAGGCTATTAAAACCCTTTCTATACTTACATAATTCTGCAACCACCAAACTCTTCCCACAACCCGAAACCCTAAACACATCACAAACAAACAACACAAACCTAAACCCTAATAAAGCAAATACACGAAGACAGGCACAGATTGAGGAGGGAAAAGCAAGAAACACAACCACAAAACATAAGATCATCATCATCATCAGACGATCGGAGCCGATTTCTTCACCGGGTAGCCGGCCGGATCCATTGACTGGAGAACACTCCAGGTGTAAAACGTAAGCTGAAGGCAGGAGACAGATCCCAGGCCGAAGCAGAACGAGAAGGCCCATTCGTGGCGGGCGAATAGAAGCGCCGCTCTGCTCAAGGCCGCAAGGCCGAATAATCCAAATAGCTTCCACGCGAGCCCCGTCGGAGGGAGGCACGTGTTCCAGAGGAAGAGACCGACGGCCACCGCGAGCCCGGCCACGGAGAGGACCAAGGACGAAGCCGCTTCCGCTGCGTCGATCGATCCGTTGGCGTATTGGAACCCTGACATGGAGACGTTGAAGAGGAAGAGGGCGAGGTAGATGGCCGCGAACAGACACCAGCAAGCAATCTGATGCTCTCCAGGTTGTTGATGTTGATATTGATATTGTTGTTGTTGTTGTTTGGCTTTGGCTTTTTCATCATCTTCTTTGAGAGGAAGGAGAAGTTCCATGGCTTACAAGTTACACAACTGAAAGGCCGATGGAGTCGGTGAGGAATGAATGAATGAAACGTGAAACCAACTTCTTCTCCTTTCTATAAGTTACTTTGTCGGCTTTTGCATTTTTATTTATATTTTGGAAAAAGTAGAGAAAAATATAATAGGTGATTGGCTTGTTTAGCGGTGGCACGTAATGCATTTAAGGAAAGCCTGTTGCTTAGGAAACTGCTGGGAAGCTTCGTTTTGTTTCAATTTTGGTAGTTGATGTTGACAGGATCTAAAAATGCAAGTGCCCTCACCTCACTGCACACCATAATAATAATAATTAAAAAAAAAAAAAGAAGCACAACACCTGGTATGATTAGCGGAATTCCACTTGCCTTACTTATTTAAAATAACAGCCGCTCAAAATGAATATTATTTATTATTTTTGTATTAATCACAGTTGGTTATGACTACGGTTCAAAAATCGAAAATTATAAGTTAAAACTCACACGCTTTATTACAAGGGCTGTTTGCCTTGTAAAAGAATAATTCACGGAAAACCCTAGGCAGCAAAACAAAAGAAAATGTCTTTAGATTTTGCAAATTGAAACTAGTTCCACCCACACTTAATTGATATGATTTTATAAATATTAAGTATATATAATAATTATATTTTTAATTATATTGCTCAGTGTGTGTGTCGGTGAGATCAACTCTTATTTGAATAAGAATTTAATGTAGGAGAGCATCTACTTTGAGGACCATACCATGGATTTTGAATATATACGCGAGAGGGACACGGAGGACTTATAATATAAAGAGAAAAAGATCAAAATAGAAATATAAAGGAATATGATAAAGAGATGCGTTTTCTTTTTCCAAAGTCGAGGTGACGGACCGATCGAACAAGGAATACTAAAAAGAGAAGAATAAATGAGTGCGTTTATGCTGACTTTTTCCCTTCTTTTTTTTTCCCGACAATAGGATTTATGATATTAAAAGTAAGTGGTGGATGACGAGCGTCCGAGGCCCATCAATACAAAATGCGTAGACAGAGCTGTGGACACTTGCAGTTAGTAATGGCTGGCAGCAGCATCAGTTCGAGGCTGTGTTGCTGCCAACGAGCTCGCCATGGAAGCGACAACTGTGTGTGTAACCATTCTGTGGCGAGAATCTGCGTCAACATGGACCCAAGGCTGTGGAAACGCATTTTGTGACTTAATTTTGTGAAAGAAGACAATCCAGTTGGGCTGAAATCAAGAAATCTTTTACGTCTCAGAGTGGAACTCATTGAGTGGGGTCCACTTAATAAAAATCTGATTAGTTGTCATTTGATAGAGCAACAAGTAGGATATGGGTCGGTTTCGGTCTTCGTCCATATTGGACTCGGAATCGAAATCGTTAAGGAGAAGCTGAAACTGAATTCGGACCCAAAATCGTTTCGGAATCGGTTTCTTGGCTATGGAACCAGAACCATATATGGGATGGGTCTGGAGTCGGATTCAGGTTCGGGTTTAGGTAGAAAATGATATTAAAAAAACATGATTTTTAGGACAGATTTTCGAAAATTGAGATAATATGTTAAGTCTCAGGTCCACGGATCCGAACCAAGATAGAACTGGACCCGGACCTATTTACCTATCGGGATCTAAATAAGGACCCAGATCCGGATTTTAACGGGTTGGAACCTCCGAGTAATCGTAGAATCGGGTATCTATTTACATCCCTAGCAACAAGGTTAATGAATATGCATTAATGATATTTTAATTAAATGGTCAATCTTTCAACAGGACTAAGTTTTAAGTTTATTGACTCAAAATTTAAGGATAGCCTATAAACTTGAGGGTAGGCTCCCGTGTAGCTATAGATCCATCCAATAGTTGCAGCACACATTATCAGGGATTTTAATTTACCTACACACCTTATAATGTCTTCTAATCAACTTAGGGTTGCAAATGAGTATTTAATTCTCCCATTACCTGGAAGTTTCGATCCATAGGAAATCGGGTTTGAAACTTATTTTAGGTTTCGATTCATAAACGAGCTTAAGTTTGAAACCCAGTTTAAGTTCCGATTGATAAATGGATCTAGATCTAGATTCATATAGGTTCCAACCCGTAAACCCAAGGCCAAGCATACAAGTCTCTGTTGCTGCAAACTATAGCTCAAAATCTTCTTCTTCTTTTTTCTTTTTTTTTTTACATTTTTATGTATAAATTTGGCCCACTCTTATAAGTTGAATGATATGTTTATCTTAAGAAATAGATGAAAAGAAACTAAAATCATTTTTTAAACAAATTCTAGCTGTGGACGCGGTTTTGGAACTAGATCCGAATTTTCCTATCACAATGGGGTTTGTAATTAACAAAATAAGTTCCGAATCAGAACCAAAACCATTAATTAGAAACGGATATGGGTCCGGATTTAATATGGTGCTGACCTAGTACTATCCCGCAAGCAACCCTAATTCAACCTTTATAAATATATTTTACCTCCATATTGTCATTTTGAAATTCTTTCCATTTGATTTGTAAACGAGGCCACCTCTCCTAACAATTTAAACAAGGAGGATACCTTTTGTGAGAGAAACATGGCCCCACTTTAACATAAGCCCACGGTATAACCAAAGATTCTCTCTATCAATTATAGTATAAGTCATCTACTGTAAATGGAGCATACATTTAAAAATTAAGACATTGGGCCCACTTTTAAAATTTACAATATCAACTTCACATTTAGAAATTACAACAAGGACCCACTTATAAATTTTAGAACATGGGAATCGTCTTGAAAAATATAACATGGCCCCTAAGTTCTGAAATTAGAGCTTATGGCACACTTTAATGAAATTAAAATATGGACCCGCCTTTTTATAGGATTATAATGTGGGTTGATCTTATATGATTGTGAATATGGAGGCCATGACGAATTACAAAGTGGGGCCACCAAGTGCACAATAAGAGTTAATTTTTAAAACAACTTCCTAGAGTTCGGACCATATTTACCATCGCTAAAGGTGAACCCACATTGTGATTCCTATAAAGGCCTCATGTTCTAGTTTCTGAAAAAAGTTCCATGTAGTAGTTTTTAAAGGTGGCTCTCTTGTATAACAATTCTTTCATGGATGCTTGTAATTCCTAAAGGTATAATTTTCATAACGTTGGCACATATTGTTTCTAAAAGTGTTTCCCAAAGGTGGGGATTTTTCTAAAGGTGGGTCTCATGTTGACAATCATAGAAGGTGGGCCACATTGTAATTCCTTATGGATTAAACAAAAAAAAAAAACAGAGTTTATTTAGAAAAAGAAAACAAAAGGAAACTTCAAAGACCTTAAATCAATGGTAAGCAATGTCACATGAACCAGTTTCTTTTTATAGATCCGTCATCCATATGGGGCTTCCCACCTCTCCGACCCATCCCCCAAAACCCCTCGACTTGTATGTTGTATCTTTCTCCAATAATTAATGAATACAATGCCATCTTCCCCACCAGAAAAAGGAATGCACTTAGGTGGGCCACATAGGCTGGCCTGCACAAAATTCCACTGAAAAATACGATTAGAAAATGCCATGAACACTAGATGCCCACTTCAATATTGTAGTCTTATTAATTAAATAAATAAATGAAAAACAAAACACTTCTTGCTCGGGAGTCTAGATGAACCGGTTATTGCTTTAGACAGCTACAGTTCAGCGATGACTTAACAAATGTTTAGAGTGCTACAACCAACTCATAAGATTTTCTTTTTCAAGTCTGATTTACATGGATGGATCGGATTCAAGGTAGGGTTGAAAACGAGTCGGTTCTTATTCAGATCCATGTTGGACCCAGAACCAAAACCATAAAGGAAAAGATGGAACCGGATCCGGACCCAGATTTGTTTCGGAATCGGTTTCTTGGATCCGAAACCAGAACCAGAACCATATTTAGAACGGGTCTGTATCCAGATCCGGATCCGGCTTTAGGTAGAAAATGATATTAAAAAAAATATAATTTTTAGAAAATCTTTTCGAAAATTGAGGTAATATGTCGGGTCTTGGGTCCCTAGGTCCAAACCAAGGTGGAATCGGATCTGGACCCATTTACTTATCGGGGCCCAAATAAGGACTCAGACCCGATTTTTAATAGATCGAAATCTCGAGATGATCGGAGAATCAGGTACCCATTTACATCCCTAATTCAAGGGTAGACATGAGATAGCTAAGCGTGTGGATAAGGAGTGGGCCAGTATGACTCTAACTAAATCATCTAATAGAGCCTCAGAGTCTAATATTCCTTTAAATGCATTTTTTATTTGGATTTTTATTTTTTTCAAACTAATCTTAATGATGGGTTGATCATTTTCTACTTGGAACAAGGGTCAATTCCCGTGATAGGCTTTGGACTCTTGCTCCTCTTGGTTTTCCATTTCTTTCTATTCTTTATAGTGGTACGATCAACTTTCCCTGTATGCATTTCCAAAGTTAAATAGTGAGGGGTGGTTTTTTTTTTCTTTTTCTAAATCTAATGTATTTTTCTATAAGAGCGTTGTCTTTTCCCTCCTAGATCACCGCTTCAAAACCCTAGATTTCCAAACCAAACCCCATTCGATTGTACCTTGGGACGAGTGGGCTCCACCCAAAGGAGAATAAAAGTATTTTTGCTACCTCTATTAATGTCTTAAAGTTTTAGTAGGAATGGCTAGTTAAAAAAACTCAAGATGGTATCAGAATCAACCGGTCGTGTCGTCAAAAGTATGCAAGCCGAGTTCCACCCGATTGAAAAGTATTTCCACTGCTTTTACTAATGCCTTGAGGTTTTGGTAGGAATGGCTAACTAAAAAAATTCACGAGCATTGTGAAGATCTCGGTTTCCATCAACTGCAACATATTTCGCAAGTAATTAGATCGACTTCATTATTTCACTTAGATTTCTTGAACTTGGCATTTTTTTCAAAGAAATTTAAAAAACATATAAAACTTTTAACTTATGTTCAAAAAAGTATATTAAAATTTGAATGTTTGAAAAAAGTATACACGTTTTTAAAAAAATTTCAAAACAAGGCTCAGATTTTGCCTAGATTTCAAATTTTCATTTATGTTTGAAATGAGGACATCCCGTCTTTCAAAACAGGGCTCTCTTTCTCTGTCTCATAAAATCTAGAGTTGCACATGGGCTGTTCGGATCGGTTTAACACTAAAACCAACAACCAAATCGAACATGTCGATTTTTTAATTAACCGATTCGATCCGACCGATAGAGAGGGCTCGAACCAAACTGAATAATTCGGTTCAATTCGATCGGTTAAAACATTGAAATTTTCAAAATGATGATACTCCGTCTTTTGCATTTATTCCAATGTTTAGTGTAAATATAAAAATCCAACATTCCAGACTAGACTAAAAGAATAAAAATAATAATCCTACTCCAAAAAAAGAGTTTAGACTAAACGCAAGCACGCAAAAAAAAAAAAAAAAAAAAAAAAACAGCTTGCATTGAAACATTCATTTCACATGATACCATTTGGAATTACAATAGCATAATAGTTCATGTCAAGAAAAGTCACTCACAAACGAAATCTGTATCAGAACCCACTATATTTTTCAGAAATAAAAGCTTCTTAACACGTTGGGTTGGGTGAGACCAAAACCAACCATCAAAAGGCTAGGCTCTACTGGCTTTTCTAGCATTCTCAAGAGTGCAGTCTTCTGATAAAAACATCATTAAAACGATGTAGGAATTATGATAGAATGAAAACACCCAGTACAGTAATCTCTCCATCTGCACTGAAGTATCAAAATGCATTTGAGAGTTAGAGGAGATGCACTAAGGCAGTGTTGAAGGTTGAGTTCATGTGAGAATGGAGTTGTGGAATGTAATTTTGAAAGTAGTAAAAAACGAAATTCTAAGGCTAAAATTGTAAAAAAACAATACTTAATTTACTACATACGTATGGTCGGTTCGGTTTAAGCGTTTAACCATGGGCTCAAACCGATAACCGACCGATGTATGCGGTTTTTATGATTTTCAAATCATTAACCCATCCGAACCGTTCGATTCGGTCGATTCGGTTTGGTTTTTTGTGATACCAGATTTTTTGTGTAGCCCTAATAAAATCCCATCTCATTCTCCATTTTTAAACCTAATCCAACCCTAATTTTCCCAAAACCCTAACCCAACCCTCATCTCCATTTCTTCGTGATGTGTGGATCTATGTAGCAATGGTGATCAAGAATGAAGAAAAGGACCGGGGTTTGTGTTTGATAACTGGGTAGTATAGGTGAGGAAACCACAGGTGCACCAAACATGAAAATCCCCATTTCACTGCAGAAAGTAGTTCTGCACCAAACATGTAATGCCAACTCCATAAGAAATTATAAATTCCCATAAATCTAATTACCATGGATTTTGTTATTGTGGCAATTCCCAATTTTCATATAAATTACATGTAAACAAACGTGCCCTAAATATTAAATGAGGGAAACTTATAATACCATCGGATGAGGATAGAATCATTTTTATAGTACTAAAAAAGGTCAAGTATGTGTCTTTATTTTCCTTTAATCTAAAGCAAGTAAACAATCGAGTCATTTGCTTCAATAGAAACTTTTCATTCATCTCGACGTTGGAAAGGGCAAGCCCGTCCGATCTCTTTTGTTTAAAACCTAGTTCATATCTGCAATAGTTTCTTCTTCAGTCCATTTTCACCATCCTTTCCAGGTTCATCAAGTGAAGACGAAGTTTCAAGATCTCCTGAATGGGGATAAGGGCATTTTGGGAATTTTTTTAAGAAAAGAGGAAGATGTCGCTGGAAAACTCACTTGATCACCGGGTGTCTTGATTTGAAATATAAATAGAAAACTTAAGTTCTGGTTTGAAATGTGAATTTTATGTTGTCCCTGGGCAAAACTTGAGCCGCATTTTGAAATTTTCCCCAAAGTTTTTCGCGACTGTTTATGTGTTCGAGATGCGCCTCTCCATTGAACTACCAGTGGAATAGCCATTTTCAATAATATAGCCTTTTCAATTTTTATGTACTTTCTATTCTTCTTGTTCTCAAGCATTGATAAATACTCAAATTCATTAACCCCTGCACACAACATGCGCCCTTGACAAAATCAGTAACCACCGGACTGATCCCTGATTGTCCTTGCGGAGAGGCAGATGCAACTTGCAAGACCACTAATCCATGAGTGGTCAGCAATTTTTATGTACGTCATATCACTTACGGCCTTATTCACATAAGACTAATAGATATTCTAATCAAAACAGATGATGAGTCAAAGCAAAATTAACTCTGATCTTAAGCGTTGATACATGCCTTTCGTAGTATAGCCATGGGTTTTTTAGACTGGATGGTTACGAATAAGAATCAGTTGCGTAACACGCAAAATTTAAAAAAGCAATTCTTTTCCATTGTATATCAGTTGGAATTGGAAAAGCAAACACTATCATGTGAAATTATGGGATCTTGAGATTCCAGAACTGAGAATATGAAAAAGTTGTGGAAGCTGCCGAATTTGCTACCCCTGAATGTTTTCAAAACATCCTTGAAATCAATACTGTTCATGAGAGAGACAGTACGGAGCATGGGGGAAGGAGACCTATTAATCTAAACTGTTCTTCTTGTGGACCTTGCAGCCATATGTTGTTTTTCCCGGAACCCAAAACTCCCCCTCAACAGCATTTGCCTTTTCTTTTTTTTTTTTGGTTAAAGTGCGATAGATTAAAGCAAACAGAGTCTTAAAGGTCGACCCAACAAAAGAAAACATCAAAGCCAAAGCAGAGTTTGACAGAGTCTCATTTAAGGCAGGCCCACCCTATAAGACTACATAGCAACAAATAAACTACTAACACCTCCTGCAAATTAACACCAACAAACAACTACTAACACCTCCTGCAAATTAACCAAGATCCCATTTAAGTCTGTTTGCAGGAGGTGTTAGTAGTTGTTTGTTGGTATGTAAACTGTGTTTCGGCCTCTGTTTTGTCTTTGATATTTTCTTTTGTTGTGTCTACCTTTAATACTCTGTTTGCTTTTTAATCTATCAATCACTTTAGAAAAAACACAACAGAGCAGAAAAGAAAAGAGAAACACTGCTTGGAATATTATCTGTAAGTCATCAGAAAGTTGTTGGCATGTAATTAAGAGCTAAGGATCACTAACAAGTGTATGGAATTATACATCTGCACACAATGCATTTAACTAACTTCTTCACTCTCTTTCAACTCTGGATTGGTGGGATATAAAATTCTATAGCCGATCTAAGAAGAAAGTGGCCGACGGGTTTGCAAAGATAAGCTTACACCAAATATATGTGATCCAACTGCAAGGGAATCCGACAAATGATAATATGTCTTTCACGAAGTGAGCTGTGGGGATAGCAAGCTAGACTTTCAACTAATTGGCCCCACCATCACCTTCCACGAAGGAGCAAAACCCAATTTCATTATTTCTTGTAAAAAGCCCTAAAACTGTAGGAAAAAAAAAAAAAAAAAAAAAACTTGTATACTTAACACACATCGGTCTGCAGCCTTATAAGGGCTAGTTAAACACATCAATCCTCATAAAGCAGACAGATAAGAGAAGGAGAAAGCAAGAAATACAAGCATATGATCATAATCATAGCATCATCATGATGATCAGACGAACATGGCCGATTTCTTCACCGGGTCGGTCAGATCCATTGATTGGAGAACATTCCAAGCGCAGAACGTGAGCAGAAAGCAGTAGACAGATCCCAGCCCGAAACAGAAGGAGAAAAACCACTCGTGGCGGGCGAATAGAAGCGCGGATCGGCCAAAGGCGGAGAGGCTGAACAAGGCGTAGAGCATCCACGCGTGCCGAGTCGGACGGAGTCCCGTGTTCCAGAGGAAGAGTCCGACGGCCGCTGCGAGGCCGGCGATGGAGAAGACGGAGACCGAGGCCGCTTCCGCGGCGTCGATCGATCCGTTGGCGAATTGGAACCCTAGCACGGAGACGTTGAAGAGGAAGAGGGCGAGGTATGTGGCCGCAAACAGACACCAGAAAGCAATCTGATGCTCTCCTGGTTGTTGATATTGATATTGTTGTTGTTGTTTGGCTTTGGATATGGCTTTTTCATATTCTTCTTTGAGAGGAAGGAGGAGTTCCATGGCTTACAAGTTACAACTCAGGGCAGGGCTGAAGATGATGGGAAACGAATGAAATCCCCTTCTTCTTTATCTTCCTTACTTTCATATATTTAATATATATATATATATATATATTAATTAAAGTGGGAAAGGAAAGGTGGGGAGGTATGTTGGCTTGTTTTGGGGTGGCGTGGCACTTATTGCCTTTCGGAAAAGCAAAGTGCAGAAAAAAAAAAAAAAAAAAATTTGTAGTGAACTATAACGATCGGAAATAAACTTGGCTGTAAAGAGAAGGGGACCGCACTAAAAATATAAAAACTCATCAAAAGTCCTCGTTTCCTGCACTCTTGTTTCCAAAGGTCGCTATATTAGTCAGACATTCTTCATACCCTCCTTACCACTGTTTTCACCAAAAAGAGGATTTTTTTTTTACCATATCACAACGTAAGTTGCGGTATCACATTTTATGTAGCGATGTCCTAAGTTTTTTATGTTGTGATGCCGTAATATATATTGTGATTTCGTAAAAAGTGTTAAGTTAAAAAGTCAATGAATGTATTTCTATTTATAATTTCTTTTTGTTCTCTTGCTTTTGTCTCTGGATGGAGTTCTGCTTCCATTCTCTGCAAGTTAAGGTGGAATGCTCTAGCATATATAACAAGTGATCTCTTGCCACATTCTCTGTAAGTCAACCTCATGCCATTGTCATATATAGCTGAATCTCTGGTCATATCTTTATCTGTGGTATTATTCCATGTTTCCCACCTTGTATGTATCTCTCTCTTATTTATTGTATTATTTATTTCTTCTTTTGTGTCTTTTGAAGATAGTTAGAATCCAAGAAATTCCACTTGTAGAAATATTTGAAACATTTTGTATAAATATTTACAGTGATGAACATGTTAAAAAAAAAAAACAGTGATGAACATGTTAATATATGCACTGGCATATATTAACAGTGATTACCTTATATAAATATTAATAGTGATGAACATTTTATATAAACTTTTTTCTTCTTTTGGGGCCTTTTGATGAACATCCGGCTCTTGATATATTAACAAAATCCCCTTGTTCTCATATCATGAATTACCAACAATTGGATTTGGCTTCGGCGTCCAGTTGCAAAAAATAATGTGGGATGGTCTTGTTCATCCCATCCTATGGTGGGTCCCAGCACAAACTCAGAATGTCCATAGATTTTTTTTAATATTTTCCTGTTATTATGGCATTACTGGCATTGTTTTGATCATTATCTTAAACTAGTAATGATTTTTTTTAAATGTTATATATAAATAAGCAAACTATTAAATGGTTTAGATTCTTTAATAGTTATTAGCGAACGGTGATATTCATTAGATGAACAATTGATTTCACAATTGAGGCCTGACCTTGCAACTTGCCTGGCAATAGTTAAAGACAAATGTGACCATCTAACATCAAAACTCCATAAACATGGCACCAACTGACCAACCCCCATGTTGTCACTATTAGTTTATTTAAATGGGTGTTTTATAGTATATATTCTTTTGCTAAATATGCAGAATTAGAGCCAATGAGATGTAAAATAATGCATTTATTTAATTTATTTTGAACGAATAATGCATTGTTATTTGACTGTTAATATTATAGAAATATGTAGCTTCATGTTATCTTAAATGTCAATGCTTTTGTGATTAGAAATATTTAAACCTTTTAATTTTCCATATCCGCATAGAGTAGTTTTTTCTTTTACATTAAACAACCTTCAAATCTTAGTAATTCCAAACATGTTTCTTATTTACTAACGAATTACATATTTCAATATTTATTTTCACACGTTAAATCTTTATGGATTATATGGATATTTGTGAGTAGCTTCAAAAATATTCAAAAGTAAATCTTATTATTCAAAATTTGTGTTCTCCTTGGTAGGATGGAAATTATTGAGATATATAATACGCCATTTTAATGGTATATTAGACGTAAGCAATCCACTTCTAGTCTACAATGGTGGTGAGCAGAAGGTAATATGAGTTGATGTCAATATAACTTTCAATCAACTACTCGGGAATATAAACAAAGAAACTAGTTGAGAGCTTCATAATGAGCATATAAACATGCAATATCAGTATCATAATGGCTGAATCTTCACGTTCATAACCATAAGAGGTGATGATGATCTCCAACGGATGTTCAGATTATTCCAAAACGGGAGTCAAGCTATATTTTTTATTTGCATAGAAACAGGAAAGCAACTGCAAGTCGACAACCATCACATCTAAGGTCAACATACGCCAGGCCTAGTAACCAGCGGGAGAATAGTCTGTCATTCAATTTGAACAGGTGCCACCACAACCCATCATAATAAATGTAGTGCTGCTGATTTATTTAATAGCTTGTTTTAATTATTCATATGATTGTTTTATGACATTGTGATTCACGCAAGGGGAATTTCATAGCGTATACAAATTCCACAAACTTTCCGAATGATGATAAGGATACAAGTGACCCTTCAACAAGAGAGGATGTTTATAGGTTTGGTTCCCGACACATCCGATTTGATAATACTATGTAATTTATATATGATTGACTGTTTGCCATTCAGGTGCAACGTGTCAAGCGCACTTCGAAGCTAGTTTGACTTGAACACGCTTGCCATACCTTATGATAACCTATTTGTGGAGGCCATGCTTGAAAATATTTACCCCTCCCTTAATCTTGCAGAAGATGAAAATGTTCAATTCTCTAATGTAAGGGATGAATTTATCATGGATGGGAAGGGAAAGAATGCAGTCCCAAATTTCCCAATGTCGATGAAGGGTGCAATGTAGTGGAGGAGGGGGCTAAAAGTGATGAAGATGAATTTGATATTGATGTTGACCCTAGAGAATATGAATTGCAAACTGTCATTGGACTATGTAGAACATCGCATGCACAAGAAGGATTGGGTCATGCATCAAATGTTGTGAGAGTAGAAGATGTTACTGATACTTTAGTTCCTAATGATGACCATATTCGCATGGATCACCAAGAGGCATCTTTTCGTAAAATGTGGAATGGAAGACGGTTTCAGACCCGTGTATCATTTAGAACTGTATTGAGAAAATTTGCAATGTATAGCAATTTTGAGCTTCATTGGGTGAAAAGGTATATGACAGAATTAAGTACTAGGTGTGGTGATCATCAATAAGGGTGTAAAATACAACCGCAAAACCGTCAAACCAAACCGAACCGCGGTTAATAATCATGTTTCACGGTTCGGTTACAGTTACGGTTATTGAAATTGAAAAACTGTGCTTCATGGTTCGGTTACGGTTTTCGGTCTTGACTCACGGTTATTAACCGAACCGAACTGTATTTACAGTTCGGTTAAGCGCATTCCCAAAACACACCGTTAACCGAACCGTTTCGCTAATATATATATATATATATATATATATATATATATATAAAAAACAAGGGGCCTAAATGAAATACAAATATACTTTAAGTTAACCCCCTTTCACAAATGAAACCCTACCTCTCCAAACCCTATCTCTCTCCGCTCGCCTCTCGCCCTCTCTCAATCTACCACACCGGCAGCGATCGCCACCATCGAGCACAAGTGCACAACCCCTCTCTCTCTCTCAGTACATGGATGGATAGAACAGCTGATGAGCATGAGATCTCGAAGAAAGTGTTTAGATCTGGAAAAAAGGAGGGGCTTTTCCATTTTAGCTGTAAAGTGGATTGTTTTGATTCTCTCTGTAAACATTGACTATTTGATAAATCTACAGGGTTTGAGTAAGATTGTTCTGTAAATCTTTCATTTGAATGTTTAAAAGTGGATGATGGAAAAAGACAAGTTTGGAATGGATCTGCGCAGATCAGGTTCTAATAGGGTTAGTTTGGTAGGTATTTCACTGTTTACTCTAGTATAAATTTTCTGCTCTTATGCATTAGTGTTATTTCTGTTGATAATCGTACCTCATTGTTAAAAAGGCAGGAACTCCAAGTTGTTTCTCAAATAAATATCATCTAAGAGATCGCTTTGGTTCAAACCTAATCAATAATAGACTTCAGTTCCATCCATAACTATGAAAAAATCCTTGGATGGCAATGCTGCTCTGAGTGCTCTTGATATTGATTGATGTTGAAGATAGTTTGTAGTCTGTATTTGATTTATCCAGACTTTGGCTACAATCCTCATACTTAGAACATAAATTATTCATTATTTGGATTCTTATGAATGATATTAGTTGTCATTGGGGCCTTGCTTCCATCATTATTTTCTGTACCAATTTACATGACACAAATGAAACCAAGACACTAAAAGTTTGGTACTATTGCATGCCTGTTCCCATTGCTTACCTTCTCAACAGAAACAAAATTGTGGGCATCGGCAGAAATTTTAAAAAGCCATGACCAAAATGATGTGCAGGGTTAATATTATAAACAAAAAAAAAAAAAAAAGCAAGTGGAGATAACTCTATAGGTCATACACTTAAGTGGAGATAAATACTGGTAAGTACAGAACCTAGAGGCTAGAGGCTGTACATGTTGACATACAACATCCATTACATAGAATGCTCTTATACATCAATCAGGTTCATTATATGATACTATCATGTTATTTGTCACTGAATCGATGGTATGGATGGAAAAGGGATGGGTAATAAATCTAGTATTTTTTTTTCTTATCGTTTAGTTTTTCCAAAACCTATACAACAAATTTTAAAAATCTCATGATCTCTTATATGAATCGTAAATATCTACCCCCAGAATGACTACTTGTTCTGTTCTTCAAACTCTTACACACAAGCACGTTACTTTTAGAGAAATTAGTATCTTAGATGTAGCAGAACCTTGTGGTTGAAATTAACAATCAGCTGGTCAACCTAGGGCTGAAAATGGATGTATCATTGGCTATTTAACCAAAACATTCCAACCCAACTACAAATTGAGGCACACCCAAAATGACATGTGTAAAACTCAGTGCCAAGGACGTGCATTCTGAAGGTGGGTCACACTAGACAACAACAGCAGATGCTCGATCAAAACAAAGGAAGGAGAAGACCAAAACTCGCTAAAAGAGAGAGGGAAGAAGGATTACTAGGTTCAATAGGGGCAACTGCTACAACACCAAGCTTGGGAACGCCCAGTTTGCGAAACAATGGTGGCCAAAGTCCTTAGTCAATGTAGACAATGGAGATGATGAGGCTTCGTTGACGTCGAATGGACGTTGGGTGCCTTGCATATGTGCAAATAAGTTGGCAAGAGAAGAGGATGGTGAAAATGGCTGGGGGAGATTGTTACTGCAGGTGAAAATGATGAATAGTCAAAAGAGGAATGGATAAAGGTGAAAAGGGTTTTTCCACTTGCGCTATCACAATATAAATTGTGGTACCGCAACTTAAAAAACTTACGGTATCGCAACATAAAATGTGATATCGCAACTTTCGTTGGGATATCGCAAATAAAAAAACACATTTTGACCAGAACAGTGATAAGGACAGTGCGGAGGACGTCTAGGTAATATAGCCACCTTTGGTAATTAGGGGGAGGAATCGAGGACTTTTGGTTACCGTACGGAAAATTCCCCAAATGAAAAAATAAAAAAATTCTCTAAACTACCCCCCCTCCCACTCCCTCTCCCTCCACCCCCACCCCACCCAACCCCACCCCACCAAGAGGGAGAGAGGAGAGGGAGGGGAGAGGAGTAGTTTAGGAAGAAGAAAAATATAAAAAAAATTTGTGCAACAAAACCTCCTTGTTCAAATTCAAAATCCCATCCTATCGAGACCCGATTTAAATTCAAAATCAAGTGAGTTTTACCATGACGTAGCAAACTAAAATTGGTCCACATAGAGTTGTACACAGAGACCTCCAGTCACTATTTGCGAAAGAGACACCATACATGCTTCTTGTGAGCGGAAGAAAACTTTGAGCCACATAAAATGAATGGACTAAGTTGGTTTCTGAAATTTTACCTTAAGAGTGGCTCGGAATAAAATTGGTTATATGATATATAAAAAAAAAAAAAAATTGATTAATATACATGAATGATTAATACATTATATTATGGTCATTACATTTTCAGTTTTATGTTCAATCCTACAGTCGTACCTATTCCAATTGGATGGAATTTTAGGATATTCAACATTAGGGGAAGCATGCTTAAAAAAATGGCTCGATTTTTTTATAAGTTGGCTCCGCTGTAAGGTGACAAACCCACTTATATGGTCTTAGAGGCAATCTCCCTCTTCAGACCTACGATCCCCTTCAAAACCCACAGGAAAACTATAGACTTGCCACCAAAACTCAATTACCTATTTGGGTCCATCCCTCGAAAAATCATAAGCGCACCACTGTTCTACCAACAAGAAGCATAACTAAAAGCAGGGGTGGGACACTCATATGATCCAAACGCCAAAAGTTTAGACGGTTAATGGCAAGTCCTTTTTCTTGTTGCAACCTTTAAAAACAACCTTTGTACTTTTATTTTTAGTAAAACCTCTTTAATTTAATATGTAATAAATAACTATTGGCTTCAACAAATGACAAAAACACCCCTTATATATATATATATAAGAAAATACTCAAGTGAGAACTATTATATAAGAATTTTTTTACGGGGCCCAACTAGCAACCCATCCAAACCTAGCAACCAATAAGGAACCCCCTGATATTTTTTTGAATATGAAGCCATTAAACTTTCAGGCCATGGATGAAGGGGTTGGGGGGGTGTCAAGTTTGATACTTGGGCTGGTCTCACATAGATATTTCCATCCCCCTGGTCCCATCCCTAAATGGGGCCAACAATTGGGCCCTAGAAAAAAATTCTCACATAATATGTAAGAACAGTTTCCACGTGAATATTACTCATATATGTATGCGTGTATATATATATATATATATATATATATAAACTAAGCAAAGAGAGTTGTTACCTGCATAGTGAATTTCACTTTCCACACACAGCATTTTTTTTTAAATAATAAAAAAACTAAACTTCCCTTTCCTTCACTCTCTCTCTCTCTCTCCGCTCGCCGCCGACCTCTCTACCTATCTCTCTTGCCCGCCACCGGCAGCGCCCATCCACCCTCTACTTCTCCCTTTCCCCCGCTGCTAACAGCCCCCAAAAGCCCTCCACCCTCTGCTACGCCCTCTCCCTCTCGCCCGCCACAGACAAACCCCACCACCCTTCAGTCGTCTCCCTCTCCCACCCAGTCTCCTTCTCTCCCCCTCATGTCTCTCTCCCTCCCTTTCTCTTTATTGCTCCCTCTCCTTTAGGAGCAGCGAGGGGACGATGGGGGTGGGCTGCCTTTTTCTTTGTCGCTCCCTCCCCTTCAGCAGCAGCGAGGGGATGAGGGTGAGTGGGTGGGTGCAGAAAGAAATGGGAGCAGGGATTTGGAGAGAGAGGGAGAGGGAGAGGGAGAAGGAGGGAGGGTGGTCAGGGAGGTGGGTGGAGTATGAAGATGGATAGTTTAAGGTTTTTTTAGTTATATTTTTAAATGTGGTGTGTGGAAAGAGTTTTGCAGTGTGCAGGTAGCAGCTCAAGTTATATGGAGCCCACCTGGATGTAGGGCTATCAAAATACCATACGACCCGTTAATACGACACGAACCCACACGATATTAACAGGTTCGGGTGAGCTCTTAATAGGTTCGGGTCATTAATGGGTCAAACCCGTTAACACGTTAAGTTAACAGGTCGTATATGAATTAAACTAGTAACTCGTTAACAACTTACTTAACTCGTTAAAGTCTTTTTAGTCCTTAAGGGTAGCTAGAATTAATTTATATTCATAAAGAAGAAATTGAAATTTATTGTTTTATAGTGGGTTTTTAGGTGGGATCTACTCGAGATCCTCACTTACATTTTCGTGTAGCTTATTATTTTTTTCCTTATATATTTTTATAAGAATTTTCTTTTAATTTTTAAAATGACTTAATTACTTAATGGGTTAATCGGTTGGGTCATATAACCCGATAAATTAACGGGTTGTGTTCGGGTTGGATTTTTTGACCCGTTAAGTTTACGAGTCGTGTACAAGTTGAAATGATTTTAACACAAATACGTTAACCCATAGCCCAAATTCGTTAATACGACACGATTGCCAGCCCTACCTGGACGCATGATAACTAAGGTATGAAATGCTTAGATATGAATTAGAAAAATATATGATATTAAGCAGATCACTTTTACATAAAGTTTGATGGGTATATGTTGTGAAAACTATTTGCAATAAAATTTAAATGCGAATAAATGTTCAAAATAGTGTGAAATGGATCAATTCCAATTATGGTCGCTATGTATGAATGCCCAAAAAGGAGTGATCATAATAATAGACGTTTTATGCAAAATCAATATTCTAGTTATGTTTGAGGGGATCTTTGATAAATTCACATATCTAAGTGGATCTTGGAATACAAAAAACTAGGACTGCGCAGAAAATTCAGTATCACCGCTAAACCAGACCGAACGGGGCGGTTTGGATCGGTTTTATAATAGATCAGTTTGGTATACAGTTTGAAGATCGTAAAAACCACTTAAATCAGTTGGTTATCGACTTGAACCCCTAGTTTTTTGAGGTTTTTTTTTTTTTTTTTTTTTTTATCGAATGGCTACCAATCCTTTGAGCTGGACTAATCCCTCCAGACCCAAAGGAAAGCCGGGTAAACACCTTTGTGGTACCAAGGTAGTAGTACTAGTGAACTCAACTTTCGATTTCTGAAGAAGGAGGAACCGAAAATCGATACCAAGACCTCTAGCTCCAAAAAAGAGAGAAACCGTGGTCCTGACTACTCGGCCAACCCCTTAGAGTTAGTTAATCGCCTAAACCGAACCAATATATTATGTAATTTGATATGAATTTTTATGGTCGATATAGATTTGTATCTTTACCCTAAACATTAGAATAAATGCAAAGGATGTGGTATCATCATTTTGAAAATTTTAATTTCTGATCTTAAAATAATAATAATAATAATAATAATAATAAATAAATAAATAAATAATTCGGTTCAATTCGGTCCGATCTAAATCCTCTCCATCGGTCAGATTAAATTAGTCAATTAAAAAACGGATGAATTCAATTTGGTAATTGATTTTAGTGTTAAATCGATTCAAACCCCAATGGGCGGGCCGACAAAAAATTCGGCATCATCTTGGTTGCGTCGAGAAGAAACAACATAAAGTGGGCTGTAGGGTTACTACGTCTGATTTTCCCCCACTTTGGTCCACTATCAACTTTCAAGACGAAAAAAAAAAAACAACCAAAACCAACACACAGTTTCATTAATTTTTGCAAAAGGCCCTAAAAACACTTCTAATAGTTACATCCAAACACATCAAAGAAAGAAACCTAAACCCTATGGCAGATAGAGAGGGGAAAAGGCCGAAAGCTAGAAATACCAACATATGATAGATGATCAGACGATTATGGCGGATTTCTTCACCGGGCTGCCATTGATTGGAGAACATTCCGGGCGCAGAAAGTGACCAGAAAGCAGCAGACGGACCCTAGACCGAAGCAGAAGGAGAAGACCCATTCGTGGCGGGAGAAGAGAACCGCCGCTCGGACCAAGGTGGAGAGGCTGAATAAGAAGTAGAGCATCCACGCGTGTCTCGTCGGACGGAGGCACGTGTTCCAGAGGAAAAGGCCGACGGCCGTTGCGAGGCCGGCCCCGGAGAAGAAGGAGACCGAAGCGGCTTCCGCGGCATCGATGGTGCCGTTCACGAATTGGAACCCTAGGATGGAGACGTTGAAGAGGAAGAGGGCGAGGTATACGGCCGCGAACAGAAACCAGAAAGCAATATGATGTTGCTCTCCTGGTTGATGATGTTGGTGGTGTTTGGATTTCGCTTTTTCATCTTCTTCTTTGAGAGGAATGACAAGTTCCATGGCTAAAACAACTCAATGCCTATGATGGGAAACGAAATGAAATCCACTTCTTATTTGTTATTACTGTGTCCTCTTTTACATAGGCTGTGGTGGCATGGACGGACCTATTTCTTTTTGGAAAGGCAAAGTTTTAAATAAAGTGTTAAGTTTTTACCTTATTTAACAAAAAGGACATAAGTTTTTAAAAACTTTAAATTTTGCTTTACGTTTATGGTAAGTTTTCAATCAAGAACAACCGGTTATTTAAAATTATTTTTCAGCGACTTTTTTTTTTAAATATGAAAATTGCCTTTCATTTGTGGACATTGATCACCGTGGAAACACTGATTAACGCTGGTGAAGGAACGAATGAGAAAATGGCAAAAATAAAGGAGGATTTTATCTTAAGATAATTTAAGAGTTAAAAACTTTTTAGGTTGCCTATGAACAAAAAAGACCCCATAATTTGATGCATGCGGAAAAGGACATATTCCTTTTTTTTCCTTTTTTCTTCTTCAACTGAGTGATGATATCGTCACCAAAGTACAAACGGGCGACAATATTGTCGCCGATAAACTCGTGTATTCTTGATTTACCTAAACAACGGCTATCGATCGAGAAATCGTCACCGGCTTACTACCCGAGATCTCTAAAATCAGATCAAGCCCTCCCTTTCCTCCCAACCTCAGCATTCTCAGGGTTTCAATAATAGAAAATGAGTTTCATCAAAACTCCAAGCACCTCACATCTCTCAAATGAATTTGTCCAAACCCGAACACTAAAAGTCCAAGGAATGAGAGAAACATCAGAAATTAGAAAATCATATGTTCGGAAGAGAAGAGGGTTTAGGGTTTGGAGAAAGGGTAATGCATTGGTCAGAGGAGAGGGAAGGAAAAAAAAAAAAAAGATGGACAACAATATCATGGCTTCCCTCAAATGCTAAAAGAAAATGCAATTGGCCCATGGGACCACATCTGTATGGTAGTAATTAGTAGGTCCTTCGTACAGGAGTCATCATTGTTTTTCCTGTAAAATTCTCCTATTTCGTGAAGGACCATTTAGATATTTTAAAAAAATCAAGGAAAAGGTCATAAAAAATTAATTTTAAAAGGCCCATCGCCTTTATTTAAAAACTCACCAGAAAACTTAGGCCCTAATTTCTTTGAAATGATGTAAAACTTAAAAGCGTCATTTGAAAATTTTCCTTTTAGGAAATGCAAATGTAATAGATAAAAAATTGATATACAGCACCAATTCTGATACGAAATATACGTGGCTAACAAAAAGAGGTGCTGAGAGTGGATCCGTATCCCCTGTTTGGTCCAAACAGGGGATCCTCTTCCGCTGAGGATCCCTGAAGAGTCCGCATGTCACTGGCGTCTGCCACACGTGATTTGGACATGTGAAGCTCTAACGTGGGGACTGGGGGTTGGGGGTTGGGGGTGTGGGGCGGTTCAACTTTTCATGATTCGTGTTATATAAGTCATTTTTCTACGGTGGGTAAAGATTTGAGAATAAGGGTTGTCCTTCATTTTGAACGATTTGATTTGGTTTGGTTTTAAGTGAGCCCTATGGTCGATTTCCATGCATCCTATTGTGAGGAAGTGTGTAGAAGACACTCTATTTAGGGGTTGACTCCTTTTTGGAATCTCTGGAATTCATTGCTGCCAGAATTTGGAGAATTTGAGATGTAATTTTTTTGAAATGATGTTCAATTTTGGCAATTATTTAGTTTTCCCTTCTTTTTTTTTTCAATGTAGGAGTTCCCACTTGAAAATTTCATGCATTCTGGATTTCACAAATTCCAGTCTCGTGGCAACTTTAATTTTTGAGTGGAATTTTACATGCACATATTCAATGCTACAATGCTCAAGAATATACTATTTTCTAAATATAAGGGCCCCACTTAATGACAAAGTGCATTTAGAAATGTGAACACGTATTTTATTCCCCTCCCCGCCCTTTTGAATTATCATCCAAACTAATTGATCCATGGTTGACGAGTTTTCAAATTCTCAAATAAGTGCACACTTGATCTAACAGTCCAATCCATTCAAATGGATGCTAGGCCCTGGGATCTATCACTATCAGGGGGTCCTTATTTTATGGTCCCACTCATATGTATCATCAAGTGGGCCCCACCCGATGTTTAGGAGAGAAGTTATCAAAGAAAATATATTAAGAAAAAATAAGAAGAAAAACACAGAACCTGTCTGGATGGGTTGCTATTGTCTCTGCGCACGTGATTGGGGGGACATTTCAAATACTGCCGTGGGGTTTAGGGAAGGGGCTCAGGTTCCATGAATCACGTTATTAGTCATTCTTAGACAGTTTAGGTTATTTAATAGGTAAGACCGAGCCTCAGTAATAAAAAAAAAAATTGAGCCCAAATTGCGACCAGAAGTGGGCATGACAAACTTCGTTCAGCTTGATTTCATTATTTCATGGAGCATAAGGGATAAACAAAACAGGAGAGAAGAACATCAAAGTTTGTCACTTCAAAGCCTACTAGCATTGTGGGGAGATTTTGAAAAAAAAAAGTAGAGGATGACACCAACTTTTGAACGAGAAGAAGGGATTGCTCCGCTAGTTATAAACCCAGCATTTCACCTAGCTGCCCAAAGACTCTTCCCACGTGTGTGGCCTCCATGGATCCCAAGCCCCTTGGGGTAAAAAGACAAACAATAAAGAAAAACTTCTGAGATGAAATCTATCAGCAGTGACGTTTGCACGAGGAAATAACCAGGTTAGAATGTCTCTGCTGGTTAAACTCCATTTTCTATTTAAACATATCTTAATCATATGATTTTCAAAAACTGGTTCAGCATCGTTGTCATCAAACATTTGGTAAACGACACTTTTTTTCTTCTGTCGGCAATGCCTATGGAGCATTGGACAGCCTCTCGCCATGCCACCAACCCCACCCTACTCCTCACCCACCCTCACCCAATTTGAGTACACTCCACTCAAATGATAGTGGTAGCAGCATGTTAACTTTATATTGCTACATAAGAACAATAAAAATTCTGAAAAAGTAAGATGGTTTTGGGGACACTAGAGAAATTCTGAAGGATAAAATATCCTTTCCTCAGCCTGTTTGAATATATGGTGAATTGAAAAATGGTGATGTAAAGCATGAAATCAAGAGAGAATAAAATATATAGTGTTATGATGATGTTTTATTTTTAGTTGTTTGGTATAAAATCTTTTTTACTGTATGTATAGGAAAGTTGATGTTTTTTTTAAAGTGAAGAAAGGAGGTTTCTTTTTCTTCTTTTTTTTTACCTTTTTTGAAAAATTCAAAGGAAATTTTGAAATTATGTACTTTTAATATAACCCCATATCATTTCTTGTCAAGATTCACTTTATTTTAACTAGTTAATTGCAAAACACGGCCAGGACAGCGACAACTACTTAATGAAACTAAATGAGCGCTCTGCACAAACAGGTGCATCTCTCCGAGACTAACGAGCCCCACCCCCACTTTCTTTTGAGAAGTACCATACTTTCAATTGAACAAAAGCATGAAGTAATAATAAATATTTTACAGGGGCAATAAATTGGCAGCAAACATGCAAAACTGAGGACAAGAAGATGATTTCTATGAGAATGGATGCTCTTGACCCCTCCAAAATTAAAGACATCAGAAATTAAAATAATCTGTTTCTTTGCAAAAACATGAACAGGGGAGAGTGACCCCAGCGCAAAGCTGCTCCAACTAGGTTGTGATAGAGCAGTGGGAGCATAGGTAAATCAAATTGCTCGTTAACTTACAAGATACAATATTCCCAATCAACTATAGAGGAATGCCTGTGAGGACTCATTATACAGCAGCTTCAACTCCCCAGTGCAAGTATTGTAGCTTGTAGCACCGAGAAGACTTGAACAAATCATGTGACACATGATTTGCAAATTGGACATGATGTTTTTCTTCTGAGCCATGGATCAATGCACTGCCATTCCAAAACCACATATCAGATATTCCAGCAACAATAAAAATAAAAAAAACACAAAACAGAAACAAAGAAGTACTTATATTTGCGAAGATGAGGGCAGTGTTTACTTCTTTGTGGAATTTATGTAAGCAGGGTAGATGTCGAATTGTATCTCCATTAGAAGGGGTCTCAAGACAGATAGCGCATGCTTCTTCAAAGTTGTCAGTCTGCAAATTAGATTAAAAATTGCCATGAGACAAAAGGAATGGTCAAGTTTTCGTGTTCTTTTATCAGTAGATGGAAAGAAAAATCTTTAAAACCTTTTCTCCGTTTAAAGTAGTAATTGTCAATATTAAAATAGTCCTCAATCTATCAGGATGCATTAGGCACATTGACCTCACCCTTTCACTTTTTTTCCCTTCCTACTTAATTGGTAAACTGACCAAACTCATTCTGTACAACCCATGATTCAGCTATCAGGGCAATTGATCATATGTGCTCAATCAATACTTGAGATGATCCTAAATATCAAATTTTGACCAGGGCTTGGCTTTTTCGTGGGAGGACATTTTTTGTCTTGCCATCTAGAACACACATCTATAAGCAAGAACCAGGATGGCTGCAATCTGCCACACAGGAAGAATCACACATCATTACATCTATACTTCAGATCACTAATCATGATCATCCTGGCAAAGAATGATGAGTGAAGGTGTTTACACATACTGACACATCAGGACTCTAATTCCGCAATCTTCAAATACTTCTTGCAACATTGATCAATGAAAGAACGTATTACCTGGACGATTGATTCTGGTAAACTATTAATCTGATTGTCAGATGCACCAACATGCCGATGATTGTCCTCGTCAAGTGCCAGTAACATTTCATAATCATTTCTGTGAAAAGAAGAAAACCAGTGTCCAAAATCATGAGATTTTTGCTGAATTGTCCAAAAAACTAAACACAGCATTATCAGTCATTAGGGTCCAATTGATCAGTCATTAGGATACAATATTTTTTTCCCTTAAGAAGAAACTGGAACTCATGCCCCCTAGATGTGGGCATTGGTGTCCCCAACCAGAGGAGTTGTAGCCAGGGATAGGATACAAATAATTTTAATGTGATTCCTTAGAATTCTTAGGTTGTAATTACAAGGAAAGCCCACAAACAAAAAATAAGCTCAGAGGACAAAAAAATATGATGAAGGCAAAAAGCAAAAAATAGGCTCAAGGCACCTCAAATATAATGACGACTGCAGAGCCCACCCAGAGGATGAGCCACCTCAAGTCCCATCAAGAGCATTACCATTTCCTCTTTAAAATGCTATATGAAGGGGTAATGTATTGGGAAAAAGTTCACCTGCGCTCCTGCACTCTCTACTCCCACAAATCCGGACAGCATACATGATAGTCAGATGGTGGACCCCATCTCTGGGGACAGTTCAGATGTGCAGTTCCCACGTGTGCAGGTGAATATTTTCCAATGTATAGGAGCTAAAAGAGATCACAGGTATAAGCCACAAGATTATAACCCATTCCAACTACTGTTGTATTAAAAGAAAAAGGAAAAAAAATACAACCTTTTCTTTCCATGAAGGCACTCTGAACCAAGTTACCTTCAATGCATTACTGAACTAAGGATCATTTGAATCAAGGTAACACTAGTTCTCTCTCACTATCAGCAACTTCGATTACTAATTTATAAGTTGCTGCTAGGATCACATTTCATTTCTCTGTTTTATGGTTCAATTGTACAAGAACAGGAAATGGGCTTGGATCTCAGTGACAGAGGACTGGCTTAACAGTTTGGGATGATAGGCGCCTAAAGTTAACTGTTACAAGAGTTTGGTGAGTAAAATGCTTTATGAGCTTGTCGTAAGTCAAGTTCTCTGGATTTTGTGAAACTAAGTTAAACAGCAACTAAGGTCATGCTCAAGTGAGAACAATCAAACACATGAACTCTGGACTTACCCATAACTCAAGACAAAACAGTCCCTAATCCTTTTTAACAGCCAGGTGAAATAAGTTATGTGCAATGTAACAACATTCTAAAATTTTGCACAGTTGGAAAGTGCTCAATGTCTCGCAAGACTGCAGATTCAAACTATTACCATTAAAAAAATATTTAAAAAGTACTTTTCCTCTAAAAATTAAAGTTTTAATAGAAAATCACATAAATACCTTTATAAACCATTAGAGTAAACATGAAAAAAGGGGAAAAAGAATAACAGGGGTTTAGGAGTTGTACAGGTGGAACCTGAACTCACTATTTGAAGAGTCCAGTTAATTTGTGCAAATTGACTTGAATTGTACTATTTTTTTAAAAAAATTGTTACTGATTTCCCAATTTACAAACAAATTCAAATAATATGATTTGAACAAAATCTTACAATGTTAATGACATTGTATAAGGACATACAGGCATCAGGATAGCAATGCCAATAATTTTGGGTCTAAATGATGTCAGTGTTGTGTATCTTTCAGTCTTATGTGCTTGGTGTTTCCTTCCTCCGTATTCACACCATAAATTCAGAATGGCAATACAAGGACACAGAATTACAAGTGAAAAGGCACATGTACTGTAATATTCAGAAGGAAGTTTTAATAGAAGCAGCCAACCAAACAGGTACTTTGGAAGACATTAGCTTAAGAAAGAAACAGGTTGGTGACACTATGTAAGTACAGTAAAAAGAAGAGGGAAAAAGTTGAACAGTTCAAGAATAATCAGTGCCAGGTCGAGCTCATTGTATAACTTCCATCAACATTTTTATAAAATAAAAAAAAAAAGGAGTCAACTCTAATTTAAAGTGGAAGGTCCCTAGAATTATTCCACTTCAAATGTCCAAGGTGCCAACAGGTGTAGAACTTTTTGCGCATATTTAAACTGCACTCTACAAGGGAACTCTAAATTTTAGATAAGCAAGCAGACACAATAAGATCTTACTCGTTGAAATCACGTTGTACATGAAATAAGGGATCAACCATTGTCATGCCATTACGGTTGCCAACTGCAGCTTCCAGTGCTTCCAATATATCCAATCTCTGCCAAACACAAGATGAATTGAATTTCACAGATGAGAAGAAAAAGTTAAAGAAACTACTGTCAAACCATTTAATCATACTACAAGGCAACCAATAACTTAGTAAACATGTAAAGAAGTGCATGGAGAGGAACTGCTTATTCAACTTAAAAGCCATTACCTACCAAGATGTCTATGAACTGTAAACATATATTGACAAACAAAACATCTACAGCCACAGAAATCAAACAAAATGTTACACTGATTCTTGAGGGAGTGGTTCCAAGTCCAAGAAAGCTCAATTGTTTTTCCACCAATTGAGTATTAGAAGTTTCGAAGTGAATGGTGCTTTAAATAAGAAGCAGGGTTTCTGTGAGATAGGTGGAGTTCTTAAAGCAGACAAGGGTTCTTCATTAAAAAAAAACAGAGAGATGTCCATGTAATCCTACGCCTTCAACAAAGGATGGTCCCACAGCTTTTATATTGAGCTTAGAGAGGAATACAGAACTTTCAATAGTAAGAGTCACTCTGTGGAGATTGCTGAGAATATTGCGGAATAGGTGAGTGGGAGAAATGAGTTTGACAGCATTTTTTGGGAAATCTCAATAGGTTTTGGGTAGTGGTCCTATATGGGGTTGGCGGGCTGCTTCGGGTCGTCAAAGTTTTTGGATGCCGCCTCCTCACAGCATTCTTAAGCTTAATTTCACAGGCAACTATCAGCATTCTCTTAGGAAAGGTGCAATAGGAGGTGTCATTAGGGATTCTTCTGGTAATGCTGTTTGGAGGTTTTCTGGGTCTGTGGAAGTTTTGGACGAGAATGAAGCTGAAATGCTTGCTTTATTGGTTGGGAGTCAGGAATTACTCAATTTGCTAGTCTTTTGGCAACTATTGATGGAAATTCTTTCTTAGCTATCCAGTGGGGTTTAGGGAAGACATTCCCTCCTTGGAGATTGGCTGATTGGGTGGAGGAAGTACAAGATATTTCTTCTCAGCTCGATGAGCTTCATTTCATCATATTTTTCTCGAGGCCACTGATGTGGAAAATGGTCTAGCTAAGGAGGGAGTGTTTCGTGATTTTGTTTTTTTGCTTTTTTCTTTTTTTTTAATGTTGTTTGGTTGTTTTATTTCCTTTGTTTAGGTGTATTCTTTTTAGCTGAGTTTTATCAGTCCCCTTTTTTTTGGAGTAATAAAATTGATTGTTATAAAATATATAGTCACCTTTAAAAAAAAACAAAAAAAACAAAAAAAAATTAATTGTACTCAGCGTTTCCTACACCTTCAAACACATGATACAAATATAGGGAAGCAAAGAGTTGTTGCGTTAAATGTGATCTAAAAATGAGAACTCGGTGGCCATATACCCCCAAACAAACTCTTCACCATTAGGAGGCGCACATACAGCTTTCAGTTGGAAGGAAGAGCTTTAATGAAGGATAGCGTTCATTAAAAAAAAAAAGAAAAAAAGAAAAAGGCCTCCCCAGAATAAACACTACAAGGATCAGATGCCTGAATTCTTTTGCCGCATTTAAAAGTGAGATGTGAAATTCATTTAAATCTCACAGCTATTTCTTGGAAAAATTCTATTTTAAAATCCATTTAGCATTGTTTAAATGTAGGGACATCACACAATTTTCAATTACCCTTTCATGACACTCGAATATTGTTTGAAATAGCGGTTGCGGGTGGTGTTGCTATTGACCCCAACAAATGAAAAGTTGTTGCAACATGTAGCAGTCTATTACATGAATTTTAATCGACCCTAAAATATATAAAAAGAAAATCAAATATCCAAAATACGAAAAATGCTAAAATCTAAATGTTATTTTCCATTAAATGATACTATAAAGATATGTAGCAAAACCCAAAGCAATATAGGTCTTGCATCATTATTTTAATTGATTGTCAAATCTATTGTAAGTTTATAGATTGAAAAAATAAAAATAAAAAATAAATCAAGGAATTTACCATCATTCTAAGCTTGCCCATTTGCTCTGAAATGATAACACAAGCATGAGCTTTTTAGGCAATTCTTTTCATCTTTGATATATTCTCTCCATATGCTCTTCCTTTCACTTCATCCTCATGATACATACACAAGGCTAGGTGATAGGACCCAATGATGGATGTGTCAATCCAGGCCCAATCCAGGCCCATCCATTTTGGCCCATTTATTGTACCCATTTATTGCTTTGTAATTAGTCAAAGTTGTTACTTAATTTTAGGATCTAAGATTTGTGATTGATTTGTAATTGATTGTAATTGATTGTAATTAGGGTATTAAGCCCTTATATATACATCAGTCGATCCAAGAATGGGATACGACATTCATCTCTCTTTCTCTTGTTCTGTGTTTCATCTCTCTCTCTCTAAAAGTGTCATGGTATCAGAGCAAGGTCGACCATCTTTGATCTTCTCCCAACTCATCTTCCATTCATTGGGAGCCTGTTTATGATCATCTGTGATCATCTTCTTCAGCCAGATCATATCTGATCTTCCCTGATCATCTCAGATCAGGAGTGGCCCACCTGCGATCATCATCTGCTACTCAGCAGAAGCAGCCCATATTGGTCGCCTGGATTTATACATATTTATGAAGATTTTCTCATGATTTATGGATCATCAGAGGTAGGCCATCTACCCTTTTTTGTAGAAAATCAGTTTTGTCCATTTCTTTTCATCTCAGCCGTTCAAAAGTTTGGATTTGGATTCGTTCTACCTGAGACCACTTCCAGTAGTTGCCAAAATTTGCTGTGAACCCATCCCCATACTCAGATCTGTCAACAGATCACAAGGTGGGGCCCACGTACACAACCCAACTCAAAAATTTGGGTCGTCAGGTACTGTTTAGTGCACAATTCTGTGCACAAGTTGCTGTATCAGCAACTGTTCTATTGCTGGTTACTGCTGGTTCTTCCTACTGCTATTTATTACTGCTGTTGTTGCTGGTTTGTTCCTTACTACTGCTGATTGTTACTGCTGCGTCTACTTGATCCAATCTGTTGATTCCTTTGCACTACTGCTGTGATCATTTGTTCGTTGTGTCTTTCAGGGTACTGTTTGTTGTGCACTTTTATTCTGTGCCTTCTGGGAATTGTTCTTGTCTACTGGTTGCTGTTTACTGCAACAGTACTGCTGCCCAATTCAGCACCCTGTCTTCCTTGTGTGTGCTTCTTACTAGACTTTCGTAATGGAAAAACATGAGATTGCCCTGGTTCGCTTTGATGGGACAAATTATACCTCATGGGCCTTCCAATTTCAAATTTACTTGGAAGGAAAAGAACTTTGGGCACACATTGATGGATCTGAACCTCAACCAGCGGAAGATGACAAGAAGATTTTAGCTTGGAAGACAAAGGATGCTAAAATCAAAACCTGGTTGCTAGGCTCCGTTGAGTCACATTTTATTCTCAACTTAAAACCCTGCAAAACTGCCCGTGAAATGTGGGACTATCTTAAGAAAATTTATCAACAAGGCAATGCTGCTCGCCAGTTTCAATTGGAACTTGAAATCTCTCAATTCACTCAAGGCACCCAAACTATTCAGGAGTATTACAATGGCTTCCGCCGCCTATGGTCTGAATATGATGAGATTAAGTTTGCCACGGTATCTGCCGCACTTCTACCGGAATTACTTCCATTACAGGAAAGTAGTCATCGGGATCAGCTCCTCATGAAACTTCGTTTGGAGTTTGAGACAGTTCGATCGAGCTTGATGAGCAGGGCTCCTCTTCCCCACTTGGATGCATGTCTTCAGGAACTTCTGCGGGAGGAACAGCGTCTCGCTACTAAAACTAATCTGGAACAACGCTCTGCGGAGGCTCCATTTGCCTATGCTGCTACAGCCAGACAACCTCCTCGGGACATCCGTAAAGTTCAGTGTCATAATTGCAAAAAATATGGTCACTATGCAAATCAATGCAAGTCAAAAATTTGCAGATATTGTAAGGCCACTGGTCATGTTATTGAAGAATGTCGGAAGAAGGCTCGCAATTCAGCTTCCCGCGATTATGTGCAGTCCGGCCCTGGAACTACCACTGTGTCATCTGCTCCTACTGCTTACACAGTGACTACTCCACCATATGTTTCATCTGACTTCAGTGGTTCTCTGCCGTATGATTCATCCTCACAGCCTGGTTCCTCATCACAATCTATGTCTCCTGCTCCTCTCACCCCTGATATGGTTAACCAAATGATCATCAATGCCTTAGCATCCATGAACATCGCAGGTACTGCTTCCTCTCTTTCCAATACCTGGTACTTAGATTCTGGTGCAAGTAACCATATGGCCTCATCACCCGCCACATTACAAAATGTTGTTCCTTACACTGGTCATCTCACTGTTCAAGCTGCCAACGGAGATCATCTCCCCATCACCTCTGTTGGTGATACCCCTGGCCCCTTACCCTTAACCAATGTTTTGGTTTCTCCTCCTCTTGCTACTAATTTGGTTTCTGTGGGACAACTTGTTGAAAATAATTACACTGTCTCCTTTTCTTCTTCTGGATGTGTTGTGCAGGACCAGGAGTCGGGGGAAGTGATCGCGAGGGGGCCTAAGCGTGGCAGACTTTTTCCGTTACCAATATCTTCTGTTATTGAGAATAATCATTTACATCAGTTATTTTGTTTTTTCCTTCAGAATCATTCTCGTTTGTGGCATAATAGACTTGGTCATCCGAATGCTTCTACTATGTCTACATTATTTCAATCTGGATTAATAAATAAACCTGTTGCTTCTGCTTCTTTTGACTGTGATGCTTGTAAATTAGGTAAGAGTAAAACTTTACCCTTTCCAACCTCTCACACACGGAGCACTGCATGTTTTGACTTAATTCACAGTGATGTTTGGGGCATTGCTCCGACCCTTTCCCATAGTCATTTCAAGTATTTTGTCACATTCATTGATGACTACAGCAGATTTACTTGGATTTATTTCTTACATTCGAAGTCTGATGTTCTTAATGCATTTACATTTTTTGTTAAATATGTGGAAACCCAATTTTCTAAATGCATTAAAACTTTGCGCTCAGACTCAGGGGGGGAGTATGTTTCCAAGGATTTTCAATCCTTTTTAACCAATAAAGGAATCATTTCTCAACGTACCTGTCCGTATACTCCACAACAAAATGGAGTCGCAAAACGGAAAAATAGACATCTTCTTGATGTAACTAGAACTCTTCTAATTGAATCATCCGTTCCCCCTCGTTTTTGGACTGAAGCTCTCACAACGGCTGTCTATCTCATTAACCGCCTTCCATCACCTACCATTGCTCATTTCACGCCTCATTTTAAATTGTTTGGTCATCATCCTGTGTTTGATCACCTACATACCTTTGGCTATGTTTGCTTCGTTCATGTACCTCCCACTGAAAGAACGAAACTCACAGCACAATCTCGCAGGTGTGCTTTTTTGGGTTATGCCACTAATAAAAAAAGGCTTTGTTTGTTATGATCCCATTGGTCGTCGTATCAGGGTTTCTCGAAATGTTATTTTCTTTGAAAATCAATATTTCTTCCAAACTCACATGGATTGTCCTCCTCCCTCTTCCCCAGCTCTCTTACCCGGTTTTTCGGATCAAACCTCTGTCACTAGGTTTAATCCTGCTTTTGTATACCACCGACGGGAGAAACCTCCCACTGCAGATGGCCCTCCCCCTGATCCTCCACCGACAAATGGTTCCACGCCTACTCCTGCCTTACGTCGCTCCTCCAGAACTTCTAGACCGCCTGAGCGGTATGGCTTTACCCATACTTCTTTGATGACCACCCTATCTTCTATCTCTGTCCCAAGTTCTTATTTGCAGGCTGTCCAACAAGATTGCTGGAACCAGGCCATGAAGGAGGAATTAGATGCATTGGCTCTGAATCACACATGGGATATTGTGGAGTGTCCTTCAGCAGTTAAGCCCATTGGTTGCAAATGGATCTACTCGATCAAACTTAAATCTGATGGGTCCTTGGATAGACACAAAGCTCGACTTGTGGCACTCGGAAACAGACAGAAGTATGGCATTAACTATGAGGAAACATTTGCACCTGTGGCAAAGATGACATCTGTTAGGTTACTTCTCGCCATTGCTGCATCTCAGTCTTGGCCATTATACCAAATGGATGTCAAAAATGCATTTCTCCATGGGGATTTGCAAGAAGAGGTCTATATGCGTATACCACAAGGCGTCCCCTCTCCCTCCAAGAGGTTCGTCTGTCGGCTGCGGAAATCGCTTTATGGTCTAAAGCAAGCACCTCGGGCATGGTTCGAAACCTTTAGGGGTCGCTTATGCGAAAGTGGCTTTACTCAAAGCCCTTATGATTCATCTCTTTCTTTGCCACACCTCTACTGGGGTTACGGTGCTTCTAGTGTATGTCGACGATATTATTATCACTGGCACGGATGATGGTATGATCAAATCTCTTCAAGATTCCCTCCAGACTTACTTCCATATGAAGGATTTGGGCCCCTTGCATTATTTCTTGGGCTTAGAGGTGCATCAATCTTCCAAAGGTCTATTTGTTAATCAACACAAATACACATCAGATCTTATCGAGTTGGCTGACCTCCATGATTCTTCGCCTGTTGATACACCTGTCGAGGTAAATCTCAAGCTAAGTAAGGATGATGGGGATCTTCTTCCTGACCCTCAACCATACCGGCGCCTGGTGGGAAGTCTTGTCTATCTCACCATCACTAGACCTGACATATCCTATGCTGTTAATCTTGTGAGCCAGTTTATGACAGCTCCTCGCCACCTTCATTTGGCAGTTGTGAAGCGCATTATCCGCTATCTGCTAAGAACTGCCCCTCGTGGTTTATATTATCCAAAGGATAATCCTCTTCATCTGACTGCTTATGCAGATGCTGACTGGGCAGGCTGTCAGGACACACGCCGTTCTACTACTGGTTAGTGCATGTACCTTGGCAATTCTCTCATTTCTTGGAAATGCAAGAAACAAGAACGGGTGTCTCGATCTTCCACAGAAGCTGAATATAGGGCAATGTCTTCTGCTTGTTCTGAGGTCTTATGGCTACGGGGCCTTCTTTCGGATTTCGGGTTCGCTCAAACCTCTCCTACTCCATTGCATGCCGACAATACTGGGGCTATCCGAATCACTGAAAATCCAGTATTCCATGAACGCACCAAGCATATTGAAGTTGACTGTCACTTTATTCGGGATGAATTTAAGCGGGATGTCATTAGTCTACCTCATGTCCCTACAGAGTTTCAGTTTGCAGATATCTTCACAAAGGGACTTCCTCGGCCTCGACATCAATTTCTTGTCTCCAAATTGCTGCTTTATGACTCCCCAGCATCAATTTGAGGGGGGGTGTCAATCCAGGCCCAATCCAGGCCCATCCATTTTGGCCCATTTATTGTACCCATTTATTGCTTTGTAATTAGTCAAAGTTGTTACTTAATTTTAGGATCTAAGATTTGTGATTGATTTGTAATTGATTGTAATTGATTGTAATTAGGGTATTAAGCCCTTATATATACATCAGTCGATCCAAGAATGGGATACGACATTCATCTCTCTCTCTCTAAAAGTGTCAGGATGGAGTTTTCACACATTCACCATGCACAGCCTTTGGAGTCATCACCATTGGCAACCCAAGGAGTCTTCGCACGAAGGAAAAAACATTGCTCATTGCAACCATTGTAATAGGAGGGAAAGAGAGAATTTTCATTGAATTCCAAAATTATAGATTCATTATAGAGTTTCCTTTCCCTGAAATTTGATTACATGCCAATCTTCTTTTGCCTAATAGGATTCTCTTGCCTCTTTTTCATCGATTACATGTCAATCAGCATCTTTTAATGATTACATGCCAATTAACTGTCTTGCTAGATTTAAGATTCGGCTTTTTTTTTATCGATAACTATAAATTATATTAACATGATAAAGAGAAACAAGGGTCAATGAAATAAGCTCCAACATGTTTGTGTTAGGGTATAATAGAACTATACCGGACAGTCGGACACCAACCAAACCAACATCAGAGGAGCACTTAAATTACATGAGAGAGTAACCCCCTGCTTAGCAAGACAATTTTTCATACTATTGGCAGACCCACTAATATGTTGAAATGACACCCAAGACCAAGATGCTATAAGACAAATCTCATTAAAGTAGAACTGCATCTTCCAAGGACCCTCAAAGGAATTCACACAAGATATGGCATTCAAAAGATGCGAAGAGCTTCAAGAATAGCCAATACTTCAGCTTCATTAGAATCTCTAATGCCAACATGCTTTAAGAACATATGCAGTACTTCTGCTTTGTGATTTCTTAATACCGCACCTATGCCAGCCAAACACAACTAGACCTGAGCTGTTCCATCCACATTAAACTTTAGGACACTTGTCAAAGAAGGTACTCAGATACTTCCCTTTTATTCTTTGAAGCACCCACCTTAAAAATAAAATAAAAAACACTCCATTTATGTATAATATTGTCAATCTTAAGGTCTAAAAATTCCTTTCTAGCAAATGCCCATTTTGCAATCCTCAAAGCCACAACTGAAACAATTCCTTCATATGACGATTCTTTTCTGTTAGAAATTCTCTCATTCCTCTCTTTCCAAATAGACCCAAAAATGGAGACAGGAAGAGTCTTCATAGGATCAATCCACACACAACCATACATCCCCTCCACACCTCAAGAAGCCCTAATAGCGAACTTGGAAAACTCCATTCAACATTGCTTCCTTTGAGGAAATGTCCCCAAATAGACAATGTCACCCTATAATGAATAAATATGTGATCTATAGTATCCATCTCCCTCCCACAAAGGCAACACATGTCCGAAATGGATTCCATCTTCAATCCCCTACTCAGATTATCTCCGGTCGCTATCTTGCCAACCACTACCAATCAACAAAAGGCCTCCACTGTAGGTGGACCAGACCCATCCAAACAGAAGTATACGCTGGTCCAACTCCCAATGAAAAGATTTCGAGGAGAAGGATCCTAAAGAATCTGGCTTTCAAATACGAGCGTCTACAACATCCCTACATTAAAAAGAGTTAGAAAGAAGACTCGACAATGACTCAAACTCTACCGACTCTGACTAACAAAGAACGCTCCTAAGACTCACATCCCAAGATAAGTTATCCCCGTCCCAAACATAACAGTCTTTGACTGAAAACTCTTTATTGGAGACCACCCTAAATACTCTTGGAAAAAGATGACATAAAGAACCAACCCCCGCCCAATCATCAAACCAAAAACTAATATTATTCCCCACCCACTTTGAATCCCAAACTCTTATTAAACACCGCTCCCCTAATACTGGACAAATCCTCAAAACTCAGAATAATTGCCCAAAACCCAGAAAACCTATACCTAGTGACTCTTTTGGGAACCCACCCCCAACTATCCTCTCATACTTAGACACCATAACCTCCAAAATGCATCTTTTTCTTTCCCATACCTCCACTACCATCTCACTAATAATGCCAAATTTTTAAAGCCCAAATTCCCTAACCCCAATTCCCCACAACTTTGGCTTAATCACCTCACTCCATTTCATCAAGTGCAACTTCTTCCTTGGACCATTTTCTTCCCATCAGAAATTTCTCCTAATGCGATCCAACTTCTTGATTACCACTGGAGGCATCTTGTATAAAGACATGTACTAGAAGACTTGATAGAGATGAATTGAAGAGGGTGATCCTTCCCCCAAGGGAAAGATATTGTAGTTTCCATGTGGATATTTTCTTCTCAAATTTTTCAACCACTGGATCCCACATCGATAGCAATATTCTAAACTAAGATTTTTAGATCTAGGAAACTTTAATTGAAATTTATATACAAAGAAAGTAAGCATAGGTGGGCCAACAGGCTAGATGGCTGACCATGGATGAAGCCAAATGGATTGGCCGTCCATGGACTTAGCCCAGTGGGCTGGCGAACTATGGTGGGCATATTTTTTGGGCTCCCAATTCCTGTAGGCCCATGATGCATTTGAGTTGCATCACTATGAAATGGCTGTGTGATTATAACAAGTATAGGGAAATGTTATGTACGAGCAAACCACTAGTTCAACATTTTAGCAATGACAAAAGCTAATCTTGATCAGAGACATCCACGAGTGGATGAATCATCCTAATTTTACATCCTTAAATCATTTAGAGCCCTAAAATCGATGGCTATGGCCATTCGCTAAAAATGATTTTTAGTCAAATCTCATCCCTTGTGGATCCTTCCATTCTATTCTACATTAAAATTGGTGGTAGACTCAAGTAGGACTGTCAGTCAGGCCCTACTAGGAGGGTGTCCTCCTATGAGGGTACCAGGCCCAGCCCTTAAAAGCCTGCAAATTGAAAGCTTTTGTTTTGATGGGAAAAACCTTAAGGCTGGACTTAGGACAAACTTTTGCAGGCACACCATTTTTTTTTTTAAGGATAAAAACTGCAGGCGCGCCAATTTGAGAACCAGGCTTAGACAATACCAGGGCTGACCCTCTTATTTTTCTTATATATATTTATATAATATTAAAACATATTATGTATTATGGGTTGAATTTGCTTTTCATTTGATCATGGGTTTTAAATCGTTTAGTGATTTCTGGTTTTTTCTTTTTCCTTTTAAAGTAATCTTTAGGCACTCATTATTTTAAAAGATTTCTTTTTTCTTTTGTAGTTTTTTTTATGGTTGGATCAGTTATCACTTTCTTTATTAGTTTCCTAGTTATTTAATTGTATTATATACTTCTCTTCATGTGTATCTTTTCTTTCTTTTTTCTTTTTTTGTGGCCGTCAAAAGAATGATTTTATTTAGCTAAGTGATGATGGTTACAAGATAATGGGTGATGACAATATACTCCGGCCTCCCAGATATGGGTTAAACAAAAAAAGGCCTCATCACAGACAGTCATGTCGACATCCTTCAAACTACCAAAAGACCATTCCTGTTTGCTGCCACTAGGGTTGGTGAAGAGATGAGTCCCTTGCATGGTGGGCGTTGGAGCTACAGCCACCTTGTTCGAACCTCCTATTCAATATGACATTACGTGTTCCCTCCCTCGGCTGGGGTGCCGCCGTGCTTGAGGAAGCATCAAGAGTGTCGAAGTCCTGGAAGAAGGCTCGAGTGTTATCTTTATATTTTAGTAAGTATTATAGGCTTTTTTTGGTTGAATTGTTATGTTTCAAGCAAATGGCCTAATGGTTTCAATGGTTTTATTTGTGAAATTTTTAAAGATTTCCTTTGTTTTACTTTAAGTTCTGTTTGGTGTGTCTAACATACTGTTTTTTAGCATTTCCTTTTTTTCTTTTCTGTTAGTTGTGTTTGTTGGTTGAATGTGTTATTGTTCCTTCTTTGGGAGATCTGTGCTATATATATATATATATATATATTAAAAGAGTAAATTATAATTATTATTTATGTTACAATAATAAATATTTTCTACTTCACCACTCGCCAGTCAGCAAAAAAATAAAAAGCACTCAGCAATGTTGCTTGTTACATTGCATTGTCGGCCCCAAGCTAGATGGAGGGTTAACATCCGATTAACACTGTGTCTTATGGCAATGTAGAAAAAAATTAATTTCCTTCTGTTCAGGCCTAGGTAATCCAGGCCCACGAGGGCCGGGTAAGGGCCTAGGTAATCCAGGCCCTCCTCGGGCCCACCCCGCATATGTTAAGGGTAGGGCTTGCCCTTTGTCAGGCCTAGTCTTCAAGTAGGCCACAAAAAGTAAACCCCGCAAAGAGAACCACACTATAGTTGGTACTATATTTCATCAAAAAAAAAAAAAAACTGAATACCATGATCATAGTGGCCGATATGTATTTATTGTATCATGCCATATGGTCCAATATGTCACACCAGATACGTAGCATATCTGGCGCAACTTTAAACCAAAACTCAAACACGATAGCTTCTATTTCTTTTTCCCTTTTTTCTTTTTGAAAAAAAATATGTTCCTAAAAACTTACTGAATACTACTAGAATCTCCCAACCATGAATACTACTAGAATCTTATGCTTCCACAACCATCTCGAAACCCAAATCCTTCATGAATTCCCTTATGAATCCCAATTTATGAATTTTTCCAGTTACACCCACTTACGCCTCTTTCAAATACCTAATGCCCACACATTCTAGAAAGGCCCTTAAGAATATCCCATTAAGATTGTCCAGGACACCTCAAATCGCCATTGGCTGTTACGTCTAGCCACAACATTTACAATCTAACTTCCAAGTACTAGAACAAAGAGGCAACCATCTCATCACCAAATTACCGCTCAACCAAACTCCATAATAACATGGCTATGTAGCAACAGACTATCACCATTCCCCATATATTGCATGCAAAAACATTTCCCTACTCACAACTAAACTCTGGCTATGTAGCCCTACGGATCCAAAGTGGCAAGATTTTGAAAATCAGACTTGATGGGTGACTTTGAAAATCAGACTTGATGGGTGACTCTGTCACCCTTCAAGTCAAGTCAAATTGACCAAGTCCCACACTAGAGCCTGAAAGGCATTAAAAATATCATAAAATGATATAAAAAAAGGTCCTATAAATATAAATTTTCAAGTTTAGTTGTCATGACTAAAATTAATAGAAATAGGTGCCCTCGTTTGTTTTTCACACAATTGAATGAACACCACATCTCATCTTTGAAGCAAATCCCATCTTAGATTTTCCATAAAATATGGTTTGATCTTCTAAAAATTAGTGTAAAAGGTCCCCAATAGCCTCCATGAGCTTCTCCCAATAATGTGTGTGTATTGAATGGTAACGAATTTTATTAAAGCTAAGCAAAATAAGAGACATATACTGAAAAGCCAAAGCAACCATTCAAAAGGAAGACTCCTTAAACAAGAGAAGAAATCTCAATAAGCATATATGATCTCCCAACCCCTTATTTAGCTAAGCAGTCGGCGACTTCATTAGCAGATCTCTAGATGACCACATAGGAGACTTTAGCTTCAAACCTAGCTCGCAATGTCAATCCAGGGCCTCCAGGCCCAATATAGCAGGCCCATTTCTATGTAGTTTAGTTGTTAGCTATTAGTATGGATCTAAATCCAAGTGTATTGACTGGATAAGTGTGATTAGAATGTAATCAGGGATTAAACCCTATAAAGATATATCTCAGTCGACCATGAAGGGTACGACATTCATCTCCACATCTCTCATGTCTGTATGCTTCTCTCCTTAATGTCATGGTATGAGCTTGGTCAATCATCTGTGATCTTCTCCTAAGTCATCTTCCAAGCATAGGAAGCCAGTCTGTGATCATCTATGATCATTCTCTTCAGCCAGATCATCTCTGATCATCCCTGATCATCTCAGATCAAGCGTGGCCCACCTATGATCATCACCATCACATCAGCGGAACACTCCCATCTTGGTCCACTGGAATTTCCTAGATTTCTGAAGAATTTTTCCTGATTTATTGATCATCAAAGGTAGGTTTGCTACCAATCTTTTGTGAAAATTCATTTTTTTCACTAGTTTTCATCTCGGCCGTCCAAAATCCTGGATCTGGACTTGATCTGCCTGCGACCACTTCCAGTAGTTGCATTAATCTACTCTCTTTTCATCCCCACACTCTGATCTGTGTCAAGATCATCATGTGGGGCCCACGTGTGGAATTACCTGCTGCCGACTGGGACGTTTGGCACTGTTGTTGTGTACTGTTTATCCTGCTGCTTCCTCTCTACTGCTGCTGGTTGCTTTTTATTGCTGCTGTTTATTACTGCTGTCCTTTTTATCTCTACTGCTGCTTGCTGCCGATTGTTGTTCTTTTCATCTACTACTCATGTTCCGTTTGCTGTTGATTACTGGTTGCTTCTCTGGATTCTCCACTGCCTTCTGTTCTGATATCATGGATAAACCTGAAAAATCAGAACTCTCTATTGTTCAATTTAATGGCAAAAACTATGTGTCTTGGGCATTTCAATTCCAAGTATACCTTGAAGGTAAAGAACTGTGGGCCCATATTGATGGATCTGAAACAATCCCTGCTGACGATGCCAAGAAAATTCTTTCTTGGAAAACGAAAGATGCAAAAATAAAGTCTTGGATTCTTTCTTCTGTAGAACCACATTTTATTTTGTATCTAAGACCTTGCAAAACCTCAAAGGAAATGTGGGAATATCTGAAAAAGGTATATTATCAAAATCATGTTGCACGTCAATTTCAATTGGAATTAGAAATTGCAAATTACTCCCAAGGGACGCTTTCCATCCAGGATTATTACTCCGGCTTTCTAATCCTCTGGTCATGCCAATTAAGTTTGTTACTGTCTCTGAAGCACTACTACCCGAGCTTCTTTCCTTACAACAGAACAGCCACCGAGACCAATTGCTCATGAAACTGCGCCCTGAATATGAGATAGTGCGATCCAACTTGATGAGCCGAGCTTCTCTCCCCAACATAGATGATTGTCTTCAAGAACTTCTACAGGAAGAGCAACGCCTTGTTACCAAAATTGCAATTGAACAACAGCGCTCTACTGAAGCTCCGCTTGCCTATGCTGCTAAAACTAGACCTCCTCCTCGGGACATCAGTAAAGTACTGTGTTATAACTGTAAAAAATAAGGCCATTATGCAAATCAATGCAAGCTGAAAGTCTATAAATATTGTAAAGCTGTTGGTCATGGTATTGAAGATTGTCGGAAGAAGGCTCGCAATTCTGCTTCTCGCCCCTATGTGCAGTCAGCTCCAAGTGCTTACACAGCTACCACCCCACAATCTACATCATCTGAATTCAGTGGTTCACTGCCGTTTGATTCACCATTACAGCTTGGTTCCTTTCCACAAACACAGTCACCAACTCCAATTACTCCGGCTATGGTAAATCAAATGATTATCAATGCCCTGTCCTCTATGCACATTTCAAGAACTGGTCCGTCCCTTTCTAATACATGGTATTTAGATTCTGGAGCTAGTAATCACATGACCTCTTCACCTACAAAACTTCATCATGTTGTCCCCTACACTGGCACTCTTTCTGTTCAAGCTGCCAATGGAGACCACCTTCCAATCCTCTCTGTGGGTGATGGCCCTGGCCCTTTTCCATTAACAAACGTTTTTGTGTCCCCTCATCTTGCTACCAATTTAGTTTCTGTGGGTCAATTAGTTGAGAATAACTACAAAGTCTCATTTTCTTCTTCTGGTTGTGTTGTGCAGGACTAGGAGTCGGAGACAGTGATCGCGAGGGGGCCTAAACGTGGCAAACTTTTTACTTTACCAGTATCTCCAGTTATTCAGAATAAACCTTGGCATCAATTGTTTTGTTTTTTCCTTCAAAATAAATCTCGGTTATGGCATAATAGACTTGGTCATCCAAATGCTGCTACATTGTCTACTTTGTTTCAAACTGGATTATTAAATAAACCTCTTGATTCTGTTTCATTTGAGTGATGCTTGTAAATTAGGAAAAAGTAAAACTTCACATTTTTCTAACTCTACAACTCGGAGGAATGAATGTTTTGACTTAATCCACAGTGATGTTTGGGGCATTGCTCCTACCATTTTTCATGGTCATTTCAAATACTTTGTTGCATTTATTGATGATTACAGCAGGTTTACTTGGGTTTATTTGTTACATTTTAAATCCGATGTTCTTAATGCATTTAAAAATTTTCTTCGCTATGTTGAAACCCAATTTTCCAAATGCATTAAAACTTTGCGATCAAATTCAGGGGGGGGGAGTATGTCTCCACTGATTTCCAATCTTTCCTAAATTCTCGAGGAATTATATCTCAACGTACTTGTCCATATACTCCACAACAAAATGGAATAGCATAGCAGAAAAACAAGCACCTTCTTGATGTCACGCGAACGCTTCTCATTGAATCATTTGTTCCTCCTCGTTTTTGGACTGAAGCTCTCACCACTGCAGTGCATCTTATCAACCGTCTTCCATCGCCTACCATTGCACAATTAACACCACATTTTAAACTTTTTGGTCACCATCCATCGTTTAATCATCTACATATCTTTGGGTGTGTTTACTTCGTTCATCTGCCTCCCACAGAGCGCACAAAATTAACGGCCCAATCTAGCAGGTGTGTTTTTTTAGGATATGCGACTAACCAAAAGGGTTTTGTTTGCTATGATCCAAAGGCTCGTCGCACCAGGATCTCTCGTAATGTTGTTTTCTTAGAAAACCAATATTTTTTTCCAAACACACTTGGATTGTCCCTCTCCATCTTCCTCAACTTTGTTACCAAGGTTTTCCGAAGAAACAACTATTACACGGTTTAATCCTAATTTTGTGTATCAACGAAGGGAAAGAACTGCCACTGCAGATGCCCACCCTCCTGATCCTCCGGCAAATGGTCCCACATCTACAGGTACCTTGCGTCGCTCCTTCAGAATTTCTCAACCTCCTGAGAGGTATGGATTTACCCATGCTTCCTTGATGACAACACTATCCTCTGTTTCCATCCCAAGTTCTTATTTGCAGGCTGTGCAACATAATTATTGAAACCAAGCTATGAAAGACGAATTAGATGCATTGATCTAGAATCACACCTGGGATATCGTGGACTGTCCTTCTTCAGTTAAACCCATCGGCTGCAAATGGATCTACTCGATCAAACTAAAATCTGATGGCTCCTTGGATAGGCACAAAGCTCAACTTGTAGCACTTGGCAACCGACAAGAGTATGGCATCGACTATGAAGAGACATTTGCACCAGTTGCAAAAATGACAACTATTCGGCTACTTCTAGCCATTGTTGCTTCTCAATCTTGGCCATTATACCAAATGGATGTCAAGAATGCCTTTTTACATGGGGACTTGAAAGAGGATGTCTATATGCGGATACCACAACGAGTCATCTCTCCGTCTAAAAAGTTTGTATGTCACTTACGCAGATCTCTTTACAGTCTCAAGCAAGCTCCTCGAGCGTGGTTCGAAACATTCAAAAATCGGTTAGGCACGGTTGGCTTTACTCAAAGTCCTTATGATCCATCTCTTTTTCTGAGCCACGCATCTACTGGCATTATTGTTCTCCTCGTATATATTGATGATATCATTATCACAGACACTGATGTTGCTATGATAAAATCCCTCCAAGCCTCTCTCAGCGATTCATTCCATATGAAGGATCTGGGTCTTCTACATTATTTTTTGGGCTTAGAGGTACATCAGTTTCCCAAAGGCCTGTTTATCAATCAACACAAATATGCGACAGATCTTATTGAGCTTGCTGATCTAGATGAATCTTCCTCAGTTGATACGCCACTCGAAGTCAATCTTAAGTTGAGTAAAAATGATGGTGATCTTCTTCCTGATCCACATACATACCACTCGTCGGCAGTCTTGTTTCTCACCATCACCAGGCCTGATATATCTTATGCTGTCAATCTTGTCAGCCAATTCATGACGTCTTCTCGCCACCTTCATCTGACAACCGTGAAGCGAATTATCCGGTATTTATTGGGCACTAGCGCTCGTGGTTTATATTATCCAAAGGATAATCGTCTACTTCTAACCGCTTATGCAGATGCTGACTGGGCAGGCTATCCGGATACCAGACAATCCACCACTGGTTGGTGTATGTACCTCGGCCAAGTTCTCATTTCTTGGAAATGCAAGAAATAAGACCGTGTCTCCAAATCTTCCACGGAGGCTGAATATCGAGCCATGTCCTCTGCTTGTTTTGAAATCCTATGGCTTTGGGGACTTCTTTCGGAACTTGGATTTGCACAAGCCTCTCCTACTTCCTTGAATGCAGATAATACTGGGGCAATCAGAATCACTGAAAATCCTGTTCTTCATGAACGCACAAAACATATCAAAGTCGATTGCCACTTTATTCGAGACGAATACAAGCATGATGTTATCAGTCTACCTCATGTCTCTACAGAGTTTCAGTTTGCCGATATCTTCACTAAAGGACTTCCTTGGCCTCGCCATCAATTTCTTGTCTCCAAATTGTTGTTTTATGACTCTCCTGCATCAATTTGAGGGGGGGTGTCAATCCAGGGCCTCCAGGCCCAATATAGAAGGCCCATTTCTATGTAGTTTAGTTGCCAGCTATTAGTATGGATCTAAATCCAAGTGTATTGAATGGATAAGTGTGATTAGAATGTAATCAATGATTAAACCCTATAAAGATATATCTCAGTCGACCATGAAGGGTACGACATTCATCTCCACATCTCTCTCATGTTTGTATGCTTCTCTCCTTAATGTCACGCAAGACACCAAGGGGGCCTAGAGCAAGGATGAAAATAGCGGTAGCGGCGGGGCATAGCAACCCTCTGCCAAAACGCTACGTAGCAGGCGCGACGTAGCGTAGCGGGGCTACGTAGCGGCGTAGCGATGCGATTTGAAAAAATCGTCAAAAAAATCTAAAAAATTTCGTAGAAAATATAGAATATTGGAAAATGAGAGAAACTGTTCTTTTTTTGCAAAAGTAACTGAGGTAAGGGGGCGTAGCGATCCCCTCATTGTATAAGATCTCGTATATCTGTGAAACCTTGATAAGAACTCTCCATGTCCACTATAATTCAGCAAGATCGTGTGTTTTTGGTGTTCTTTTAAACATAAAAGGGTAGAAGAGTTGCATAAAAATGTTATTATGAGAGAAAAAGAAAAGAAATAATCATCATTATACATTTTGAAATTTTTTGAAAAGTAGGAAAATTTTACACCCCGTAGCGGGCGTAGCGGACCGTAGCTACGAATGTGAACGGCGCTAAATGCCATTATATCGGCCGCTACGCTATTTTGATCCATGGCCTAGAGGACCCTGAAGCCCACCTAATAGCACAAGATGAGTCCCCTTCGACGATAAAATTAGACAATCACAACCAATCATCTTGGCGGAGACCAATTCTCAAAGCTAGCATCTCTACATCATTAACCTAACGAAATTCCGATAGACCAGAGAAGGAAAGAAAAGACCACCCTAAACTATCTTTAATGATGCCAATAATATTATATATATGATTAATGGTCTTGTAAGTATAGCTATTAAAATCTTACGATTCGTATCCCGAATCCTAATTCGAATCCCAAATCTTAAGGAAAATGATTTGTATCTATGCAATGAATCCCATTTATAAATGAATCTTAGGATTTATGTGTGTATCTTACGATTCAAGTGATTCGGCTGAGCAAGAATAGATACAACAAATAAGTTAATATTAACAATCTTTTACCTTTTTCTTTCTTTATTCTTTCTTTCTTTGAGCATTTTTTTTTACTTTTACAATATTATTTAGTAGTTAACAAAACCTCTTAAAGAATTTTTTCAGCTATGGGGAGGTTTTAGAGATGAATAAAGAACATGCATATAATTAAAGCATTCGACTATACGTATAGTGCTTGTCTATATCTACTTTTTTTTAATCATTTTTTATTTTTTTCTTCATGACTACTTTCTTAACTTCAAGGAATACCTTACTATGTAAGATTTATGGTTTGGATTTCATTTTTTACTTTTATATTTTGGTTTAAAGATAACCAAAAATAAATATATATATTGATACCTTTAACTTATTCAACTATTTATACATATCATTTATTATATATTAATATGTCATGATGTTCTTGATATGATTGTATGGACTTATTCGTCATTGTCTTTATACTGTTATTAATGGGAAAATGGAGGGTTTTAAAAGGTTATTTAGTAGTGAATGAAACGTCGAAACCTATTAAGAATTTTTGTGGGTTTGGGGAGGTTTTATAGATAAATAAAGAACGTGCATTTGATTAAAGTGTTCGACTATATGTATGGGGCTTATCTATATTTTCTCCTTTTTTTCTTAGTCTTTTTTGTTTTTGTTTTTTTTTCTTCATTAGGACTTTCTTAACTTCAAGAGATAGCCTACTATTAAAATTGATGGTTTGGATTTTATTTTTACTTTTATATATATACATATATTTTTTTTTATAACAATAAAAAATTTATTTCACAAAAAAAGAAACAAAGCACAACGAGAGAAAAACATCAAACAAAGAAGAAAAGATAACTAAACATCAAAAGACAAGGTAGAGATAAAAACTCCTTCACAAGCAAGACTATCCGCCACGGCATTATTTTTAGTTTTATATTTTGATTTAATGATAACAAAAAATAAATATATATTGAAACATTAAAATTGTTTAACTATTTACACATCATTTATTATATATTAATATGTGTCATGATGTTCTTGATACGATTTTTTGATAGACTTATTTCTCATTATATTTATACTACTTTGAATGGGAAAATGGATGGACTATGAATAACTACTTTTTTCTCGTTCTTTTTTTATATTTTAATTATTTTTCATTTTTATTAGCAAAATAAAAAAATCTTACGATTCACAATTCAATTCAATTCATGGGTATGAACGATTTGCGATGCAATTCCGATTTTCAGAATTATGATGAAAGGTTAATAACATGACGAAACTTCATATTTTGATTCTCTTTACTTTTAGGCACAGTAAGCATGAACATTTCTACCTTGCTATACAACTGTACAATGTCCAAAAAGAAGCGCATATTGTTAAAATAACAAAAGTGTAAACAAGAATGTCCTAAATGATAAACTATGAAAGGTTATTAACATGACAAAACTTCATATTTTGATTCTCTTTACTTTTAGGCACAGTAAGCATGAACATTTCTACCTTGCTATACAACTGTACAATGTCCAAAAAGAAGCGCATAATGTTAAAATAACAAAAGTGTAAACAAGAATGTTCTAAAGGATAAACTATGAATAAACTTCAGGAATTACCACGTGGATATATATTGACAAGTGAAAGAAAGCATTACCATTTCAAAATTCATATTTGGGGGAAATCGTAAACTACTTCCTCTAGAAGATTGTAGAGGGGAACGACCATGGAAGTTTCTCCTTAGCTGTGCCATTCTTGTGGAGCTAGAACCTCGAACACGATTTGTTGATCGAGCTGAAGAATTCTGAAAAGACGGCGCCCTATGATTTCTATACAGATTCCCAGATGATGAATCTCTCTGCCCAAAATATAATATATGCAGCAAATGAGAGAAATAACCTAAATAAAATGCATAAAAGACAATGCAGGTTGTAGGAAGATAAACATGCATTTGCACATGTGAATTTAAGCTCCATTCTCTTTTACCTTTCCTACACTCCGCTTTTTTATTTAACTTTCCTAGACTTTAGGTTTGGAGAACTCTTCATGAAAATAAATAAAAGGAAGAACTAAGCACAACTTTTGATAAATACAGAAAGGTTATATTAAAAGAATAAGAACAAAAGAAAAGACATAGAAACGACATGTGAGATCTCAAGTTGCTAACCAATACACCCAAAATGCCTAGGCGTTAAAGGTGCAGTAAACTAACTACTTAACTCCCGCCCGGACTCAAAGCACACTCCCGCACAAGACTACAACGCGGCATGGACATTTTTGCCCTACGCACTTACGCCCACACAAACACACAACGCGGCTTGGGACATTTTTGCCCAGCGTGTTTTCGAACCCGAGACGTGTTGGCTCTGTTACCATCTCAAGTTGCTAACCAATACGCCCAAAATGCCTAGGCGTTAAAGGTGCGGTAAACTAACTACTTAACATGAGAGACCTATGAGGTGTCTCTAACACCCTCTTTAGCACAGTAGCCTTAGACCACTAAAAGAGAAACTTGCACCCTTGGAGTCAGCAGCCCAATTTCTTTCATGAAGAAAGTACCATCTGACCAGTTTCAAGGGACATAGACCTTTTGTGACAAGTTGGTGCAACCCCCATATTGCAACATGCATGATACTTGATTCAATCCCCACTACTCAAAATCAAAAGGTCAAATGGTGCCTAATGCCAGATCTCACTGTTTATATACTATCAATATGCAAAGGAAAAGATTTAAAGAAAAGTATTCACAAAATCATCCCATGCGGCCACATTTGGTGCTTGATCAGGGAAGATGATAGCATCAACAACAAACTCAAGGGTGAGTTTCCTTCAACTGAAGGGGAATTGGTGCAAGGATAAAATCATGCTAAGTATCCATGCCCCATGGTCCACATGGATAAAGAAATGGTAACAAGACAAAAGTATTAGTGATCACAAAAGAAAAGGAAAGAAAAGAGTAGCTCCCGCTTTCTTAGAATATTTCATGTGTTAAACAATGTTCCATGACAAAAAAAAAAATTAGCCAAGTCTGATAGGTTATTTGATTAAATATTCAACCAACTCATGTTGATGTGATTCTAACTATTCACAGATAATTCTTTTATTTGGAGGGAGAGAGAGAGAGAGAGAGAGGGCCTGAATTACCAGACTGCAATGGCCGATGGCACTTTTCTTTTTCTTTTTCTTTTTTTTTTTTGCCCCTTCTATTACTGTAAGGCCAAAGATTAAAATGTCTCGAGCAGTTAACATGAGATATGACTGGCTTATATGATGATTGCAAAGTTGTTTAACACCTTAAAAATACAATCGTGGGGTAGGGTTAAAAGCCCATATATGTCGATATTAACTTGATAAAAGAATTGAAGAATTGAGGCGTTTAGATTGATGTTTCTCTTTAGGGGCCTGTCCTGATGTGAAGAAAATACATCTTAATTGGCATAAGATACAGGTAGTGATTGGATTGACTAACGTACTTTCATGATGTTGGAACCATAAAGTTCAAATGTATGGTCACAAGGTGCAATGCTTGAAAAGAAGTTTCAGTTGTAGGCATAAATAATATGCTGAGCACAGTTGCAATACCAATGAGGTATACACTTACATGCTCTTAAAAACAATGTTATGTAGCTCTTATTTCAATAATAAAATTCAAAATATAAAAGACCAACATCAGTTTATATGGAGATCGGTGGTAGAGTGGTTTGATTGCTGCTGGATCTTTCCAAAGTCCCTGCCAGATCTCTTCCAGGCTTGGAAGGCTCCCACTAGGGCTCCTAGAGGAAAAGAATTATGGAGACTTTCCTTTCTTGTAGTCCTCTCAACGATATGGAAGGAAAGGAATTCAAGATGCTTTGAAGGGGTGGGTACCAATGAGAGGCGCTTGGTGGAGAAGACCAAGACTCTAGTTGCTTTGTGGGTGTCCATCAGTCCGTCATTCAAATGATACTCTACAAATCAGATAATGCAGCATTGGAAGGAGTTAGCTTTTCCCTGCTAAGGCCGTTGTATTTTGTCATGGGGACCTTTGTTTTCTGTGTTTCTGTTTTAGCTTGTCAGTATACATTTCTTGTACTACTGCTTGCTTCTTTTATGAAAGTAACTATTCAAAAAAAAAAAAAAAAAAAAACAGATATACAAGACCAACATACAGGAAGTAAGAGACGCCTGCTCTCAGAAAATGGAAAATGATGTGCATCGTCTTCATGTTGTAATGCCCATGCTATGCTTGAATCAATCTGTTAAAGAGAATTCTGTCAGAAAATAACTCCTAACCTCATGCAAGAACACAGTATGCATATTAGAAAAAAAAAAAAAAAAAATGGCATAAGAGGTTGAAGGTAAGTGCTCAGCTACTGTGCTAGTCCTCAAAGACGATCTTATCTTAAAACTAAGAACTACAAAATGATCGTGTATGACATACCTCTCCCACTCCAATTCCTGGCAACTCATGGTAAAACTCTTCTTGGAGTTGACGAGCCAGTATCTCATCTGCCTCAACTTGCCTAGCCGTTGCATCAGAGTCCTGGTTACATGAAACTTGAAGGTTGCTGTGTCTTGTTTCAGGGGAAAACAGCTCATCAACTTCTATTATTGGTCCAGGGATGCCACGGCGCTGAGAATTGCGAGTTCTGGCTGATCGTGAGATTGGAAACTGCCCAGATGATAGAAGACATGAGACTTCGGGATCATCAGAAGTTGAAGTAGAGGACTCCCCACTATTGCGTGCTGAAGAAGACTTCCTTAATCTTTTCATTAGCTTTTGCTTGCCCCTATGTCTATCATTTTCTGTATCTAACTCAGATATAATGCTAGAAGATGCTTGAACTTGGCGTGAATTAGGTACAGCACGTTGAAAAGAAACTGGGTCCTCTAGTCCAACTAAACCATTTTCAGGACTATCATTTACCACCATCACCTGATCTATATCTTCCATTCTACTTTCATTGTTTCGGTCATACGAACTAAAGGCACTGACATTTCTCTCAGAAAGATGAATCCCATGAGATGAGGGCATATATGTCACCTTTGAGCGATTACGAGTACTTCTCCAACCTATTTCTTTGGCAGAACTGAAGTCATTACCATTCTCAGCTCTTGTGTCAACATCCTCTACCCTGGGTATCAACAACTCCCTGAAAAAAAATTGGAATTACAGCCATTATATATGCCCCAAAATTTTGGGTCTTGAAGAAAGAGCAAAATAGATCAAACTTCAAACATAAATTAACGTAAAAAAAAATTTTAAAAAAAAAGTGTAGTATTATTTTTTATCAAAGATATACTGTTGCAATAATGTTACTATTCTCTGATTGTATGTTTCTCATTTTCTGGTGAGCATATATAATATGATTGGTGTATAATTTAGACTTGCAACATGAGGTTTTACTATTGAAAAGTTCTATGGTGCTTTATGGTTGATTTTTTTTTATTTTTAATGTTTATGTACAAGATATAACTTGGGGCTGTGCTTGTTGAGCCATATCATCATTGAAGCCTTATCCATTTATTTGGGGTCGGGTCTGTGAATTCTAGTTTTCCACTCAACCTTATTGGCAGCCATGTTTTTAGCAAGCTTTTTTTCAGCAAATATAGGATTCTTCAATCCAAGCGTGAAATATCATTATGGTTAGGCTCAATTACCAGGTCTGTCACACCTGACCCAGTCATATCTGGATATGGACCCATTCCTATGCTTGAGACCGACCTAAACCCAGATGGGGACGTTTTCTGTTGGAGAACCCACAGGCCCATCTAGGTAGATGCCAATGATGGATCAGGGAAATTTTCTTTTAAGGTAACTAAATCTATTAAAAGAAGCTAAACTGTACAAGAGAAATGCACTGAAAGCTTCAAACAGGGGTACAAGTGGACAACCAGAGCCCCGGCATCAAGGGGACCCCACAAGAACCAAACAGATAGAGATTACTACAGAAAAGATAGGACTACTACAGTACTACTGATATATCAAAAGGTTCTTCCTGGAAAGACCATCTCTAGCCAAACAATCAGCCTCAGAGTTAGTGCTTCTCTTGACATGGAAGAAAGAAAGAACTCTGCCACATCGGCCATGTACCAAGGCGCAGAACAAGAACTCTTAGCCAATCTAATCACACAGAGGGAACCCTTCGGCCTGGATATTTGTGAGTTGAAGGCATGTAGCTTTTTGAAGCCCCACATGCAAAGCAACCTTTTCCGCCTAATTAAACCAAAAAAAATAAAAAACCACCCGGGCCAAAAAAAAGAGCATAGGTAGCCACCCCCTCATTTTCACTAATAATTCCTCCAATGCCAGCACAACCAGGGTTACAAATCACACTCCCATCAAAGTTTACTTTGCAGAGACCCAATGGGCGAGGGGAAGCCGTCATCATCAATGAAGGGTCTACAAAAATTGGAGCCCATATGAAATTTGACATCTCTAATCATTGTGTGCGCTTTTCATTTTGGATAAATCCAATGGCAGATCAGTCCCAATGAGTGCCAAAATGGATCTTGCAGGGGACACGAACACACACGAATGCATGCATGTACACATCAGGTGGGGGTAACACGTGCATGTGTGCACACCATAGTTGCGAATTGCAGTTCATTTCAGCCAAAATGGCCAAATAATTTTGGTTTGAACCAAATTGCTCACCCTGATAAAACTCAATCTAAAGTTTGGACCATTTCAGCTTAAATTTCAGATTTCCGCCGAAACTTTTTTTATCAGAAAGGGGGGAAGCCTACTGTAGCATGCTGCAGGGCAGGGAAAAATAGAGGGGGGGGGGGGGGGGGGGGGGGCGGCGCGATGCAGCGGCAAGAGCGAGGTGGGGGAACAGAAGTTTTTTCCTTTCACTTGTAGTTGTATCATCTAATAGGAGTATACGACCACTTAAGATATAAACCAATAAAAATTATTCATTTTGTCTGTATAAATAACATGGTGCATTATTGATTTGGTATTAAATGAATATAGTTTATATGTTATCTCAAATTTTAGTTTTTTTGTATTTTTTACATATATATTATTTCTATTTATTTTCATATTTTTCAAAAATGCAACTCTGAAATATTTGCCAAAATTCCAAATTGGGTAAAACATTTTGGTTTAGAGGCCAAACTGAAACGGGGTCCAAAACAAACTTCTCAACTATGGCGTACAAGCATGTCGACATGCGCATTCTTAAATCTTAACTATGGCATACACATGCGCCTGCAAGCATACACGCGCTATTACACTTCATGTTTTCTCATTCTTAAAAACTCTTGGTAAAAAGGGTCTAACAAAGGAATTAAATAGATGAGCACTACGGAGCAGAGGAATCAGTCAGTACTTCATCAACAACAGAGTTCACGTGTTACTTGGACCATCGAAACTGCAACAGTATTTAGGGAATAAAAGTTACAAACTCCATATGCTTTTATACTCAGAGGCACAAACCAAACCCATAGTCTTGACTTGACTTGTATAACCTAGACACTTAAAAATGGGTGCTTACCTTACCCACTCCAACACTTCAACTTTTAAATGTAAATGCCAGACCCACTTCATGCCTGGGTAATACTCGTGTTGTTTCCAGTGACACAAGCAGCCCAGTGCATGTATGTCATCTTATTAAAGGAACTAAGTACAATGCACAAACACTGTAAGACAGGATAACAAGCAGAAAAGAGATGGGCCACTAAAATGGTCAGATACTCAGATATGGGATTGATACAGTAGGAACGCGCCGTGAATACAGCAAGGGGAGAAATTTACACATAAAAAATGAGATACAAATACGATATGAAACAATATGTTGCATACTTTAAGATTAAAGTATCCGAGTACCATAGGCCACTGGTGGCTGGAAGATTAATAAAGTTTGATTTACTAAAAGATACCATAGTTCCTCTTCTTTTCTTTTCTTTTTTTTCTTTTTTCCGATTTCTGTATAGAAACAAACTTAAAAGCTACTAAATAATCTGAAAAATGAAGGTGGAGTTTACAGGCACCTGCTTGAAGATCTTGTTCCATTAACACCATCATTTGCTTGGATAACATCAACCATTAACCCTTTTCCTTTCATTTCATCAATCCGATTCTCTTCAGAACCAGGACTAATGACGTGAATCTGACAAGATGGATCGCCATTGGAAGGTTTGCCAAATGCCGCTTTGCCATTCCCATCCTCTTTATTGCTATTGTCATTCTTGAATGGGCTGTCCAATGAGCTTTTGCTCTTTGCTATATTAAATGGAGAGATGCAACCGTTGCGTACCAGCCTCTTCTGACCAATTCTACGTGGTGAAATAACAGTCTGAAAAGGCTTTGATGCAGCATGCTCAGCTTTAGGCTGAGAATCACGGCATAAATCAATTTCCTTCCCTTTGTTGCCACCATTCAGTCTAGCCACAGGATTCATATTTGCACTAGCTCCATTGAGTGTACCATCTATTTCTCGTTTACGGGCATTCCTAGATACTTCAAAAGAATTTTCACCATCATGGAGAGATGAAAAACCTTCAGATGTGAGTGAACGGCTCTGTGTGTCCCTGACAGACACCCCAGAGAGAGACAATCCCAGATCCATTTCCTTGGGTACATGATTTTTGGAAGTATCATAGGAGCAAGTGGTTTCACGTTTACTAGTAGGTTCAGGCAATGCATCAACGTCCATGACATGGTCATTATCTTGGATACTGAAAGCCCTCCGAGGAAAGGGAGCAGACAGAACCTTTCTGCAATTGGAGCTTCCTTGACCTGGGAGCACTTTCCTTGTGTCCCTACTTCTAGTCGGCTCTAAAATATTAGAGGGACACTTTTGGCCAAAATCAACAACCCTACCTCTACTTCCATCTTGAATTTTGACAGCGGAAACTGGCCTTTTGGTAACACTGGAAGAACAACTGCCAAGTATAATTCCGTCAGATGCATGACCACTAGAACAGTTGGAAATGGAAGGTATATACAGTGGGATTTTCTTATGACCAAGCACAGAATCTGCGTTTTTGGTTTGTGCAAAAGCATTGACCCCAGGCTTCTTGGAAACCTTATCTTCCAACCTTGGCAACTTCTTTGAACTATCACAAATGGATACATTATCAGATGCAGAAGAAAAGATTGAAATGCCAGACTTAAATTGATCATGAATATCAAGATCTCCCTGGTGACTAGAATTTTTCATTGCACCGTTTCCATTATTGGCACCTGGCCTATGATTTCCCATTAGACCATTAAGAACTCCCCTATCAGGCAATTTCCCGTTCTCAGAATCATCATCCACTGCCAAACTATTCCTCCTCTGGGAGGTGAGTCTATCAGGAGTATCGGGAACATCCATCACCTGATCAATGTCGAAATAGTCCATATTCTGCATATGTCAATAAAGACCACAAAGAATCAACACTATCAATAATCTCATCTCAAGATCAAAAGCCAGAAAAAAAAGTCTTGAAAGTGAAAGTTATTCTTTTCTGCAAACACATCCATTTTCATATGTTCAGAACAAGGACTTCTTTTTCTTTTTCTTTCTTTTTTTTTGGAATTATAGAACAAGGAAATCATGACCATTCAAAAAACAAACACAAGGAAATAATGTGTGGTGTATAAAAGAAAATGAAAATCCCTTCAAAGACATTTGCCACAAGGAAATCATATCCTCAACAGATGACCCACTAAATTCCCACTTTTGGGAGGCCTCTTTCAAGCATGTGGATTTTTATACCAATAAAAAAGAATCTACAATAATGAATGAAATCAGAATCAGAAGCCTCCAGTATTGTACCAAACAACATAAAGCAAAGGAAACCACTGTTGGAAGAAGCAAAAAAAAAAGACAACCGAAAAACTGAATACCTTATTAGGAAAATTTTCTAGTAAGATTAAACCATACGTGAGATAGGTGAGATGCAAGTAGAATGATTTGGGTTTCAAAGAGACCATGCAAATAGTGGTGTATCAACTATCAAGTTTCAACCCAACCCAAGACCTCTTACCTTATGATCTAACCCCAACTTATTTCAGCCATTGCAATGTTTGTGGTTGGGTGACAACACTATGATGCCTGAAACAGGATGGAATTATACCCCATCCCATCCATAGGGTCCCCCTTACATCTCACCCGGCTAGGTGGGCAGGGGCAAAGCCAAGGGGTTCTTATGATATCCCCCTCAACTTTGAGTTTGGTCCATCTTAGTGTCCCACTCAAAATGAGTGAGGGGAGTGGAACTCCATAGTGGAGTCTAAAAAATCAGTACCACTCAAAATGAATGTCCTCTCATACTGTTGGTCATCTGAATCTCCACACTTTACTCCAATAGGAGTTTGTCCGCCATAAGAAAAAGAATATGATTAGGATGTGATTAATTTGCTTGATTATTAAGGAGAGGCCAATTCCTATTGGAATAAAATTTTAGGACATCCCACTTCAATAGAGGGCTTTTATTTTGAATTATTCGAATTTTCAATAGGTGGGCCCATTATGGAGTTCCACTCCCCTCACTCGCGGAAAGTGTACGTGTGACACTCGAGGGATTTGGACTCCTTAACTTTGCATGATCATATCATTTACATCTAAACACTCCACCTTGTCATGACTTGATGAATGGCATTCTCAATGTTTCCCTCTCAACCATCGATGCCTATTACAAATGTTGCAGCCCATCAAACAATCACAACTAACTAATCAATGGATTTTCATTAACTAATTGTGCATGAGTTTGTTTACCTGTGATAAATCCGACATGGAACCTACCTTGCTTGGAGTGAAATACAATTCTTGGTGCTAAAATAAGAAGAAAGGTTTTATTGTGATATATTTGGATTTATTATTGCTACCCCTATTACTTTTGTATTTTAGGCCTATTTTTTGGAGGAATTTCTGAAGAGAATTCCATATATTAGGAGTTTCTAAGAGAAATGTTTGATGTTGTCCTTCGAGAATTTGGATTTCCATGTTTGATCGGTGAGTTTCAAAAATCCAGCCCTTTGAATTGTCACTTTTGGCTTTTTGGATTTTTCAAATTCCAGCTTCCAGAATGTCAGGTTTTACTTGAGCATCTGAGATCTTCTTCTTTTTTCTTAAAATGGTACTTAAGCATCTGAGAATTGGAACTAACAATTGGAGAATTTGTATATCACTTTAATTGCCCTAATGGAGTTTTGAAAAATCATGTCTAGAAAAATATTGACAGTTTTTTCAAACTGTTTTTTCGTCAGATATTATTGAAAAAGGATGAAAATAAATTGGTTTTAAATATTTAGTAATAAATCAATAAGTATAAAGTATTATCGATCAAGCATCATTTGCCCCCCTCTTGCAACAAAATCCTGACTTTGCCCACATTTATCTCATTAATTAACGTCATTCTATCTTATTTATTAATTGTTAGAGAAAAAATCATAAAACAAAAAAAAATCCATTGAAAGTTTATATACATGTCAACAATCTCATCAACATCATTATCATCATCATCAACAACAACAGAGCCTTATCCTACTCAGATCTCAGGCCACCAAAAGGAGTTCCACTCGAAACCCATCCGTTACAAAAACCAGCCCAAGCTTAAGACCACAAACCAATCTACATAGAAAAAAATTTCTTTCTTTGGTCTTTCTTCGGTCTTTCTTCGATCTCCAAAGAAACAAGACCAAACAAAACCAGATCAAAACTACAAAAAATAAAAAATAAAAATAAAAATGAAAATGAAAATGAAATTTCCAATTCAATGAACACAAAATCACAACAGAAAGTCCCCGACCACATTCCAATGGCAGTAATTACCAACGTTCTGATACGAACTTTCTTGAAACTACTCGTATCACGTTCACTGGCAGCCCCAAAGCCAACGGGCTATCCAAACCATTGGATCAGCCGCTTCTGGCACCAGATCATCCGTTTTGGTGTGACATCGGGCCATCTAAAGGTGGGGGCCACCTGATCCGGGCGAGCCAGCCATCTGACATCCTCATGGAAAGCACCACCACCGATTCCCAATCCAGGGGAAAATCAATGAACAAAATCAATAAGATAGAAACACTAAACAAACATTCCATCGAAAACCCTAAAAAATAAAAACAATCAAAAGAAGAAGAAGAAAAGGAAGAGAAGAGAGAGAGAAAGATACCTAGATCGGACTCCAAGATCTGGATCGGAATACGAAAAATCAAAGAAAATGGAGGATAGATGGGATTTGGGAAAGAGGAGGGCGAGGAGGAGGAGGAGGAGGAGAAAGAGAGAGGGAGATTACCGTGGATTGATGGTATTGTCCTTCGATGAGATCTAACCGTTGAAAAAGCTTAGAAGCGGAATCGACGGTGGGGATGTGTAGAGAGGGAGGAGAAGGAGCCATACATTGGTGAGATCGAAGTCGAAGCCCTCGCTCTCTCCTGTGCTTGTTTCTATCTGCGCTCCTCGTCCAATCAAAAAACGGACGACGCATCAAATTCAATTCAATTTTACTACCCGGGGCACAGCGCATGCGCGTGATAATGCGTACGCATCGTGAGTGAAGGTTAGATTCCGCGGTCTAACTCAAAACAACGCGTGGTGGACGCTGATATAAGTGAGAGGGTGGTGGGCCTCAAAGGGCCGATGGACAGCGAAACCGAATCGAATTCAATTCAATTGAATTAGAGTCACTTTACCAAATGTGAAATGTTATGATAGAATATGTAGGGACCAAGTGGGCCACGTAAAGATAGATTGTATGTGCAGTCCACTTGGAGTCCGGATCCTATAATGCAGCTATTACACATTATTTTCCGGAACTCTATCGTGGGAGCACACATAGAGATCATCTGGACCTTTCAAGATCAATTTCATCATCCTCCTCCAGCAGGACCGGCGGTTGTGGTGGTATTGGTGGTGGCAGTGGTGGTTTGTGGGGGGCATACATTTAAAAATCTCCTAAAAATTATGCTTTGGCCCCTCCATTATTTTGAACTTTTTTTAATATGATTTTGAATCTTAAAAAACGGAAACAAAAATATTCCTAAATTTGGGGAGAACTTTAAATAAAAAAAAAGAAAGAAAAAATGAAAGAAAATGAAGGAAATGATAACAAATAAGGAAGGTTGATGGAGATTGGATAAGAGATTTTTCAATTTTCATTCTAACATATATACACTTTGCCCTAAATCTTATGATCAAAGAGAGGAAGAGAAGAATGCACATATTCTTGTTAGAGATATTGAAAGTAGATGTTTGAGGTATGAATAAAAAAAAAAGGAACCACAAACCCACTTTCTCTTTTGTAGAATTTTCTTTATATTCCATAGATGTGCTAATTTTACTACGTATCATTAGTTTATATTGAAATCTAATTCACTTAAAATCAACGTTTGTTTGTGTTGTATTATTACATTAATATTTAGATTAATTAGAGTTTTATCCATCGTGGATAAAGAAAAGTAGTTGTATTTTTTTTATTAATATCCATGGCGGAATAATCCGGTTATAGAAATTTATTTTAAGGAGATAAAAATCAGTAGAACCATGTTTTTGAATGATCTAGATTTTAGATTTGGGATGTTATTATTACTTTTCTTTGAATTTTCAAATAATCAAATTTTAAATTGTAACTTACAAGTTACATGCATAAGAAAGGAATGAACCGGTACCCATTTTGAGAATCTTTTTTATAGTTTTTTTTTACCCCATCCAAGGGTGCTGGGACCCAAGAGAAAGCCCGCGTATACGGGAAGACAGCCCACTCAAGTGAGAAAGGAGCCCAATGCATAGGAAGAAAGCCCATACAAGTAAGAAGGGACCCAAAGTTTGAATCCTGGGCTATGGTAGATATACTAATATCTTCTCAGCCAAGAAGTTTGTTAAAACTGCACTTTCCAACATAATCAATGATGAATTTCTTATAAATCATTTAATTGTATATATTGAAGAAAAATTACAAAAAAAATCAGTATTGAAACAATAATTAATAATATCAATTCAATAAAAGAACATCGAGCACAACTTTAATAATTTAATCACTGCATATTTTTATTGTTGAACTTTGTAATTTTATTTAGATTCTTTTTCTTTATTGTTGAACTTTGTAATTTTATTTAGATTCTTTTTCTTCGGCCCCCCTAAATAAAACTCTTGGTTCCGCCCCCAATTTCTTAGGGTTTAACTCAGAAGGTGTGGGTCAGACAATTCGATTGAGCGCTACATGGAAATGTGATTTAAACCAAGGCAACAAAATGCCATGTCGTGCCTAGTCAACTGTCGATCAGGTGCTCAATCAGCCGGTGGGATAGACTCATTTTGAGCTTAAACCTCAGGGCAATTTTGTTTGCATGATAGTTGAAATAAAATAAAATAAAATAAAATGGCAAAACAAAAGAATGATAAAAAAAAAAGGGAGAAGTAATTTTTTTTGTATCTTTTAGTGCTTTTACTCTTTAAGTTCCTCCAATTTTTTTTCTTTTTTCTGAGTTAATCCTTAATTTTATTTCACTTTACTCATAGGAACGAACACGTTCCAAGATGGGAGGAAATGAAATTGATCTTGAACCGTTTAGATGATCTCTATATGGCCCCCATGATAGAGTTCAAGAAAAGCGTTGGGCGTTTAGGACGTAATAGCTGGACAGAGGATCGTCCACATTAATTTCTCCACTTAACCAATATCTTCAAAACTGCACCGTGAGTCCGAAAGGTTTGTCAGGATGGTTGGGTCCAAACCACGCGCTCAGTTGAATGTGACCCATATGTGGTAAAATATGATAATATAACACTGAGGACCCCTAAAACGTCCGGTATGAGAATATTCGGCATCTAAAATTAATTAGGACACGTTTGTGTAAAGGCAATTTCGTTTGTGTAAAGGCAACTTCCATAGAAAGGTGAAATTGTCACATAAGCAAATTCTATGGTTTTTAAATTTATCAGAAAATGTTCTATGAGGAAGTTAGAAATTCGTGTTTGGTGCAAAAAAAAAAAATTCGATAAATTAGTGCTAATGTTATTTGGTACGGCAGTAGATTTCTTTAATGAAAACTACTGGGTGGGTGGGTACGTGTGTGGGTGTGGGGGTGGGGTGGGAGGGGAGGGGAAAGAAAGAGGGTGGAGTGAGGGTGAGAGTGAGGAAATGGGTGGGGGGTTATAGGAAGTTCATTTTCACGAAATCGAAAAACTGACCCAAGGAAGTTATGGGAAGTCTATTTTCACGAAAACGAAAAACGGGAACCCCCGCCCGCTATAGGAAGTTCATTTTCATGAAAATGAAAAACTGACACGGGAGGTCATGGGAAGTTTGTTTTCGTAAAAAAGAAAAAAAAAAGAAAAGAAAGCTGACGTTGCAAAAAGCAAAAAACAAAAAAAAAAAATCCCGCCCCAAACACATGCAATCCATTTCCATGGAAATGGACTATACAAACATGCCCAAAGAGTCTTGGAGCTAAGAACTGATGGAAACAGTTGATTTTCTATGACTCAGTCACAGTTTTTTACCGGGTTGAATTGGCTTTCTTGATCATTTCAACTTTCAGGAGTAAGGAGGGTACCTGTGGGTCTGAGTTTGTTTTTGAAACTTGACTAGACTTGACCAGCCTCAGCCGATTGGACTTGATTATATGGCCATCCTTTTTAACTGCTATGGGAGCAGACTCACATGACTCGGAAGGACATCATGTGAGTCTGCATAACATTAATGAGATGTCCGCCATTCATAAATTCAGATGGACCCAAAACTGTCACCATTTTATCTTGGATTCCTTCATGATGAAATTCACCAACAAGAATACAAGTTTTGGGGCTTCATCACACCAAACATCTGATCATGGGGGATTGCGAAATGTACAGTATGTATAATGTATGTCTATCATGAGAAACAAATTTATAATAAATTTAGATGGAGTTAAGTTAAATGAGGCCCTAGTCCAATCCTCATATGAACCCAAAAAGACCCAGCCACACTTCAGGTTAACTAATATGGGCCGCCTAGTCCAACTCGGGTTCAGGTTCGGCCAACCAAAGTTGTGCCCCGAGCTAAGTTCGATGCGCGTCACCAAGACCAATAACAGGTGAGCTCACCATGACCAATAACACACCAAGCTAGTACTGAGCCTCCTTTGCGATTGGAAACTTGACCCAGCTCAGAAGGTTACCGAGACAAGTAACTCGAGTGATCTTGGCACAGAACTTCATCACTTGGTTAGACTTGTTTAAAAACTTGTTTAACTTGACCAATAAGTTACCAACCCAAGTGAGTGGACTGAGTCTGGACATCCACTCGGTGGACTCGCTCGAGTTACTAAGTTGAGCTGACTGGAATTTTCATTATTCAATCTTATAGAATACCCCCACTATGGATATAGGAAGTTAGCTTTCCTTACGAGGTTGGCAAATGCGATGGCAGATGCTTTCGCTAAGGACATGGGAGGGTTTTAATTTTTTTGTCACTTAATAACCATGGATACAAGAAGAAAGTGGTGTAAATTTTCCAATACTCTTGAGTACAATCACAAATTTTATACGCACTTTCATCAAGGGTTTCCCACCCAACAGAAAATATATATATATAATATGGAAAGATGAGCAGAAAATTCTGTTACCTTGAAAATGGAAGAGATTCTCCACCATAGTGCTCCAAACAGCAAACTCGGGAGGAGACCAATTTTTGAAAAGTAGCCAAAGAGTCATTAGCATTTATTCTTGAAAGATGAAGTCAGTGAAACCAGCAACTTTATGATCTAGACTTTTGAGACAAGAAGCATCTTCAGTATGCATGCTTTGTCCTGAGAAAATTGGAGGGGATAAGGTGTTCAATTTGCCCAAGGGAAATCCTGGCAATGCAGCATCTGTTGGCTCAATCTCAGCATGAATAATTTCCGCTCGTCACAAGATAAAATTATTTAAATCATATAGGAGTTTAGTTTTTAGGTAGCTCATCCTGTACAAATAGAGAAGCCCAAAAGAGAACAGTGGTTGCAACTAAAAGTAAAGCAGGGATTCATTAGTACCAGAAAACAAAGCATTAGCAAAAGGAAAACATTTGGCAATTAGTGAAAGTTCCACCTGAACAGTTAAAAGAGATAATCCCACTAAATGAATGAACTGCCAATTGGTCAAAGTCCCAAGTGAATGGTTTCAGAGATAATCCCACTAAACGAATGAACTGATAAGTAGAGCATTGTCACCTAGTAACAATTGTTATGTTGGATCCAAAATTATAGTTCTTTCACTGGTTGTTACAAAAAATAAATCTCACAAAGTTGCAGACTTAAACTTGAATAGCAACTTTTAGGGTAGAAAAAACTGCTTGTAATTTCATTTACATCTGGAGAGAGAACTGCAACTTTCCCTTTTTAGGCATATCTTCCTGGGTGGTCAATATCTTCAACAGGATTGTTACTTCCTTTTACCAATCAAAACCAAAGAGATCAGTTTCAGATATCGGATATTCTCCCCCTTCTATCGAATCCAGTTCTTTTGGTTCTCTGTTAGAACTTTTGATCATGGGAATGCTCAAGGAAAAAGAGACTCCGTACAATCTGGATCCTATATTTATTGTCTTCTCCAAACGCTTTTTGAATTATGGAACTGATCCCAGGTGATTTGATTCATTTCTAGCATCAGTACAATCTCTATGAAAGCTGAGGATACAACCTGTACTGCCGGCAGCGTCTTCAGTTTTCATGCATAAATAGTCCTTCCGTTTTGAAGAGGAGAATCATTTTTACATACACCTATTAGTAAAATATTCATGGACATGCAGTCTTCAACTTAGCCAGCCTTGGCGGCAAAATCCGAACTTTTTCCCTCTTTCTTGCAGCCATATTTCCGGGCACTGAAACTCGCTGATCACTAATTACAATCTCAGTACCATTTAAACTTGTGTCAGTATGAAGTCTCTTGTCATTATTATCCAAAATTTCTGCCTTTGTGCTGCAAAACTCAACATTAGAGACATTTTGATCTTCACCTGCAGCAAGTGTTAGAACGGGTTCTCCAAGAGATTGCTCCTTGAAATGTTTCGGCTGACTAGCACCCTGTTCTTCTAACTGCAAATCCTTGAAATCTGGGAGCATTGTGTCCACCTGCACATCATTTCCAACAATGAAAGCTTCTTGCTTACCAAGAGCACACATTGTACCCGCTGCCATGGACCCATCTGCCACCCCAAAATAATGAAAGTTCGTTAAAACACTTAAAAAGTACCAAATTCATGCAAGAAATAGAAAATACTCACCTTCTTGTCTAGGTTCCACGGCATCTATTCCACACAAGTTCTTTTCTAGCAATGTAGTTCCAGGAAAAACCATCAAGTTGACGCTATTTAAATTTTCTCTCTCTTTATCTTCCATAGGTTTAAATCCAAAACCCAACATCCATGTATCCAACAAATCTGGAATTGCAACTAGTACCAATTTTTCAACTTTCAAGGATTTCAACATCTACCAAAAGAAAAAAGGAAATATTAGTTAACCAAAAAACAAAACAAAAAAAGTTAAGAATATGTGCACGAAATACCTAAAAAAATATTAGAGATTAACTATGAAAAAAGTAAAATACAGACGGCTTCTGAAATCCAAATGATAAAAACCATTGAGGCATTTCAGATAAGACTCAAAAGTCAGAATCCACTTTAAACTTTTGAAGTTATCATGTACCCCAAATTGCAATTGGTTTCAACATTCCTACTCTCTCTCTAACATGAGTAATATATTATAATAAACTAATTATATTTCATAATATATACATAAATCGATAGTACATGCATAAATGTCATGTAATATCTGATTAATATTATGAGTAAATGTATATGATCCTATTTTCAAATATACATGCTAAAAGATATTAATCCATTTAAGTATAATCCATATATAAAATCGGTGAATGTATTTGTGGCAATCATATAATACAGAACCTCCCTTCCACACTATCAACCAGGGATGGCTATAGCGCTGATGGTGAGGGCGTTCGCTGAGAGTGTGTGTGGGTGGATGTGAGTAATTGAACTTTGTCACAGAATACTCATTTTATGAACTATAATTAATTATAAAACAATAGTGTATGTTTGTAGCATCATGCTAAAATTGGTATTACCTATCAAACTAAATTATGAACTCATGTATAGAATTTGAGATTTTAATAGGCCAGATCCAAGTTCTCGTTATTGAATGAATATGAAATTCTTTTAATAAACGGGTTACATCCCCAAGCTGCAACCTATCATAGCTCAACTTGATCTAAGTTACCCAACACGTATAACATCAATATGTGTGACGTATCACATCAATGTGTGTGTGTATTATTTTTTTAGGTGTTATTCAATGTAGTCCCTTATTTATGAATTAGTTACCCATTTATGCATATTACTGTGAAAAACCCACCAAACATGAAACCATATCTATTAGGATTATATTGTTGTTGGTTTACATGGGGGTTAGGGGTTAATCTATATCCAGCTCATTGAACTGTATGTCCAATGTCCAAGTGGAGTAACCGGCTAAAGTCATACATTACTATATACTTTCAGATGGTTTTCAATTTACTTGTTATTGGTGATATATTTGGTACCTTCCATGTAGATCTTTCTTGATCGGGTTAATTATTACATTAGTATTGAGTCAATCTTTTAATTCAAATAAATATCTATATTTATTTAATTTATTTGTACAAATGTAGACGGTGGACATGCCCCCTGCTCAACATGGGTTATTATGCTAGTTGATGTTAAGTTAATCCCAACAAATCTCCATTCAAAGATATGTTATAAGGATGCCTTACGCACACGTGTGAACCTTAGAATACAAGTGGGGGGCCACTAATATGATTTTGAATTAGTGTCCCTGTCTCTACAATTTATATTGATTTGCAGCTAAAGAGGCAGTGAATGAGTTCACACACTTCTTTTCCCAAATTCAGCATCATCACCAATGCAGCCTACTAAAATATCCATTTGTTGACAAAAAGTCCCACCGAACTGAAAGTGAAGAGTATTTCTAGCTAGAATTAAACACCAACAATGGAAGATAGAACCATCCTCAAACTATAATAAAAGCTTTAGTGGACATGATAATTGTCAAAAGACCATCCTCGTCATTACCAAAGCCTTATCCCATTCTGGTAAAAAAAATCTACGCACCCCTACAATTAGGCTTAGAGGTCCAGTCACATTCCAAAAGCATGCATATCAAGATTATTTCCATATAGACACAATATAATCAACATAAAAGGCATCCCCAAGGCCTATATTTTTGCAAGTTTCATACTATTGCTTAAATAAAGTGTTAGTGCATTAAGGTACACAGTACAACAGAGGCTAAGTTGAAGGTAATATCAGAGTCCAAACAAGACAAAGCCCAACTGAGATGGCTGGGAGCTGATAAGGAATTTGCTTTTCAGTTGTGATAGCTGTTAACTCTTATGAACACCAATACCCTGTAATGGGAAACAAACACTAAAACTTGGAACGAAAATACCTCTTCAATAACACTCATGAGACGTCGACACATTCCTTGACGGCGATGTTGACTGCAAGTTGCAATAAGAGGCATCTCTGCCACCATAACTCCATGCACCCTGCACATCCAATCATGAAGACATTCCAAGAACTAATAGATTACAATTTAAAATTTTCTACTGTTTAGGACAGGAATAGAACACTAAGAACAGTTGATGGGAGTCTCTGACATGCACCATGAAAAGGCTGCACTACCAAAATCAAATTATGATTTCACTTCCAAAACATGAATGGAAGGGGGCCTAAGTCCTAACGATTAGATGAGATGAGATGGCCGACTCCGTTTTGATAGATAGTCAATGATTTCTTCAATTCTGGTAAGATAGACCCAGTAAATGGCTACTTCTAGTTAAACCCAGTCTGACAAAGCACTCCAGTCTGAATTTTATAAAGTTATTCGAGAACGATGCAACAGAAGTCGAAAAAGAATATTCAAAATGCAAACAGAATTGTCAGGAATTCAGTCTAAATATAAGGTCTTGACAACTAACAAAGTTGTCACCTCAGACAACTGCCATGCTTCAAGACCACAAGCAATCAATAAGACACGATTAAATAGTTGTAAATTTTATTTGGCACCCCATTTCAGTTTGATTCCAAACTGTTACAACTCGGCCAGTTCGGCAATTTTGTGTTCATCTCAGAATTCTATTTAAGTGAAGTTCTAAAAATTAAAAAATATATAATTTAAAAATATGAAAACAGTAAAATGGTGAAAATACCATATATACTATATGTATGTAAGTACGTATATATATAGGAGAATATTCATGTGCATCCATCCCTCACTATAGGGTGAGAGACACTTACATAATTGGAAATATTCATGTCCAAAAGCCATATATGGTCATAGGCATATGTCCAAAATATTCATGTCCAAAAGAGGAAAAGCCATATATGGTCATATGCAAAAAAGGAATGTTCATATGCAAAGAGGGAAAGCCATGTAAGTGTCCCTACACACACATCTTATTCATTCTACTAAATCAACAACAGTGTATTATTTGTTCTAGATGTCAAATATATAAGTTGTAAGCCATGCGTGCCTCTGACATTATGACATCCATCCTGGGCTCTCATCTCCAATAATCAATTCCATAGCCAAAAATCACATAAAACAAACATGTTCGCACATAATCACAAAAGAGGAAAAGCCATATATGACATTCATGTCCAAAAGGGGAAAAGCCATATATGGTCATATGCAAAAAAGGAATGTTCATATGCAAAGAGGGAAAGCCATGTAAGTGTCCCTACACACACAACTTATTCATTCTACTAAATCAACAACAGTGTATTATTTGTTCTAGATGTCAAATATATAAGTTGTAAGCCATGCATGCCTCTGACATTATGACATCCATCCCGGGCTCTCATCTCCAATAATCAATTCCATAGCCAAAAATCACACAAACAAACATGTTCGCACATAATCACCTATACTACCATAGTGCAAAACTAGTACTAAAAAAAATAGGAGTTCAAAAAAAAAAAAAAAAAAAAAGCACTACTATCCCTATTCGGCTGAAATCTAAACCAAAATGGCCAACCAGGTCCGACTCCTAGACTGTTAGGGGGCCCGATTAGTTTTGGCCTGTTCTACCAAAACGAACCAAAATGTACTATTATTCATAACAATTATCAAACTGTTTAGCAGTTATCTATTGCCATAGAAACCACCAGATTGACATGGACTACAGGGAAAAATTGAAGCATGTCACAGGCAGGAAAAGCAATCCTGCATTCTACTATTATTAAAAAAAAAATTCTAGATTGGAAATTATCAAATCACACATCAAATTGATTCGGAACTCACTTGAACAAATTTAGTAAGAGACAAAGGGCACCAATTTTACTTTTATTCTAGATATTATTGATCACTTCTTGATTTGATTCTAAACAGTAACTTACTTCACTTCCATGTCCAGTGTTTGGTAGGTCTTGCAATATGCAACCCATCAATAAAAAGTCTAGTCTTAACCATTCAAAAAATAAAAAATATAACAATGAAGTACCAAGAATGGAAGTGAAAGCTCTTAACATATAGAGAGCATATTGGAAGAGTTCAAGTACCGTTTCAAACTTGAAAATACACAAACTTCTTGAATTAATGACCAGCACAGCAAATCAAATAGCCCAAGAAAAAACTACTCTAATTATGTTGTACCTGATGGATGCTACAGAAATAAGTTCATCATCTTTCTCCAAGACCACCGTGTCAAAAAATAAAAAATAAAACAATGAAGTACCAAGAATGGAAGTGAAAGCTCTTAACTTATAGAAAGCATATTGGAAAGAGTTCAAATACCGTTTCAAAGTTGAAAATACACAAACTTCTTGAATTAATGACCAGCACAGCAAATCAAATAGCCCAAGAAAAAAACTACTCTGATTATGTCGTACCTGATGGATGCTACAGAAATAAGTTCATCATCTTTCTCCAAGACCACCGTGTAAAAGCCTTGATAACTGAGACGTGCAAAGTTTGACCTAAAGATTATTTGCAAAATCATTAGCATACAACAACAGAGATCGAGATCCGGAAGTAGATATGTAACAGACAGAGAACTCTAAAAGGAAAAGTAAAATGTAACCTATAATTTCACATGAATGAGATTAATGAGGAACCATCAATTGTGAAAGGATACGAGGATAGAACAATTTCAATTAGTTAATGAATTTCACTCATAAAAAGGGGAAACCTCCAAATATCCAATTGCTGAGCAGTCAACCCATCTGAATATGCATCCAAAAAGGAAAAAAGTTCACAAGTTTTACTCGTTAAAAGGCAAACCTCCATGACATCCGTGTACGGCTCTGTGGGACATTCCTTTACTGCCAAGCAATAGCATTGGCTGAATCGCATTCCACAGCAATTAGCCTGAATGATATTTCTTTATCACTTATCACACCCCATAAAAAAAGAGAGAAAAAAAAAAAACCAACATAAGGAAAGGTTGTAGCTCTTCTCTATTCCATCCTCCTTAAGCAACTCGTCTCAAAAATTCCAGTTGGCACAACCATGAAAAGTTCTTGCAGTTAGCTTGGTAATGGACCTAATGGTAGCTCAATTACTCAATTGTAGAAGCTGCGTCAATGCTCAAGGGAGTTTTTGTTGAAATAGACAAAATACACAGATAAAATTATAATTTTTCTTTTTTGAAAATGTAGATAAAATTATAATCAACACAACAATAATTATAGATTAACATTAGGCAACATTTAATGAGGTTATCGCTGGAGGGGAACACTGAACTGGTGCACGTTTCCATACACAACAACAGCAATGCTTCTTGGTTCAACACCACTAGTTTACTTTGAAAAACTTTACCCTATATTGGCATCATGTACAGTGGAATGGTGGTGCAGTGGAGGCTTTTGGGCTTTTGGCCTCAGAGGCTGACCTATGGCAGTGGCAGCGAGTTCCAAGAAGATAGGGGGGATTAAAACAGGCCCCACCTGGATAGGACGTGACTAAAGGTTTAACCTTTCCAATCATCCTAACCCCCACCAAAAAATGCACTTGCAAATTAAAACCAACTTTATTTAGGAGAACCAGTTCAAACGGAACTATATGCACACTTCCTTGTGGGCCCACCTATAATCAATCCAAACCCTTCACAGCACTAAGACCTTGATAAGCCTGCCCAGAGTCAGCTGATCTTATTTCACCATTAGTTTGACACACTCTTTTCTTTTTTAAGAACTTTTTCCTTGATTTTAGGGCCTTAAAGTTCATACCTATGATGATCTGATTAGGCTAGGTTTTGAAGCACCTCTAATCCAAACATAGACCTTCCCATCCCCCCCACCCCATGATTGGCATGCATCCAGGTAGGCACCAAAGGATAGTTTGCATATAACAAAATGATAATTAGTTCATACATGAACATGGCCCTATCTGTGTGTGTATTTACACACAATCACATGAGCTACATTCCATGTGGGGCCTACCTATGACCCATCTCCCTTAAAATACCCACTATCCCCTCTGAATTGGTACCAGACCTAATTTAACACTCATCTGGACTACTTCTCTGTAGGATATTACATTCAAAAAAATTTATCATTTTTCCACCCTTGATCTTGGGGCCTTAGTATTTGGTATCTATGCCATAAGATAATACCCAATCAGGGTAATTTTTTGTCCACCCCTAATCAAGATTTGCAGGTCTCCATCTACCCTACCCTGATGATTGGTATGCACCCAAGTTGTATCCACAGGGGTGCACATTAAGCATTGATTTTGAAAGGCCACTACTGTCACCATTGACATAACTTATGAAGACTTGTCACACTCTTTGGTGAAAGTTTTTAGTGAATCCTACGTTTGCACTCAGGGTTATGTTTTCTGTCAGACTGCACTCCACAAAAAGCAATCTATTGTAAATAGTCTAGCTAGTACATTGATGCAGGCCGGCCCAAGATCCGGCCCAGGCCCGCAGGCCTTGATGGGTCCCACATGATCAGTGATTTGCCCAAGATCAGAGATCCCTATCCCTTAATTAGATAGTTTCTAAATTAGTAAATTTGTTTCCTAATTTCTATTTCATGCTTGATTAGGATTAGATAGTTCCTTATTTTATTTTAAGAATGTCTTGATGGTACAATCCTACTCTATATGTAGCTGAGTATCCATTGTAGTTGGTTATGCTTAATCAATTAACCAAGAAGAGTTTCATTCAATATGGTGTTTCACTTTGTTGCGAGTGTGTTCTAGTTTTCAGAATCCATCATTGGATTCAATCAATCATTCGGGAGATTGATCTAGTTCGATCGAGGATCCGGGGCTGCACCAAACATGATGTTGAATGTTGAATTTCGGATGATAAGATGAATCCGACACTTGTACATACTATGTATCACATTCTAGTCCAAAGGATAGCAGCATGAGGCCCAAAAAAGTGGGAAAAAAATTGAAAGCAAAACTAATTAAGGGAGAAACTCACCCCCGATTGTATAAGATGTGAGGTATCATGTCTACACCTGTTCTCGAGTCCAACATGGGAAGAAAAGACTCTTCCACGACAGAAAGAGCGACAGCTAATTTTGTGTTGCATTCAGCCATTGCTGCAATTTTTTGTGCGGAGTTAACCTTTTGGTCCCCAATAATACATCTCAGAAGCGTCCAAGAAAACCCATCTGAGATATTGTTCAAGACACCAACACGAGAATGTAGATCTACATAAACCTGATAGCACCAGTAAATCAAGCTGCTTCAGCAAGTGGCTATAATTTAATAAATTAAAGATAGAATACCAAAATAATATACAAAAATGGGAATATCCAAAGACAGGTGTAGTCATGCCACATTTCAAGTTGATGTTTTGCTGTATCCAAATGAGATACTTTTAGTCCAAACTAAAGTGCATGCATAAAATAGGAAATCAAGAACTTTGCATACCTTCTGACATTTTTCATCACAAAACCATTTATCAGACACTAGAACTCCACAGATGCCCTTCTCAATTAAGCACATTTTGTGATCTGTTAATGAAAAGAAGAATGTCAGGAATATAGCATGTACTCAAGCACAAATTTACAAAAATATTATCACCTTTATAAGATAGTTCATAGATGTCCTCAAGTACTGGTTAATAAGGAAATGTAGTATGACAACTAGGACTTTGGAGAATAATTCCTCGTATGTAATCAGATTATTACAAGAGGAAAAAAATTAAGGAACAGCTCAGTCTACTTAATGCAGGAAAAGCCTATATCCATCCATTTGTCAAAATGGAATACATCAACTTTATGTGGTTAAGTGAATGTAGCATGCATATATTGACTTTTAAAAATTAAAAAGAAAAAAGAAAAACAAAGCACACATTTACTTTTTAAAGAATGATAATATTCTTTTTAATTAGAATAATATTAAGAAAGTAATGTTTTGGTTGCAGGGTATAAGGCTCTAATACTGATTTTGCTTCCTATGTTGTTTTTTTGTGATCTCTTATCATTAATCCAAAATTTTGCTATTGTCTCAAAAAAATATATTAAAAAAGTAATGCCAGTTAACTTTTCATTGAAAGAATTTGACTGCTTTAAAAAATATATAAATGAAGTGTCCAGACAAAGGACTACCAAAATTTAGAAAGGAAATATAGGCGGTACTTCAACAAAGATGTTTCTGTGATGTCATTCTACAACAGGAAAGAGAATAGAGTGTGTTTCAAACGAAGGTACCTGGACTGATCACATTCCAGTTTTATATGATTGAAGTTCACCTCCCATGCTAGTTTTATTTAGTGGATGGCATCAATATGTTTCTATGTTTTTACCAACCTTAAATGTGGTAACAGTTTTCAGCAAATACAACCACATACTTAAGACTACAACATATTTGATGATCTATCGCAAACTCAGTCTACCAATGCTGTGCATTGGCTCATACTAACATTTTCTCCTACTCAAGGACACTTCCTAATCAAGGATAGTTATAAGGCACTCGTCAAGGAGTGTCCATGAGCTTACTTGGACCTCCATAAAAGAAAATTTTACATGCACAATATAAGCAGGGCGGCAAAAATGTGTGCAAGATTGTAAGCTCAGCCACTCAAGCAGGGTACACCACAGATGTGGCCATGTTATCAGGCCAGTCATTCTATCCTATATCATCTGGATATGAGGAAAAAGTTGGACAGTTAAAACAATCCACCAACTGATCATATTTAACAGTCAAATTCAGCAGTAAAGATAGTCCAACCTGCCTGGCTTCGAACTAAATCTATGGTGAACGCAGCCTGATGAGAGGCTCACCGCTCAAGTATCGCATGAATACCCGTTCACATATGTGCAGTAAGGTCTGGATGTGGGGAGATTTAAGTAAACTTTGCAAAATTCACTTTCAAGATAAATTTGCATTCAAAATAGTGAGTACAAAACAGAATATGTAATAAAAAATTATAAATAAAATAGTTACATCTATGTTCACACTGGAAGCATTTGAAAGTGACCAATGAACTTGAAGTCTCTTTCCCAGTGGCCACATCCCCGCAACCACGGCATTTACAGCTTGGGCAGTACCAACTGCCTTGAGGAACCTCCTGAAATAAAGATAAACTAAGAAGTTAAGTGTAAAAAAACCATCCCAGAATTCAAAACAATAGATGGACGTGAGCACTGCATCTAATGACCAAAATTTAGCATTCCATGAACAATTGTAGCAAAATTACAGCTTAAACAAATAACATAACCAGCTAATATTACTAATAAAACAATGTTAATATCCCAAAAGGCAAATATGCATATTTTTACTTTGTGTAAAAGTTGTCAAAAAGTATGTTTATCTAATTTTTTTTAATGGTAAGTATGTTTATTGCCGAACCTAAAGAAATGAATGAAACATGCCGATACTATCAAGATAAATGTAGTACCATGGAAGGGTGAACATACCCTAAATCAAGTAGCACATAACTTTTAGGACAAACCTAACCCAAATTCATGATGAATGAACATACTATATTTGTCTTGATAATCCAATGCATTAAGATGGTAAAAGAAATATAAAGAATGACTTGGACCTTAATTTGATGAAACAATGAAAATGGGGTCCGGCTATCAAAATCAAGGCCCTTCTTATCCGCTGTTTTGTCATCTGTAATATGGTACCCTATAACTAAAGCATTTGGAACTTAATGGGTGTTCCCACTCAAGGCTGTGAGTTTTGGTGAAAGGGTATAAGCATGTAAGATGAATAGTTTGGTAGATACTACTCTTCCCCATTTTCTAGGGGATATGGAGTAAGAGGGACGTTATGATTGACAACAAATATCGCATAGTCCATACATCATGTTGAGAGATCAACTTGAACACATACAATTGAGGACATTTATACGCACTGACATTAGTGATCTTGTAGACGTGATTGTAGAACAATTTTAATAACACAACTTTTTTATATCAAAAAGTATGAATTTGCATAAAAGCTAGCGGCTAATCACACGCACAAGAAACAATTAATTTGTCATTTTCTTAGACCATTAATTTATTGAAACCTAGCTGGAAAAGAAAAAAAAAAAAAAAAAGATAATGAATCACCAGCACCACAAGAACCCACTCCATCACACGACCTAAAATGCCCAAAAGTGGCTAATCATCATTACTGAAGCCTTGTACCATCTACCAGGTAGGAATTATGAGTGATATTTTTCCAATCAACCATGTTTATTGTCATGCTTTTGTCACTCCACAAATTAAAATGTCTTTTTTGACCATTTCATTCTTGGCCTTTGCTGGCCACCTCCTCCTAGTTCCTTGAGCTTGAAACACTTCAATTCTTCATAAAAGTTGTTTTCGTTCCTGTTCATGTGCACGTGCTCAAACGATTTTAATAGGCATTCCTTGATTTTCAATTCTATTAAAGGCAGCCATAGGGTTTTCCATCATATACTCATCATTCCTAATTATATTCTTCTTTGATACTCCACGTACATCTAAACACACAATCAATCACATATACAATTATTTCATGTTTTTTTCTTAATTGGAAAATTTTAGCTTCACATAGTATTGCAAATCTAACTACCGAGTTATCAAAAGAATGATGCTCTAATCAAAGTTGCACTCAATTGTCATCAAAAAGTCCACTATCTTTTATTTGCACATTGTTGTTGATATTGAGATAGCAAACTCGAACCCTCCATTTTGTTCTATATTTTCTCCCAAATAGTTAGATCTATCACATGGAGACACCATGTTAATTTCAATTTTAATAAACCCATTTTCTCCACTTCCATCTCCTCTAAATCTGCACTTCATGTCTTTTTGTCTTTTTATGTTCAAACCACTGGGTTCGAGATTCTCATTCTAGCTTAGCATTTAGTTGAAACTTTTGTCACACTATAATTGGTACAGAAATGTTGGTGAACAAACTGCATCAAAGAACTTTATCAGCCAAGATTTCTACTGTTAGGTAGTCCATTTGCCAGGGAAATACATAAGGGACCAAGGTGAGCCTTTGGTAGGGATGGCAACAGGTCAGGTTTGGTACAAGTCAAGATTAACCCAAACCCACCTCGACTCACGAATGCCCATTCGGGGCTTTTGGTATGTGACACTAAACATTCCACGTGACGGGTAAGGGTCGGGTCAGTATTTATACACATATACATGTATAAATATTCTTGCGCATATGGTGCTCGCGGTCCTACCTTCCACACTGGCTGTCGGGGCCCACCTGTGGCCCAACATATCATGGGACATGGAGGGATGGAAAGATCCACCCATGACGGACCCAAATATCAAAAATAGGGTCAATCTCATGCCTCTAACCCCATGGCCCAAAAGTTTAACAGCTTTGTATTATAGTAAAAAAAATTGACCCTCAATCCAACCATCCAGTCGATTCGATGGGCTAGGGTCTGGTGACCCCAAAAAAAAATTGACCCTGTTGCCATCCCTAATGTTTGGTGAAGCCCACCTCCAACTAGGCACTCAACTTCTCTCCATAAGCATTTCTTACACTTGCTACCACCTTATAAAATCCTCATATATCTATTAATGGTGCATTTTCTCTTCAATTTCTACCAAATTAGCTGCATTGATAGTTTTAGGCCTTCTCTAAATCAATAAAAGCACACACAATAGCGCTCTTCTTTTTATACTTTTTAATGAGTCATTCAATCCAAGTACAAAAGTGGATTATGCTATAAATCTACCTGGCATAAGTTCAAACCGATTGCCTATCTTCATAAGATAAAAATAAATAAAAACCTTAATTGATTTTCTTAAATAGTATATTTGTCTTAGGCATTGTTTCATTTCCATTTCCCAAAGCTTTTTATCATATGACTCATAACTCATAAGTTTAATAGTTTGATAGTTTGCAAGATTCTGAGAATCTAAAGTAGCCTATGACAACCCCTTGAATCTTGCTTCCACAACTTTGTGCCCGGCATTAAATTATCATGCTCCTACTAAGTCCCATTCCAGCTCTAGTCATTGGATAGCAATAGATGGATCTGATTTATCTTCCTCTAGTAACCGAGGAGTGCTTATAAACAGTCCCTCCAGACTACCTACGAAGGGACACTTAACTAATCCCATCTTACCTGAGATATGGCTCTCAATCAAAAAAAAAAAAAAAAAAAACGTAAATAATCATTCCGAGGGGAAAAAATTAAATGTTACCGTTGCAAATATTTTCACATTTACAAAGTAAATATCATAATTTCATCCTTTTCCACATGAAATCATTAAGGGATGCTTAAATCTAATGTACTTCAATTTCTTTAGATGTCAAGTGAAATTTGAATATAAACATAATGACAAAACCACAGAAGCAACTATGTGCATGGCATATGACCTTGTTAAAAGTATAATTCTGGCTACGTCACCCATGTCACATAAAGGAAGTGTTTAGAGGAACACAGCAAACTGGTATAGCACAATAATAACTAAGAAAACAGACCGCAGAAAATTTCATGTTCAGCAGAAGGCAAACCTGCATAGATAAGCATGCCTGATGGAAAGTAGATGGACAGTTATCACAGCATATCAACTCACCCCCATCACCACAGAGTCCACAAGCATCGTCATTTTGATCCTGTTCATCAGCTTCTTCCACTTGAACTGCACCCTTCCTGGCCATGTATTCGGCAGACCAGGCCTGCAGCTGGCATAGGATAAATGGTTTGCCAGACTCCAGGAAAAGATTCAAACAGGGCCGATATGGCTTGCAACCAGCATGACCCTTAAAATTGGACACAGAAAACATCTTTTTGCAACACTTGCAAAAGATTCCATCCCTCTTAACCCATCCATCTTTTATCACTTCATTATCTTTTGGATTTCTGTACTGGATCACATCATTCACAGATAAAAAACCGGCATCGATCAACCACGACAGTACCAGTTTTGCTCCTGAGTTACACTTTCCATGCGAGTTCTTTCCACGATTTCGAGGTGTCCTTACAAGCAACTTGCAACTAACATTTTGACTCTTGAGTTTCCTCACAGGTTTTGAATGAGAGTCCTTAATGTTGGTCTGGGAGCTCAAGTCTTCATTTCTTATCATAGATGCAATCAAAAGGTCATCATCATCAATACGGCAACCACGTGATCTCTTCCGTCCATTTTCATTATGGAGTTCATACTTTGTTGTCCCTTTGAGAGGTTTTTTGCTAGTCCGAGAATTAACGGACGCATCATTTACATTATGTGAATGGGCTTCATCTATATTGTTCTTACACTCAAACTTTATTAGGCCCTTTGCACCATGTGCCATGGCAACTGGTTCTTCAAGTTCACCGCCTGTATGCTGAAACGTCTTACACTTGGATGGCCTAATACATTGATGCTTGGAAACGCTGACTGCCATTATTTTATCAGGATTTTCAGCATGCATATAACTGTTAAAGTATGTCTGGCATTTCCTAAGACGACCACGAGTTATACGCTCCAGGCTTGTGTTCAAGTGTATAGAATTAAAATCTCGGGTTTTAAACTGGTGAGGCATGGGGCAATCTACATTCTTGTCGTCACTGTGCATCTCGGTCACCTTAATTTCTGATATCCTTTTAGACCTGCGTATCTGTTTTGTCAGAACAATTTCTGGTCCTGCTTTGTATGTGCCCTTTGTCTTGATTCCTGATGTTTCAGCTGCAACACTAAGCTCCTCTTTGCGGTATCCAGCTGGTCGTACAACCAATTCCATTCCATTCTCAGATGGATTGGACTTTTCCTGGAGGGCAGAGACAACCAGACTACCTTCAATATGATCATCTTTTCTTTTATCAGTTTTGATCCGATCATCCATTATGCCTAGAAGGTAGTCATATTTTCTCGCGTCATCATTACACCTAGAAGGTATCATATTTTCTTGCGTCTGTTGCTTTATTATTTCCAGAATATCAGTCCCACTCGTTCCCACATTCAAATCAAGGGTTGTATGTTGACTATGTTCTCTCGGCAGCATGCAGTTAGTAGCTGCACCCATAGAAACACTTTCAATCCTCTTTAGATCCTGAAATCCTAATGCCTCAGAATACGGTACTGCAGAAAGTTGGGCTGAAGGGTCATTCATAAGTGAGTCCTTTGGCTGAGAAAAAATCGGCTCCCTCTCACTAACATTTGTCTTACCTAATGATCTCATGGTTCTCTCTGCCTCACTTGCTGACAAGTTCTGCACCATTCTATTCAAATCTCCAGCATCAGAAGATCTGTTTTCAAAGCTCCTTGTGAGGCTTCTAAGATTTTTTTTACATGCTTCTTTATAAAAAAGATCCTGATTTGATCCTCCAAATGTAGAGGCAAGTTTAAGTCCTCCATGTCTACTGTTATGTTCACCCGAGATTGAGAAACTGCCACCACCATCCTGCTGGTAACAGACATCTTTAATCACATCAACCACTCTCTCTGCACCTTCACTAATCAGCGGAGTATCATGTAGGCAAGTATCCAGCTGGGTACAGATGTTACCTGATTCAAGGGCTGGTACCAAACTCTGATTCAAGCTGCTTGACTGATCCCCAAAAGTTCCCATGGGTTGACTACTGATCACATGGGGTGGTACCAAACTCTGATTCAAGCTGCTTAAAGGATCCCCAAAAGGTCCCATGGGCTGACTACTGATCGCATCAACATCTTGTCCCGCCGAAATTACATCTGTTGTCTTGCCCAAGTCAACTGATACGCCATTGACAGCTTTCACGGCGCTTCCTGCCTTCAGCACACTCATCTTTCTGTCAATGAACACCATGGTCACAAAAGGATCTAGAAGGCTCCATCGTTGCGACAGCAGAATAGAAGGCTCAGTTTGCTGCATATCTTTCTCAATATATGCTAAGGTATCTGATAAGTCACACCAAAACCCAGGCACATCCTCCCACTGCCTCCCATCGTCTTCTGTTGCATAAATCCCACCAGCAAACAAGCTTTCACCACATAACAACCAGGCTTTAGAGAGTGTATGAATGATCATTCCCTTTGGTGTTTTAAAAATTGTATCTGAGGAAAACCTTGTATTCCTTTGCCGTACTTCAAATCCCCAGCCCGCCGCAACCAAAACATGATCAATATGCTCACGGAGACGCAGACGGAGATCCCCAATACATGCCTTCCAAGACACATTGACTGTCTTTGACTTCCGCTGATCAGAATCCTTGGATCTTTCTTTGATAACTTCAAGAGCTCTTGGATCTTCTTTGGCATTATTAACAGCAACTATTGGCAAAAGCTTGTGAGTAGAACTCTCCTGAGCAATGGGTGACGTAATGACTTTGCATTCACTAGTTTCCTTAACATCTCCACCTCGTGCACTGGCTATTTTGGTTCTATTAGAAGTTTCATGGTCATCAATCTCCTCATTATTGTCTGCTTCTCCATGGCGCTTGAGCAGGATACAACTTGAAAAAATACCCTGAGTGGAAGATTCGACCAAGTGACATGTAGTTATTTCATCAAAGAAGTTAAACCCAGGGGTGGGCATGCTAGATGATACCTCTTTTGCTGGTGCCAACAAATCCTTCTTGACATCATAAGGACAAGCGCTTGAAGCTTTATTCGCATGATTAAGAGGTCCATCAGACAGTTTTATTCGCTTAACATTTGCGCGTTTAAAATCCTCTCTTGAAGTACAAACATTTTCTACTGGTGAATCCTTCATGGAGGACTGACTCGTGCAGCATAGTGCATTTGGAGGCTTGCTCCCAGCCATCTCAACATTAATAGCTCCTGTAACAAGACAACTCTTACTTGCATGACCTTTGTCATTTCCATGGAAAACCTCCATGAAAATCCGATATTCATCATTTGATCCTTCAAACCCATCGTCCAACAAACCTGCAATTTTATCCCCGAACAATGCCTTCACAGACTCCGCTGTTGAACCCTGTCCCAACTTCCCTTTTATCTCCTTCATTTTTTTTTTCTTTCAAAATCTCAGTTCTTCCCACATTGTACCAGAAAATAAGTTTCCATGCCAGACACAAATGGAATCACAATTCCACAATCTCAAGTTGCAAACACTGGAATTCTCCTCATCTGCACATTCTGCAACAAACACACAACACTCTCATCAGGAAAAGTTCCCTTTCATGCCATCAATCAAATCACAGATCAAGAGCACACAAATAAAAACCCCCGGGAAAAAACAGTAAGTTATATGAATGATAACACTCCAAAACAAAAGCCCTTTCCCCACATACATTCAAAGACTCCTCTTTTTTACAAAAGCAAATCCCAAATCACTCCCAAGAATCCCCAGTAAAACTCCCAACATTTGGAAAATTGAAAAATGCAGAAATCTCCAAACAATGCATACAGAAAACAAATGAATTAAAAGAACAAAACTCCAAAAGAAAAACTTCTACTCCATAGACACCAGAATCCCTCCTCTGAAAAAAAAAGTTTTCCAAATTTCTCACCAGAATTCCCAGTAAAACAACCCAATATCTACAAAATCAAAATGCAGAAATCTCTACACAATGCCTCTATCATCCAAACCCAAATCATATCATACTCACATGAAGCCCATAAATTCCAAAAGGATAAAAAAAAAAAAACACAATCAAAACTTTTCCACAACAGGAACAGATAAAACTTCTCTCCAAACCTAAAATTCCATCCAAAGATCCCACAATATTACAAAACAAGAAATCACAAACCAAAAAAACAGACCAAATCAACCAGTATAAATAAACTCCATAACTTTCATATGATTCCCACAAAATGCATAAAGAAAAAATCATTCAAAAGTTAATAACATAAGCCAAAACTAAAAAAAAAAAAACAGGAATTTTTACCTTGGAAACAGGGCCTCAAATCCCAATGTCAAAGAGAATTAGGGTTTTGTGAAATGTTCTGTTTGGTGGTGCTGTTGTTGGGGTTAGATACAAGTACCGAAGCTGGTGCCTGAAACGTGGTCCCTTCCTCTCCATCCCTGCCTGCTGGCCCCAACCCTGATTTGTAAACTACAAAGTAAACGGGTTTGTTCGGATTTCCAGGAAATTGGAAATCTCTTCTCTATAATGCGTTCGTTCACAAAAACTTTTCTATATTTCCATCGCCTTCCATATTAATAATCCTCTCTCTCTCTCTCTCTTCTCGAACTGATGAACCGTGAACGTACTACGTAGTACGTACAACGTATGCGTGTAAAATGTAATGGACCATCTTTTTTAAGCAATAATGCATAAACCCCGTGGCTAAGGGTTTTACTCTGACTGCGCCAATTGGCTTTAATTGATACGTGGTTTTACTTGGAAAATCCACGTGGTGCATTTCTTTGTTTGCATGTTGAGAATTAAGGAGCCTTTAGTGATTCTTTTTTCTTTTTTCTTCTTTTTTATTAAATACTAATAAAATTGAGGTTCCTTACCATTATTTTATATATAATTCCGCCACCTCATTGTTGGTGGAGTGGCATTAGACGTAGGTCTACGTGAGCTTAACCGGACGGCGCAAAAAAATAATTTTATTAAGTCAAAGACGTTAAGGATTCTCATATCGTTATTAAGAAAAAAAAGACCATAATTATGTATTTCGCATAGCGTGGAATTTAAATATTCTACGATTATGATTGTGTAATGAAATAGATCATCTTCTAAAGTGAGTTTATGCCGCGGCAAGTTATCATAAAAAGGAAAGGAGACAAGGTGCCCGATTTCTCGTCACCTTTGGAGTTTAACAGTTTTCATAGCTGTACAAAATGCTAGTGTAGGAAAATAATCAATCTAGATGTATCACCAAAAATGGGGGTATGTTTTTTTTATTTTATTCTTAGATGTTGTTTGGACATAATCACGTAATCATTGTTTGAGCATGTTTTCAATTTCAGTTTGTTTGGACACAATCTCGAAATCATCACTTTTTGCGGATTCCATAGTTAGAGACATAATCTTTTTATCCTTAACGGATGGAGAAATGAAAAAAATTAACGCAAATGAGGATTTTAATATGCCATGTAAGCAGTAATCTATTACTCTTTTAATATGTTCTAATATCAAGGATGTATTTGTGTAATACCTTTTGGGGAAAATACATTTTTTTCAAAGGAGGGATCAGAATTATATATAAATCCCCACTTACGAGGAAAAATAATGTTAATTTTCTATTCATCCTCTGCAACGAAGAAACTTGTATGGGTCCATATAAATTGGAATGCAAAATCATAGCCCAAATGAAAAACTCTGAAAGAAAAGTGATCTTTTTAGGGAGGGAGACCAAAACCCCCTCGAAAGGAGCCGTTGGATTTGAATCACTTAAAATGAACGTCGTCCCTCACATGAATGCTATAATTTTAGTGAACAGTGAACCCCACCATGGATTTTAACTCGTTTGATATCAAATGTGCTTGCAACTCAAATGTGAATGTATATAATGTATTTGATCGGATGTTAAGAAATAGGGATGTGGAGATTGGAGGGATAGGAGTTGAGGCTGGCAACCTTTCTCAAATATCCTACCTAATCCAGGTTTTGAATTTGGGATTGCTGTAAACGAGGGATGGAATGGATAAACATCGACTCTCCTAAAAGAGTAATATCCATAGAAAAGACTCAATAAGGGAAATATTATATGCATCGAAAGGGATCGTACAAGAAATCCGTACATCACGAGGTCATCGCCTGCACGGATTCTAAAACTGAAAGGAATCTCCACTTCGACCTCCACCACCCAAACAATGGAAATTGTTTTTCCACTTCCATGCCATTAGTTAAACCAAACGGAAATTTAAATAAATAAAAGGTTCTACAGCTTTTATATATTTCACATTCATTTGGGTTGTGGAAAAAGTATTTCTACTGTCTCTGGCTAATGCTCCAAGTTGTTGGTAGGGATGGTTAGTCTAGAAATTTTGATATACTGTCAAAGCGATTTTAAATCCAATGGGAATGAGAAAGTGTGCCGATTGAATTCTACTTGAGGGTTCAAATATTTTCACTTCCTCTACTAACCCTCGAGGTTTTGATAGATTTAGTTGGAGCTGGTAATTTAACATGAGTGACATTGGAATTCAAGCTCCGTGATTTTCTTTTTCTCTTTTTTTATTTTGCATATTTAGGGAAAAGCATTTCCAACTCCTTTTATAAGTAATAGTTTTCTATGAAGTCAAAGACAAGAAAAAGGTTTTTTTTTTCCCTTTTTTCATTTAAAAAGCGCAGGTCACACGACTCGTGTACGGTTACTTTTAACTGGAAAAATGAGTGGAAAGTGAAAATTCTTTTCCACGGTGAAAAAAGTATTATTTTTAACGTGGAATTGAATTTTCTGCGATTCCACATGAAAGTATTTCCAATGAAAGGAGGGATGGTAATAATGAGTTTGTTAGAATCTCCATAAGCCCAAAATCTCATTAGGTATGAACAGATGATACGATTAATTTGAAATATAATAAAATCATACCTTATTTCATGGCTTTCTATGATTCTCATCTCTTCCAGATTGGGTTGGGCACTGTAATCCGGTGTTGAGAAACGGACTCCACCCTAGAAGAGTATTGAAAAGCATTTATACTGCCTCCGGTAAAGCCTGGAGGTTTTGGTATAAATGGTTAGCTAAACAAATTTAAGACTGCATCTGAGTCAATCGATCTCGAGTTCGAATCCTAGGAAAAATGACTCGACAAAAATAAATGTGTGCTTGCAAAAGTGCACCGACTAGTTCCACCCGAGGGGGAGCGTTGATGATTGGCTCCACTCGAGATGGAGTATTGAAAAATATTTACGTTGCCTCTACTAACGCCTCGAGGTTTTGGTAACAATGGTTTGGAAACTTAATAAAATATCTCTTATCAAATACCCAAAACTTCATCCCTCTTAAGTATTTGGATTTGATTCCCGGGAGAACCCATGAAGCCCCAAGATTTCAAAATATAATCAATTATTTGTTATATCCAAAATTGGCTCTCATGCTAAATGTTAGAATTCCCATAAGCCAAAAATCTAACTAGGTATGAACAAATAATATGATTAATTTGAAATATAATAAAATATTACGTGATTCCATGGCTTTTCATGATTCAAACACCAACAAAGGGGCTGGATTCGAAGAGAATTTTACAACTTCCTTAAACCATTTTCCTTTCTCTCTCGCAATGTGATGGAAGCTCATATAATTCACCATACGCAAGAAAGTAACCTAGAGATTCTTTTGTAGGGAGAGAATCCTCCCATCAAGGAAGATATTTAAAATCATTCCAATAATGTCTTCCTAATTGAGCACCTTATGAAGGAAACTATGTGAAAAACTTTGACCATGGGAAAAATATCCTTTACTGGATGTTTTAGAAAGAAGTGGCCCTCATGTGGTCATGTAAGCCACACTCACTTTGTCCAACATAGTCTTCAATGGAACATGGAAAAGCTTAACTATGGAACCATTTTTCTACAGTGTTTCACAAACGTTAATCAAAATGGCAGGTGTGAATAATATAAGGTGGAGGTGCTGATACGAACTTGACAAAGATGATTGTTGGATATTTATTAATCTCTGTTTTAACTCTTTCCTCTTGAAAAATGTGCGTCTACTTCACGACCATTTATAAATCTTCACTTCTATTTCTTAAAACTTGCCCATGTATTGAAATACTTTTATTTTTCCGTTAACTCCTAATAATTCAATTCCGCAAAACAAGCAAGCCATAAATAGGTCTCTTTTATTAGGGCCTGTTTGGATGCACAAGAAAGTACAAGAAAATAATATTTTTTAGAATATAATCTTTTATTTTTTAAAGAAGAAAATATCGTGCGTTTGGTAACTCAAGAAAAATTTGAAGAAAATATTATTTTCTTTCAAAAAACTCAATATTCTCTCCTACAGCTCCCCCCTGTAGAAAACTTCCTACAAGATAAAAATCTTTCAAAATGACGATTACAAAGTGATAGAGTAAAGTAAAGACCTTGGTTCAATAAATCCATCATAATGTGTATGTTTACATATATGGAAAAGTAAAGTAAAAGTAAATATCACAAGACGATAAAGGTGGGGTAAAGTAAAGGTGGGATAAAGTACATGGTGAAGTAAAGTGGGAATGAATGGTAAAGCAGTTTTTTTTTTTTACTTTACTTAAACATTTTATCGTAGTTTTATATGGTAAATAAAAAGTGACTTGTTTACAGGTGTGGTAAAGTAAAATAAAGATCGATGTCATATCATGGTAAAAGATGAGGTAAAGTAAGGTCAAATGAAGGATGTGGTAAAGCAAAGTGAGAGAGAGTTATAAAATAGTTGTTTTTTCATTTACTTTACTTTACTATACTTTACCATGGTTTTATGTGATAAAAGAAAAGTAACTTATGGTAAAAACATGAAAGATAAACTTTACTTTACCACGTTACTTTTTTTTATCCTGACGTGGTAAATTACATATAAATTAAAATATTTAATAAAAATAATTCTTATAATGTAATTTATTTTAATCATAGCACATTCCAAACATCTCAATTTAAAATCTGTAGTATTCTTCAAAAATTGTCAAACAGTAAAAAAATTATACTATTATAATATTGCATTATTGTATTATATACTATTTTATTCTTACAATATTTAAATATGTAAATATTTTATTCTGTAGACATCCAAACGGGCCCTTAGCCTGGATACATTTAGGGTGTGTTGGTTCCACTTGTTTAAAGTCAAACATGCCATTCCAAAAGTAACATTGTAGCTTCTTTTCTAGAGTAGCTATTTAAGAGAAATGATTGTTTGGTCAACTCCACTTCTACGCTAGGGCCTCGTTTGGCATTGTTCCCATGTTGTTTTTTAATTTGTACCGAGTTCGGGTTGTGTCAAGATCGGGCTGTGCTAAAGCTGTTTTGGGCAAAACATGTCTGACAATGTTGTACAAAAATTTTTCTGTTTAGATTATGTTATACAGAATCTGTTTGGTTATAAATATTGTTGAATTCGCCTTAAATATGAAAAAATTGTTAGAGGCCCACTCTTAAAAAAAATAATACTAATACTATGAGCGCCAAGTTAGGATTAACAATGTGGGACCACCCATAAGAATTATTAAACGGTGCCCACTTTTTTAGGATTTACAATGTGCTCCTGTTTTTATAGGAATTAAAATATGGGCCCACAATTTATTATGGAGAACATGTGACCCACTTTTAAGAATTATAAACTGTGCCACCTTTTGTGATTGTGTTAACATGGGACCCATCAATATGAATGTTGGTAATTGGGGTTGGCCCACCTTTATATAGAGCCACCTTTTGGAGCATTTTTTTCATCACTGATTGGATGGTTTGGGTTCACGTTTACTCACACTAATAGAATCTTCATATAAAGTTTAAAAGCTAATGGAAGGAAAATGAGAACTCAATCATCATTCTTTTTGCTGTACTTAGCCTGTTAACCCATGAGTTTGATGCCAAAGCAATTTTAGATCTTGAAAGAATGAGGTATTCCTTCTCCCTTTGGACTTTAGATGTTACATTTTATGTACTATATATAATTGAAAGAATGAAAGAAAGAAAAGAGGAGAGAGGGACAATAATTAAGGAGTGGCCGGAGAAAAGAGAAGAAAGGGATAGTAAGAAGTGGTTGGAGAAAAGAGAAGAGAGGGATCATAAATAGGGTTGTAAACTGAACGGTTTCGAATTGGAACCATGGTGGATCCAGACCCGGACCCGTTTTTAAATAACAGTTCCGATTCCGGATCCGATTTTTGACATAAACCCTTATTTGTAAAGAAGCCTTTTAATCTACCTTACCGCCAGTAATAAGAGTGGGCCCAAGTAGGCTGCACAATCTGAACTGCACAAGCACAGATTGTGGTTTGCTCATAAGTGAAAAAAAAATTCTTCTTAATTTATATGGCGATTAGCACAAATTCATCCATTACTAATTATATGTATTAATTATATTATTGCTCAATATTACACTAAGATCAACTCTGAATAGAATAAAATTAAAAGGTCATTTGTCGTGGAGCACCGCTTATCCCATTCATCAGAAGTGTGAGTGGGACAAGAAAACAATCCAGACTCCATATCCAAATGCCTCAGCACGTGGCGACCGGACCATTCATCTAGAAGGTCCTATAATTGTTGGAGACAACTTGAAACAACTTTCAATGATTATAGATTTTCTACCAATCATATAAAGGCTGGACCACTTACTTTGTGTTTTTTTTTCCTTTATTAAGGGAGAATTTCAAAACGGTAGAAGACTTTTGACTCATTTTCAGAAAAATACATGAAAATTGAAATATTTTAAAAAAGTACAAAAGTTATCACAACTCTTCCATTTAAGTCCTCTCCGTCAAAAAAGATTTTAAGAAAAATGATAAAAATACCCTTATATCATTTTTTAAATTTTCTCTTTAATAAATCATTTAAGAGAAACGATTAAGTCCAACCCAAATGACCTAATAGGAACCCACTTCAAAACTACCTTTATAAATGGAGGGTTGAAATAAAAAAAGGAGACCAATGGAAAAGATAGCTAACTTCATTAAATGGGTATGATAAAAATCAAATAAGCTAGTTTTAGAGAGGAAAGATATTAAGAAAAGATAAAAAAACCTGTCACAAGGGAAAGGTCTTTTTTGTCATTTCTCAAAAAAGTTTCATGGAGAGGACTTGATTTAAAGAATTATAAAAAAAAATTATACTTTTTTGGAATATTAAAATTTTATGTACGTTTTTAAAAGTTTTGAAAGTCTAAAACTGGACATTTTTCATCCTTCTTATTATAGTATCTTATTTTTATAGTGAATGGCAGGTTCGTAGGAATTGGCTAGGGTTTCCAATAAATTAGAAGTGAAGCTCTTTCATGTGATCATCGAGTCTCACAAGAAAGGTGCCAACAACATGGGCCAAGGGCAAAACCTTTACTCAAGGAAGACATATAGTACTGTATTTATCTATCAGATTGTGCTATTGAGCGTCCATGGTTTTTTTCCTTTAAAATGTTTACCGCGCACATTTGTTTATGTGGAGTGGAGGTGCTTGCATCTACACTACTAGTTGCTTGTTTGTTTATTAGTAGCTTGTTCTTTTATTTATTTATCTAAAAAGAGTCCTTTCAGTAAAGTCTACCTCAATACAAATATTTCTTAGGTTGAAATTTGGATGCATGCTAACCAAGAGATGCACACATGGGTGGATCTAAGTACGGGCATGTGGGTGTAGTTGCACTCGTTAAATCGTGGTGTGCTTCCTAAGTCTATATGAAAATCCTGGGTCCACTTTCAAAAATCGTGTAAAAATCGTGAGTCCATCATCAAAATTCACATGAGGATTCTTTGCTCTCAAAACCAAACTACTTTTTAGGATCTACACCTTTCAAACAAAAATCTTGGGTCCGCCACTGGACATAGATGATATAAAGGTCTAGACTATGGGACAATGAGATATCCAGCCAAACAAATCGATAGCCATACACAATGGTGAATAATGTTATAAACTAGATGGAGGAGGTTGCGAACGGATTAGATTGGTTAAGGGTGGACCCAATATGAAAACTCAAACCGAACAAAAAAAAAAGTGGGTTATAGGGGGAATTTCATTTTATCGATTGGTTTGTATCGGCCTGCTTTGTTTTACTAAACAAGATAAATTCTAAAAAGATATTAGAAAATAAAATCTTACAATCTTCAACTTTATTTCTCTTAGGGCTCTAAGGGAAGCTTGGCCCAGCCTCCATTTAAAATAATGTATAGCCCCACCTTCCTTTTTCCAACTCAAAAAATCCCTTTCCCAGTCTCGTTTCCTTTATGAAAAATCCATTAAATTTTAAAAGAACTAAGCATATTGATGTTTACCATTAATCTATTAATGTTAATAATTTGGGTCAAAAAAATTGTGACACATAGATTTATAGATTGGGTATTTTTTATATATATTTTCACAAAATGCTCAAAATCCATAATTTTTTTGTCCACTTAAAATATGGATTTTGAAGAATGAACCTTAAAACACTAAGTACAAATGTCATAAAAAATTTGATGATAGAATGTTAGCTAATGTAACTAGGTATTTTTTAATTGAAATACTTTCTCTTTTGTAAGAGTTAATGTTAAGAAAGAATTAAAAAAATAGTGATCGAATTTTTTAATTAACTATCGTAAGCCCTCCTCAAATGAAAATTTTGAGTCCGCCACTGCCAATTGCCATCCCAATAAGGGTTTTAGAATGATCCGAGTTAACTCATCCTGTGTACCAAAGAGGGAGAGAAGAGGTTATTGGGAAGATCAAAAAAATAACTTATTCTTTCTTTGTAAAGAATTTTATCAACAACTCCAAACTTAAATCTTGAGGATTTTACAAAAAAAAAAAAAAAACACTTTAGATGACCAACGGGCCTAAAAGATCATTTTAACCAACCTTGCACCAGATCAGTCATTTTACCTGAATATATATATATATATATATATTTAGCACTTTCAACTAGCGTCGCTAGCGACCTTAATTTTATGATACTAAGGGTCCCTAGGGACCTTGCGGTATACACAAATTAAAATAAAATATGCGTGTTTCCTCGTATTTCGTTGTCAATAAGTCCATTTTCCTTCACCACGTTTGTCTGCGTACAGGCATAATAGCCCTACCATCACATCTCTCCATCCTCATCACAGTCCACATCCTCATCTCTCCATTGCCACCCATCACATACCGATATGTCATCTTCGTTAAAACCACCTGCAACTCAACTCATGTCTCCACTTCCACCCATCACATACCAGCACATAATCTTCTTCAACATCTTATGGCTCTATTGCAAACGAAATCAACTGACAACAATCCACCTCTTTGGCCTACAAACCAAACAAACACCACCATTTGTACGAGCTAGCTAGCCTCTCCACCATCCACTTCAACCCACCTACACCATTGTCAACACTTCTCACATCATATTCCAGCCCCAGCCCCAGCTAGCAACTTGCAGAACATAATACCCAGCCACTAAACCTATCTGCTACAAAGGAACCTGAGTGCCGACAAACGTGGTGAAGAAAAATAAACTTGTTGATAACAAAACACAAAAAATATTCCTATTTTGTTCTAATTTGTGTACACCGCAGGGTCCATAAGGACCTTTAGCATCATAAAACTAAAGTCATTAGGTACGCTAGTTGAAAGTGTTAAAAAAAATACATTTTCGAACAAAATGATTGATTTTGTGTAATGTCGGCTAAAATAATTTTTTAGGCTCACCAGTCACCTAAAATATATATATATTTTAAATTCTCTTATATCGTTTTAGAAAATCACATATCGCACTTTTACTAGACAAAGTTCCGACACACGAAAGTTGAAAGCAAAAGATACTGAAACAATATTGTGTCAGACTGAATGTCCCTCCTTGTAGTTGAACCACCGAGTCTCCTTGTCACCATATGTGAAGTCCATTAAATTTCAGTAGGGTATGGTACTTTTCATTCCCAATAGAGAACAAAAAGTAAAAGAAGATAAGAATTTACACCGAACTGCCTGCGTTTTTCTGATATTTACCAATAACTACATCTAATTCAGGCTTTTATATTTTTGATACTTACCAATAACTATATCTAATGTAGGCTTTTGTAGACAACCAACTGGACTCGACCCCACAAAGAACATGGATTAACCCCTTTGACCATGGGCTTGGCCACTTTCAGCCGGATTTGAATAAATATCCCATATAATAAACATTAACAACCTGGAAGGAAGAAAAAGTGTAAGTAGTCTATCATCTGTACGGTTTGTTTGCGGAGAAGAGCATAATGAAATAAAATCAAAAGTCAAATCAAGATAAAAATAAAGTATGAAGAGTTGGAGGGAAATTCACAATATAACAAAAGATGTACTTTTAGTTGCACAATATAGCAACAAAGGTAGTCTTCAAATGCATAAAAAGGCCAAAAAGGTAATCTTAGGGCATGATTCTTTACTTAGAATTCCTAATAGGAATTTGCAATGTTAGGGTTTTTTAGATACCCGGACATTTGAAATGCCATGTTTCTTTCACTAGAATTTCAAATTTTAGCCACCTAAAAAATCTCAAATGACCATTTGGAGTTCTTGGAATTCCACTCTCTGTATTTTTTTATTTTTTTTTTTGAAATTTAAATGATCCATCAAAGGTAGGGATTTGAGATTCCACCTTAAGGGGACTGCTTTTGGAGAATTTGAAATCCCTCCGGACATGAATTCTTGGATTTTTTTATTTTTTTTTGCTAAAAGATAAGTTAGATTTCTATTCTTATTAATCAAATATAGAGAACAGAAGTAACTAGAAACTAGTTACCCCTAATTCTTGGAGTTATTGTAAAGAGACAGGCCCTTAAACAACAGCAAAATTATAAGAAGGGGCTTTTCCCTCCAACTCCCTCAACTTTCTTTTTATCTTGATTTACACTCAATTTTATTTCATTCTACTCCCTATAAACAATCAGGCTTAGGAAAGACTAAACTGCTCTTAGCTTGTGATGGTGATTGCCCAAGTAAGCTAGGGATAGGAATGAGCCAGATTAAACGGGCGAGTTTGGTAGTGATTTTTCGTGCTTGGGGCCGGGCAGGCATGGGTTTACAAATTTTTATATGAGTTAGGCCTGGGATAGGATTTAGTTTTGATTGACTGTTTCACCCCATTGATAACTGCTTCACATCTTTCAAATATATATACCCTGTGTTTTTCAATTGATAAAAACAAGGGTATGTTGCTTTATTAGAATTCCTGACATGAAGGATATATATTGGGGTTTTTGGGACATGACCTCTTGTCCCTTGGCATTTGCAAATGCTTTATTTCTTTTCAAGCATTTCAAAATTCTAATCACTTGAAATGTCTCAAATGACCTTTGGGAATTCAAAAATCCTAGCTCCTTTGTATTTTGATATTTTGATGGAATTTTTGGACACTAAGGGCTTGTTTCTTTACTAAAATTCCTAATAGGAATTTAGGATGTTGGGGTTTTAGGGATATGATGTGACGTCTTATCCTGTGACATTTACAAATGCCTTATTTCTTGCCAAGTATTTTAAAATTTCAGTCACTTGAAAGGTCTCAAATGACTAGGGCCTATTTCTTTTCTAGAATTTCTGACAAGAATCCCACATGCTAAGGTTTTTTGAATTTCTGAAAAGAATTCCACATTTTGAGGTTTTTTTGGACATGAGTGTAAATCCCATATTTCTTCACAAGCATTTTTCAAAATCCCACTAAACTCGACCTATTTTGTCACCCATAATCACCATAAAAAATATTGGCAACATTTTGAAAAATATTATTATAAGAAATATATTTCAGAAATGTACTTATCCGCCAGCACATTCATAGTACGTAGAGTGGTGTTGGCATCTCATTATCATACCAATGCCCAAGGATCGATTCCTAGTTCTTCAAGTTCGAAGTGTCGTTTCCGACTAGTAGTTTGACTTTTTTTTCGAAAAATAATAAGTTTTACTTAGCCAAAAAAATATCAGAATTTTTCAAAATACCGTGCCAAACAAAAGTAATACAAGAAAATCACGAGAAAATCAGAACAAATGAGGAAGTTGGAAAAGTCTAAAAAAGTAATTTTAACCATATTATAAATTTATTTTTTAAATCTAGAAATCATTTCATTTGTCTCCGAAAAAAACCTAGAATAAAAAATATCCAAGAATTTTTCTGGAATGATAACCTCTCAATCACTGTGATAAATGCCCCAACTTAATTGTATACCTCAGCAGTAGTGCGATTGGCTTAAACCACTGCTCAAAAACTAGAGGATGCAATTTTGAACTTAAGTACTCTACAAGCGCAAGGACAAACTTACCCAGTCTTAGCCGAGACCCAAAAATATAAAAAAAGGGTTGAACGGGTCTAAAGTCTGAATGCAGCTTTAGTGCTGCTCGAAGCTGCAGAAATCCAACAATTTTCACTCTTCCTCTTGAATCCAGCGATTTCCACTTATCCGCAGCTCCAATTGGTGGAAAACCAGCCATTTCCACTGTTCCGCTAACCCAACTTGCGGAAATCCAGAAATCTCCACTTTTCCATAGATCCAACCTGCGGAAAACCAGCAATTTCCAGTTTTCCGCTGATCCAGATGGCGAAAGTTCATAAAATTATACTTTTCCGCTGACACCCAGGATTTTCAACTTTTTTTCACTACCCCAATCGTGTGTAACACTGGTTCTCAATTTTGATTTTGTTGGACTGGGTCAGGTGTGGATCCTTACTATATTTAACACGAAGACTTGTATAATTCGAATATGGGCTGGGCCCGTGCAGATGAATTTTAGGCCCATGTTCTGGAACCAAGCCTGATTATAGGGCCCATGGGATGATCATGGACGAGCTTAGGATGGTCAAACTCGGGCCATTAATGTCGTCACTTGAACACATACCCATTACCTCACAAAGGTCAACCCTACTCGACCTGACCTATTGCAGCCCACAAACTTGACCCGACCACACATACCCATTACAATCACCATTGTAAAAAATATCAGCTGTATTTTTAAAATATTATTATAATGTATACCCGAAATGGTAGTCGTACGCCAAGACATTCATGGTTGAGTGGTGTTGGCACCTTACTATCATAGATATGCCCGGAGATTTATTTTGGGTGTTCGTCATTCCCGAGCAGTATCCCAACTTAGCCAAAAACGTTATAAGTTTACTTCACCAATAATATCATAGTCTTTTCAAAACATAATCCAAAAGGAAAATACTACAATGAAATCATGATAAAATCGGAATAAATGAGAGAATAGGAAAAACCTATAAAAGTGTTTTTAACCATATTATATGTTTATTTCATATTTATTTATTATTCATAAAGTCAAGAATATATATATATATATATCTCTATAGATATATATTATATGATCTTATAGATACAACTTATTTAGTGTAATGATACAGCTCTTTATTGTGATCCCAATTTAATTATATAAGGCTCTAGTGATGCAAATAGCCAATCCACTGGTGGCTTGGTGATGCACCTCCCCTCCATGCGACCAACCATGGATCAATTCCAAGTTGCTCTCATAGTGTGATGAATACATGCTTATGACACAAGTTACTATTTAGAATTGAGTTTTATATGGTGAAGAAAGAGCTTTTGGTCGATCCAAATTGCTTCTTATTAACATTGTCCATATACACATGGGCGGAACGGGGTGGGCCCCCCCCAAAATTTTTTTCAAAACCCCCCTTTCTTTTACAAAATTTTTATAGATTTTTACATATGGCCCACCCAAAATTTTTTTAGAAAAGCCTATATATTTTAAAAACTATATATATATATTTTTATAGTTGGCCCAAAATACTTGTCCTACATAGTGGCCCCCTAATGAAGAATTTCTAGGTTTGCCCTTGCATATACGTCCGCCTGCTTCATTCCATCGGAGAGTTTGACAAAATATTTTTTTTTCGAGTAGAGATTCCATTCTATCGTGAGTATGACAAAACATTTTTTTTCGAGTAGATATTCCAAATGCTTCAATTATATTAAAAAGGTTGTTCTGCATGATATGCATGATGCTAAAAATACATTTATTCCCTTCATTACAAAATTCATCAATTAGCACTTACTATCAACTACTTGTAACCATCCATTTTGTGATCCACATATTTGTTTAAACCCATTCGGAAAATATAAGACTCTACATTCTTTTTATTAAAAATCTGGACAACGGACCGACCTGCACTCAATCCCTTGGTTCTTGTACCATCTCATTATTTAAGCCCATGGTGATTCATACTCACGTTGGTTTGGATTGTTTTTAGGCCAGCGGGCTAGACCTGGGAATACTTTTATGGCCTAGCGGCTTATTTTTTATTATTAAAGTCTTGGCTTGCCCCTAAATATTTAGTGGGAATCGGATTTGACCTAGACAAAAAATAAAATAAAATAAAATGGCAAAGCTGGATTTTTTTATTATTTTTATAACGCAGGTTTCAGCCCTTTGGGTCAGAATAATCTCTACAGGGCTAGGAGAGAAAACCGGATAAAATCCCCCTGTGGCCCTAGTGTGGTAGTGCAGTTTCGAACCTACAACTTCCGGATGTAAACTATGGTCCTAAGCAAACTGAACTACCCTTTGGAGTTGGAGTTAGATTACCGTTGGCACAAGAAACGGTAAAGCTATATCCACGCCCCTTCCCGACTAAATTCTCTAGGCAAAAGAAAAGGGGTTTTAAAAGGCCTACGGGCAATTTTAAGATGTAAATCCCAATTAGGAAAAGAGAAATTGCGAATTTGGGATCACTAATACCTTTACCACTAGTATAATATGTCTCTCCCACTCTAAGATCCGTATTCCCAAAATCATGCCAGCGCTTGCACTGCAGTGAGCGAGGGTCCGAATGCAAGTTTTCCTCTGCTTATACGAGAGGAAAAGCTTCAGCTGTAGCATTACATCCGATGCAATCCTCGGTAAACCTACACTTTTCCTTTGCTCTTTTTCCAGGCTGGGTCGTGTCTGGGTCCTTACAATATTTAAAACCAATATACGCATAATTTTCAAACAGACTGGACCTGCGCATGAATTATAGGCCCATGGGCTGCAGCCAAGCCTAAATATAAGGTCTGATTGATAAAAGTGCTGATCATGTACCCATAGGCCATAGTTACCCATTACCTCACAAAGGTCCACCCTTCTCAACCAAACCTATTGTCACCCACAATCACCGTTGCAAATATCAGTACTATTCCGAAAACATTATTATAAGAGATATTATGAAGATATTGTAACAGTATATGCTTGAACTAGCACTCATATATTAACAGATTTAGGATTGAGTGGTGTTAGCACCCCAGTATCATATATATATATATATATATATATATATATATATATGCCTATGGGTTGATCATAAGTCTTCAAGTTCAAAGCGCCATTCCCTGCTAGTAGTCCAACTCAGTCAAATGATAGTAATAATAATTATACTATTAATAAGTCTACTTAGCCAATAATATCATAATTTTCCAAAATGTAGCACTAAAAGAAAATATTACTAGGAACTCATGAGAAAATCATAAAAATGAGAAATAGGATAAATCTATAAAAGTTTCTTTAACCATATTATATATTCATTTCATAATTATTTATGTATTATTATTTAAGAAACAGTTTACCTGTCAAAGAATGTTTTTTATTATGTCCGCAAATAAAACCCTAGAATTGAAAATACTTGGAAAATTTTCTGGAGAGATAATTTCTAGATCAATATGTGTGATAATTCTCCAGCTTAATAGTAGCAATTCCATTAAAAAGACTCTAACGAGCCACATTAAAGTGCTTTAAAAGGACTAGGACAACAACTCTCATGAATTATAAATATACGGATAAGATTTTTTTATAATGTCCTTACGGCAACCATATCTCGACCGCATAATTCGTAGACCCGATCTCTTGGATAAATCTAGTCCAAAAATATTGTGAATTATCAACTCTATCATTTAGTTTATGTGATCTAAAAAAAATTATGACATTAGGAAAGAATAAGAAAACAAATATGGTGCATCTGATTTTAAAATTGGTATTCGAGTTTCCATGTGGGCATGCGTTGCGCTTCGTGATGAGAAAAATCTCAGGCCTAGGGCATGACATAAAGATTAACCCACCAAAATATACTATTTCCATCTAATCACATCTAAACAAAAAATGAAAAAAAAAAAAAAAAACCCCATCAGAAATACAAAGAAAGATAAAAACACAAAAATAAAACGGAACAAACCTAGATCCAAAAGCGGAAAGCATCAGATTCCAACAATTATATCAATTATTTGATTTACTTAAGTAAAAAAATCATTAAAAACATAAAAACTGCATTTACTTATGAAAGTGAAAAGGGAATTACTTGTGATATTTGTTAGGCCCCAAAAACTTCTACTGCTTCTAACCACAACAAAATCCATCTACTTATGTCATTCCAGAAAATATACTTGTGACAATAATACAAGAGAGAGATATCTGCATAGGGAATGAAGAAGGTGTAACCCTTTCAAATATAGTGAATAAGCAATAACACATTAATCTAACAATAATTTGACACCGAACAAAGAATAAATCAATCAAACAATATACATATACTTACAAAATTACTAAGTGAAAGGGGAATTACTTGCGTAGAAAAACCCTAAAACAGACCCCATTATCAGAGAAGAAAAACCGATCCTTATTCTAACACATAGAGGAGAAAATAAAACAACATCAGAGAAGAAATAAAGAAATCAACAAATGTGAAATTAACGTCACGTGGTTTTGAAGTAAAAAAATAAATAAATCATCCATATAAAAAAAGAAAAGAAAAAGGGAACAGGTGAGAGAAGGTGAACAAAAAGAAAAGAAAAGGAACTGACGAAAGAGAAAAAAAAGAAGTGTAATCTGAACCTGGAAGAGGAAGAGAAGAAGGTGAACAAAGATAGCAACAGGTGAGAGAAATCAGTTGGGATGCAGGGATGATGGAGGCTGGCCTTGGTGGTGTTGCAGTGCAGTGAGACTGTAGGTTGCTTTAGTTGGATTCGGGTGAAGAGAAAGCATGGAGCGGAAAAAGAAAGCAGGTTGGAGGCAAGGGTAAGAAAGCAGAGGGTAGCCAGAGGAGAAACTACAAGTAGGTGCTGAAAAAAAAAAAAAAAAAAAACCACTCATATCTGCGTAAAGGTCTAAGCAAACACCTAGCATGATAGGGTCCCACAAGCTACGGGTTGCATAAAAAACATTCTAGATTGGTTTAGAGGGAAGCAGGAGGGGAGGGGAATGAAGTTGGAGGGAAGCAAGAGGAGAAGCTGCCATTTTCAGTATTGGGTATGGAAAGTGGTGGTCAACCACTTGTTTTCGCATTCAGTAGACACTCCAATTTAGACCCAACTGTCATGGGATTCGAAGGTCCTCAGTAATGCATCATTGATAACAGCCTCTTACCCCTACCTGCAGAGTTGGATGTTGGATTAAATGAGTGTGGCCCACGTAACCACAAGTCCATTAAGGAACTTTAATGATATCCACTTATCTGCATATTTAATAGACCTAATTATTTTGAGTTCACTTGCCAACAAACTAATAATGGGTTGAAATTAAAGGATTATGTAATAGTTGGGGGTTAATGGTTCCTTCATGGGTAGAAGTCTTCTATAAAAGGATTTTTTTTTCTTTTTTTTTTTAAACCCTTTTGGTTAATAGTTTCTTGGCCTCCATCACTAAGCAAGAAAGAATAGCAAAAAGGCAAAGGAATTGTAAACCTCACGAAAGTTTCAAGCTTCTGTCATTTCAAGGAGTTTTTATTATCTTCAAAATAAAGCTATGGAATCAGGTAAGCTTCTCCATATTCTGAGATTATTTATGTTTATTTCATTGTGTCATTTGGATTAGACCCAAAAAGATCCTCCTGTGAATTGAGGGATCTTAAGCTAACATGTGGTATTAGAGCCATCTTTGGGTATAGCCAAATGATTGCTTCAAGTTTTGTTTACATATTTTGAGATTTTGGGGCTTTCCGGGTTCTCCTCGGAAATCAAACCAAATGCTCAAATGAAAGAAGTTTTGGGTATTTGATAAAAGAAATTCAATTTTATTGGAAAGAAGAGACTCACAAATCGAGTATTATAGTGCCCAACCCAATCTGGAAGAGATGAGAATAAAAGATTATATTCTATTTATTTATATTTTTTTGGTTTAAGAAATTATACAGAGGTTGGAATATCTATAGGTTTACTGTCATCATTTTCTATTACCGCCAATTTTTTTTTTTGGATGAAAGAATGATAACGAGGGTTGTATTAATCACTATTAATAATTTATTATTATATTATAAATGTTCTTAAAAAAAAAAAAAAAGAACAGAGGAGGCAGGACTGTCCACCACACTATACCCTGCCGCCGCCTCTGTCAACATATAATGCGTTGGTAGAGGCAGCCCACCGTTTGGAATGATAGCTGGGCCGGGATAGGTCATGTCAACCTAACCTGCTCTAGCCCAGCCTGTCTAGGTGACTGTTGGGCCTGATCTAATTATGGGTCGGACCTGACCCATTAAGGACCCCCCCGAGCCCACTATAGTTTTGGAAGAAAATTTTCAGAATGTTCTACTTATTAAATAGTGTCTATTGGCATGGTTAATTAGCCCAAATGAGTTCCAGAACTGACCCAATTTTTTATGATTGATCATATTAGTCCAAATGGGTGATCCATAATTTGTTTTGATCATAATGAACTCATGGGAACTCGAAATTTCGATCCGTTTTCTCCTATGAATTTTTATTATTGAGATCTTTAATCCGAATAATTTGGATCAATTATGGGCTGTCTCTTGTATTTTGGCATATTCTTTAAATGTTAAATAAGTCATTAAAGTTTATTCCCGTATCATGAATGATTTATTTTATGCAATCAAAGTGTATAATAGCTTGTAACTTAGCTGATTATATGTTGTTATGTCAAACTTATGTCACCTTGGATCATTAGAGAAAAACAAAGATTCCAATTAAGGATGTGTCATAATGAAAGTGTTGTTATTATAATTTCAATTAGAAATGAATGATTTGGATTGATTTGATAGTTGCCAAAGCAACCAAGTCATGAAGAATTGTTCGATTTATAGATTGAACTAAGGGTACGCAACCATTATTTGTGTGATTATAATAACACTAAATTGCGATTTCATAAAAGATATGAGGAGAGGCACAAAGGTTCAATCTTCATGGAATAGAAATCGGAATAAGATATTGTTGGTAATGTGATGTAATTAAGAATGATTTATGCCCAAAGGAATAATCCTCTTAATCGCATCATATTATTAATGTAGTCTTATTAATTAAAGAAAAGTGATTATTATGCATGTTGTTTTCATACCCAAAGGTAGATTTACAATGATGTACAATTACTTTAACTTTCATTGTTATTGCATGATCAAGAATAGATTGTAACTTGTGGATATTATTGTTTATTTTCAGTAACTAAGTCAATGACAACACTTGCTACATTAGAGACCATTCCTACCTTAGATGGGTCAAATTTTATAGAATGGATGGACATGCTAATGAAAGCCATAACCTTCCTAGACTTGGATATAGTCTTTGATGAGGCTAAACCCCTAACTCCTACAAATGAAACATCTAGTGATGAAAAGGCAAAATTTGAGAAATGGACCAAGGCTAACAAGGTAGCAACCAAGATTATCTTGAACTCGATTTCAAGAGGTATTAGGGGATCCCTTGGAGCAATAGAAAATGCAAATGATCTCTTAGATACTGTAAAGGAGCAGTTCAAGGTAACTAACAAGGCTGTAGGGGCATCACTAATAAGCCGCCTATCAAGCATGAAATATGATGGGACTTTGGGAGTGAGAGAACATATTTTATCAATGCAAAATATTGTTTCAAAATTGGAACAAGTGGATATGAGTGTATCAGAAAAGTACTTGATACAATTCATTTTGGACTCTCTCCCTTCCTCTTTTGGTTCGTTTAAGGTTGCCTACAATCAAAGCCCAATACCTTGGACCATAACAGAATTAATTGCTAGATGTGATCCAGAGGAGAGGGGGCTTAATTAAGGCTAAGGGGCAACTGATGGTAAACTTCGTTTCTCATAACAAATACAAGGGAAAGGAAAAGAATAAGAAAAGGCCAAGTGTTCAAATTGCAAAACCAAAAAAGAAGGAAAAACTGGGACAGAAGAAATGCTTCTTCTGTGAAAAGAACGGTCACTTCAAAAAGGATTGTCTAAAGCGGAAAAATTAGTTTGAAAAGAGAGGTACAAATTTATCTCTAGTATGTCATAAAACTAATTTAACTGATGTTCCATCAAGTTCTTGGTGGGTTGACTCTGGTGCAACCATTCATGTAACTGGTTGTGTGTAGGGATTCTTTTCAAGCCGGAAACCAAATGATGGAGAAAAGACTATTGCCATGTGGAACCAGAATGAATCACGAGTCAAAGCAGTAAGCACTTACAGATTGGTGCTGGACACCGGATTTATTTTGAACCTCCATAATATTTTCCTTGTTCCTGAGATTTTCTAGAAATTTAATTTCTGTTTCAAAGTTGGTTCATGAAGGATTTGAATTTATTTTTGGACAAAACTACATGAGAATTTCTAGAAATGAATGTTTAATTGGGAATAGTTATTTATGTGGTGGATTGTATAGATTACTGTTAAATTCTATGGATGAACAATCATTGCCCGCACCACACATTAGTGGTGAACTGAGCATTGGCACTAAAAGAGTGGCAATTAAAAAGAATTCCTCTATGTTGTGACATTAAGGCTAGGGCATATCTCAAAAGAAAGAATGCTAAGATTAATGAAAGATGGATTATTACCTAATCTTGATTTCAATGATTATGATGTTTGTATAGACTGTATAAAGGGAAAACAGTCAAACCATGTTTTACAGGTGAACAATACTTTATCACCTTTATTGATGATTTTTCGCGATTTTGGTTATGTTTATTTGATCAAAGAGAAATCTGATGCTTCAAATGTCTTTAAGATATTTAAAGCAGAGTAGAAAACCAATTAGAGAGAAAAATCAAAGTAGTGAGATCTGATAGAGGTGGTGAGTATTATGGAAAGTACACCGAATCGGGTCGCAACCCGGGCCCATTTGCTAAATTTCTAGAAAAAGAGGGTATTGTGGCCCAATACACAAGCTTGGAACACCTCAGCAGAATGGTATTGCCGAGAGAAGAAATAAGACGCTTATGGATATGGTTAGGAGTATGGTAAGTAATACTACTTTACCCAAATCAATATGGGGTGAAGCACTTAAGATGACAATATACATATTAAATCGTGTCCCTAGTAAAGCGGTGTCAAAAACACCATTTGAGTTGTGGACTGGAAGGAAACCCAGCCTAAATCATTTTCGAGTCTGGGGTTGTCAATCTGAAGTGAGAATTTATAACCCACATGAAAGAAAGTTAGACCCTAAAACTATTAGTGGCTATTTTATTAGTTATCATGAGAGGTCTAAATGATATATGTTTTACTGTCCTAATCATACCACTAGGATTGTAGAATCGGGAAATGCAAAATTTCTGGAGAATCATGAGAATAGTGGGAGTGTTCAAGGAAGAGATATAGTTTATAAAGAAATCAGGGAAAATACTGAATTACCTGATACACAAAATGGGTTTGTTCCACTTGATATCATTAATGGTCATCAAGAGATACAACAACCACAAAATGATCAAGTTAAACATAATATTGGTTAGCCCATTAATGATCCACTCCCAGAACATCATGATAATCCACTTCCTAATGATCTGGAATTAAGGAGGTCAACTCAAATAAGAAGACCTGCCATTTCAGATGATTTTTTTGTATATTTAGAGTAAGCCGATATTGGGATAAAAGATGATCTTAGAGCGTTCAAAAAAAGCCATAGAAAGTGTGAATTCTGAAAAATGGATGGATGCTATGAAAGAAGAGTTAGAATCAATGGCCACTAATGAGGTTTGGGATATTATCGAACTACCCAAGGGTTCTAAGGCCGTAGGCTATAAATGGGTCTTCAAGACCAAAATGGACTCGAAAGGAAAGGTAGAACGATTTAAGGCTTGGCTCGTGGCCAAAGGTTTTACTCAAAGAGAGGAATTTGATTACAATGAGACTTACTCTCCGGTGTCTAAAAATAATTCATTTATGATAATTATGACTTTTGTAGCTCATTTCAATTTAGAGCTACATCAAATGAATGTTAAGACAGCATTCCTAAATAGAAATTTAGAAGAAGAGGTATACATGGAACAACCAGAAGGATTCATAAAAGGGAATACCAATATATTAGTTTGTAAATTAAAGAAATCGATATATGGTTTGAAACAAGCTTCCAGATAATGGTATCTTAAATTTAACCGCATTATCACATCATTTGGTTTTTCTGAAAATCCAGTAGACCATTGCATCTATCTCAAGGTTAGTGGGAGTAAGTTTATAATATTGATACTGTATGTCGATGATATTTTTTGCTAGCTAGTATTGACCTTGGTATAATTCATGAAACCAAGGAATATCTTAAGAATAATTTTGATATGAAAGACATGGGAGAAACAACCTTTGTAATAGAAATCGAGATATATCGGGATATATCTCGAGGATTACTTGGGTTATCACAAGAATCCTATATGAAAACTATTCTAAAAAGATTCTGTATGGAAGGATGTAGGCCCCAAGATTCACCAATAATTAAGGGTGACAAAATTTAGTAAAGAGCAAAGTCCAAGAAATGAAATCGAAAGATGTCAAATAGACCAATGTCCTTATGCTGCTGCAGTAGGGAGTCTGATGTATGCACAAACATGCACTAGACCTGATATCAGTTTTGCAGTTGGCATATTTAGTAGATATCAAAGTGACCCAGGAACGACGCATTGGGTGGGAGTTAAGAAAGTCTTACGATATCTTAGTGGCACTAGGAATTACAGGCTCTCATACAGAAACTCCGATCAATTAGAAGTGATCGGTTATTCAGACTCAGATTTCACTGGATACCTCGATACAGGAAAATTGACTTCGAGATATATTTTCCTTTTAACTGGTGGGGCAGTATCATGGAGAAGTGCAAAACAGACCCTAGTGACTCCATCCACATTTGATGTTGAATATATGGCATGTTTTGAAGCAACAGGTCATGCATTATGGATGCGAGATTTTTATCACAGGTTTACGAATTATGGATACAATTTCTAAACCTTTTAAAATCTTTTGTGATAATGATGCCACAAGAACATTTGCTCAAAATGACAAAGTTTCCAGTAAATCAAAGTTTTTGGAAGTTAAGTACTTTGTATTAAATGAAAAGGTACGAGATCGATTGGTGTCTATTGTCGTGGCTCCAACGAATCAAATGATAGCGGATCCGTTAACGAAGGCATTGACGCCAAAGGCTTGCAGAGAGCATGTTAGAAATATGAGCCTTATTGATTTTCCTTATTATTAAGGACATCATTACAGTAATGATTTCGTAATTCTTATTTTGTCAAATATTTACATGTATTAAGGTGAATAAAATAAGAATATTAAAGAGAATGGCATTATCGTACCCATTTAAATAGAACGGCCATTGAAAATGTCCTATTTTACCCTTATCAAGGACTTCGTTAGGTTGGGGTGCTAGTGGAGTAATTATGGAAGGGAACATGTAATTAAAGACATGTAACCGTTATGGTTCACATTGGTAAACCAATTTAGTCACAGTATTAAGTCTCAGCATAAGAGACACGTTGGCAATTATTTTAAAGTCGATGCGCATCGGTCAAAGTCGTTTTATCATTTTTCAAAGTACTATTTGAAAATGAATTTCCTTAAACTAAAATCTTGGATTTTATTTTCATGGTCATATGGGCCAAGTGGGTGAATGTTGGATTAATTGGGTGTGGCCCACATAACCACAAGCCCATTAAGGAACTTTAATGATACCCACTTGCCTGCATATATAACAGACCATATTATTTTGAGCTCACTTGCCACCAAACTAATAATAGGCTTAGATTAAAGGGTTAGGTGATAGTTGTGGGTTAATGATTCCTCGATGGGTATGAATCTTCTATAAAAGGACCCCATTGGGTAACTCTTTTGGTTAACAGTTTCTTGACTTCCATCACTAAGCAAGAAAGAATAGCAAAGGCAAAGGAGTTGTAAACCTCACGAAAGTTTCAAGCTTCTGTCATTTTAAGGAGCTTTTGTTACCTTCAAAATAAAGCTATGGAATCAGGCAAGCTCCTCCCATTCTCAAATTAGTTATGTTTATTTCATTGTGTCATTTGGATTAGACACATTGAGATCGTCCTATGGATTGAGGGATCTTAACCTAACATTCGAACTCGGGCCCGAAGTTGCAAGCCAGAGCCTAGCCCGCACGAAAATGATGAAACCAGAGCCCGACCAATGTTAGACTTATAGAAACATAGAAATGAGTTTCTTATCGTTTCCAAGGCCAGCTCAACCGGTCTGGTCATATCACCATCTGTGAGAGGTCACGGGTTCGAGGCCCCCCCTCACGACTCCCTCCCTTAAAATTATATGTATATTTGGGCCGGGCTGGTATTCCGGCTCTCAACGACTTAGTTCAAATAAAAGAAAATTGAGCACGACCCACCTATTATAGCCTAAACCCCATTGCCAACCGAAAGGGGCCCGGCCCGATCCACGAGCACCCTTATAAATAAAAAAGCTCTTCCTTCTAAAAGGGAATCTCAAAAAACTGATCTCTCACCTTTCGGTTTCACCGAACCTTTACTTTTTTTTCTCTCTTATATTACCCATTAACTTCACTTCACAAGTAAAGTAAATTTACCAAACAAGAAATATATCGTGTATTTGTTGTGATTTAATATTATTCTATTTAAAGGTTAATTATACATGGCAAAACATAACATATTGTTTGGACCTATGCCCGTACCCGTGACCGGATCAAGATGTAAAAAGTAAAAAAAGGGAAAAAATCGGTTTTGACAACATGAACGCTTCAGTCCAGATTTCCTCCTCTCAGAGAGGAGGAAAAGTGGCAAACGCAACTTTACCGCCGTTTATAGCAGCGGTAAAGCTGCATCGCCACTTTTCCTCCGCTCAGAGAGGAGGAAAAGTGGCAAGCACGACTTTACCGCTGCAAGAAACGGCGGTAAAGTTGCGTTTGCCACTTTTCCTCCTCTCACAGAGGAGGAAAAGTGGAAAATGCGACTTTACCGCCCCTAATAGCACCGGTATAGATGCAGCTCGTACAAACCTTTCCCGTGTCTAAGTTAATATCCCGTATCTCCTTTTCAACCTTATTCTCAGACACGTTCGTTGTCTATGGGGCCCATTTCTAATCGAATTTATTTCATCCAAGTGGAGCTCATCAATAAATAACCTCTAGCATTTGTCGGTTAAGGCCCACACCAGATGGGAAAGCAACAAAGATTGGCACATGAATCAAAGATCTAAATCATTTGTTAGGAAATATTAAGGCCAAGGGACCCATCTTTAGATTTTAAATCTACCTCTCTATCATTTAAGATTTATTTCATTCTCATTCCCAATAGATTGTTTGGGTGGTTGGAAAACCGAATCCCTGGGTTGTGATTAGTGGGTCAACGTTCTGGTGATTTGAATAGTTGAAGAGGTGATGTCTTGATAACTGTAGAGGGATAAAGCAGTCCTAACCATCTCTGGAAGATATTTATAATAATGTTAGCAGAGTTAATGACCCACATGTGATTCCTTGAGTCATCGAGGATGACTTAATCTGAATATATAATAAATATTAATAGTGTGAGATAATATAATATATTTGGTTCCACTGCAGTATTCTACTCTTCTTTCTCAGCATATGCCCAAGGGTCGTTGGAAAGCTCAATGTTGCTCAAACTATGACAAGTTAAAATATATAAGAATACCCCAACCGGGTGTTGGCTCGGTTAGGACTCTGTCAATCCCACCAAATGTAGGGATACCCCTGAGATAAAGACAAAAATAAAACCCATATAAGAATGAAGAGGGTGTTTAGGATGCTATACACGCAACCCCACTAAAATAGGTTCCAGACCCCGTTTTTTGCAGTTCCGAACTTCCGAGTAATCGGAGAGCCGGATACCCGTCTGCAACCCCAGATGTGGAGGGGTTACCCAACTACGAGGGACATTTATGGATTTTCTCCTTAGCCTACTTCAGCTAAAGTTCCCTTATCACTAGGTGAGCTAAAATTGGAAAGAGGGCTCCATGTATCACCACCCATTTTGGCTAAGAAACTCTTTATCCGTCATTAATACAGTCAAAATAAGGAAGATGGTCAAAATTGAATAAAAAATCAGCTTCAAGATTGAATTGGAAACCGGTCTCACTCATATATTATAAAAACCCAGATGATATTGATTATTTACTGTAGGATTTAATCACGAGTGGACACCACCCTATTTGTTCACTTCTCACTCGCTATCTACTTCATATTTGGTGAACTTTCTTTACCGGTGAAGTAAAGTGAAGGCGTAATTCAAGAGAGAAAAAAAAGAGCGGGTCAAATCAAAAGATTGTAAATTTCAAAAACCACATCGTCCATTTAACAAAAAAAATAAATATATATATATATAAAAAGATATATTCTCAAGAATCTGAATGAAAAAAAAAAAAAAAAGGGCGTTTTCCCGGACCACGCTGGGCTAGGCTGAGGAATGCCCAAAACGGCCCGACTTTTAAACTAGAAGCCTAAGCTTTGCCGAAGCTTCGGCCGGGCCCAAAGTTGCAAGCCAGAGCCTAGCCCGCACGAAAATGATGAAACCAGAGCCCGGCCAATGTTAGACTTATAGAAACATAGAAATGAGTTTCTTATCGTTTCCAAGGCCAGCTCAACCGGTCTGGTCATATCACCATCTGTGAGAGGTCACGGGTTCGAGGCCCCCCCTCACGTCTCCCTCCCTTATAATTATATGTATATTTGGGCCGGGCTGGTATTCCGGCTCTCAACGACTTAGTTCAAATAAAAGAAAATTGAGCACGACCCACCTATTATAGCCTAAACCCCATTGCCAACCGAAAGGGGCCCGGCCCGATCCACGAGCACCCTTATAAATAAAAAAGCTCTTCCTTCTAAAAGGGAATCTCAAAAAACTGATCTCTCACCTTTCGGTTTCACCGAACCTTTACTTCTTTTTCTCTCTTATATTACCCATTAACTTCACTTCACAAGTAAAGTAAATTTACCAAACAAGAAATCTATCGTGTATTTGTTGTGATTTAATATTATTCTATTTAAAGGTTAATTATACATGGCAAAACATAACATATTGTTTGGACCTATGCCCGTACCCGTGACCGGATCAAGATGTAAAAAGTAAAAAAAGGGAAAAAATCGGTTTTGACAACATGAACGCTTCAGTCCAGATTTCCTCCTCTCAGAGAGGAGGAAAAGTGGCAAACGCAACTTTACCGCCGTTTATAGCAGCGGTAAAGCTGCATCGCCACTTTTCCTCCGCTCAGAGAGGAGGAAAAGTGGCAAGCACGACTTTACCGCTGCAAGAAACGGCGGTAAAGTTGCGTTTGCCACTTTTCCTCCTCTCACAGAGGAGGAAAAGTGGAAAATGCGACTTTACCGCCCCTAATAGCACCGGTATAGATGCAGCTCGTACAAACCTTTCCCGTGTCTAAGTTAATATCCCGTATCTCCTTTTCTACCTTATTCTCAGACACGTTCGTTGTCTATGGGGCCCATTTCTAATCGAATTTATTTCATCCAAGTGGAGCTCATCAATAAATAACCTCTAGCATTTGTCGGTTAAGGCCCACACCAGATGGGAAAGCAACAAAGATTGGCACATGAATCAAAGATCTAAATCATTTGTTAGGAAATATTAAGGCCAAGGGACCCATCTTTAGATTTTAAATCTACCTCTCTATCATTTAAGATTTATTTCATTCTCATTCCCAATAGATTGTTTGGGTGGTTGGAAAACCGAATCCCTGGGTTGTGATTAGTGGGTCAACGTTCTGGTGATTTGAATAGTTGTAGAGATGATGTCTTGATAACTGTAGAGGGATAAAGCAGTCCTAACCATCTCTGGAAGATATTTATAATAATGTTAGCAGAGTTAATGACCCACATGTGATTCCTTGAGTCATCGAGGATGACTTAATCTGAATATATAATAAATATTAATAGTGTGAGATAATATAATATATTTGGTTCCACTGCAGTATTCTACTCTTCTTTCTCAGCATATGCCCAAGGGTCGTTGGAAAGCTCAATGTTGCTCAAACTAAGACAAGTTAAAATATATAAGAATACCCCAACCGGGTGTTGGCTCGGTTAGGACTCTGTCAATCCCACCAAATGTAGGGATACCCCTGAGATAAAGACAAAAATAAAACCCATATAAGAATGAAGAGGGTGTTTAGGATGCTATACACGCAACCCCACTAAAATAGGTTCCAGACCCCATTTTTTGCAGTTCCGAACTTCCGAGTAATCGGAGAGCCGGATACCCGTCTGCAACCCCAGATGTGGAGGGGTTACCCAACTACGAGGGACATTTATGGATTTTTTCCTTAGCCTACTTCAGCTAAAGTTCCCTTATCACTAGGTGAGCTAAAATTGGAAAGAGGGCTCCATGTATCACCACCCATTTTGGCTAAGAAACTCTTTATCCGTCATTAAGACAGTCAAAATAAGGAAGATGGTCAAAATTGAATAAAAAATCAGCTTCAAGATTGAATTGGAAACCGTTCTCACTCATATATTATAAAAACCCAGATGATATTGATTATTTACTGTAGGATTTAATCACGAGTGGACACCACCCTATTTGTTCACTTCTCACTCGCTATCTACTTCATATTTGGTGAACTTTCTTTACCGGTGAAGTAAAGTGAAGGCGTAATTCAAGAGAGAAAAAAAAGAGAGCGGGTCAAATCAAAAGATTGTAAATTTCAAAAACCACATCGTCCATTTAACAAAAAAAATAAATATATATATATAAAAAGATATATTCTCAAGAATCTGAATGAAAAAAAAAAAAAAAAAATGGGCGTTTTCCCGGACCACGCTGGGCTAGGCCGAGGAATGCCCAAAACGGCCCGACTTTTAAACTAGAAGCCTAAGCTTTGCCGAAGCTTCGGCCGGGCCCAAAGTTGCAAGCCAGAGCCTAGCCCGCACGAAAATGATGAAACCAGAGCCCGGCCAATGTTAGACTTATAGAAACATAGAAATGAGTTTCTTATCGTTTCCAAGGCCAGCTCAACCGGTCTGGTCATATCACCATCTGTGAGAGGTCACGGGTTCGAGGCCCCCCCTCACGACTCCCTCCCTTATAATTATATGTATATTTGGGCCGGGCTGGTATTCCGGCTCTCAACGACTTAGTTCAAATAAAAGAAAATTGAGCACGACCCACCTATTATAGCCTAAACCCCATTGCCAACCGAAAGGGGCCCGGCCCGATCCACGAGCACCCTTATAAATAAAAAAGCTCTTCCTTCTAAAAGGGAATCTCAAAAAACTGATCTCTCACCTTTCGGTTTCACCGAACCTTTACTTCTTTTTCTCTCTTATATTACCCATTAACTTCACTTCACAAGTAAAGTAAATTTACCAAACAAGAAATCTATCGTGTATTTGTTGTGATTTAATATTATTCTATTTAAAGGTTAATTATACATGGCAAAACATAACATATTGTTTGGACCTATGCCCGTACCCGTGACCGGATCAAGATGTAAAAAGTAAAAAAAGGGAAAAAATCGGTTTTGACAACATGAACGCTTCAGTCCAGATTTCCTCCTCTCAGAGAGGAGGAAAAGTGGCAAACGCAACTTTACCGCCGTTTATAGCAGCGGTAAAGCTGCAGCGCCACTTTTCCTCCGCTCAGAGAGGAGGAAAAGTGGCAAGCACGACTTTACCGCTGCAAGAAACGGCGGTAAAGTTGCGTTTGCCACTTTTCCTCCTCTCACAGAGGAGGAAAAATGGAAAATGCGACTTTACCGCCCCTAATAGCACCGGTATAGATGCAGCTCGTACAAACCTTTCCCGTGTCTAAGTTAATATCCCGTATCTCCTTTTCTACCTTATTCTCAGACACGTTCGTTGTCTATGGGGCCCATTTCTAATCGAATTTATTTCATCCAAGTGGAGCTCATCAATAAATAACCTCTAGCATTTGTCGGTTAAGGCCCACACCAGATGGGAAAGCAACAAAGATTGGCACATGAATCAAAGATCTAAATCATTTGTTAGGAAATATTAAGGCCAAGGGACCCATCTTTAGATTTTAAATCTACCTCTCTATCATTTAAGATTTATTTCATTCTCATTCCCAATAGATTGTTTGGGTGGTTGGAAAACCGAATCCCTGGGTTGTGATTAGTGGGTCAACGTTCTGGTGATTTGAATAGTTGTAGAGATGATGTCTTGATAACTGTAGAGGGATAAAGCAGTCCTAACCATCTCTGGAAGATATTTATAATAATGTTAGCAGAGTTAATGACCCACATGTGATTCCTTGAGTCATCGAGGATGACTTAATCTGAATATATAATAAATATTAATAGTGTGAGATAATATAATATATTTGGTTCCACTGCAGTATTCTACTCTTCTTTCTCAGCATATGCCCAAGGGTCGTTGGAAAGCTCAATGTTGCTCAAACTAAGACAAGTTAAAATATATAAGAATACCCCAACCGGGTGTTGGCTCGGTTAGGACTCTGTCAATCCCACCAAATGTAGGGATACCCCTGAGATAAAGACAAAAATAAAACCCATATAAGAATGAAGAGGGTGTTTAGGATGCTATACACGCAACCCCACTAAAAAAGGTTCCAGACCCCGTTTTTTGCAGTTCCGAACTTCCGAGTAATCGGAGAGCCGGATACCCGTCTGCAACCCCAGATGTGGAGGGGTTACCCAACTACGAGGGACATTTATGGATTTTCTCCTTAGCCTACTTCAGCTAAAGTTCCCTTATCACTAGGTGAGCTAAAATTGGAAAGAGGGCTCCATGTATCACCACCCATTTTGGCTAAGAAACTCTTTATCCGTCATTAATACAGTCAAAATAAGGAAGATGGTCAAAATTGAATAAAAAATCAGCTTCAAGATTGAATTGGAAACCGGTCTCACTCATATATTATAAAAACCCAGATGATATTGATTATTTACTGTAGGATTTAATCACGAGTGGACACCACCCTATTTGTTCACTTCTCACTCGCTATCTACTTCATATTTGGTGAACTTTCTTTACCGGTGAAGTAAAGTGAAGGCGTAATTCAAGAGAGAAAAAAAAGAGAGCGGGTCAAATCAAAAGATTGTAAATTTCAAAAACCACATCGTCCATTTAACAAAAAAAATAAATATATATATATATAAAGATATATTCTCAAGAATCTGAATGAAAATAAAAAAAAAAAATGGGCGTTTTCCCGGACCACGCTGGGCTAGGCTGAGGAATGCCCAAAACGGCCCGACTTTTAAACTAGAAGCCTAAGCTTTACCGAAGCTTCGGCCGGGCCCGAAGTTGCAAGCCAGAGCCTAGCCCGCACGAAAATGATGAAACCAGAGCCCGGCCAATGTTAGACTTATAGAAACATAGAAATGAGTTTCTTATCGTTTCCAAGGCCAGCTCAACCGGTCTGGTCATATCACCATCTGTGAGAGGTCACGGGTTCGAGGCCCCCCCTCACGACTCCCTCCCTTATAATTATATGTATATTTGGGCCGGGCTGGTATTCCGGCTCTCAACGACTTAGTTCAAATAAAAGAAAATTGAGCACGACCCACCTATTATAGCCTAAACCCCATTGCCAACCGAAAGGGGCCCGGCCCGATCCACGAGCACCCTTATAAATAAAAAAGCTCTTCCTTCTAAAAGGGAATCTCAAAAAACTGATCTCTCACCTTTCGGTTTCACCGAACCTTTACTTCTTTTTCTCTCTTATATTACCCATTAACATCACTTCACAAGTAAAGTAAATTTACCAAACAAGAAATCTATCGTGTATTTGTTGTGATTTAATATTATTCTATTTAAAGGTTAATTATACATGGCAAAACATAACATATTGTTTGGACCTATGCCCGTACCCGTGACCGGATCAAGATGTAAAAAGTAAAAAAAGGGAAAAAATCGGTTTTGACAACATGAACGCTTCAGTCCAGATTTCCTCCTCTCAGAGAGGAGGAAAAGTGGCAAACGCAACTTTACCGCCGTTTATAGCAGCGGTAAAGCTGCATCGCCACTTTTCCTCCGCTCAGAGAGGAGGAAAAGTGGCAAGCACGACTTTACCGCTGCAAGAAACGGCGGTAAAGTTGCGTTTGCCACTTTTCCTCCTCTCACAGAGGAGGAAAAGTGGAAAATGCGACTTTACCGCCCCTAATAGCACCGGTATAGATGCAGCTCGTACAAACCTTTCCCGTGTCTAAGTTAATATCCCGTATCTCCTTTTCAACCTTATTCTCAGACACGTTCGTTGTCTATGGGGCCCATTTCTAATCGAATTTATTTCATCCAAGTGGAGCTCATCAATAAATAACCTCTAGCATTTGTCGGTTAAGGCCCACACCAGATGGGAAAGCAACAAAGATTGGCACATGAATCAAAGATCTAAATCATTTGTTAGGAAATATTAAGGCCAAGGGACCCATCTTTAGATTTTAAATCTACCTCTCTATCATTTAAGATTTATTTCATTCTCATTCCCAATAGATTGTTTGGGTGGTTGGAAAACCGAATCCCTGGGTTGTGATTAGTGGGTCAACGTTCTGGTGATTTGAATAGTTGAAGAGGTGATGTCTTGATAACTGTAGAGGGATAAAGCAGTCCTAACCATCTCTGGAAGATATTTATAATAATGTTAGCAGAGTTAATGACCCACATGTGATTCCTTGAGTCATCGAGGATGACTTAATCTGAATATATAATAAATATTAATAGTGTGAGATAATATAATATATTTGGTTCCACTGCAGTATTCTACTCTTCTTTCTCAGCATATGCCCAAGGGTCGTTGGAAAGCTCAATGTTGCTCAAACTAAGACAAGTTAAAATATATAAGAATACCCCAACCGGGTGTTGGCTCGGTTAGGACTCTGTCAATCCCACCAAATGTAGGGATACCCCTGAGATAAAGACAAAAATAAAACCCATATAAGAATGAAGAGGGTGTTTAGGATGCTATACACGCAACCCCACTAAAATAGGTTCCAGACCCCGTTTTTTGCAGTTCCGAACTTCCGAGTAATCGGAGAGCCGGATACCCGTCTGCAACCCCAGATGTGGAGGGGTTACCCAACTACGAGGGACATTTATGGATTTTCTCCTTAGCCTACTTCAGCTAAAGTTCCCTTATCACTAGGTGAGCTAAAATTGGAAAGAGGGCTCCATGTATCACCACCCATTTTGGCTAAGAAACTCTTTATCCGTCATTAATACAGTCAAAATAAGGAAGATGGTCAAAATTGAATAAAAAATCAGCTTCAAGATTGAATTGGAAACCGGTCTCACTCATATATTATAAAAACCCAGATGATATTGATTATTTACTGTAGGATTTAATCACGAGTGGACACCACCCTATTTGTTCACTTCTCACTCGCTATCTACTTCATATTTGGTGAACTTTCTTTACCGGTGAAGTAAAGTGAAGGCGTAATTCAAGAGAGAAAAAAAAGAGAGCGGGTCAAATCAAAAGATTGTAAATTTCAAAAACCACATCGTCCATTTAACAAAAAAAATAAATATATATATATAAAAAGATATATTCTCAAGAATCTGAATGAAAATAAAAAAAAAAAATGGGCGTTTTCCCGGACCACGCTGGGCTAGGCTGAGGAATGCCCAAAACGGCCCGACTTTTAAACTAGAAGCCTAAGCTTTGCCGAAGCTTCGGCCGGGCCCGAAGTTGCAAGCCAGAGCCTAGCCCGCACGAAAATGATGAAACCAGAGCCCGGCCAATGTTAGACTTATAGAAACATAGAAATGAGTTTCTTATCGTTTCCAAGGCCAGCTCAACCGGTCTGGTCATATCACCATCTGTGAGAGGTCACGGGTTCGAGGCCCCCCCTCACGTCTCCCTCCCTTATAATTATATGTATATTTGGGCCGGGCTGGTATTCCGGCTCTCAACGACTTAGTTCAAATAAAAGAAAATTGAGCACGACCCACCTATTATAGCCTAAACCCCATTGCCAACCGAAAGGGGCCCGGCCCGATCCACGAGCACCCTTATAAATAAAAAAGCTCTTCCTTCTAAAAGGGAATCTCAAAAAACTGATCTCTCACCTTTCGGTTTCACCGAACCTTTACTTCTTTTTCTCTCTTATATTACCCATTAACTTCACTTCACAAGTAAAGTAAATTTACCAAACAAGAAATCTATCGTGTATTTGTTGTGATTTAATATTATTCTATTTAAAGGTTAATTATACATGGCAAAACATAACATATTGTTTGGACCTATGCCCGTACCCGTGACCGGATCAAGATGTAAAAAGTAAAAAAAGGGAAAAAATCGGTTTTGACAACATGAACGCTTCAGTCCAGATTTCCTCCTCTCAGAGAGGAGGAAAAGTGGCAAACGCAACTTTACCGCCGTTTATAGCAGCGGTAAAGCTGCAGCGCCACGTTTCCTCCGCTCAGAGAGGAGGAAAAGTGGCAAGCACGACTTTACCGCTGCAAGAAACGGCGGTAAAGTTGCGTTTGCCACTTTTCCTCCTCTCACAGAGGAGGAAAAGTGGAAAATGCGACTTTACCGCCCCTAATAGCACCGGTATAGATGCAGCTCGTACAAACCTTTCCCGTGTCTAAGTTAATATCCCGTATCTCCTTTTCAACCTTATTCTCAGACACGTTCGTTGTCTATGGGGCCCATTTCTAATCGAATTTATTTCATCCAAGTGGAGCTCATCAATAAATAACCTCTAGCATTTGTCGGTTAAGGCCCACACCAGATGGGAAAGCAACAAAGATTGGCACATGAATCAAAGATCTAAATCATTTGTTAGGAAATATTAAGGCCAAGGGACCCATCTTTAGATTTTAAATCTACCTCTCTATCATTTAAGATTTATTTCATTCTCATTCCCAATAGATTGTTTGGGTGGTTGGAAAACCGAATCCCTGGGTTGTGATTAGTGGGTCAACGTTCTGGTGATTTGAATATTTGAAGAGGTGATGTCTTGATAACTGTAGAGGGATAAAGCAGTCCTAACCATCTCTGGAAGATATTTATAATAATGTTAGCAGAGTTAATGACCCACATGTGATTCCTTGAGTCATCGAGGATGACTTAATCTGAATATATAATAAATATTAATAGTGTGAGATAATATAATATATTTGGTTCCACTGCAGTATTCTACTCTTCTTTCTCAGCATATGCCCAAGGGTCGTTGGAAAGCTCAATGTTGCTCAAACTAAGACAAGTTAAAATATATAAGAATACCCCAACCGGGTGTTGGCTCGGTTAGGACTCTGTCAATCCCACCAAATGTAGGGATACCCCTGAGATAAAGACAAAAATAAAACCCATATAAGAATGAAGAGGGTGTTTAGGATGCTATACACGCAACCCCACTAAAATAGGTTCCAGACCCCGTTTTTTGCAGTTCCGAACTTCCGAGTAATCGGAGAGCCGGATACCCGTCTGCAACCCCAGATGTGGAGGGGTTACCCAACTACGAGGGACATTTATGGATTTTCTCCTTAGCCTACTTCAGCTAAAGTTCCCTTATCACTAGGTGAGCTAAAATTGGAAAGAGGGCTCCATGTATCACCACCCATTTTGGCTAAGAAACTCTTTATCCGTCATTAATACAGTCAAAATAAGGAAGATGGTCAAAATTGAATAAAAAATCAGCTTCAAGATTGAATTGGAAACCGTTCTCACTCATATATTATAAAAACCCAGATGATATTGATTATTTACTGTAGGATTTAATCACGAGTGGACACCACCCTATTTGTTCACTTCTCACTCGCTATCTACTTCATATTTGGTGAACTTTCTTTACCGGTGAAGTAAAGTGAAGGCGTAATTCAAGAGAGAAAAAAAAGAGAGCGGGTCAAATCAAAAGATTGTAAATTTCAAAAACCACATCGTCCATTTAACAAAAAAAAAATATATATCTATATAAAAAGATATATTCTCAAGAATCTGAAAGAAAATAAAAAAAAAAAAATGGGCGTTTTCCCGGACCACGCTGGGCTAGGCTGAGGAATGCCCAAAACGGCCCGACTTTTAAACTAGAAGCCTAAGCTTTGCCGAAGCTTCGGCCGGGCCCGAAGTTGCAAGCCAGAGCCTAGCCCGAACGAAAATGATGAAACCAGAGCCCGGCCAATGTTAGACTTATAGAAACATAGAAATGAGTTTCTTATCGTTTCCAAGGCCAGCTGAACCGGTCTGGTCATATCACCATCTGTGAGAGGTCACGGGTTCGAGGCCCCCCCTCACGACTCCCTCCCTTATAATTATATGTATATTTGGGCCGGGCTGGTATTCCGGCTCTCAACGACTTAGTTCAAATAAAAGAAAATTGAGCACGACCCACCTATTATAGCCTAAACCCCATTGCCAACCGAAAGGGGCCCGGCCCGATCCACGAGCACCCTTATAAATAAAAAAGCTCTTCCTTCTAAAAGGGAATCTCAAAAAACTGATCTCTCACCTTTCGGTTTCACCGAACCTTTACTTCTTTTTCTCTCTTATATTACCCATTAACTTCACTTCACAAGTAAAGTAAATTTACCAAACAAGAAATCTATCGTGTATTTGTTGTGATTTAATATTATTCTATTTAAAGGTTAATTATACATGGCAAAACATAACATATTGTTTGGACCTATGCCCCTACCCGTGACCGGATCAAGATGTAAAAAGTAAAAAAAGGGAAAAAATCGGTTTTGACAACATGAACGCTTCAGTCCAGATTTCCTCCTCTCAGAGAGGAGGAAAAGTGGCAAACGCAACTTTACCGCCGTTTATAGCAGCGGTAAAGCTGCAGCGCCACTTTTCCTCCGCTCAGAGAGGAGGAAAAGTGGCAAGCACGACTTTACCGCTGCAAGAAACGGCGGTAAAGTTGCGTTTGCCACTTTTCCTCCTCTCACAGAGGAGGAAAAGTGGAAAATTCGACTTTACCGCCCCTAATAGCACCGGTATAGATGCAGCTCGTACAAACCTTTCCTGTGTCTAAGTTAATATCCCGTATCTCCTTTTCAACCTTATTCTCAGACACGTTCGTTGTCTATGGGGCCCATTTCTAATCGAATTTATTTCATCCAAGTGGAGCTCATCAATAAATAACCTCTAGCATTTGTCGGTTAAGGCCCACACCAGATGGGAAAGCAACAAAGATTGGCACATGAATCAAAGATCTAAATCATTTGTTAGGAAATATTAAGGCCAAGGGACCCATCTTAAGATTTTAAATCTACCTCTCTATCATTTAAGATTTATTTCATTCTCATTCCCAATAGATTGTTTGGGTGGTTGGAAAACCGAATCCCTGGGTTGTGATTAGTGGGTCAACGTTCTGGTGATTTGAATAGTTGAAGAGATGATGTCTTGATAACTGTAGAGGGATAAAGCAGTCCTAACCATCTCTGGAAGATATTTATAATAATGTTAGCAGAGTTAATGACCCACATGTGATTCCTTGAGTCATCGAGGATGACTTAATCTGAATATATATTAAATATTAATAGTGTGAGATAATATAACATATTTGGTTCCACTGCAGTATTCTACTCTCCTTTCTCAGCATATGCCCAAGGGTCGTTGGAAAGCTCAATGTTGCTCAAACTAAGACAAGTTAAAATATATAAGAATACCCCAACCGGGTGTTGGCTCGGTTAGGACTCTGTCAATCCCACCAAATGTAGGGATACCCCTGAGATAAAGACAAAAATAAAACCCATATAAGAATGAAGAGCGTGTTTAGGATGCTATACACGCAACCCCACTAAAATAGGTTCCAGACCCCGTTTTTTGCAGTTTCGAAATTCCGAGTAATCGGAGAGCCGGATACCCGTCTGCAACCCCAGATGTGGAGGAGTTACCCAACTACGAGGGACATTTATGGATTTTCTCCTTAGCCTACTTCAGCTAAAGTTCCCTTATCACTAGGTGAGCTAAAATTGGAAAGAGGGCTCCATGTATCACCACCCATTTTGGCTAAGAAACTCTTTATCCGTCATTAATACAGTCAAAATAAGGAAGATGGTCAAAATTGAATAAAAAATCAGCTTCAAGATTGAATTGGAAACCGTTCTCACTCATATATTATAAAAACCCAGATGATATTGATTATTTACTGTAGGATTTAATCACGAGTGGACACCACCCTATTTGTTCACTTCTCACTCGCTATCTACTTCATATTTGGTGAACTTTCTTTACCGGTGAAGTAAAGTGAAGGCGTAATTCAAGAGAGAAAAAAAAGAGAGCGGGTCAAATCAAAAGATTGTAAATTTCAAAAACCACATCGTCCATTTAACAAAAAATATATATATATATATATATATAAAAAGATATATTCTCAAGAATCTGAAAGAAAATAAAATAAAAAAAAATGGGCGTTTTCCCGGACCACGCTGGGCTAGGCTGAGGAATGCCCAAAACGGCCCGACTTTTAAACTAGAAGCCTAAGCTTTGCCGAAGCTTCGGCCGGGCCCGAAGTTGCAAGCCAGAGCCTAGCCCGCACGAAAATGATGAAACCAGAGCCCGGCCAATGTTAGACTTATAGAAACATAGAAATGAGTTTCTTATCGTTTCCAAGGCCAGCTTAACCGGTCTGGTCATATCACCATCTGTGAGAGGTCACGGGATCGAGGCCCCCCCTCACGACTCCCTCCCTTATAATTATATGTATATTTGGGCCGGGCTGGTATTCCGGCTCTCAACGACTTAGTTCAAATAAAAGAAAAATGAGCACGACCCACCTATTATAGCCTAAACCCCATTGCCAACCGAAAGGGGCCCGGCCCGATCCACGAGCACCCTTATAAATAAAAAAGCTCTTCCTTCTAAAAGGGAATCTCAAAAAACTGATCTCTCACCTTTCGGTTTCACCGAACCTTTACTTCTTTTTCTCTCTTATATTAACCATAAACTTCACTTCACAAGTAAAGTAAATTTACCAAACAAGAAATATATCGTGTATTTGTTGTGATTTAATATTATTCTATTTAAAGGTTAATTATACATGGCAAAACATAACATATTGTTTGGACCTATGCCCGTACCCGTGACCGGATCAAGATGTAAAAAGTAAAAAAAGGGAAAAAATCGGTTTTGACAACATGAACGCTTCAGTCCAGATTTCCTCCTCTCAGAGAGGAGGAAAAGTGGCAAACGCAACTTTACCGCCGTTTATAGCAGTGGTAAAGCTGCAGCGCCACTTTTCCTCCGCTCAGAGAGGAGGAAAAGTGGCAAGCACGACTTTACCGCTGCAAGAAACGGCGGTAAAGTTGCGTTTGCCACTTTTCCTCCTCGCACAGAGGAGGAAAAGTGGAAAATGCGACTTTACCGCCCCTAATAGCACCGGTATAGATGCAGCTCGTAGAAACCTTTCCCGTGTCTAAGTTAATATCCCGTATCTCCTTTTCAACCTTATTCTCAGACACGTTCGTTGTCTATGGGGCCCATTTCTAATCGAATTTATTTCATCCAAGTGGAGCTCATCAATAAATAACCTCTCGCATTTGTCGGTTAAGGCCCACACCAGATGGGAAAGCAACAAAGATTGGCACATTAATCAAAGATCTAAATCATTTGTTAGGAAATATTAAGGCCAAGGGACCCATCTTTAGATTTTAAATCTACCTCTCTATCATTTAAGATTTATTTCATTCTCATTCCCAATAGATTGTTTGGGTGGTTGGAAAACCGAATCCTTGGGTTGTGATTAGTGGGTCAACGTTCTGGTGATTTGAATAGTTGAAGAGATGATGTCTTGATAACTGTAGAGGGATAAAGCAGTCCTAACCATCTCTGGAAGATATTTATAATAATGTTAGCAGAGTTAATGACCCACATGTGATTCCTTGAGTCATCGAGGATGACTTAATCTGAATATATATTAAATATTAATAGTGTGAGATAATATAACATATTTGGTTCCACTGCAGTATTCTACTCTCCTTTCTCAGCATATGCCCAAGGGTCGTTGGAAAGCTCAATGTTGCTCAAACTAAGACAAGTTAAAATATATAAGAATACCCCAACCGGGTGTTGGCTCGGTTAGGACTCTGTCAATCCCACCAAATGTAGGGATACCCCTGAGATAAAGACAAAAATAAAACCCATATAAGAATGAAGAGCGTGTTTAGGATGCTATACACGCAACCCCACTAAAATAGGTTCCAGACCCCGTTTTTTGCAGTTTCGAAATTCCGAGTAATCGGAGAGCCGGATACCCGTCTGCAACCCCAGATGTGGAGGAGTTACCCAACTACGAGGGACATTTATGGATTTTCTCCTTAGCCTACTTCAGCTAAAGTTCCCTTATCACTAGGTGAGCTAAAATTGGAAAGAGGGCTCCATGTATCACCACCCATTTTGGCTAAGAAACTCTTTATCCGTCATTAAGACAGTCAAAATAAGGAAGATGGTCAAAATTGAATAAAAAATCAGCTTCAAGATTGAATTGGAAACCGGTCTCTCTCATATATTATAAAAACCCAGATGATATTGATTATTTACTGTAGGATTAAATCACGAGTGGACACCACTCTATTTGTTCACTTCTCACTCGCTATCTACTTCATATTTGGTTAACTTTCTTTACCAGTGAAGTAAAGTGAAGGCGAAATTCAAGAGAGAAAAAAAGAGAGCTGGTCAAATCAAAAGATTGTAAATTTCTAAAACCACATCGTCCATTTAACAAAAAAATATATATATATATATAAAAAGATATATTCTCAAGAATCTGAATGAAAATAAAAAAATAAAAAAATGGGCGTTTTCCCGGACCACGCTGGGCTAGGCTGAGGAATGCCCAAAACGGCCCGACTTTTAAACTAGAAGCCTAAGCTTTGCCGAAGCTTCGGCCGGGCCCGAAGTTGCAAGCCAGAGCCTAGCCCGCACGAAAATGATGAAACCAGAGCCTAGCCCGCACGAAAATGATGAAACCAGAGCCCGGCCAATGTTAGACTTATAGAAACATAGAAATGAGTTTCTTATCGTTTCCAAGGCCAGCTTAACCGGTCTGGTCATATCACCATCTGTGAGAGGTCACGGGTTCGAGGCCCCCCCTCACGACTCCCTCCCTTATAATTATATGTATATTTGGGCCGGGCTGGTATTCCGGCTCTCAACGACTTAGTTCAAATAAAAGAAAATTGAGCAGGACCCACCTATTATAGCCTAAACCCCATTGCCAACCGAAAGGGGCCCGGCCCGATCCACGAGCACCCTTATAAATAAAAAAGCTCTTCCTTCTAAAAGGGAATCTCAAGAAACTGATCTCTCACCTTTCGGTTTCACCGAACCTTTACTTCTTTTTCTCTCTTATATTAACCATTAACTTCAATTCATAAGTAAAGTAAATTTACCAAACAAGAAATATATCGTGTATTTGTTGTGATTTAATATTATTCTATTTAAAGGTTAATTATACATGGCAAAACATAACATATTGTTTGGACCTATGCCCCTACCCGTGACCGGATCAAGATGTAAAAAGTAAAAAAAGGGAAAAAATCGGTTTTGACAACATGAACGCTTCAGTCCAGATTTCCTCCTCTCAGAGAGGAGGAAAAGTGGCAAACGCAACTTTACCGCCGTTTATAGCAGCGGTAAAGCTGCAGCGCCACTTTTCCTCCGCTCAGAGAGGAGGAAAAGTGGCAAGCACGACTTTACCGCTGCAAGAAACGGCGGTAAAGTTGCGTTTGCCACTTTTCCTCCTCTCACAGAGGAGGAAAAGTGGAAAATGCGACTTTACCGCCCCTAATAGCACCGGTATAGATGCAGCTCGTACAAACCTTTCCCGTGTCTAAGTTAATATCCCGTATCTCCTTTTCAACCTTATTCTCAGACACGTTCGTTGTCTATGGGGCCCATTTCTAATCGAATTTATTTCATCCAAGGGGAGCTCATCAATAAATAACCTCTAGCATTTGTCGGTTAAGGCCCACACCAGATGGGAAAGCAACAAAGATTGGCACATGAATCAAAGATCTAAATCATTTGTTAGGAAATATTAAGGCCAAGGGACCCATCTTTAGATTTTAAATCTACCTCTCTATCATTTAAGATTTATTTCATTCTCATTCCCAATAGATTGTTTGGGTGGTTGGAAAACCGAATCCCTGGGTTGTGATTAGTGGGTCAACGTTCTGGTGATTTGAATAGTTGAAGAGATGATGTCTTGATAACTGTAGAGGGATAAAGCAGTCCTAACCATCTCTGGAAGATATTTATAATAATGTTAGCAGAGTTAATGACCCACATGTGATTCCTTGAGTCATCGAGGATGACTTAATCTGAATATATAATAAATATTAATAGTGTGAGATAATATAATATATTTGGTTCCACTGCAGTATTCTACTCTTCTTTCTCAGCATATGCCCAAGGGTCGTTGGAAAGCTCAATGTTGCTCAAACTATGACAAGTTAAAATACATAAGAATACCCCAACCGGGTGTTGGCTCGGTTAGGACTCTGTCAATCCCACCAAATGTAGGGATACCCCTGAGATAAAGACAAAAATAAAACCCATATAAGAATGAAGAGGGTGTTTAGGATGCTATACACGCAACCCCACTAAAAAAGGTTCCAGACCCCGTTTTTTGCAGTTCCGAACTTCCGAGTAATCGGAGAGCCGCATACCCGTCTGCAACCCCAAATGTGGAGGAGTTACCCAACTACGAGGGACATTTATGGATTTTCTCCTTAGTCTACTTCAGCTAAAGTTCCCTTATCACTTGGTGAGCTAAAATTGGAAAGAGGGCTCCATGTATCACCACCCATTTTGGCTAAGAAACTCTTTATCCGTCATTAAGACAGTCAAAATAAGGAAGATGGTCAAAATAGAATAAAAAATCAGCTTCAAGATTGAATTGGAAACCGGTCTCACTCATTTATTATAAAAACCCAGAAGATATTGATTATTTACTGTAGGATTTAATCACGAGTGGACACCACCCTATTTGTTCACTTCTCACTCGCTATCTACTTCATATTTGGTGAACTTTCTTTACCGGTGAAGTAAAGTGAAGGCGTAATTCAAGAGAGAAAAAAAAGAGAGCGGGTCAAATCAAAAGATTGTAAATTTCAAAAACCACATCGTCCATTTAACAAAAAAAAAAAAATATATATATATAAAAAGATATATTCTCAAGAATCTGAATGAAAAAAATAAATAAAAAAATGGGCGTTTTCCCGGACCACGCTAGGCTAGGCTGAGGAATGCCCAAAACGGCCCGACTTTTAAACTAGAAGCCTAAGCTTTGCCGAAGCTTCGGCCGGGCCCGAAGTTGCAAGCCAGAGCCTAGCCCGCACGAAAATGATGAAACCAGAGCCAGGCCAATGTTAGACTTATAGAAACATAGAAATGAGTTTCTTATCGTTTCCAAGGCCAGCTCAACCGGTCTGGTCATATCACCATCTGTGAGAGGTCACGGGTTTGAGGCCCCCCCTCTCGACTCCCTCCCTTATAATTATATGTATATTTGGGCCGGGCTGGTATTCCGGCTCTCAACGACTTAGTTCAAATATAATTAAATTGAGCACGACCCACCTATTATAGCCTAAACCCCATTGCCAACCGAAAGGGGCCCGGCCCGATCCACGAGCACCCTTATAAATAAAAAAGCTCTTCCTTCTAAAAGGGAATCTCAAAAAACTGATCTCTCACCTTTCGGTTTCACCGAACCTTTACTTCTTTTTCTCTCTTATATTAACCATCAACTTCACTTCACAAGTAAAGTAAATTTACCAAACAAGAAATATATCGTGTATTTGTTGTGATTTAATATTATTCTATTTAAAGGTTAATTATACATGGCAAAACATAACATATTGTTTGGACCTATGCCCGTACCTGTGACCGGATCAAGATGTAAAAAGTAAAAAAAGGGAAAAAATCGGTTTTGACAACATGAACGCTTCAGTCCAGATTTCCTCCTCTCAGAGAGGAGGAAAAGTGGCAAACGCAACTTTACCGCCGTTTATAGCAGCGGTAAAGCTGCAGCGCCACTTTTCGTCCGCTCAGAGAGGAGGAAAAGTGGCAAGCACGACTTTACCGCTGCAAGAAACGGCGGTAAAGTTGCGTTTTCCACTTTTCCTCCTCTCACAGAGGAGGAAAAGTGGAAAATGCGACTTTACGGCCCCTAATAGCACCGGTATAGATGCAGCTCGTACAAACCTTTCCCGTGTCTAAGTTAATATCCCGTATCTCCTTTTCAACCTTATTCTCAGACACGTTCGTTGTCTATGGGGCCCATTTCTAATCGAATTTATTTCATCCAAGTGGAGCTCATCAATAAATAACCTCTAGCATTTGTCGGTTAAGGCCCACACCAGATGGGAAAGCAACAAAGATTGGCACATGAATCAAAGATCTAAATCATTTGTTAGGAAATATTAAGGCCAAGGGACCCATCTTTAGATTTTAAATCTACCTCTCTATCATTTAAGATTGATTTCAATCTCATTCCCTATAGATTGTTTGGGTGGTTGGAAAACCGAATCCCTGGGTTGTGATTAGTGGGTCAACGTTCTGGTGATTTGAATAGTTGAAGAGATGATGTCTTGATAACTGTAGAGGGATAAAGCAGTCATAACCATCTCTGGAAGATATTTATAATAATGTTAGCAGAGTTAATGACCCACAAGTGATTCCTTGAGTCATCGAGGATGACTTAATCTGAATATATAATAAATATTAATAGTGTGAGATAATATAATATATTTGGTTCCACTACAGTATTCTACTCTTCTTTCTCAGCATATGCCCAAGGGTCGTTGGAAAGCTCAATGTTGCTCAAACTAAGACAAGTTAAAATACATAAGAATACCCCAACCGGGTGTTGGCTCGGTTAGGACTCTGTCAATCCCACCAAATGTAGGGATACCCCTGAGATAAAGACAAAAATAAAACCCATATAAGAATGAAGAGGGTGTTTAGGATGCTATACACGCAACCCCACTAAAAAAGGTTCCAGACCCCGTTTTTTGCAGTTCCGAACTTCCGAGTAATCGGAGAGCCGGATACCCGTCTGCAACCCCAGATGTGGAGGAGTTACCCAACTACGAGGGACATTTATGGATTTTCTCCTTAGCCTACTTCAGCTAAATTTCCCTTATCACTAGGTGAGCTAAAATTGGAAAGAGGGCTCCATGTATCACCACCCATTTTGGCTAAGAAACTCTTTATCCGTCATTAAGACAGTCGAAATAAGGAAGATGGTCAAAATTGAATAAAAAATCAGCTTCAAGATTGAATTGGAAACCGGTCTCTCTCATATATTATAAAACCCCAGATGATATTGATTATTACTGTAGGATTTAATCACGAGTGGACACCACCCTATTTGTTCACTTCTCACTCGCTATCTACTTCATATTTGGTGAACTTTCTTTACCAGTGAAGTAAAGTGAAGGCGTAATTCAAGAGAGAAAAAAAAGAGAGCGGGTCAAATCAAAAGATTGTAAATTTCAAAAACCACATCGTCCATTTAACAAAAAAAAAAAATATATATATATATATATATAAAAAGATATATTCTCAAGAATCTGAATGAAAAAAATAAATAAAAAAATGGGCGTTTTCCCGGACCACGCTGGGCTAGGCTGAGGAATGCCTAAAACGGCCCGACTTTTAAACTAGAAGCCTAAGCTTTGCCGAAGCTTCGGCCGGGCCCGAAGTTGCAAGCCAGAGCCTAGCCCGCACGAAAATGATGAAACCAGAGTCCGGCCAATGTTAGACTTATAGAAACATAGAAATGAGTTTCTTATCGTTTCCAAGGCCAGCCCAACCGGTCTGGTCATATCACCATCTGTGAGAGGTCACGGGTTCGAGGCCCCCCCTCACGACTCCCTCCCTTATAATTATATGTATATTTGGGCCGGGCTAGTATTCCGGCTCTCAACGACTTAGTTCAAATAAAAGAAAATTGAGCACGACCCACCTATTATAGCCTAAACCGCATTGCCAACCGAAAGGGGCCCGGCCCGATCCACGAGCACCCTTATAAATAAAAAAGCTCTTCCTTCTAAAAGGGAATCTCAAAAAACTGATCTCTCACCTTTCGGTTTCACCGAACCTTTACTTCTTTTTCTCTCTTATATTAACCATTAACTTCACTTCACAAGTAAAGTAAATTTACCAAACAAGAAATATTTCGTGTATTTGTTGTGATTTAATATTATTCTATTTAAAGGTTAATTATACATGGCAAAACATAACATATTGTTTGGACCTATGCCCCTACCCGTGACCAGATCAAGATGTAAAAAGTAAAAAATGGGAAAAAATCGGTTTTGACAACATGAACGCTTCAGTCCAGATTTCCTCCTCTCAGAGAGGAGGAAAAGTGTAAAAACGCAACTTTACCGCTGTTTATAGCAGCAGTAAAGCTGCAGCGCCACTTTTCCTCCGCTCAGAGAGGAGGAAAAGTGGCAAGCACGACTTTACCGCTGCAAGAAACGGCGGTAAAGTTGCGTTTGCCACTTTTCCTCCTCTCACAGAGGAGGAAAAGTGGAAAATGCGACTTTACCGCCCTTAATAGCACCGGTATAGATGCAGCTCGTACAAACCTTTCCCGTGTCTAAGTTAATATCCCGTATCTCCTTTTCAACCTTATTCTCAGACACGTTCGTTGTCTATGGGGCCCATTTCTAATCGAATTTATTTCATCCAAGTGGAGCTCATCAATAAATAACCTCTAGCATTTGTCGGTTAAGGCCCACACCAGTTGGGAAAGCAACAAAGATTGGCACATGAATCAAAGATCTAAATCATTTGTTAGGAAATATTAAGGCCAAGGGACCCATCTTTAGATTTTAAATCTACCTCTCTATCATTAAAGATTTATTTCATTCTCATTCCCAATAGATTGTTTGGGTGGTTGGAAAACCGAATCCCTGGGTTGTGATTAGTGGATCAACGTTCTGGTGATTTGAATAGTTGAAGAGATGATGTCTTGATAACTGTGGAGGGATAAAGCAGTCCAAACCATCTCTGGAAGATATTTATAATAATGTTAGCAGAGTTAATGACCCACATGTGATTCCTTGAGTCATCGAGGATGACTTAATCTGAATATATAATAAATATTAATAGTGTGAGATAATATAATATATTTGGTTCCACTGCAGTATTCTACTCTTCTTTCTCAGCATATGCCCAAGGGTCGTTGGAAAGCTCAATGTTGCTCAAACTAAGACAAGTTAAAATATATAAGAATACCCCAACCGGGTGTTGGCTCGGTTAGGACTCTGTCAATCCCACCAAATGTAGGGATACCCCTGAGATAAAGACAAAAATAAAACCCATATAAGAATGAAGAGGGTGTTTAGGATGCTATACACGCAACCCCACTAAAATAGGTTCCAGACCCCATTTTTTGCAGTTCCGAACTTCCGAGTAATCGGAGAGCCGGATACCCGTCTGCAACCCCAGATGTGGAGGAGTTACCCAACTACGAGGGACATTTATGGATTTTCTCCTTAGCCTACTTCAGCTAAAGTTCCCTTATCACTAGGTGAGCTAAAATTGGAAAGAGGGCTCCATGTATCACCACCCATTTTGGCTAAGAAACTCTTTATCCGTCATTAAGATAGTCAAAATAAGGAAGATGGTCAAAATTGAATAAAAAATCAGCTTCAAGATTGAATTGGAAACCGGTCTCTCTCATATATTATAAAACCCCAGATGATATTGATTATTACTGTAGGATTTAATCACGAGTGGAGACCACCCTATTTGTTCACTTCTCACTCGCTATCTACTTCATATTTGGTGAACTTTCTTTACCAGTGAAGTAAAGTGAAGGCGTAATTCAAGAGAGAAAAAAAGAGAGCGGGTCAAATCAAAAGATTGTAAATTTCAAAAACCACATCGTCCATTTAACAAAAAAAATATATATATATATATATATAAAAAGATATATTCTCAAGAATCTGAATGAAAAAAAAATAAAAAAAAATGGGCGTTTTCCCGGACCACGCTGGGCTAGGCTGAGGAATGCCCAAAACGACCCGACTTTTAAACTAGAAGCCTAAGCTTCGGCCGGGCCCGAAGTTGCAAGCCAGAGCCTAGCCCGCACGAAAATGATGAAACCAGAGCCCGGCCAATGTTAGACTTATAGAAACATAGAAATGAGTTTCTTATCGCTTCCAAGGCCAGCTCAACCGGTCTGGTCATATCACCATCTGTGAGAGGTCACGGGTTCGAGGCCCCCCCTCACGACTCCCTCCCTTATAATTATATGTATATTTGGGCCGGGCTGGTATTCCGGCTCTCAACGACTTAGTTCAAATAAAAGAAAATTGAGCACGACCCACCTATTATAGCCTAAACCCCATTGCCAACCGAAAGGGGCCCGGCCCGATCCACGAGCACCCTTATAAATAAAAAAGCTCTTCCTTCTAAAAGGGAATCTCAAAAAACTGATCTATCACCTTTCGGTTTCACCGAACCTTTACTTCTTTTTCTCTCTTATATTAACCATTAACTTCACTTCACAAGTAAAGTAAATTTACCAAACAAGAAATATATCGTGTATTTGTTGTGATTTAATATTATTCTATTTAAAGGTTAATTATACATGGCAAAACATAACATATTGTTTGGACCTATGCCCCTACCCGTGACCGGATCAAGATGTAAAAAGTAAAAAAAGGGAAAAAATCGGTTTTGACAACATGAACGCTTCAGTCCAGATTTCCTCCTCTCTGAGAGGAGGAAAAGTGGCAAACGCAACTTTACCGCCGTTTATAGCAGCGGTAAAGCTGCAGCGCAACTTTTCCTCCGCTCAGAGAGGAGGAAAAGTGGCAAGCACGACTTTACCGCTGCAAGAAACGGCGGTAAAGTTGCGTTTGCCACTTTTCCTCCTCTCACAGAGGAGGAAAAATGGAAAATGCGACTTTACCGCCCCTAATAGCACCGGTATAGATGCAGCTCGTACAAACCTTTCCCGTGTCTAAGTTAATATCCCGTATCTCCTTTTCAACCTTATTCTCAGACACGTTCGTTGTCTATGGGGCCCATTTCTAATCGAATTTATTTCATCCAAGTGGAGCTCATCAATAAATAACCTCTAGCATTTGTCGGTTAAGGCCCACACCAGATGGGAAAGCAACAAAGATTGGCACATGAATCAAAGATCTAAATCATTTGTTAGGAAATATTAAGGCCAAGGGACCCATCTTTAGATTTTAAATCTACCTCTCTATCATTTAAGATTTATTTCATTCTCATTCCCAATAGATTGTTTGGGTGGTTGGAAAACCGAATCCTTGGGTTGTGATTAGTGGGTCAACGTTCTGGTGATTTGAATAGTTGAAGAGATGATGTCTTGATAACTGTAGAGGGATAAAGCAGTCCGAACCATCTCTGGAAGATATTTATAATAATGTTAGCAGAGTTAATGACCCACATGTGATTCCTTGAGTCATCGAGGATGACTTAATCTGAATATATAATAAATATTAATAGTGTGAGATAATATAATATATTTGGTTCCACTGCAGTATTCTACTCTTCTTTCTCAGCATATGCCCAAGGGTCGTTGGAAAGCTCAATGTTGCTCAAACTAAGACAAGTTAAAATATATAAGAATACCCCAACCGGGTGTTGGCTCGGTTAGGACTCTGTCAATCCCACCAAATGTAGGGATACCCCTGAGATAAAGACAAAAATAAAACCCATATAAGAATGAAGGGGGTGTTTAGGATGCTATACACGCAACCCCACTAAAATAGGTTCCAGACCCCGTTTTTTGCAGTTCCGAACTTTCGAGTAATCGGAGAGCCGCATACCCGTCTGCAACCCCAGATGTGGAGGAGTTACCCAACTACGAGGGACATTTATGGATTTTCTCCTTAGCCTACTTCAGCTAAAGTTCCCTTATCACTAGGTGAGCTAAAATTGGAAAGAGGGCTCTATGTATCACCACCCATTTTGGCTAAGAAACTCTTTATCCGTCATTAAGACAGTGAAAATAAGGAAGATGGTCAAAATTGAATAAAAAATCAGCTTCAAGATTGAATTGGAAACCGGTCTCTCTCATATATTATAAAAACCCAGATGATATTGATTATTTACTGTAGGATTTAATCACGAGTGGACACCACCCTATTTGTTCACTTCTCACTCGCTATCTACTTCATATTTGGTGAACTTTCTTTACCAGTGAAGTAAAGTGAAGGCGTAATTCAAGAGAGAAAAAAAAGAGAGCGGGTCAAATCAAAAGATTGTAAATTTCAAAAACCACATCGTCCATTTAACAAAAAAAAAAAATATATATATATAAAAAGATATATTCTCAAGAATCTGAATGAAAATAAAAATAAAAAAATGGGCGTTTTCCCGGACCACGCTCGGCTAGGCTGAGGAATGCCCAAATCGGCCCGACTTTTAAACTAGAAGGCTAAGCTTTGCCGAAGCTTCGGCCGGGCCCGAAGTTGCAAGCCAGAGCCTAGCCCGCACGAAAATGATGAAACCAGAGCCCGGCCAATGTTAGACTTATAGAAACATAGAAATGAGTTTCTTATCGTTTCCAAGGCCAGCCCAACCGGTCTGGTCATATCACCATCTGTGAGAGGTCACGGGTTCGAGGCCCCCCCTCACGACTCCCTCCCTTATAATTATATGTATATTTGGGCCGGGCTGGTATTCCGGCTCTCAACGACTTAGTTCAAATAAAAGAAAATTGAGCACGACCCACCTATTATAGCCTAAACCCCATTGCCAACCGAAAGGGGCCCGGCCCGATCCACGAGCACCCTTATAAATAAAAAAGCTCTTCCTTCTAAAAGGGAATCTCAAAAAACTGATCTCCCACCTTTCGGTTTCACCGAACCTTTACTTCTTTTTCTCTCTTATATTAACCATCAACTTCACTTCACAAGTAAAGTAAATTTACCAAACAAGAAATATATCGTGTATTTGTTGTGATTTAATATTATTCTATTTAAAGGTTAATTATACATGGCAAAACATAACATATTGTTTGGACCTATGCCCGTACCTGTGACCGGATCAAGATGTAAAAAGTAAAAAAAGGGAAAAAATCGGTTTTGACAACATGAACGCTTCAGTCCAGATTTCCTCCTCTCAGAGAGGAGGAAAAGTGGCAAACGCAACTTTACCGCCGTTTATAGCAGCGGTAAAGCTGCAGCGCCACTTTTCCTCCGCTCAGAGAGGAGGAAAAGTGGCAAGCACGACTTTACCGCTGCAAGAAACGGCGGTAAAGTTGCGTTTGCAACTTTTCCTCCTCTCACAGAGGAGGAAAAGTGGAAAATACGACTTTACCGCCCCTAATAGCACCGGTATAGATGCAGCTCGTACAAACCTTTCCCGTGTCTAAGTTAATATCCCGTATCTCCTTTTCAACCTTATTCTCAGACACGTTCGTTGTCTATGGGGCCCATTTCTAATCGAATTTATTTCATCCAAGTGGAGCTCATCAATAAATAACCACTAGCATTTGTCGGTTAAGGCCCACACCAGATGGGAAAGCAACAAAGATTGGCCCATGAATCAAAGATCTAAATCATTTGTTAGGAAATATTAAGGCCAAGGGACCCATCTTTAGATTTTAAATCTACCTCTCTATCATTTAAGATTGATTTCACTCTCATTCCCAATAGATTGTTTGGGTGGTTGGAAAACCGAATCCCTGGGTTGTGATTAGTGGGTCAACGTTCTGGTGATTTGAATAGTTGAAGAGATGATGTCTTGATAACTGTAGAGGGATAAAGCAGTCCTAACCATCTCTGGAAGATATTTATAATAATGTTAGCAGAGTTAATGACCCACAAGTGATTCCTTGAGTCATCGAGGATGAATTAATCTGAATATATAATAAATATTAATAGTGTGAGATAATATAATATATTTGGTTCCACTGCAGTATTCTACTCTTCTTTCTCAGCATATGCCCAAGGGTCGTTGGAAAGCTCAATGTTGCTCAAACTAAGACAAGTTAAAATATATTAGAATACCCCAACCGGGTGTTGGCTCGGTTAGGACTCTGTCAATCCCACCAAATGTAGGGATACCCCTGAGATAAAGACAAAAATAAAACCCATATAAGAATGAAGAGGGTGTTTAGGATGCTATACACGCAACCCCACTAAAAAAGGTTCCAGACCCCGTTTTTTGCAGTTCCGAACTTCCGAGTAATCGGAGAGCCGGATACCCGTCTGCAACCCCAGATGTGGAGGAGTTACCCAACTACGAGGGACATTTATGGATTTTCTCCTTAGCCTACTTCAGCTAAAGTTCCCTTATCACTAGGTGAGCTAAAATTGGAAAGAGGGCTCCATGTATCACCACCCATTTTGGCTAAGAAACTCTTTATCCGTCATTAATACAGTCAAAATAAGGAAGATGGTCAAAATTGAATAAAAAATCAGCTTCAAGATTGAATTGGAAACCGGTCTCTCTCATATATTATAAAAACCCAGATGATATTGATTATTTACTGTAGGATTTAATCACGAGTGGACACCACCCTATTTGTTCACTTCTCACTCGCTATCTACTTCATATTTGGTGAACTTTCTTTACCAGTGAAGTAAAGTGAAGGCGTAATTCAAGAGAGAAAAAAAAGAGAGCGGGTCAAATCAAAAGATTGTAAATTTCAAAAACCACATCGTCTATTTAACAAAAAAATATATATATATATATATAACAAGATATATTCTCAAGAATCTGAATGAAAAAAATAAATAAAAAAATGGGCGTTTTCCCGGACCACGCTGGGCTAGGCGGAGGAATGCCCAAAACGGCCCGACTTTTAAACTAGAAGCCTAAGCTTTGCCGAAGCTTTGGCCGGGCCCGAAGTTGCAAGCCAGAGCCTAGCCCAGACGAAAATGATGAAACCAGAGCCCGGCCAATGTTAGACTTATAGAAACATAGAAATGAGTTTCTTATCGTTTCCAAGGCCAGCCCAACCGGTCTGGTCATATCACCATCTGTGAGAGGTCACGGGTTCGAGGCCCCCCCTCACGACTCCCTCCCTTATAATTATATGTATATTTGGGCCGGGCTGGTATTCCGGCTCTCAACGACTTAGTTCAAATAAAAGAAAATTGAGCACGACCCACCTATTATAGCCTAAACCCCATTGCCAACCGAAAGGGGCCCGGCCCGATCCACGAGCACCCTTATAAATAAAAAAGCTCTTCCTTCTAAAAGGGAATCTCAAAAAACTGATCTCTCACCTTTCGGTTTCACCGAACCTTTACTTCTTTTTCTCTCTTATATTAACCATTAACTTCACTTCACAAGTAAAGTAAATTTACCAAACAAGAAATATATCGTGTATTTGTTGTGATTTAATATTATTCTATTTAAAGGTTAATTATACACGGCAAAACATAACATATTGTTTGGACCTATGCCCCTACCCGTGACCAGATCAAGATGTAAAAAGTAAAAAATGGGAAAAAATCGGTTTTGACAACATGAACGCTTCAATCCAGATTTCCTCCTCTCAGAGAGGAGGAAAAGTGTAAAAACGCAACTTTACCGCCGTTTATAGCAGCGGTAAAGCTGCAGCGCCACTTTTCCTCCGCTCAGAGAGGAGGAAAAGTGGCAAGCACGACTTTACCGCTGCAAGAAACGGCAGTAAAGTTGCGTTTGCAACTTTTCCTCCTCTCACAGAGGAGGAAAAGTGGAAAATGCGACTTTACCGCCCCTAATAGCACCAGTATAGATGCAGCTCGTACAAACCTTTCCCGTGTCTAAGTTAATATCCCGTATCTCCTTTTCAACCTTATTCTCAGACACGTTCGTTGTCTATGGGGCCCATTTCTAATCGAATTTATTTCATCCAAGTGGAGCTCATCAATAAATAACCTCTAGCATTTGTCGGTTAAGGCCCACACCAGTTGGGAAAGCAACAAAGATTGGCACATGAATCAAAGATCTAAATCATTTGTTAGGAAATATTAAGGCCAAGGGACCCATCTTTAGATTTTAAATCTACCTCTCTATCATTAAAGATTTATTTCATTCTCATTCCCAATAGATTGTTTGGGTGGTTGGAAAACCGAATCCCTGGGTTGTGATTAGTGGATCAACGTTCTGGTGATTTGAATAGTTGAAGAGATGATGTCTTGATAACTGTAGAGGGATAAAGCAGTCCAAACCATCTCTGGAAGATATTTATAATAATGTTAGCAGAGTTAATGACCCACATGTGATTCCTTTAGTCATCGAGGATGACTTAATCTGAATATATAATAAATATTAATAGTGTGAGATAATATAATATATTTGGTTCCACTGCAGTATTCTACTCTTCTTTCTCTGCATATGCCCAAGGGTCGTTGGAAAGCTCAATGTTGCTCAAACTAAGACAAGTTAAAATATATAAGAATACCCCAACCGGGTGTTGGCTCGGTTAGGACTCTGTCAATCCCACCAAATGTAGGGATACCCCTGAGATAAAGACAAAAATAAAACCCATATAAGAATGAAGAGGGTGTTTAGGATGCTATACACGCAACCCCACTAAAATAGGTTCCAGACCCCATTTTTTGCAGTTCCGAACTTCCGAGTAATCGGAGAGCCGGATACCCGTCTGCAACCCCAGATGTGGAGGAGTTACCCAACTACGAGGGACATTTATGGATTTTCTCCTTAGCCTACTTCAGCTAAAGTTCCCTTATCACTCGGTGCGCTAAAATTGGAAAGAGGGCTCCATGTATCACCACCCATTTTGGCTAAGAAACTCTTTATCCGTCATTAAGACAGTCAAAATAAGGAAGATGGTCAAAATTGAATAAAAAATCAGCTTCAAGATTGAATTGGAAACCGGTCTCTCTCATATATTATAAAAACCCAGATGATATGGATTATTTACTGTAGGATTTAATCACGAGTGGACACCACCCTATTTGTTCACTTCTCACTCGCTATCTACTTCATATTTGGTGAACTTTCTTTACCAGTGAAGTAAAGTGAAGGCGTAATTCAAGAGAGAAAAAAAAGAGAGCGGGTCAAATCAAAAGATTGTAAATTTCAAAAACCACATCGTCCATTTAACAAAAAAAATAAATAAATATATATATATAAAAAGATATACTCTCAAGAATCTGAATGAAAAAAAAATAAAAAAAATGGGCGTTTTCCCGGACAACGCTGGGCTAGGCTGAGGAATGCCCAAAACGACCCGACTTTTAAACTAGAAGCCTAAGCTTCGGCCGGGCCCGAAGTTGCAAGCCAGAGCCTAGCCCGCACGAAAATGATGAAACCAGAGCCCGGCCAATGTTAGACTTATAGAAACATAGAAATGAGTTTCTTATCGCTTCCAAGGCCAGCCCAACCGGTCTGGTCATATCACCATCTATGAGAGGTCACGGGTTCGAGGCCCCCCCTCACGACTCCCTCCCTTATAATTATATGTATATTTGGGCCGGGCTGGTATTCCGGCTCTCAACGACTTAGTTCAAATAAAAGAAAATTGAGCACGACCCACCTATTATAGCCTAAACCCCATTGCCAACCGAAAGGGGCCCGGCCCGATCCACGAGCACCCTTATAAATAAAAAAGCTCTTCCTTCTAAAAGGGAATCTCAAAAAACTGATCTCTCACCTTTCGGTTTCACCGAACCTTTACTTCTTTTTCTCTCTTATATTAACCATCAACTTCACTTCACAAGTAAAGTAAATTTACCAAACAAGAAATATATCGTGTATTTGTTGTGATTTAATATTATTCTATTTAAAGGTTAATTATACATGGCAAAACATAACATATTGTTTGGACCTATGCCCCTACCCGTGACCGGATCAAGATGTAAAAAGTAAAAAAAGGGAAAAAATCGGTTTTGACAACATGAACGCTTCAGTCCAGATTTCCTCCTCTCAGAGAGGAGGAAAAGTGGCAAACGCAACTTTACCGCCGTTTATAGCAGCGGTAAAGCTGCAGCGCCACTTTTCCTCCGCTCAGAGAGGAGGAAAAGTGGCAAGCACGACTTTACCGCTTCAAGAAACGGCGGTAAAGTTGCGTTTGCCACTTTTCCTCCTCTCACAGAGGAGGAAAAATGGAAAATGCGACTTTACCGCCCCTAATAGCACCGGTATAGATGCAGCTCGTACAAACCTTTCCCGTGTCTAAGTTAATATCCCGTATCTCCTTTTCAACCTTATTCTCAGACACGTTCGTTGTCTATGGGGCCCATTTCTAATCGAATTTATTTCATCCAAGTGGAGCTCATCAATAAATAACCTCTAGCATTTGTCGGTTAAGGCCCACACCAGATGGGAAAGCAACAAAGATTGGCACATGAATCAAAGATCTAAATCATTTGTTAGGAAATATTAAGGCCAAGGGACCCATCTTTAGATTTTAAATCTACCTCTCTATCATTTAAGATTTATTTCATTCTCATTCCCAATAGATTGTTTGGGTGGTTGGAAAACTGAATCCTTGGGTTGTGATTAGTGGGTCAACGTTCTGGTGATTTGAATAGTTGAAGAGATGATGTCTTGATAACTGTAGAGGGATAAAGCAGTCCTAACCATCTCTGGAAGATATTTATAATAATGTTAGCAGAGTTAATGACCCACATGTGATTCCTTGAGTCATCGAGGATGACTTAATCTGAATATATAATAAATATTAATAGTGTGAGATAATATAATATATTTGGTTCCACTGCAGTATTCTACTCTTCTTTCTCAGCATATGCCCAAGGGTCGTTGGAAAGCTCAATGTTGCTCAAACTAAGACAAGTTAAAATATATAAGAATACCCCAACCGGGTGTTGGCTCGGTTAGGACTCTGTCAATCCCACCAAATGTAGGGATACCCCTGAGATAAAGACAAAAATAAAACCCATATAAGAATGAAGAGGGTGTTTAGGATGCTATACACGCAACCCCACTAAAAAAGGTTCCAGACCCCGTTTTTTGCAGTTCCGAACTTCCGAGTAATCGGAGAGCCGGAAACCCGTCTGCAACCCCAGATGTGGAGGAGTTACCCAACTACGAGGGACATTTATGGATTTTCTCCTTAGCCTACTTCAGCTAAAGTTCCCTTATCACTAGGTGAGCTAAAATTGGAAAGAGGGCTCCATGTATCACCACCCATTTTGGCTAAGAAACTCTTTATCCGTCATTAATACAGTCAAAATAAGGAAGATGGTCAAAATTGAATAAAAAATCAGCTTCAAGATTGAATTGGAAACCGGTCTCTCTCATATATTATAAAAACCCAGATGATATTGATTATTTACTGTAGGATTTAATCACGAGTGGACACCACCCTATTTGTTCACTTCTCACTCGCTATCTACTTCATATTTGGTGAACTTTCTTTACCAGTGAAGTAAAGTGAAGGCGTAATTCAAGAGAGAAAAAAAAGAGAGCGGGTCAAATCAAAAGATTGTAAATTTCAAAAACCACATCGTCCATTTAACAAAAAAAAAATAATATATATATATATATATAAAGATATATTCTCAAGAATCTGAATGAAAAATAAAAATAAAAAAATGGGCGTTTTCCCGGACCACACTGGGCTAGGCTGAGGAATGCCCAAATCGGCCCGACTTTTAAACTAGAAGCCTAAGCTTTGCCGAAGCTTCGGCCGGGCCCGAAGTTGCAAGCCAGAGCCTAGCCCGCACGAAAATGATGAAACCAGAGCCCGGCCAATGTTAGACTTATAGAAACATAGAAATGAGTTTCTTATCGTTTCCAAGGCCAGCCCAACCGGTCTGGTCATATCACCATCTGTGAGAGGTCACGGGTTCGAGGCCCCCCCTCACGACTCCCTCCCTTATAATTATATGTATATTTGGGCCGGGCTGGTATTCCGGCTCTCAACGACTTAGTTCAAATAAAAGAAAATTGAGCACGACCCACCTATTATAGCCTAAACCCCATTGCCAACCGAAAGGGGCCCGGCCCGATCCACGAGCACCCTTATAAATAAAAAAGCTCTTCCTTCTAAAAGGGAATCTCAAAAAACTGATCTCTCACCTTTCGGTTTCACCGAACCTTTACTTCTTTTTCTCTCTTATATTAACCATTAACTTCACTTCACAAGTAAAGTAAATTTACCAAACAAGAAATATATCGTGTGTTTGTTGTGATTTAATATTATTCTATTTAAAGGTTAATTATACATGGCAAAACATAACATATTGTTTGGACCTATGCCCGTACCCGTGACTAGATCAAGATGTAAAAAGAAAAAAAAGGGAAAAAATCGGTTTTGACAACATGAACGCTTCAGTCCAGATTTCCTCCTCTCAGAGAGGAGGAAAAGTGGCAAACGCAACTTTACCGCCGTTTATAGCAGCGGTAAAGCTGCAGCGCCACTTTTCCTCCGCTCAGAGAGGAGGAAAAGTGGCAAGCACGACGTTACCGCTGCAAGAAACGGCGGTAAAGTTGCGTTTGCCACTTTTCCTCCTCTCACAGAGGAGGAAAAGTGGAAAATACGACTTTACCGCCCCTAATAGCACCGGTATAGATGCAGCTCGTACAAACCTTTCCCGTGTCTAAGTTAATATCCCGTATCTCCTTTTCAACCTTATTCTCAGACACGTTCGTTGTCTATGGGGCCCATTTCTAATCGAATTTATTTCATCCAAGTGGAGCTCATCAATAAATAACCTCTAGCATTTGTCGGTTAAGGCCCACACCAGATGGGAAAGCAACAACGATTGGCACATGAATCAAAGATCTAAATCATTTGTTAGGAAATATTAAGGCCAAGGGACCCATCTTTAGATTTTAAATCTACCTCTCTATCATTTAAGATTGATTTCACTCTCATTCCCAATAGATTGTTTGGGTGGTTGGAAAACCGAATCCCTGGGTTGTGATTAGTGGGTCAACGTTCTGGTGATTTGAATAGTTGAAGAGATGATGTCTTGATAACTGTAGAGGGATAAAGCAGTCCGAACCATCTCTGGAAGATATTTATAATAATGTTAGCAGAGTTAATGACCCACAAGTGATTCCTTGAGTCATCGAGGATGACTTAATCTGAATATATAATAAATATTAATAGTGTGAGATAATATAATATATTTGGTTCCACTGCAGTATTCTACTCTTCTTTCTCAGCATATGCCCAAGGGTCGTTGGAAAGCTCAATGTTGCTCAAACTAAGACAAGTTAAAATATATTAGAATACCCCAACCGGGTGTTGGCTCGGTTAGGACTCTGTCAATCCCACCAAATGTAGGGATACCCCTGAGATAAAGACAAAAATAAAACCCATATAAGAATGAAGAGGGTGTTTAGGATGCTATACACGCAACCCCACTAAAAAAGGTTCCAGACCCCGTTTTTTGCAGTTCCGAACTTCCGAGTAATCGGAGAGCCGGATACCCGTCTGCAACCCCAGATGTGGAGGAGTTACCCAACTACGAGGGACATTTATGGATTTTCTCCTTAGACTACTTCAACTAAAGTTCCCTTATCACTAGGTGAGCTAAAATTGGAAAGAGGGCTCCATGTATCACCACCCATTTTGGCTAAGAAACTCTTTATCCGTCATTAAGACAGTCAAAATAAGGAAGATGGTCACAATTGAATAAAAAATCAGCTTCAAGATTGAATTGGAAACCGGTCTCTCTAATATATTATAAAAACCCAGATGATATTGATTATTTACTGTTGGATTTAATCACGAGTGGACACCACCCTATTTGTTCACTTCTCACTCGCTATCTACTTCATATTTTGTGAACTTTCTTTACCAGTGAAGTAAAGTGAAGGCGTTATTCAAGAGAGAAAAAAAAGAGAGCGGGTCAAATCAAAAGATTGTAAATTTCAAAAACCACATCGTCCATTTAACAAAAAAAAAATTATATACATATATAAAGATATATTCTCAAGAATCTGAATGAAAAAAATAAATAAAAAAATGGGCGTTTTCCCGGACCACGCTGGGCTAGGCTGAGGAATGCCCAAAACGGCCCGACTTTTAAACTAGAAGCCTAAGCTTTGCCGAAGCTTCGGCCGGGCCCGAAGTTGCAAGCCAGAGCCTAGCCCGCACGAAAATGATGAAACCAGAGCCCGGCCAATGTTAGACTTATAGAAACATAGAAATGAGTTTCTTATCGTTTCCAAGGCCAGCCCAACCGGTCTGGTCATATCACCATCTGTGAGAGGTCACGGGTTCGAGGCCCCCCCTCACGACTCCCTCCCTTATAATTATATGTATATTTGGGCCGGGCTGGTATTCCGGCTCTCAACGACTTAGTTCAAATAAAAGAAAATTGAGCACGACCCACCTATTATAGCCTAAACCCCATTGCCAACCGAAAGGGGCCCGGCCCGATCCACGAGCACCCTTATAAATAAAAAAGCTCTTCCTTCTAAAAGGGAATCTCAAAAAACTGATCTCTCACCTTTCGGTTTCACCGAACCTTTACTTCTTTTTCTCTCTTATATTAACCATCAACTTCACTTCACAAGTAAAGTAAATTTACCAAACAAGAAATATATCGTGTATTTGTTGTGATTTAATATTATTCTATTTAAAGGTTAATTATACATGGCAAAACATAACATATTGTTTGGACCTATGCCCGTACCCGTGACCGGATCAAGATGTAAAAAGTAAAAAAAGGGAAAAAATCGGTTTTGACAACATGAACGCTTCAGTCCAGATTTCCTCTTCTCAGAGAGGAGGAAAAGTGGCAAACGCAACTTTACCGCCGTTTATAGCAGCGGTAAAGCTGCAGCGCCACTTTTCCTCCGCTCAGAGAGGAGGAAAAGTGGGAAGCACGACTTTACCGCTGCAAGAAACGGCGGTAAAGTTTCGTTTGCCACTTTTCTTCCTCTCACAGAGGAGGAAAAGTGGAAAATGCGACTTTACCGCCCCTAATAGCACCGGTATAGATGCAGCTCGTACAAACCTTTCCCGTGTCTAAGTTAAAATCCCGTATCTCCTTTTCAACCTTATTCTCAGACACGTTCGTTGTCTATGGGGCCCATTTCTAATCGAATTTATTTCATCCAAGTGGAGCTCATCAATAAATAACCTCTAGCATTTGTCGGTTAAGGCCCACACCAGATGGGAAAGCAACAAAGATTGGCACATGAATCAAAGATCTAAATCATTTGTTAGGAAATATTAAGGCCAAGGGACCCATCTTTAGATTTTAAATCTACCTCTCTATCATTTAAGATTGATTTCACTCTCATTCCCAATAGATTGTTTGGGTGGTTGGAAAACCGAATCCCTGGGTTGTGATTAGTGGGTCAACGTTCTGGTGATTTGAATAGTTGAAGAGATGATGTCTTGATAACTGTAGAGGGATAAAGCAGTCCTAACCATCTCTGGAAGATATTTATAATAATGTTAGCAGAGTTAATGACCCACAAGTGATTCCTTGAGTCATCGAGGATGACTTAATCTGAATATATAATAAATATTAATAGTGTGAGATAATATAATATATTTGGTTCCACTGCAGTATTCTACTCTTCTTTCTCAGCATATGCCCAAGGGTCGTTGGAAAGCTCAATGTTGCTCAAACTAAGACAAGTTAAAATATATTAGAATACCCCAACCGGGTGTTGGCTCGGTTAGGACTCTGTCAATCCCACCAAATGTAGGGATACCCCTGAGATAAAGACAAAAATAAAACCCATATAAGAATGAAGAGGGTGTTTAGGATGCTATACACGCATCCCCACTAAAATAGGTTCCAGACCCCGTTTTTTGCAGTTCCGAACTTCCGAGTAATCGGACAGCCGGATACCCGTCTGCAACCCCAGATGTGGAGGAGTTACCCAACTACGAGGGACATTTATTGATTTTCTCCTTAGCCTACTTCAGCTAAAGTTCCCTTATCACTAGGTGAGCTAAAATTGGGAAGAGAGCTCCATGTATCACCACCCATTTTGGCTAAGAAACTCTTTATCCGTCATTAAGACAGTCAAAATAAGGAAGATGGTCAGAATTGAATAAAAAATCAGCTTCAACATTGAATTGGAAACCGGTCTCTCTCATATATTATAAAAACCCAGATGATATTGATTATTTACTGTAGGATTTAATCACGAGTGGACACCACCCTATTTGTTCACTTCTCACTCGCTATCTACTTCATATTTGGTGAACTTTCTTTACCAGTGAAGTAAAGTGAAGGCGTTATTCAAGAGAGAAAAAAAAGAGAGCGGGTCAAATCAAAAGATTGTAAATTTCAAAAACCACATCGTCCATTTAACAAAAAAAGAAAATATATATATATATATATATAAAGATATATTCTCAAGAATCTGAATGAAAAAAATAAATAAAAAAATGGGCGTTTTCCCGGACCACGCTGGGCTAGGCTGAGGAATGCCCAAAACGGCCCGACTTTTAAACTAGAAGCCTAAGCTTTGCCGAAGCTTCGGCCGGGCCCGAAGTTGCAAGCCAGAGCCTAGCCCGCACGAAAATGATGAAACCAGAGCCCGGCCAATGTTAGACTTATAGAAACATAGAAATGAGTTTCTTATCGTTTCCAAGGCCAGCCCAACCGGTCTGGTCATATCACCATCTGTGAGAGGTCACGGGTTCGAGGCCCCCCCTCACGACTCCCTCCCTTATAATTATATGTATATTTGGGCCGGGCTGGTATTCCGGCTCTCAACGACTTAGTTCAAATAAAAGAAAATTGAGCACGACCCACCTATTATAGCCTAAACCCCATTGCCAACCGAAAGGGGCCCGGCCCGATCCACGAGCACCCTTATAAATAAAAAAGCTCTTCCTTCTAAAAGGGAATCTCAAAAAACTGATCTCTCACCTTTCGGTTTCACCGAACCTTTACTTCTTTTTCTCTCTTATATTAACCATTAACTTCACTTCACAAGTAAAGTAAATTTACCAAACAAGAAATATATCGTGTATTTGTTGTGATTTAATATTATTCTATTTAAAGGTTAATTATACATGGCAAAACATAACATATTGTTTGGACCTATGCCCCTACCCGTGACCGGATCAAGATGTAAAAAGTAAAAAAAGGGAAAAAATCGGTTTTGACAACATGAACGCTTCAGTCCAGATTTCCTCCTCTCAGAGAGGAGGAAAAGTGGCAAACGCAACTTTACCGCCGTTTATAGCAGCGGTAAAGCTGCAGCGCCACTTTTCCTCCGCTCAGAGAGGAGGAAAAGTGGCAAGCACGACTTTACCGCTGCAAGAAACGGCGGTAAAGTTGCGTTTGCCACTTTTCCTCCTCTCACAGAGGAGGAAAAGTGGAAAATGCGACTTTACCTCCCCTAATAGCACCGGTATAGATGCAGCTCGTACAAACCTTTCCCGTGTCTAAGTTAAAATCCCGTATCTCCTTTTCAACCTTATTCTCAGACACGTTCGTTGTCTATGGGGCCCATTTCTAATCGAATTTATTTCATCCAAGTGGAGCTCATCAATAAATAACCTCTAGCATTTGTCGGTTAAGGCCCACACCAGATGGGAAAGCAACAAAGATTGGCACATGAATCAAAGATCTAAATCATTTGTTAGGAAATATTAAGGCCAAGGGACCCATCTTTAGATTTTAAATCTACCTCTCTATCATTTAAGATTGATTTCACTCTCATTCCCAATAGATTGTTTGGGTGGTTGGAAAACCGAATCCCTGGGTTGTGATTAGTGGGTCAACGTTCTGGTGATTTGAATAGTTGAAGAGATGATGTCGTGATAACTGTAGAGGGATAAAGCAGTCCTAACCATCTCTGGAAGATATTTATAATAATGTTAGCAGAGTTAATGACCCACAAGTGATTCCTTGAGTCATCGAGGATGACTTAATCTGAATATATAATAAATATTAATAGCGTGAGATAATATAATATATTTGGTTCCACTGCAGTATTCTACTCTTCTTTCTCAGCATATGCCCAAGGGTCGTTGGAAAGCTCAATGTTGCTCAAACTAAGACAAGTTAAAATATATTAGAATACCCCAACCGGGTGTTGGCTCGGTTAGGACTCTGTCAATCCCACCAATTGTAGGGATACCCCTGAGATAAAGACAAAAATAAAACCCATATAAGAATGAAGAGGGTGTTTAGGATGCTATACACGCAACCCCACTAAAAAAGGTTCCAGACCCCGTTTTTTGCAGTTCCGAACTTCCGAGTAATCGGAGAGCCGGATACCCGTCTGCAACCCCAGATGTGGAGGAGTTACCCAACTACGAGGGACATTTATGGATTTTCTCCTTAGCCTACTTCAGCTAAAGTTCCCTTATCACTAGGTGAGCTAAAATTGGAAAGCGGGCTCCATGTATCACCACCCATTTTGGTTAAGAAACTCTTTATCCGTCATTAAGACAGTCAAATTAAGGAAGATGGTCGAAATTGAATAAAAAATCAGCTTCAAGATTGAATTGGAAACCGGTCTCTCTCATATATTATAAAAACCCAGATGATATTGATTATTTACTGTAGGATTTAATCACGAGTGGACACCACCCTATTTGTTCACTTCTCACTCGCTATCTACTTCATATTTGGTGAAGTTTCTTTACCAGTGAAGTAAAGTGAAGGCGTTATTCAAGAGAGAAAAAAAAGAGAGCGGGTCAAATCAAAAGATTGTAAATTTCAAAGACCACATCGTCCATTTAACAAAAAAAAAAAATATATATAAAAAGATATATTCTCAAGAATCTGAATGAAAAAAAAAAATAAAAAAATGGGCGTTTTCCCGGACCACGCTGGGCTAGGCTGAGGAATGCCCAAAACGGCCCGACTTTTAAACTAGAAGCCTAAGCTTTGCCGAAGCTTCGGCCGGGCCCGAAGTTGCAAGCCAGAGCCTAGCCCGCACGAAAATGATGAAACCAGAGCCCGGCCAATGTTAGACTTATAGAAACATAGAAATGAGTTTCTTATCGTTTCCAAGGCCAGCTCAACCGGTCTGGTCATATCACCATCTGTGAGAGGTCACGGGTTCGAGGCCCCCCCTCACGACTCCCTCCCTTATAATTATATGTATATTTGGGCCGGGCTGGTATTCCGGCTCTCAACGACTTAGTTCAAATAAAAGAAAATTGAGCACGACCCACCTATTATAGCCTAAACCCCATTGCCAACCGAAAGGGGCCCGGCCCGATCCACGAGCACCCTTATAAATAAAAAAGCTCTTCCTTCTAAAAGGGAATCTCAAAAAACTGATCTCTCACCTTTCGGTTTCACCGAACCTTTACTTCTTTTTCTCTCTTATATTAACCATTAACTTCACTTCACAAGTAAAGTAAATTTACCAAACAAGAAATATATCGTGTATTTGTTGTGATTTAATATTATTCTATTTAAAGGTTAATTATACATGGCAAAACATAACATATTGTTTGGACCTATGCCCCTACCCGTGACCAGATCAAGATGTAAAAAGTAAAAAAAGGGAAAGAATCAGTTTTGACAACATGAACGCTTCAGTCCAGATTTCCTCCTCTCAGAGAGGAGGAAAAGTGGCAAACGCAACTTTACCGCCGTTTATAGCAGCGGTAAAGCTGCAGCGCCAATTTCTTCCGCTCAGAGAGGAGGAAAAGTGGCAAGCACGACTTTACCGCTGCAAGAAACGGCGGTAAAGTTGCGTTTGCCACTTTTCCTCCTCTCACAGAGGAGGAAAAGTGGAAAATGCGACTTTACCGCCCCTAATAGCTCCGGTATAGATGCAGCTCGTACAAACCTTTCCCGTGTCTAAGTTAATATCCCGTATCTCCTTTTCAACCTTATTCTCAGACACGTTCGTTGTCTATGGGGCCCATTTCTAATCGAATTTATTTCATCCAAGTGGAGCTCATCAATAAATAACCTCTAGCATTTGTCGGTTAAGGCCCACACCAGATGGGAAAGCAACAAAGATTGGCACATGAATCAAAGATCTAAATCATTTGTTAGGAAATATTAAGGCCAAGGGACCCATCTTTAGATTTTAAATCTACCTCTCTATCATTTAAGATTTATTTCATTCTCATTCCCAATAGATTGTTTGGGTGGTTGGAAAACCGAATCCTTGGGTTGTGATTAGTGGGTCAACGTTCTGGTGATTTGAATAGTTTAAGAGATGATGTCTTGATAACTTTAGAGGGATAAAGCAGTCCTAACCATCTCTGGAAGATATTTATAATAATGTTAGCAGAGTTAATGACCCACATGTGATTCCTTGAGTCATCGAGGATGACTTAATCTGAATATATAATAAATATTAATAGTGTGAGATAATATAATATATTTGGTTCCACTGCAGTATTCTACTCTTCTTTCTCAGCATATGCCCAAGGGTCGTTGGAAAGCTCAATGTTGCTCAAACTAAGACAAGTTAAAATATATAAGAATACCCCAACCGGGTGTTGGCTCGGTTAGGACTCTGTCAATCCCACCAAATGTAGGGATACCCCTGAGATAAAGACAAAAATAAAACCCATATAAGAATGAAGAGGGTGTTTAGGATGCTATACACGCAACCCCACTAAAATAGGTTCCAGACCCCGTTTTTTGCAGTTCCGAACTTCCGAGTAATCGGAGAGCCGGATACCCGTCTGCAACCCCAGATGTGGAGGAGTTACCCGACTACGAGGGACATTTATGGATTTTCTCCTTAGCCTACTTCAGCTAAAGTTCCCTTATCACTAGGTGAGCTAAAATTGGAAAGAGGGCTCCATGTATCACCACCCATTTTGGCTAAGAAACTCTTTATCCGTCATTAAGACAGTCAAAATAAGGAAGATGGTCAAAATTGAATAAAAAATCAGCTTCAAGATTGATTAGGAAACCGGTCTCTCTCATATATTATAAAAACCCAGATGATATTGATTATTTACTGTAGGATTTAATCACGAGTGGACACCACCCTATTTGTTCACTTCTCACTCGCTATCTACTTCATATTTGGTGAACTTTCTTTACCAGTGAAGTAAAGTAAAGGCGTAATTCAAGAGAGAAAAAAAAGAGAGCGGGTCAAATCAAAAGATTGTAAATTTCAAAAACCACATCGTCCATTTAACAAAAAATATATATATATATATAAAGATATATTCTCAAGAATCTGAATGAAAAAAAAAAAAGAAAAATGGGCGTTTTCCCGGACCACGCTGGGCGAGGCTGAGGAATGCCCAAAACGGCCCGACTTTTAAACTAGAAGCCTAAGCTTTGCCGAAGCTTCGGCCGGGCCCGAAGTTGCAAGCCAGAGCCTAGCCCGCACGAAAATGATGAAACCAGAGCCCGGCCAATGTTAGACTTATAGAAACATAGAAATGAGTTTCTTATCGTTTCCAAGGCCAGCTCAACCGGTCTGGTCATATCACCATCTGTGAGAGGTCACGGGTTCGAGGCCCCCCCTCACGACTCCCTCCCTTATAATTATATATATATTTGGGCCGGGCTGGTATTCCGGCTCTCAACGACTTAGTTCAAATAAAAGAAAATTGAGCACGACCCACCTATTATAGCCTAAACCCCATTGCCAACCGAAAGGGGCCCGGCCCGATCCACGAGCACCCTTATAAATAAAAAAGCTCTTCCTTCTAAAAGGGAATCTCAAAAAACTGATCTCTCACCTTTCGGTTTCACCGAACCTTTACTTCTTTTTCTCTCTTATATTAACCATTAACTTCACTTCACAAGTAAAGTAAATTTACAAAACAAGAAATATATCGTGTATTTGTTGTGATTTAATATTATTCTATTTAAAGGTTAATTATACATGGCAAAACATAACATATTGTTTGGACCTATGCCCCTACCCGTGACCAGATCAAGATGTAAAAAGTAAAAAAAGGGAAAAAATCGGTTTTGACAACATGAACGCTTCAGTCCAGATTTCCTCCTCTCAGAGAGGAGGAAAAGTGGCAAACGCAACTTTACCGCCGTTTATAGCAGCGGTAAAGCTGCAGCGCCACTTTTCCTCCGCTCAGAGAGGAGGAAAAAAGGCAAGCACGACTTTACCGCTGCAAGAAACGGCGGTAAAGTTGCGTTTGCCACTTTTCCTCCTCTCACAGAGGAGGAAAAGTGGAAAATGCGACTTTACCGCCCCTAATAGCTCCTGTATAGATGCAGCCGTACAAACCTTTCCCGTGTCTAAGTTAATATCCCGTATCTCCTTTTCAACCTTATTCTCAGACACGTTCGTTGTCTATGGGGCCCATTTCTAATCGAATTTATTTCATCCAAGTGGAGCTCATCAATAAATAACCTCTAGCATTTGTCGGTTAAGGCCCACACCAGATGGGAAAGCAACAAAGATTGGCACATGAATCAAAGATCTAAATCATTTGTTAGGAAATATTAAGGCCAAGGGACCCATCTTTAGATTTTAAATCTACCTCTCTATCATTTAAGATTTATTTCATTCTCATTCCCAATAGATTGTTTGGGTGGTTGGAAAACCGAATCCTTGGGTTGTGATTAGTGGGTCAACGTTCTGGTGATTTGAATAGTTGAAGAGATGATGTCTTGATAACTGTAGAGGGATAAAGCAGTCCTAACCATCTCTAGAAGATATTTATAATAATGTTAGCAGAGTTAATGACCCACATGTGATTCCTTGAGTCATCGAGGATGACTTAATCTGAATATATAATAAATATTAATAGTGTGAGATAATATAATATATTTGGTTCCACTGCAGTATTCTACTCTTCTTTCTCAGCATATGCCCAAGGGTCGTTGGAAAGCTCAATGTTGCTCAAACTAAGACAAGTTAAAATATATAAGAATACCCCAACCGGGTGTTGGCTCGGTTAGGACTCTGTCAATCCCACCAAATGTAGGGATACCCCTGAGATAAAGACAAAAATAAAACCCATATAAGAATGAAGAGGTTGTTTAGGATGCTATACATGCAACCCCACTAAAATAGGTTCCAGACCCCGTTTTTTGCAGTTCCGAACTTCCGAGTAATCGGAGAGCCGGATACCCGTCAGCAACCCCAGATGTGGAGGAGTTACCCGACTACGAGGGACATTTATGGATTTTCTCCTTAGCCTACTTCAGCTAAAGTTCCCTTATCACTAGGTGAGCTAAAATTGGAAAGAGGGCTCCATGTATCACCACCCATTTTGGCTAAGAAACTCTTTATCCGTCATTAAGACAGTCAAAATAAGGAAGATGGTCAAAATTGAATAAAAAATCAGCTTCAAGATTGAATTGGAAACCGGTCTCTCTCATATATTATAAAAACCCAGATGATATTGATTATTTACTGTAGGATTTAATCACGAGTGGACACCACCCTATTTGTTCACTTCTCACTCGCTATCTACTTCATATTTGGTGAACTTTCTTTACCAGTGAAGTAAAGTGAAGGCGTAATTCAAGAGAGAAAAAAAAGAGTGCGGGTCAAATCAAAAGATTGTAAATTTCAAAAACCACATCGTCCATTTAACAAAAAATATATATATATATATAAAGATATATTCTCAAGAATCTGAATGAAAAAAAAAAAAAAAATGGGCGTTTTCCCGGACCACGCTGGGCGAGGCTGAGGAATGCCCAAAACGGCCCGACTTTTAAACTAGAAGCCTAAGCTTTGCCGAAGCTTCGGCCGGGCCCGAAGTTGCAAGCCAGAGCCTAGCCCGCACGAAAATGATGAAACCAGAGCCCGGCCAATGTTAGACTTATAGAAACATAGAAATGAGTTTCTTATCGTTTCCAAGGCCAGCTCAACCGGTCTGGTCATATCACCATCTGTGAGAGGTCACGGGTTCGAGGCCCCCCCTCACGACTCCCTCCCTTATAATTATATGTATATTTGGGCCGGGCTGGTATTCCGGCTCTCAACGACTTAGTTCAAATAAAAGAAAATTGAGCACGACCCACCTATTATAGCCTAAACCCCATTGCCAACCGAAAGGGGCCCGGCCCGATCCACGAGCACCCTTATAAATAAAAAAGCTCTTCCTTCTAAAAGGGAATCTCAAAAAACTGATCTCTCACCTTTCGGTTTCACCGAACCTTTACTTCTTTTTCTCTCTTATATTAACCATTAACTTCACTTCACAAGTAAAGTAAATTTACCAAACAAGAAATATATCGTGTATTTGTTGTGATTTAATATTATTCTATTTAAAGGTTAATTATACATGGCAAAACATAACATATTGTTTGGACCTATGCCCCTACCCGTGACCAGATCAAGATGTAAAAAGTAAAAAAAGGGAAAAAATCGGTTTTGACAACATGAACGCTTCAGTCCAGATTTCCTCCTCTCAGAGAGGAGGAAAAGTGGCAAACGCAACTTTACCGCCGTTTATAGCAGCGGTAAAGCTGCAGCGCCACTTTTCCTCCGCTCAGAGAGGAGGAAAAAAGGCAAGCACGACTTTACCAATGCAAGAAACGGCGGTAAAGTTGCGTTTGCCACTTCTCCTCCTCTCACAGAGGAGGAAAAGTGGAAAATGCGACTTTACCGCCCCTAATAGCTCCTGTATAGATGCAGCTCGTACAAACCTTTCCCGTGTCTAAGTTAATATCCCGTATCTCCTTTTCAACCTTATTCTCAGACACGTTCGTTGTCTATGGGGCCCATTTCTAATCGAATTTATTTCATCCAAGTGGAGCTCATCAATAAATAACCTCTAGCATTTGTCGGTTAAGGCCCACACCAGATGGGAAAGCAACAAAGATTGGCACATGAATCAAAGATCTAAATCATTTGTTAGGAAATATTAAGGCCAAGGGACCCATCTTTAGATTTTAAATCTACCTCTCTATCATTTAAGATTTATTTCATTCTCATTCCCAATAGATTGTTTGGGTGGTTGGAAAACCGAATCCTTGGGTTGTGATTAGTGGGTCAACGTTCTGGTGATTTGAATAGTTGAAGAGATGATGTCTTGATAACTGTAGAGGGATAAAGCAGTCCTAACCATCTCTAGAAGATATTTATAATAATGTTAGCAGAGTTAATGACCCACATGTGATTCCTTGAGTCATCGAGGATGACTTAATCTGAATATATAATAAATATTAATAGTGTGAGATAATATTATATATTTGGTTCCACTGCAGTATTCTACTCTTCTTTCTCAGCATATGCCCAAGGGTCGTTGGAAAGCTCAATGTTGCTCAAACTAAGACAAGTTAAAATATATAAGAATACCCCAACCGGGTGTTGGCTCGGTTAGGACTCTGTCAATCCCACCAAATGTAGGGATACCCCTGAGATAAAGACAAAAATAAAACCCATATAAGAATGAAGAGGTTGTTTAGGATGCTATACACGCAACCCCACTAAAATAGGTTCCAGACCCCGTTTTTTGCAGTTCCGAACTTCCGAGTAATCGGAGAGCCGGATACCCGTCAGCAACCCCAGATGTGGAGGAGTTACCCGACTACGAGGGACATCTATGGATTTTCTCCTTAGCCTACTTCAGCTAAAGTTCCCTTATCACTAGGTGAGCTAAAATTGGAAAGAGGGCTCCATGTATCACCACCCATTTTGGCTAAGAAACTCTTTATCCGTCATTAAGACAGTCAAAATAAGGAAGATGGTCAAAATTGAATAAAAAATCAGCTTCAAGATTGAATTGGAAACCGGTCTCTCTCATATATTATAAAAACCCAGATGATATTGATTATTTACTGTAGGATTTAATCACGAGTGGACACCACCCTATTTGTTCACTTCTCACTCGCTATCTACTTCATATTTGGTGAACTTTCTTTACCAGTGAAGTAAAGTAAAGGCGTAATTCAAGAGAGAAAAAAAAGAGAGCGGGTCAAATCAAAAGATTGTAAATTTCAAAAACCACATCGTCCATTTAACAAAATATATATATATATATAAAGATATATTCTCAAGAATCTGAATGAAAAAAAAAAAAGAAAAATGGGCGTTTTCCCGGACCACGCTGGGCGAGGCTGAGGAATGCCCAAAACGGCCCGACTTTTAAACTAGAAGCCTAAGCTTTGCCGAAGCTTCGGCCGGGCCCGAAGTTGCAAGCCAGAGCCTAGCCCGCACGAAAATGATGAAACCAGAGCCCGGCCAATGTTAGACTTATAGAAACATAGAAATGAGTTTCTTATCGTTTCCAAGGCCAGCTCAACCGGTCTGGTCATATCACCATCTGTGAGAGGTCACGGGTTCGAGGCCCCCCCTCACGACTCCCTCCCTTATAATTATATGTATATTTGGGCCGGGCTGGTATTCCGGCTCTCAACGACTTAGTTCAAATAAAAGAAAATTGAGCACGACCCACCTATTATAGCCTAAACCCCATTGCCAACCGAAAGGGGCCCGGCCCGATCCACGAGCACCCTTATAAATAAAAAAGCTCTTCCTTCTAAAAGGGAATCTCAAAAAACTGATCTCTCACCTTTCGGTTTCACCGAACCTTTACTTCTTTTTCTCTCTTATATTAACCATTAACTTCACTTCACAAGTAAAGTAAATTTACCAAACAAGAAATATATCGTGTATTTGTTGTGATTTAATATTATTCTATTTAAAGGTTAATTATACATGGCAAAACATAACATATTGTTTGGACCTATGCCCCTACCCGTGACCAGATCAAGATGTAAAAAGTAAAAAAAGGGAAAAAATCGGTTTTGACAACATGAACGCTTCAGTCCAGATTTCCTCCTCTCAGAGAGGAGGAAAAGTGGCAAACGCAACTTTACCGCCGTTTATAGCAGCGGTAAAGCTGCAGCGCCACTTTTCCTCCGCTCAGAGAGGAGGAAAAAAGGCAAGCACGACTTTACCAATGCAAGAAACGGCGGTAAAGTTGCGTTTGCCACTTCTCCTCCTCTCACAGAGGAGGAAAAGTGGAAAATGCGACTTTACCGCCCCTAATAGCTCCTGTATAGATGCAGCTCGTACAAACCTTTCCCGTGTCTAAGTTAATATCCCGTATCTCCTTTTCAACCTTATTCTCAGACACGTTCGTTGTCTATGGGGCCCATTTCTAATCGAATTTATTTCATCCAAGTGGAGCTCATCAATAAATAACCTCTAGCATTTGTCGGTTAAGGCCCACACCAGATGGGAAAGCAACAAAGATTGGCACATGAATCAAAGATCTAAATCATTTGTTAGGAAATATTAAGGCCAAGGGACCCATCTTTAGATTTTAAATCTACCTCTCTATCATTTAAGATTTATTTCATTCTCATTCCCAATAGATTGTTTGGGTGGTTGGAAAACCGAATCCTTGGGTTGTGATTAGTGGGTCAACGTTCTGGTGATTTGAATAGTTGAAGAGATGATGTCTTGATAACTGTAGAGGGATAAAGCAGTCCTAACCATCTCTAGAAGATATTTATAATAATGTTAGCAGAGTTAATGACCCACATGTGATTCCTTGAGTCATCGAGGATGACTTAATCATAATATATAATAAATATTAATAGTGTGAGATAATATTATATATTTGGTTCCACTGCAGTATTCTACTCTTCTTTCTCAGCATATGCCCAAGGGTCGTTGGAAAGCTCAATGTTGCTCAAACTAAGACAAGTTAAAATATATAAGAATACCCCAACCGGGTGTTGGCTCGGTTAGGACTCTGTCAATCCCACCAAATGTAGGGATACCCCTGAGATAAAGACAAAAATAAAACCCATATAAGAATGAAGAGGTTGTTTAGGATGCTATACACGCAACCCCACTAAAATAGGTTCCAGACCCCGTTTTTTGCAGTTCCGAACTTCCGAGTAATCGGAGAGCCGGATACCCGTCAGCAACCCCAGATGTGGAGGAGTTACCCGACTACGAGGGACATTTATGGATTTTCTCCTTAGCCTACTTCAGCTAAAGTTCCCTTATCACTAGGTGAGCTAAAATTGGAAAGAGGGCTCCATGTATCACCACCCATTTTGGCTAAGAAACTCTTTATCCGTCATTAAGACAGTCAAAATAAGGAAGATGGTCAAAATTGAATAAAAAATCAGCTTCAAGATTGATTTGGAAACCGGTCTCTCTCATATATTATAAAAACCCAGATGATATTGATTATTTACTGTAGGATTTAATCACGAGTGGACACCACCCTATTTGTTCACTTCTCACTCGCTATCTACTTCATATTTGGTGAACTTTCTTTACCAGTGAAGTAAAGTGAAGGCGTAATTCAAGAGAGAAAAAAAAGAGAGCGGGTCAAATCAAAAGATTGTAAATTTCAAAAACCACATCGTCCATTTAACAAAATATATATATATATATATATAAAGATATATTCTCAAGAATCTGAATGAAAAAAAAAAAAAATGGGCGTTTTCCCGGACCACGCTGGGCGAGGCTGAGGAATGCCCAAAACGGCCCGACTTTTAAACTAGAAGCCTAAGCTTTGCCGAAGCTTCGGCCGGGCCCGAAGTTGCAAGCCTTAGCCTAGCCCGCACGAAAATGATGAAACCAGAGCCCGGCCAATGTTAAACTTATAGAAACATAGAAATGAGTTTCTTATCGTTTCCAAGGCCAGCTCAACCGGTCTGGTCATATCACCATCTGTGAGAGGTCACGGGTTCGAGGCCCCCCCTCACGACTCCCTCCCTTATAATTATATGTATATTTGGGCCGGGCTGGTATTCCGGCTCTCAACGACTTAGTTCAAATAAAAGAAAATTGAGCACGACCCACCTATTATAGCCTAAACCCCATTGCCAACCGAAAGGGGCCCGGCCCGATCCACGAGCACCCTTATAAATAAAAAAGCTCTTCCTTCTAAAAGGGAATCTCAAAAAACCGATCTCTCACCTTTCGGTTTCACCGAACCTTTACTTCTTTTTCTCTCTTATATTAACCATTAACTTCACTTCACAAGTAAAGTAAATTTACCAAACAAGAAATATATCGTGTATTTGTTGTGATTTAATATTATTCTATTTAAAGGTTAATTATACATGGCAAAACATAACATATTGTTTGGACCTATGCCCCTACCCGTGACCAGATCAAGATGTAAAAAGTAAAAAAAGGGAAAAAATCGGTTTTGACAACATGAACGCTTCAGTCCAGATTTCCTCCTCTCAGAGAGGAGGAAAAGTGGCAAACGCAACTTTACCGCCGTTTATAGCAGCGGTAAAACTGCAGCGCCACTTTTCCTCCGCTCAGAGAGGAGGAAAAAAGGCAAGCACGACTTTACCGCTGCAAGAAACGGCGGTAAAGTTGCGTTTGCCACTTCTCCTCCTCTCACAGAGGAGGAAAAGTGGAAAATGCGACTTTACCGCCCCTAATAGCTCCTGTATATATGCAGCTCGTACAAACCTTTCCCGTGTCTAAGTTAATATCCCGTATCTCCTTTTCAACCTTATTCTCAGACACGTTCGTTGTCTATGGGGCCCATTTCTAATCGAATTTATTTCATCCAAGTGGAGCTCATCAATAAATAACCTCTAGCATTTGTCGGTTAAGGCCCACACCAGATGGGAAAGCAACAAAGATTGGCACATGAATCAAAGATCTAAATCATTTGTTAGGAAATATTAAGGCCAAGGGACCCATCTTTAGATTTTAAATCTACCTCTCTATCATTTAAGATTTATTTCATTCTCATTCCCAATAGATTGTTTGGGTGGTTGGAAAACCGAATCCTTGGGTTGTGATTAGTGGGTCAACGTTCTGGTGATTTGAATAGTTGAAGAGATGATGTCTTGATAACTGTAGAGGGATAAAGCAGTCCTAACCATCTCTAGAAGATATTTATAATAATGTTAGCAGAGTTAATGACCCACATGTGATTCCTTGAGTCATCGAGGATGACTTAATCTGAATATATAATAAATATTAATAGTGTGAGATAATATAATATATTTGGTTCCACTGCAGTATTCTACTCTTCTTTCTCAGCATATGCCCAAGGGTCGTTGGAAAGCTCAATGTTGCTCAAACTAAGACAAGTTAAAATATATAAGAATACCCCAACCGGGTGTTGGCTCGGTTAGGACTCTGTCAATCCCACCAAATGTAGGGATACCCCTGAGATAAAGACAAAAATAAAACCCATATAAGAATGAAGAGGTTGTTTAGGATGCTATACACGCAACCCCACTAAAATAGGTTCCAGACCCCGTTTTTTGCAGTTCCGAACTTCCGAGTAATCGGAGAGCCGGATACCCGTCAGCAACCCCAGATGTGGAGGAGTTACCCGACTACGAGGGACATTTATGGATTTTCTCCTTAGCCTACTTCAGCTAAAGTTCCCTTATCACTAGGTGAGCTAAAATTGGAAAGAGGGCTCCATGTATCACCACCCATTTTGGCTAAGAAACTCTTTATCCGTCATTAAGACAGTCAAAATAAGGAAGATGGTCAAAATTGAATAAAAAATCAGCTTCAAGATTGAATTGGAAACCGGTCTCTCTCATATATTATAAAAACCCAGATGATATTGATTATTTACTGTAGGATTTAATCACGAGTGGACACCACCCTATTTGTTCACTTCTCACTCGCTATCTACTTCATATTTGGTGAACTTTCTTTACCAGTGAAGTAAAGTGAAGGCGTAATTCAAGAGAGAAAAAAAAGAGTGCGGGTCAAATCAAAAGATTGTAAATTTCAAAAACCACATCGTCCATTTAACAAAAAATATATATATATATATAAAGATATATTCTCAAGAATCTGAATGAAAAAAAAAAAAAAAATGGGCGTTTTCCCGGACCACGCTGGGCGAGGCTGAGGAATGCCCAAAACGGCCCGACTTTTAAACTAGAAGCCTAAGCTTTGCCGAAGCTTCGGCCGGGCCCGAAGTTGCAAGCCAGAGCCTAGCCCGCACGAAAATGATGAAACCAGAGCCCGGCCAATGTTAGACTTATAGAAACATAGAAATGAGTTTCTTATCGTTTCCAAGGCCAGCTCAACCGGTCTGGTCATATCACCATCTGTGAGAGGTCACGGGTTCGAGGCCCCCCCTCACGACTCCCTCCCTTATAATTATATGTATATTTGGGCCGGGCTGGTATTCCGGCTCTCAACGACTTAGTTCAAATAAAAGAAAATTGAGCACGACCCACCTATTATAGCCTAAACCCCATTGCCAACCGAAAGGGGCCCGGCCCGATCCACGAGCACCCTTATAAATAAAAAAGCTCTTCCTTCTAAAAGGGAATCTCAAAAAACTGATCTCTCACCTTTCGGTTTCACCGAACCTTTACTTCTTTTTCTCTCTTATATTAACCATTAACTTCACTTCACAAGTAAAGTAAATTTACCAAACAAGAAATATATCGTGTATTTGTTGTGATTTAATATTATTCTATTTAAAGGTTAATTATACATGGCAAAACATAACATATTGTTTGGACCTATGCCCCTACCCGTGACCAGATCAAGATGTAAAAAGTAAAAAAAGGGAAAAAATCGGTTTTGACAACATGAACGCTTCAGTCCAGATTTCCTCCTCTCAGAGAGGAGGAAAAGTGGCAAACGCAACTTTACCGCCGTTTATAGCAGCGGTAAAGCTGCAGCGCCACTTTTCCTCCGCTCAGAGAGGAGGAAAAAAGGCAAGCACGACTTTACCAATGCAAGAAACGGCGGTAAAGTTGCGTTTGCCACTTCTCCTCCTCTCACAGAGGAGGAAAAGTGGAAAATGCGACTTTACCGCCCCTAATAGCTCCTGTATAGATGCAGCTCGTACAAACCTTTCCCGTGTCTAAGTTAATATCCCGTATCTCCTTTTCAACCTTATTCTCAGACACGTTCGTTGTCTATGGGGCCCATTTCTAATCGAATTTATTTCATCCAAGTGGAGCTCATCAATAAATAACCTCTAGCATTTGTCGGTTAAGGCCCACACCAGATGGGAAAGCAACAAAGATTGGCACATGAATCAAAGATCTAAATCATTTGTTAGGAAATATTAAGGCCAAGGGACCCATCTTTAGATTTTAAATCTACCTCTCTATCATTTAAGATTTATTTCATTCTCATTCCCAATAGATTGTTTGGGTGGTTGGAAAACTGAATCCTTGGGTTGTGATTAGTGGGTCAACGTTCTGGTGATTTGAATAGTTGAAGAGATGATGTCTTGATAACTGTAGAGGGATAAAGCAGTCCTAACCATCTCTAGAAGATATTTATAATAATGTTAGCAGAGTTAATGACCCACATGTGATTCCTTGAGTCATCGAGGATGACTTAATCTGAATATATAATAAATATTAATAGTGTGAGATAATATAATATATTTGGTTCCACTGCAGTATTCTACTCTTCTTTCTCAGCATATGCCCAAGGGTCGTTGGAAAGCTCAATGTTGCTCAAACTAAGACAAGTTAAAATATATAAGAATACCCCAACCGGGTGTTGGCTCGGTTAGGACTCTGTCAATCCCACCAAATGTAGGGATACCCCTGAGATAAAGACAAAAATAAAACCCATATAAGAATGAAGAGGTTGTTTAGGATGCTATACACGCAACCCCACTAAAATAGGTTCCAGACCCCGTTTTTTGCAGTTCCGAACTTCCGAGTAATCGGAGAGCCGGATACCCGTCAGCAACCCCAGATGTGGAGGAGTTACCCGACTACGAGGGACATCTATGGATTTTCTCCTTAGCCTACTTCAGCTAAAGTTCCCTTATCACTAGGTGAGCTAAAATTGGAAAGAGGGCTCCATGTATCACCACCCATTTTGGCTAAGAAACTCTTTATCCGTCATTAAGACAGTCAAAATAAGGAAGATGGTCAAAATTGAATAAAAAATCAGCTTCAAGATTGAATTGGAAACCGGTCTCTCTCATATATTATAAAAACCCAGATGATATTGATTATTTACTGTAGGATTTAATCACGAGTGGACACCACCCTATTTGTTCACTTCTCACTCGCTATCAACTTCATATTTGGTGAACTTTCTTTACCAGTGAAGTAAAGTAAAGGCGTAATTCAAGAGAGAAAAAAAAGAGAGCGGGTCAAATCAAAAGATTGTAAATTTCAAAAACCACATCGTCCATTTAACAAAATATATATATATATATATAAAGATATATTCTCAAGAATCTGAATGAAAAAAAAAAAAGAAAAATGGGCGTTTTCCCGGACCACGCTGGGCGAGGCTGAGGAATGCCCAAAACGGCCCGACTTTTAAACTAGAAGCCTAAGCTTTGCCGAAGCTTCGGCCGGGCCCGAAGTTGCAAGCCAGAGCCTAGCCCGCACGAAAATGATGAAACCAGAGCCCGGCCAATGTTAGACTTATAGAAACATAGAAATGAGTTTCTTATCGTTTCCAAGGCCAGCTCAACCGGTCTGGTCATATCACCATCTGTGAGAGGTCACGGGTTCGAGGCCCCCCCTCACGACTCCCTCCCTTATAATTATATGTATATTTGGGCCGGGCTGGTATTCCGGCTCTCAACGACTTAGTTCAAATAAAAGAAAATTGAGCACGACCCACCTATTATAGCCTAAACCCCATTGCCAACCGAAAGGGGCCCGGCCCGATCCACGAGCACCCTTATAAATAAAAAAGCTCTTCCTTCTAAAAGGGAATCTCAAAAAACTGATCTCTCACCTTTCGGTTTCACCGAACCTTTACTTCTTTTTCTCTCTTATATTAACCATTAACTTCACTTCACAAGTAAAGTAAATTTACCAAACAAGAAATATATCGTGTATTTGTTGTGATTTAATATTATTCTATTTAAAGGTTAATTATACATGGCAAAACATAACATATTGTTTGGACCTATGCCCCTACCCGTGACCAGATCAAGATGTAAAAAGTAAAAAAAGGGAAAAAATCGGTTTTGACAACATGAACGCTTCAGTCCAGATTTCCTCCTCTCAGAGAGGAGGAAAAGTGGCAAACGCAACTTTACCGCCGTTTATAGCAGCGGTAAAGCTGCAGCGCCACTTTTCCTCCGCTCAGAGAGGAGGAAAAAAGGCAAGCACGACTTTACCAATGCAAGAAACGGCGGTAAAGTTGCGTTTGCCACTTCTCCTCCTCTCACAGAGGAGGAAAAGTGGAAAATGCGACTTTACCGCCCCTAATAGCTCCTGTATAGATGCAGCTCGTACAAACCTTTCCCGTGTCTAAGTTAATATCCCGTATCTCCTTTTCAACCTTATTCTCAGACACGTTCGTTGTCTATGGGGCCCATTTCTAATCGAATTTATTTCATCCAAGTGGAGCTCATCAATAAATAACCTCTAGCATTTGTCGGTTAAGGCCCACACCAGATGGGAAAGCAACAAAGATTGGCACATGAATCAAAGATCTAAATCATTTGTTAGGAAATATTAAGGCCAAGGGACCCATCTTTAGATTTTAAATCTACCTCTCTATCATTTAAGATTTATTTCATTCTCATTCCCAATAGATTGTTTGGGTGGTTGGAAAACCGAATCCTTGGGTTGTGATTAGTGGGTCAACGTTCTGGTGATTTGAATAGTTGAAGAGATGATGTCTTGATAACTGTAGAGGGATAAAGCAGTCCTAACCATCTCTAGAAGATATTTATAATAATGTTAGCAGAGTTAATGACCCACATGTGATTCCTTGAGTCATCGAGGATGACTTAATCTGAATATATAATAAATATTAATAGTGTGAGATAATATTATATATTTGGTTCCACTGCAGTATTCTACTCTTCTTTCTCAGCATATGCCCAAGGGTCGTTGGAAAGCTCAATGTTGCTCAAACTAAGACAAGTTAAAATATATAAGAATACCCCAACCGGGTGTTGGCTCGGTTAGGACTCTGTCAATCCCACCAAATGTAGGGATACCCCTGAGATAAAGACAAAAATAAAACCCATATAAGAATGAAGAGGTTGTTTAGGATGCTATACACGCAACCCCACTAAAATAGGTTCCAGACCCCGTTTTTTGCAGTTCCGAACTTCCGAGTAATCGGAGAGCCGGATACCCGTCAGCAACCCCAGATGTGGAGGAGTTACCCGACTACGAGGGACATCTATGGATTTTCTCCTTAGCCTACTTCAGCTAAAGTTCCCTTATCACTAGGTGAGCTAAAATTGGAAAGAGGGCTCCATGTATCACCACCCATTTTGGCTAAGAAACTCTTTATCCGTCATTAAGACAGTCAAAATAAGGAAGATGGTCAAAATTGAATAAAAAATCAGCTTCAAGATTGAATTGGAAACCGGTCTCTCTCATATATTATAAAAACCCAGATGATATTGATTATTTACTGTAGGATTTAATCACGAGTGGACACCACCCTATTTGTTCACTTCTCACTCGCTATCTACTTCATATTTGGTGAACTTTCTTTACCAGTGAAGTAAAGTAAAGGCGTAATTCAAGAGAGAAAAAAAAGAGAGCGGGTCAAATCAAAAGATTGTAAATTTCAAAAACCACATCGTCCATTTAACAAAATATATATATATATATATAAAGATATATTCTCAAGAATCTGAATGAAAAAAAAAAAAGAAAAATGGGCGTTTTCCCGGACCACGCTGGGCGAGGCTGAGGAATGCCCAAAACGGCCCGACTTTTAAACTAGAAGCCTAAGCTTTGCCGAAGCTTCGGCCGGGCCCGAAGTTGCAAGCCAGAGCCTAGCCCGCACGAAAATGATGAAACCAGAGCCCGGCCAATGTTAGACTTATAGAAACATAGAAATGAGTTTCTTATCGTTTCCAAGGCCAGCTCAACCGGTCTGGTCATATCACCATCTGTGAGAGGTCACGGGTTCGAGGCCCCCCCTCACGACTCCCTCCCTTATAATTATATGTATATTTGGGCCGGGCTGGTATTCCGGCTCTCAACGACTTAGTTCAAATAAAAGAAAATTGAGCACGACCCACCTATTATAGCCTAAACCCCATTGCCAACCGAAAGGGGCCCGGCCCGATCCACGAGCACCCTTATAAATAAAAAAGCTCTTCCTTCTAAAAGGGAATCTCAAAAAACTGATCTCTCACCTTTTGGTTTCACCGAACCTTTACTTCTTTTTCTCTCTTATATTAACCATTAACTTCACTTCACAAGTAAAGTAAATTTACCAAACAAGAAATATATCGTGTATTTGTTGTGATTTAATATTATTCTATTTAAAGGTTAATTATACATGGCAAAACATAACATATTGTTTGGACCTATGCCCCTACCCGTGACCAGATCAAGATGTAAAAAGTAAAAAAAGGGAAAAAATCGGTTTTGACAACATGAACGCTTCAGTCCAGATTTCCTCCTCTCAGAGAGGAGGAAAAGTGGCAAACGCAACTTTACCGCCGTTTATAGCAGCGGTAAAGCTGCAGCGCCACTTTTCCTCCGCTCAGAGAGGAGGAAAAAAGGCAAGCACGACTTTACCAATGCAAGAAACGGCGGTAAAGTTGCGTTTGCCACTTCTCCTCCTCTCACAGAGGAGGAAAAGTGGAAAATGCGACTTTACCGCCCCTAATAGCTCCTGTATAGATGCAGCTCGTACAAACCTTTCCCGTGTCTAAGTTAATATCCCGTATCTCCTTTTCAACCTTATTCTCAGACACGTTCGTTGTCTATGGGGCCCATTTCTAATCGAATTTATTTCATCCAAGTGGAGCTCATCAATAAATAACCTCTAGCATTTGTCGGTTAAGGCCCACACCAGATGGGAAAGCAACAAAGATTGGCACATGAATCAAAGATCTAAATCATTTGTTAGGAAATATTAAGGCCAAGGGACCCATCTTTAGATTTTAAATCTACCTCTCTATCATTTAAGATTTATTTCATTCTCATTCCCAATAGATTGTTTGGGTGGTTGGAAAACCGAATCCTTGGGTTGTGATTAGTGGGTCAACGTTCTGGTGATTTGAATAGTTGAAAAGATGATGTCTTGATAACTGTAGAGGGATAAAGCAGTCCTAACCATCTCTAGAAGATATTTATAATAATGTTAGCAGAGTTAATGACCCACATGTGATTCCTTGAGTCATCGAGGATGACTTAATCAAAATATATAATAAATATTAATAGTGTGAGATAATATTATATATTTGGTTCCACTGCAGTATTCTACTCTTCTTTCTCAGCATATGCCCAAGGGTCGTTGGAAAGCTCAATGTTGCTCAAACTAAGACAAGTTAAAATATATAAGAATACCCCAACCGGGTGTTGGCTCGGTTAGGACTCTGTCAATCCCACCAAATGTAGGGATACCCCTGAGATAAAGACAAAAATAAAACCCATATAAGAATGAAGAGGTTGTTTAGGATGCTATACACGCAACCCCACTAAAATAGGTTCCAGACCCCGTTTTTTGCAGTTCCGAACTTCCGAGTAATCGGAGAGCCGGATACCCGTCAGCAACCCCAGATGTGGAGGAGTTACCCGACTACGAGGGACATTTATGGATTTTCTCCTTAGCCTACTTCAGCTAAAGTTCCCTTATCACTAGGTGAGCTAAAATTGGAAAGAGGGCTCCATGTATCACCACCCATTTTGGCTAAGAAACTCTTTATCCGTCATTAAGACAGTCAAAATAAGGAAGATGGTCAAAATTGAATAAAAAATCAGCTTCAAGATTGAATTGGATACCGGTCTCTCTCATATATTATAAAAACCCAGATGATATTGATTATTTACTGTAGGATTTAATCACGAGTGGACACCACCCTATTTGTTCACTTCTCACTCGCTATCTACTTCATATTTGGTGAACTTTCTTTACCAGTGAAGTAAAGTGAAGGCGTAATTCAAGAGAGAAAAAAAAGAGAGCGGGTCATATCAAAAGATTGTAAATTTCAAAAACCACATCGTCCATTTAACAAAAAATATATATATATATAAAGATATATTCTCAAGAATCTGAATGAAAAAAGAAAAAAAAAATGGGCGTTTTCCCGGACCACGCTGGGCGAGGCTGAGGAATGCCCAAAACGGCCCGACTTTTAAACTAGAAGCCTAAGCTTTGCCGAAGCTTCGGCCGGGCCCGAAGTTGCAAGCCTTAGCCTAGCCCGCACGAAAATGATGAAACCAGAGCCCGGCCAATGTTAGACTTATAGAAACATAGAAATGAGTTTCTTATCGTTTCCAAGGCCAGCTCAACCGGTCTGGTCATATCACCATCTGTGAGAGGTCACGGGTTCGAGGCCCCCCCTCACGACTCCCTCCCTTATAATTATATGTATATTTGGGCCGGGCTGGTATTCCGGCTCTCAACGACTTAGTTCAAATAAAAGAAAATTGAGCACGACCCACCTATTATAGCCTAAACCCCATTGCCAACCGAAAGGGGCCCGGCCCGATCCACGAGCACCCTTATAAATAAAAAAGCTCTTCCTTCTAAAAGGGAATCTCAAAAAACCGATCTCTCACCTTTCGGTTTCACCGAACCTTTACTTCTTTTTCTCTCTTATATTAATCATTAACTTCACTTCACAAGTAAAGTAAATTTACCAAACAAGAAATATATCGTGTATTTGTTGTGATTTAATATTATTCTATTTAAAGGTTAATTATACATGGCAAAACATAACATATTGTTTGGACCTATGCCCCTACCCGTGACCAGATCAAGATGTAAAAAGTAAAAAAAGGGAAAAAATCGGTTTTGACAACATGAACGCTTCAGTCCAGATTTCCTCCTCTCAGAGAGGAGGAAAAGTGGCAAACGCAACTTTACCGCCGTTTATAGCAGCGGTAAAACTGCAGCGCCACTTTTCCTCCGCTCAGAGAGGAGGAAAAAAGGCAAGCACGACTTTACCGCTGCAAGAAACGGCGGTAAAGTTGCGTTTGCGACTTCTCCTCCTCTCACAGAGGAGGAAAAGTGGAAAATGCGACTTTACCGCCCCTAATAGCTCCTGTATATATGCAGCTCGTACAAACCTTTCCCGTGTCTAAGTTAATATCCCGTATCTCCTTTTCAACCTTATTCTCAGACACGTTCGTTGTCTATGGGGCCCATTTCTAATCGAATTTATTTCATCCAAGTGGAGCTCATCAATAAATAACCTCTAGCATTTGTCGGTTAAGGCCCACACCAGATGGGAAAGCAACAAAGATTGGCACATGAATCAAAGATCTAAATCATTTGTTAGGAAATATTAAGGCCAAGGGACCCATCTTTAGATTTTAAATCTACCTCTCTATCATTTAAGATTTATTTCATTCTCATTCCCAATAGATTGTTTGGGTGGTTGGAAAACCGAATCCTTGGGTTGTGATTAGTGGGTCAACGTTCTGGTGATTTGAATAGTTGAAGAGATGATGTCTTGATAACTGTAGAGGGATAAAGCAGTCCTAACCATCTCTAGAAGATATTTATAATAATGTTAGCAGAGTTAATGACCCACATGTGATTCCTTGAGTCATCGAGGATGACTTAATCTGAATATATAATAAATATTAATAGTGTGAGATAATATAATATATTTGGTTCCACTGCAGTATTCTACTCTTCTTTCTCAGCATATGCCCAAGGGTCGTTGGAAAGCTCAATGTTGCTCAAACTAAGACAAGTTAAAATATATAAGAATACCCCAACCGGGTGTTGGCTCGGTTAGGACTCTGTCAATCCCACCAAATGTAGGGATACCCCTGAGATAAAGACAAAAATAAAACCCATATAAGAATGAAGAGGTTGTTTAGGATGCTATACACGCAACCCCACTAAAATAGGTTCCAGACCCCGTTTTTTGCAGTTCCGAACTTCCGAGTAATCGGAGAGCCGGATACCCGTCAGCAACCCCAGATGTGGAGGAGTTACCCGACTACGAGGGACATTTATGGATTTTCTCCTTAGCCTACTTCAGCTAAAGTTCCCTTATCACTAGGTGAGCTAAAATTGGAAAGAGGGCTCCATGTATCACCACCCATTTTGGCTAAGAAACTCTTTATCCGTCATTAAGACAGTCAAAATAAGGAAGATGGTCAAAATTGAATAAAAAATCAGCTTCAAGATTGAATTGGAAACCGGTCTCTCTCATATATTATAAAAACCCAGATGATATTGATTATTTACTGTAGGATTTAATCACGAGTGGACACCACCCTATTTGTTCACTTCTCACTCGCTATCTACTTCATATTTGGTGAACTTTCTTTACCAGTGAAGTAAAGTGAAGGCGTAATTCAAGAGAGAAAAAAAAGAGAGCGGGTCAAATCAAAAGATTGTAAATTTCAAAAACCACATCGTCCATTTAACAAAAAATATATATATATAAAGATATATTCTCAAGAATCTGAATGAAAAAAAAAAAAAATGGGCGTTTTCCCGGACCACGCTGGGCGAGGCTGAGGAATGCCCAAAACGGCCCGACTTTTAAACTAGAAGCCTAAGCTTTGCCGAAGCTTCGGCCGGGCCCGAAGTTGCAAGCCAGAGCCTAGCCCGCACGAAAATGATGAAACCAGAGCCCGGCCAATGTTAGACTTATAGAAACATAGAAATGAGTTTCTTATCGTTTCCAAGGCCAGCTCAACCGGTCTGGTCATATCACCATCTGTGAGAGGTCACGGGTTCGAGGCCCCCCCTCACGACTCCCTCCCTTATAATTATATGTATATTTGGGCCGGGCTGGTATTCCGGCTCTCAACGACTTAGTTCAAATAAAAGAAAATTGAGCACGACCCACCTATTATAGCCTAAACCCCATTGCCAACCGAAAGGGGCCCGGCCCGATCCACGAGCACCCTTATAAATAAAAAAGCTCTTCCTTCTAAAAGGGAATCTCAAAAAACTGATCTCTCACCTTTCGGTTTCACCGAACCTTTACTTCTTTTTCTCTCTTATATTAACCATTAACTTCACTTCACAAGTAAAGTAAATTTACCAAACAAGAAATATATCGTGTATTTGTTGTGATTTAATATTATTCTATTTAAAGGTTAATTATACATGGCAAAACATAACATATTGTTTGGACCTATGCCCCTACCCGTGACCAGATCAAGATGTAAAAAGTAAAAAAAGGGAAAAAATCGGTTTTGACAACATGAACGCTTCAGTCCAGATTTCCTCCTCTCAGAGAGGAGGAAAAGTGGCAAACGCAACTTTACCGCCGTTTATAGCAGCGGTAAAGTTGCAGCGCCACTTTTCCTCCGCTCAGAGAGGAGGAAAAAAGGCAAGCACGACTTTACCGCTGCTAATAGCTCCTGTATAGATGCAGCTCGTACAAACCTTTCCCGTGTCTAAGTTAATATCCCGTATCTCCTTTTCAACCTTATTCTCAGACACGTTCGTTGTCTATGGGGCCCATTTCTAATCGAATTTATTACATCCAAGTGGAGCTCATCAATAAATAACCTCTAGCATTTGTCGGTTAAGGCCCACACCAGATGGGAAAGCAACAAAGATTGGCACATGAATCAAAGATCTAAATCATTTGTTAGGAAATATTAAGGCCAAGGGACCCATCTTTAGATTTTAAATCTACCTCTCTATCATTTAAGAATTATTTCATTCTCATTCCCAATAGATTGTTTGGGTGGTTGGAAAACCGAATCCTTGGGTTGTGATTAGTGGGTCAACGTTCTGGTGATTTGAATAGTTGAAGAGATGATGTCTTGATAACTGTAGAGGGATAAAGCAGTCCTAACCATCTCTAGAAGATATTTATAATAATGTTAGCAGAGTTAATGACCCACATGTGATTCCTTGAGTCATCGAGGATGACTTAATCTGAATATATAATAAATATTAATAGTGTGAGATAATATAATATATTTCGTTCCACTGCAGTATTCTACTCTTCTTTCTCAGCATATGCCCAAGGGTCGTTGGAAAGCTCAATGTTGCTCAAACTAAGACAAGTTAAAATATATAAGAATACCCCAACCGGGTGTTGGCTCGGTTAGGACTCTGTCAATCCCACCAAATGTAGGGATACCCCTGAGATAAAGACAAAAATAAAACCCATATAAGAATGAAGAGGTTGTTTAGGATGCTATACACGCAACCCCACTAAAATAGGTTCCAGACCCCGTTTTTTGCAGTTCCGAACTTCCGAGTAATCGGAGAGCCGGATACCCGTCAGCAACCCCAGATGTGGAGGAGTTACCCGACTACGAGGGACATTTATGGATTTTCTCCTTAGCCTACTTCAGCTAAAGTTCCCTTATCACTAGGTGAGCTAAAATTGGAAAGAGGGCTCCATGTATCACCACCCATTTTGGCTAAGAAACTCTTTATCCGTCATTAAGACAGTCAAAATAAGGAAGATGGTCAAAATTGAATAAAAAATCAGCTTCAAGAGTGATTTGGAAACCGGTCTCTCTCATATATTATAAAAACCCAGATGATATTGATTATTTACTGTAGGATTTAATCACGAGTGGACACCACCCTATTTGTTCACTTCTCACTCGCTATCTACTTCATATTTGGTGAACTTTCTTTACCAGTGAAGTAAAGTGAAGGCGTAATTCAAGAGAGAAAAAAAAGAGAGCGGGTCAAATCAAAAGATTGTAAATTTCAAAAACCACATCGTCCATTTAACAAAAAATATATATATATATATAAAGATATATTCTCAAGAATCTGAATGAAAAAAAGAAAAAGAAAAATGGGCGTTTTCCCGGACCACGCTGGGCGAGGCTGAGGAATGCCCAAAACGGCCCGACTTTTAAACTAGAAGCCTAAGCTTTGCCGAAGCTTCGGCCGGGCCCGAAGTTGCAAGCCAGAGCCTAGCCCGCACGAAAATGATGAAACCAGAGCCCGGCCAATGTTAGACTTATAGAAACATAGAAATGAGTTTCTTATCGTTTCCAAGGCCAGCTCAACCGGTCTGGTCATATCACCATCTGTGAGAGGTCACGGGTTCGAGGCCCCCCCTCACGACTCCCTCCCTTATAATTATATGTATATTTGGGCCGGGCTGGTATTCCGGCTCTCAACGACTTAGTTCAAATAAAAGAAAATTGAGCACGACCCACCTATTATAGCCTAAACCCCATTGCCAACCGAAAGGGGCCCGGCCCGATCCACGAGCACCCTTATAAATAAAAAAGCTCTTCCTTCTAAAAGGGAATCTCAAAAAACTGATCTCTCACCTTTCGGTTTCACCGAACCTTTACTTCTTTTTCTCTCTTATATTAACCATTAACTTCACTTCACAAGTAAAGTAAATTTACAAAACAAGAAATATATCGTGTATTTGTTGTGATTTAATATTATTCTATTTAAAGGTTAATTATACATGGCAAAACATAACATATTGTTTGGACCTATGCCCCTACCCGTGACCAGATCAAGATGTAAAAAGTAAAAAAAGGGAAAAAATCGGTTTTGACAACATGAACGCTTCAGTCCAGATTTCCTCCTCTCAGAGAGGAGGAAAAGTGGCAAACGCAACTTTACCGCCGTTTATAGCAGCGGTAAAGCTGCAGCGCCACTTTTCCTCCGCTAAGAGAGGAGGAAAAAAGGCAAGCACGACTTTACCGCTGCAAGAAACGGCGGTAAAGTTGCGTTTGCCACTTTTCCTCCTCTCACAGAGGAGGAAAAGTGGAAAATGCGACTTTACCGCCCCTAATAGCTCCTGTATAGATGCAGCTCGTACAAACCTTTCCCGTGTCTAAGTTAATATCCCGTATCTCCTTTTCAACCTTATTCTCAGACACGTTCGTTGTCTATGGGGCCCATTTCTAATCGAATTTATTTCATCCAAGTGGAGCTCATCAATAAATAACCTCTAGCATTTGTCGGTTAAGGCCCACACCAGATGGGAAAGCAACAAAGATTGGCACATGAATCAAAGATCTAAATCATTTGTTAGGAAATATTAAGGCCAAGGGACCCATCTTTAGATTTTAAATCTACCTCTCTATCATTTAAGATTTATTTCATTCTCATTCCCAATAGATTGTTTGGGTGGTTGGAAAACCGAATCCTTGGGTTGTGATTAGTGGGTCAACGTTCTGGTGATTTGAATAGTTGAAGAGATGATGTCTTGATAACTGTAGAGGGATAAAGCAGTCCTAACCATCTCTAGAAGATATTTATAATAATGTTAGCAGAGTTAATGACCCACATGTGATTCCTTGAGTCATCGAGGATGACTTAATCTGAATATATAATAAATATTAATAGTGTGAGATAATATAATATATTTGGTTCCACTGCAGTATTCTACTCTTCTTTCTCAGCATATGCCCAAGGGTCGTTGGAAAGCTCAATGTTGCTCAAACTAAGACAAGTTAAAATATATAAGAATACCCCAACCGGGTGTTGGCTCGGTTAGGACTCTGTCAATCCCACCAAATGTAGGGATACCCCTGAGATAAAGACAAAAATAAAACCCATATAAGAAGGAAGAGGTAGTTTAGGATGCTATACACGCAACCCCACTAAAATAGGTTCCAGACCCCGTTTTTTGCAGTTCCGAACTTCCGAGTAAACGGAGAGCCGGATACCCGTCAGCAACCCCAGATGTGGAGGAGTTACCCGACTACGAGGGACATTTATGGATTTTCTCCTTAGCCTACTTCAGCTAAAGTTCCCTTATCACTAGGTGAGCTAAAATTGGAAAGAGGGCTCCATGTATCACCACCCATTTTGGCTAAGAAACTCTTTATCCGTCATTAAGACAGTCAAAATAAGGAAGATGGTCAAAATTGAATAAAAAATCAGCTTCAAGACTGAATTGGAAACCGGTCTCTCTCATATATTATAAAAACCCAGATGATATTGATTATTTACTGTAGGATTTAATCACGAGTGGACACCACCCTATTTGTTCACTTCTCACTCGCTATCTACTTCATATTTGGTGAACTTTCTTTACCAGTGAAGTAAAGTGAAGGCGTAATTCAAGAGAGAAAAAAAAGAGAGCGGGTCAAATCAAAAGATTGTAAATTTCAAAAACCACATCGTCCATTTAACAAAAAATATATATATATATATAAAGATATATTCTCAAGAATCTGAATGAAAAAAAGAAAAAGAAAAATGGGCGTTTTCCCGGACCACGCTGGGCGAGGCTGAGGAATGCCCAAAACGGCCCGACTTTTAAACTAGAAGCCTAAGCTTTGCCGAAGCTTCGGCCGGGCCCGAAGTTGCAAGCCAGAGCCTAGCCCGCACGAAAATGATGAAACCAGAGCCCGGCCAATGTTAGACTTATAGAAACATAGAAATGAGTTTCTTATCGTTTCCAAGGCCAGCTCAACCGGTCTGGTCATATCACCATCTGTGAGAGGTCACGGGTTCGAGGCCCCCCCTCACGACTCCCTCCCTTATAATTATATGTATATTTGGGCCGGGCTGGTATTCCGGCTCTCAACGACTTAGTTCAAATAAAAGAAAATTGAGCACGACCCACCTATTATAGCCTAAACCCCATTGCCAACCGAAAGGGGCCCGGCCCGATCCACGAGCACCCTTATAAATAAAAAAGCTCTTCCTTCTAAAAGGGAATCTCAAAAAACTGATCTCTCACCTTTCGGTTTCACCGAACCTTTACTTCTTTTTCTCTCTTATATTAACCATTAACTTCACTTCACAAGTAAAGTAAATTTACAAAACAAGAAATATATCGTGTATTTGTTGTGATTTAATATTATTCTATTTAAAGGTTAATTATACATGGCAAAACATAACATATTGTTTGGACCTATGCCCCTACCCGTGACCAGATCAAGATGTAAAAAGTAAAAAAAGGGAAAAAATCGGTTTTGACAACATGAACGCTTCAGTCCAGATTTCCTCCTCTCAGAGAGGAGGAAAAGTGGCAAACGCAACTTTACCGCCGTTTATAGCAGCGGTAAAGCTGCAGCGCCACTTTTCCTCCGCTAAGAGAGGAGGAAAAAAGGCAAGCACGACTTTACCGCTGCAAGAAACGGCGGTAAAGTTGCGTTTGCCACTTTTCCTCCTCTCACAGACGAGGAAAAGTGGAAAATGCGACTTTACCGCCCCTAATAGCTCCTGTATAGATGCAGCTCGTACAAACCTTTCCCGTGTCTAAGTTAATATCCCGTATCTCCTTTTCAACCTTATTCTCAGACACGTTCGTTGTCTATGGGGCCCATTTCTAATCGAATTTATTTCATCCAAGTGGAGCTCATCAATAAATAACCTCTAGCATTTGTCGGTTAAGGCCCACACCAGATGGGAAAGCAACAAAGATTGGCACATGAATCAAAGATCTAAATCATTTGTTAGGAAATATTAAGGCCAAGGGACCCATCTTTAGATTTTAAATCTACCTCTCTATCATTTAAGATTTATTTCATTCTCATTCCCAATAGATTGTTTGGGTGGTTGGAAAACCGAATCCTTGGGTTGTGATTAGTGGGTCAACGTTCTGGTGATTTGAATAGTTGAAGAGATGATGTCTTGATAACTGTAGAGGGATAAAGCAGTCCTAACCATCTCTAGAAGATATTTATAATAATGTTAGCAGAGTTAATGACCCACATGTGATTCCTTGAGTCATCGAGGATGACTTAATCTGAATATATAATAAATATTAATAGTGTGAGATAATATAATATATTTGGTTCCACTGCAGTATTCTACTCTTCTTTCTCAGCATATGCCCAAGGGTCGTTGGAAAGCTCAATGTTGCTCAAACTAAGACAAGTTAAAATATATAAGAATACCCCAACCGGGTGTTGGCTCGGTTAGGACTCTGTCAATCCCACCAAATGTAGGGATACCCCTGAGATAAAGACAAAAATAAAACCCATATAAGAATGAAGAGGTAGTTTAGGATGCTATACACGCAACCCCACTAAAATAGGTTCCAGACCCCGTTTTTTGCAGTTCCGAACTTCCGAGTAAACGGAGAGCCGGATACCCGTCAGCAACCCCAGATGTGGAGGAGTTACCCGACTACGAGGGACATTTATGGATTTTCTCCTTAGCCTACTTCAGCTAAAGTTCCCTTATCACTAGGTGAGCTAAAATTGGAAAGAGGGCTCCATGTATCACCACCCATTTTGGCTAAGAAACTCTTTATCCGTCATTAAGACAGTCAAAATAAGGAAGATGGTCAAAATTGAATAAAAAATCAGCTTCAAGACTGAATTGGAAACCGGTCTCTCTCATATATTATAAAAACCCAGATGATATTGATTATTTACTGTAGGATTTAATCACGAGTGGACACCACCCTATTTGTTCACTTCTCACTCGCTATCTACTTCATATTTGGTGAACTTTCTTTACCAGTGAAGTAAAGTGAAGGCGTAATTCAAGAGAGAAAAAAAAGAGAGCGGGTCAAATCAAAAGATTGTAAATTTCAAAAACCACATCGTCCATTTAACAAAAAATATATATATATAAAGATATATTCTCAAGAATCTGAATGAAAAAAGAAAAAAAAATGGGCGTTTTCCCGGACCACGCTGGGCGAGGCTGAGGAATGCCCAAAACGGCCCGACTTTTAAACTAGAAGCCTAAGCTTTGCCGAAGCTTCGGCCGGGCCCGAAGTTGCAAGCCAGAGCCTAGCCCGCACGAAAATGATGAAACCAGAGCCCGGCCAATGTTAGACTTATAGAAACATAGAAATGAGTTTCTTATCGTTTCCAAGGCCAGCTCAACCGGTCTGGTCATATCACCATCTGTGAGAGGTCACGGGTTCGAGGCCCCCCCTCACAACTCCCTCCCTTATAATTATATGTATATTTGGGCCGGGCTGGTATTCCGGCTCTCAACGACTTAGTTCAAATAAAAGAAAATTGAGCACGACCCACCTATTATAGCCTAAACCCCATTGCCAACCGAAAGGGGCCCGGCCCGATCCACGAGCACCCTTATAAATAAAAAAGCTCTTCCTTCTAAAAGGGAATCTCAAAAAACTGATCTCTCACCTTTCGGTTTCACCGAACCTTTACTTCTTTTTCTCTCTTATATTAACCATTAACTTCACTTCACAAGTAAAGTAAATTTACCAAACAAGAAATATATCGTGTATTTGTTGTGATTTAATATTATTCTATTTAAAGGTTAATTATACATGGCAAAACATAACATATTGTTTGGACCTATGCCCCTACCCGTGACCAGATCAAGATGTAAAAAGTAAAAAAAGGGAAAAAATCGGTTTTGACAACATGAACGCTTCAGTCCAGATTTCCTCCTCTCAGAGAGGAGGAAAAGTGGCAAATGCAACTTTACCGCCGTTTATAGCAGCGGTAAAGCTGCAGCGCCACTTTTCCTCCGCTCAGAGAGGAGGAAAAAAGGCAAGCACGACTTTACCGCTGCAAGAAACGGCGGTAAAGTTGCGTTTGCCACTTTTCCTCCTCTCACAGAGGAGGAAAAGTGGAAAATGCGACTTTACCGCCCCTAATAGCTCCTGTATAGATGCAGCTCGTACAAACCTTTCCCGTGTCTAAGTTAATATCCCGTATCTCCTTTTCAACCTTATTCTCAGACACGTTCGTTGTCTATGGGGCCCATTTCTAATCGAATTTATTACATCCAAGTGGAGCTCATCAATAAATAACCTCTAGCATTTGTCGGTTAAGGCCCACACCAGATGGGAAAGCAACAAAGATTGGCACATGAATCAAAGATCTAAATCATTTGTTAGGAAATATTAAGGCCAAGGGACCCATCTTTAGATTTTAAATCTACCTCTCTATCATTTAAGATTTATTTCATTCTCATTCCCAATAGATTGTTTGGGTGGTTGGAAAACCGAATCCTTGGGTTGTGATTAGTGGGTCAACGTTCTGGTGATTTGAATAGTTGAAGAGATGATGTCTTGATAACTGTAGAGGGATAAAGCAGTCCTAACCATCTCTAGAAGATATTTATAATAATGTTAGCAGAGTTAATGACCCACATGTGATTCCTTGAGTCATCGAGGATGACTTAATCTGAATATATAATAAATATTAATAGTGTGAGATAATATAATATATTTAGTTCCACTGCAGTATTCTACTCTTCTTTCTCAGCATATGCCCAAGGGTCGTTGGAAAGCTCAATGTTGCTCAAACTAAGACAAGTTAAAATATATAAGAATACCCCAACCGGGTGTTGGCTCGGTTAGGACTCTGTCAATCCCACCAAATGTAGGGATACCCCTGAGATAAAGACAAAAATAAAACCCATATAAGAATGAAGAGGTTGTTTAGGATGCTATACACGCAACCCCACTAAAATAGGTTCCAGACCCCGTTTTTTGCAGTTCCGAACTTCCGAGTAATCGGAGAGCCGGATACCCGTCAGCAACCCCAGATGTGGAGGAGTTACCCGACTACGAGGGACATTTATGGATTTTCTCCTTAGCCTACTTCAGCTAAAGTTCCCTTATCACTAGGTGAGCTAAAATTGGAAAGAGGGCTCCATGTATCACCACCCATTTTGGCTAAGAAACTCTTTATCCGTCATTAAGACAGTCAAAATAAGGAAGATGGTCAAAATTGAATAAAAAATCAGCTTCAAGATTGATTTGGAAACCGGTCTCTCTCATATATTATAAAAACCCAGATGATATTGATTATTTACTGTAGGATTTAATCACGAGTGGACACCACCCTATTTGTTCACTTCTCACTCGCTATCTACTTCATATTTGGTGAACTTTCTTTACCAGTGAAGTAAAGTGAAGGCGTAATTCAAGAGAGAAAAAAAAGAGAGCGGGTCAAATCAAAAGATTGTAAATTTCAAAAACCACATCGTCCATTTAACAAAAAAAATATATATATATATATATAAAGATATATTCTCAAGAATCTGAATGAAAAAAAAAAAATGGGCGTTTTCCCGGACCACGCTGGGCGAGGCTGAGGAATGCCCAAAACGGCCCGACTTTTAAACTAGAAGCCTAAGCTTTGCCGAAGCTTCGGCCGGGCCCGAAGTTGCAAGCCAGAGCCTAGCCCGCACGAAAATGATGAAACCAGAGCCCGGCCAATGTTAGACTTATAGAAACATAGAAATGAGTTTCTTATCGTTTCCAAGGCCAGCTCAACCGGTCTGGTCATATCACCATCTGTGAGAGGTCACGGGTTCGAGGCCCCCCCTCACAACTCCCTCCCTTATAATTATATGTATATTTGGGCCGGGCTGGTATTCCGGCTCTCAACGACTTAGTTCAAATAAAAGAAAATTGAGCACGACCCACCTATTATAGCCTAAACCCCATTGCCAACCGAAAGGGGCCCGGCCCGATCCACGAGCACCCTTATAAATAAAAAAGCTCTTCCTTCTAAAAGGGAATCTCAAAAAACTGATCTCTCACCTTTCGGTTTCACCGAACCTTTACTTCTTTTTCTCTCTTATATTAACCATTAACTTCACTTCACAAGTAAAGTAAATTTACAAAACAAGAAATATATCGTGTATTTGTTGTGATTTAATATTATTCTATTTAAAGGTTAATTATACATGGCAAAACATAACATATTGTTTGGACCTATGCCCCTACCCGTGACCAGATCAAGATGTAAAAAGTAAAAAAAGGGAAAAAATCGGTTTTGACAACATGAACGCTTCAGTCCAGATTTCCTCCTCTCAGAGAGGAGGAAAAGTGGCAAACGCAACTTTACCGCCGTTTATAGCAGCGGTAAAGCTGCAGCGCCACTTTTCCTCCGCTAAGAGAGGAGGAAAAAAGGCAAGCACGACTTTACCGCTGCAAGAAACGGCGGTAAAGTTGCGTTTGCCACTTTTCCTCCTCTCACAGACGAGGAAAAGTGGAAAATGCGACTTTACCGCCCCTAATAGCTCCTGTATAGATGCAGCTCGTACAAACCTTTCCCGTGTCTAAGTTAATATCCCGTATCTCCTTTTCAACCTTATTCTCAGACACGTTCGTTGTCTATGGGGCCCATTTCTAATCGAATTTATTTCATCCAAGTGGAGCTCATCAATAAATAACCTCTAGCATTTGTCGGTTAAGGCCCACACCAGATGGGAAAGCAACAAAGATTGGCACATGAATCAAAGATCTAAATCATTTGTTAGGAAATATTAAGGCCAAGGGACCCATCTTTAGATTTTAAATCTACCTCTCTATCATTTAAGATTTATTTCATTCTCATTCCCAATAGATTGTTTGGGTGGTTGGAAAACCGAATCCTTGGGTTGTGATTAGTGGGTCAACGTTCTGGTGATTTGAATAGTTGAAGAGATGATGTCTTGATAACTGTAGAGGGATAAAGCAGTCCTAACCATCTCTAGAAGATATTTATAATAATGTTAGCAGAGTTAATGACCCACATGTGATTCCTTGAGTCATCGAGGATGACTTAATCTGAATATATAATAAATATTAATAGTGTGAGATAATATAATATATTTGGTTCCACTGCAGTATTCTACTCTTCTTTCTCAGCATATGCCCAAGGGTCGTTGGAAAGCTCAATGTTGCTCAAACTAAGACAAGTTAAAATATATAAGAATACCCCAACCGGGTGTTGGCTCGGTTAGGACTCTGTCAATCCCACCAAATGTAGGGATACCCCTGAGATAAAGACAAAAATAAAACCCATATAAGAATGAAGAGGTAGTTTAGGATGCTATACACGCAACCCCACTAAAATAGGTTCCAGACCCCGTTTTTTGCAGTTCCGAACTTCCGAGTAAACGGAGAGCCGGATACCCGTCAGCAACCCCAGATGTGGAGGAGTTACCCGACTACGAGGGACATTTATGGATTTTCTCCTTAGCCTACTTCAGCTAAAGTTCCCTTATCACTAGGTGAGCTAAAATTGGAAAGAGGGCTCCATGTATCACCACCCATTTTGGCTAAGAAACTCTTTATCCGTCATTAAGACAGTCAAAATAAGGAAGATGGTCAAAATTGAATAAAAAATCAGCTTCAAGACTGAATTGGAAACCGGTCTCTCTCATATATTATAAAAACCCAGATGATATTGATTATTTACTGTAGGATTTAATCACGAGTGGACACCACCCTATTTGTTCACTTCTCACTCGCTATCTACTTCATATTTGGTGAACTTTCTTTACCAGTGAAGTAAAGTGAAGGCGTAATTCAAGAGAGAAAAAAAAGAGAGCGGGTCAAATCAAAAGATTGTAAATTTCAAAAACCACATCGTCCATTTAACAAAAAATATATATATATAAAGATATATTCTCAAGAATCTGAATGAAAAAAGAAAAAAAAATGGGCGTTTTCCCGGACCACGCTGGGCGAGGCTGAGGAATGCCCAAAACGGCCCGACTTTTAAACTAGAAGCCTAAGCTTTGCCGAAGCTTCGGCCGGGCCCGAAGTTGCAAGCCAGAGCCTAGCCCGCACGAAAATGATGAAACCAGAGCCCGGCCAATGTTAGACTTATAGAAACATAGAAATGAGTTTCTTATCGTTTCCAAGGCCAGCTCAACCGGTCTGGTCATATCACCATCTGTGAGAGGTCACGGGTTCGAGGCCCCCCCTCACAACTCCCTCCCTTATAATTATATGTATATTTGGGCCGGGCTGGTATTCCGGCTCTCAACGACTTAGTTCAAATAAAAGAAAATTGAGCACGACCCACCTATTATAGCCTAAACCCCATTGCCAACCGAAAGGGGCCCGGCCCGATCCACGAGCACCCTTATAAATAAAAAAGCTCTTCCTTCTAAAAGGGAATCTCAAAAAACTGATCTCTCACCTTTCGGTTTCACCGAACCTTTACTTCTTTTTCTCTCTTATATTAACCATTAACTTCACTTCACAAGTAAAGTAAATTTACCAAACAAGAAATATATCGTGTATTTGTTGTGATTTAATATTATTCTATTTAAAGGTTAATTATACATGGCAAAACATAACATATTGTTTGGACCTATGCCCCTACCCGTGACCAGATCAAGATGTAAAAAGTAAAAAAAGGGAAAAAATCGGTTTTGACAACATGAACGCTTCAGTCCAGATTTCCTCCTCTCAGAGAGGAGGAAAAGTGGCAAATGCAACTTTACCGCCGTTTATAGCAGCGGTAAAGCTGCAGCGCCACTTTTCCTCCGCTCAGAGAGGAGGAAAAAAGGCAAGCACGACTTTACCGCTGCAAGAAACGGCGGTAAAGTTGCGTTTGCCACTTTTCCTCCTCTCACAGAGGAGGAAAAGTGGAAAATGCGACTTTACCGCCCCTAATAGCTCCTGTATAGATGCAGCTCGTACAAACCTTTCCCGTGTCTAAGTTAATATCCCGTATCTCCTTTTCAACCTTATTCTCAGACACGTTCGTTGTCTATGGGGCCCATTTCTAATCGAATTTATTACATCCAAGTGGAGCTCATCAATAAATAACCTCTAGCATTTGTCGGTTAAGGCCCACACCAGATGGGAAAGCAACAAAGATTGGCACATGAATCAAAGATCTAAATCATTTGTTAGGAAATATTAAGGCCAAGGGACCCATCTTTAGATTTTAAATCTACCTCTCTATCATTTAAGATTTATTTCATTCTCATTCCCAATAGATTGTTTGGGTGGTTGGAAAACCGAATCCTTGGGTTGTGATTAGTGGGTCAACGTTCTGGTGATTTGAATAGTTGAAGAGATGATGTCTTGATAACTGTAGAGGGATAAAGCAGTCCTAACCATCTCTAGAAGATATTTATAATAATGTTAGCAGAGTTAATGACCCACATGTGATTCCTTGAGTCATCGAGGATGACTTAATCTGAATATATAATAAATATTAATAGTGTGAGATAATATAATATATTTAGTTCCACTGCAGTATTCTACTCTTCTTTCTCAGCATATGCCCAAGGGTCGTTGGAAAGCTCAATGTTGCTCAAACTAAGACAAGTTAAAATATATAAGAATACCCCAACCGGGTGTTGGCTCGGTTAGGACTCTGTCAATCCCACCAAATGTAGGGATACCCCTGAGATAAAGACAAAAATAAAACCCATATAAGAATGAAGAGGTTGTTTAGGATGCTATACACGCAACCCCACTAAAATAGGTTCCAGACCCCGTTTTTTGCAGTTCCGAACTTCCGAGTAATCGGAGAGCCGGATACCCGTCAGCAACCCCAGATGTGGAGGAGTTACCCGACTACGAGGGACATTTATGGATTTTCTCCTTAGCCTACTTCAGCTAAAGTTCCCTTATCACTAGGTGAGCTAAAATTGGAAAGAGGGCTCCATGTATCACCACCCATTTTGGCTAAGAAACTCTTTATCCGTCATTAAGACAGTCAAAATAAGGAAGATGGTCAAAATTGAATAAAAAATCAGCTTCAAGATTGATTTGGAAACCGGTCTCTCTCATATATTATAAAAACCCAGATGATATTGATTATTTACTGTAGGATTTAATCACGAGTGGACACCACCCTATTTGTTCACTTCTCACTCGCTATCTACTTCATATTTGGTGAACTTTCTTTACCAGTGAAGTAAAGTGAAGGCGTAATTCAAGAGAGAAAAAAAAGAGAGCGGGTCAAATCAAAAGATTGTAAATTTCAAAAACCACATCGTCCATTTAACAAAAAATATATATATATATATATATATAAAGATATATTCTCAAGAATCTGAATGAAAAAAAAAAAATGGGCGTTTTCCCGGACCACGCTGGGCGAGGCTGAGGAATGCCCAAAACGGCCCGACTTTTAAACTAGAAGCCTAAGCTTTGCCGAAGCTTCGGCCGGGCCCGAAGTTGCAAGCCAGAGCCTAGCCCGCACGAAAATGATGAAACCAGAGCCCGGCCAATGTTAGACTTATAGAAACATAGAAATGAGTTTCTTATCGTTTCCAAGGCCAGCTCAACCGGTCTGGTCATATCACCATCTGTGAGAGGTCACGGGTTCGAGGCCCCCCCTCACAACTCCCTCCCTTATAATTATATGTATATTTGGGCCGGGCTGGTATTCCGGCTCTCAACGACTTAGTTCAAATAAAAGAAAATTGAGCACGACCCACCTATTATAGCCTAAACCCCATTGCCAACCGAAAGGGGCCCGGCCCGATCCACGAGCACCCTTATAAATAAAAAAGCTCTTCCTTCTAAAAGGGAATCTCAAAAAACTGATCTCTCACCTTTCGGTTTCACCGAACCTTTACTTCTTTTTCTCTCTTATATTAACCATTAACTTCACTTCACAAGTAAAGTAAATTTACCAAACAAGAAATATATCGTGTATTTGTTGTGATTTAATATTATTCTATTTAAAGGTTAATTATACATGGCAAAACATAACATATTGTTTGGACCTATGCCCCTACCCGTGACCAGATCAAGATGTAAAAAGTAAAAAAAGGGAAAAAATCGGTTTTGACAACATGAACGCTTCAGTCCAGATTTCCTCCTCTCAGAGAGGAGGAAAAGTGGCAAACGCAACTTTACCGCCGTTTATAGCAGCGGTAAAGCTGCAGCGCCACTTTTCCTCCGCTCAGAGAGGAGGAAAAAAGGCAAGCACGACTTTACCGCTGCAAGAAACGGCGGTAAAGTTGCGTTTGCCACTTTTCCTCCTCTCACAGAGGAGGAAAAGTGGAAAATGCGACTTTACCGCCCCTAATAGCTCCTGTATAGATGCAGCTCGTACAAACCTTTCCCGTGTCTAAGTTAATATCCCGTATCTCCTTTTCAACCTTATTCTCAGACACGTTCGTTGTCTATGGGGCCCATTTCTAATCGAATTTATTTCATCCAAGTGGAGCTCATCAATAAATAACCTCTAGCATTTGTCGGTTAAGGCCCACACCAGATGGGAAAGCAACAAAGATTGGCACATGAATCAAAGATCTAAATCATTTGTTAGGAAATATTAAGGCCAAGGGACCCATCTTTAGATTTTAAATCTACCTCTCTATCATTTAAGATTTATTTCATTCTCATTCCCAATAGATTGTTTGGGTGGTTGGAAAACCGAATCCTTGGGTTGTGATTAGTGGGTCAACGTTCTGGTGATTTGAATAGTTGAAGAGATGATGTCTTGATAACTGTAGAGGGATAAAGCAGTCCTAACCATCTCTAGAAGATATTTATAATAATGTTAGCAGAGTTAATGACCCACATGTGATTCCTTGAGTCATCGAGGATGACTTAATCTGAATATATAATAAATATTAATAGTGTGAGATAATATAATATATTTGGTTCCACTGCAGTATTCTACTCTTCTTTCTCAGCATATGCCCAAGGGTCGTTGGAAAGCTCAATGTTGCTCAAACTAAGACAAGTTAAAATATATAAGAATACCCCAACCGGGTGTTGGCTCGGTTAGGACTCTGTCAATCCCACCAAATGTAGGGATACCCCTGAGATAAAGACAAAAATAAAACCCATATAAGAATGAAGAGGTTGTTTAGGATGCTATACACGCAACCCCACTAAAATAGGTTCCAGACCCCGTTTTTTGCAGTTCCGAACTTCCGAGTAAACGGAGAGCCGGATACCCGTCAGCAACCCCAGATGTGGAGGAGTTACCCGACTACGAGGGACATTTATGGATTTTCTCCTTATCCTACTTCAGCTAAAGTTCCCTTATCACTAGGTGAGCTAAAATTGGAAAGAGGGCTCCATGTATCACCACCCATTTTGGCTAAGAAACTCTTTATCCGTCATTAAGACAGTCAAAATAAGGAAGATGGTCAAAATTGAATAAAAAATCAGCTTCAAGACTGAATTGGAAACCGGTCTCTCTCATATATTATAAAAACCCAGATGATATTGATTATTTACTGTAGGATTTAATCACGAGTGGACACCACCCTATTTGTTCACTTCTCACTCGCTATCTACTTCATATTTGGTGAACTTTCTTTACCAGTGAAGTAAAGTGAAGGCGTAATTCAAGAGAGAAAAAAAAGAGAGCGGGTCAAATCAAAAGATTGTAAATTTCAAAAACCACATCGTCCATTTAACAAAAAATATACATATATAAAGATATATTCTCAAGAATCTGAATGAAAAAAGAAAAAAAAATGGGCGTTTTCCCGGACCACGCTGGGCGAGGCTGAGGAATGCCCAAAACGGCCCGACTTTTAAACTAGAAGCCTAAGCTTTGCCGAAGCTTCGGCCGGGCCCGAAGTTGCAAGCCAGAGCCTAGCCCGCACGAAAATGATGAAACCAGAGCCCGGCCAATGTTAGACTTATAGAAACATAGAAATGAGTTTCTTATCGTTTCCAAGGCCAGCTCAACCGGTCTGGTCATATCACCATCTGTGAGAGGTCACGGGTTCGAGGCCCCCCCTCACAACTCCCTCCCTTATAATTATATGTATATTTGGGCCGGGCTGGTATTCCGGCTCTCAACGACTTAGTTCAAATAAAAGAAAATTGAGCACGACCCACCTATTATAGCCTAAACCCCATTGCCAACCGAAAGGGGCCCGGCCCGATCCACGAGCACCCTTATAAATAAAAAAGCTCTTCCTTCTAAAAGGGAATCTCAAAAAACTGATCTCTCACCTTTCGGTTTCACCGAACCTTTACTTCTTTTTCTCTCTTATATTAACCATTAACTTCACTTCACAAGTAAAGTAAATTTACCAAACAAGAAATATATCGTGTATTTGTTGTGATTTAATATTATTCTATTTAAAGGTTAATTATACATGGCAAAACATAACATATTGTTTGGACCTATGCCCCTACCCGTGACCAGATCAAGATGTAAAAAGTAAAAAAAGGGAAAAAATCGGTTTTGACAACATGAACGCTTCAGTCCAGATTTCCTCCTCTCAGAGAGGAGGAAAAGTGGCAAATGCAACTTTACCGCCGTTTATAGCAGCGGTAAAGCTGCAGCGCCACTTTTCCTCCGCTCAGAGAGGAGGAAAAAAGGCAAGCACGACTTTACCGCTGCAAGAAACGGCGGTAAAGTTGCGTTTGCCACTTTTCCTCCTCTCACAGAGGAGGAAAAGTGGAAAATGCGACTTTACCGCCCCTAATAGCTCCTGTATAGATGCAGCTCGTACAAACCTTTCCCGTGTCTAAGTTAATATCCCGTATCTCCTTTTCAACCTTATTCTCAGACACGTTCGTTGTCTATGGGGCCCATTTCTAATCGAATTTATTACATCCAAGTGGAGCTCATCAATAAATAACCTCTAGCATTTGTCGGTTAAGGCCCACACCAGATGGGAAAGCAACAAAGATTGGCACATGAATCAAAGATCTAAATCATTTGTTAGGAAATATTAAGGCCAAGGGACCCATCTTTAGATTTTAAATCTACCTCTCTATCATTTAAGATTTATTTCATTCTCATTCCCAATAGATTGTTTGGGTGGTTGGAAAACCGAATCCTTGGGTTGTGATTAGTGGGTCAACGTTCTGGTGATTTGAATAGTTGAAGAGATGATGTCTTGATAACTGTAGAGGGATAAAGCAGTCCTAACCATCTCTAGAAGATATTTATAATAATGTTAGCAGAGTTAATGACCCACATGTGATTCCTTGAGTCATCGAGGATGACTTAATCTGAATATATAATAAATATTAATAGTGTGAGATAATATAATATATTTAGTTCCACTGCAGTATTCTACTCTTCTTTCTCAGCATATGCCCAAGGGTCGTTGGAAAGCTCAATGTTGCTCAAACTAAGACAAGTTAAAATATATAAGAATACCCCAACCGGGTGTTGGCTCGGTTAGGACTCTGTCAATCCCACCAAATGTAGGGATACCCCTGAGATAAAGACAAAAATAAAACCCATATAAGAATGAAGAGGTTGTTTAGGATGCTATACACGCAACCCCACTAAAATAGGTTCCAGACCCCGTTTTTTGCAGTTCCGAACTTCCGAGTAATCGGAGAGCCGGATACCCGTCAGCAACCCCAGATGTGGAGGAGTTACCCGACTACGAGGGACATTTATGGATTTTCTCCTTAGCCTACTTCAGCTAAAGTTCCCTTATCACTAGGTGAGCTAAAATTGGAAAGAGGGCTCCATGTATCACCACCCATTTTGGCTAAGAAACTCTTTATCCGTCATTAAGACAGTCAAAATAAGGAAGATGGTCAAAATTGAATAAAAAATCAGCTTCAAGATTGATTTGGAAACCGGTCTCTCTCATATATTATAAAAACCCAGATGATATTGATTATTTACTGTAGGATTTAATCACGAGTGGACACCACCCTATTTGTTCACTTCTCACTCGCTATCTACTTCATATTTGGTGAACTTTCTTTACCAGTGAAGTAAAGTGAAGGCGTAATTCAAGAGAGAAAAAAAAGAGAGCGGGTCAAATCAAAAGATTGTAAATTTCAAAAACCACATCGTCCATTTAACAAAAAATATATATATATATATATAAAGATATATTCTCAAGAATCTGAATGAAAAAAAAAAAATGGGCGTTTTCCCGGACCACGCTGGGCGAGGCTGAGGAATGCCCAAAACGGCCCGACTTTTAAACTAGAAGCCTAAGCTTTGCCGAAGCTTCGGCCGGGCCCGAAGTTGCAAGCCAGAGCCTAGCCCGCACGAAAATGATGAAACCAGAGCCCGGCCAATGTTAGACTTATAGAAACATAGAAATGAGTTTCTTATCGTTTCCAAGGCCAGCTCAACCGGTCTGGTCATATCACCATCTGTGAGAGGTCACGGGTTCGAGGCCCCCCCTCACAACTCCCTCCCTTATAATTATATGTATATTTGGGCCGGGCTGGTATTCCGGCTCTCAACGACTTAGTTCAAATAAAAGAAAATTGAGCACGACCCACCTATTATAGCCTAAACCCCATTGCCAACCGAAAGGGGCCCGGCCCGATCCACGAGCACCCTTATAAATAAAAAAGCTCTTCCTTCTAAAAGGGAATCTCAAAAAACTGATCTCTCACCTTTCGGTTTCACCGAACCTTTACTTCTTTTTCTCTCTTATATTAACCATTAACTTCACTTCACAAGTAAAGTAAATTTACCAAACAAGAAATATATCGTGTATTTGTTGTGATTTAATATTATTCTATTTAAAGGTTAATTATACATGGCAAAACATAACATATTGTTTGGACCTATGCCCCTACCCGTGACCAGATCAAGATGTAAAAAGTAAAAAAAGGGAAAAAATCGGTTTTGACAACATGAACGCTTCAGTCCAGATTTCCTCCTCTCAGAGAGGAGGAAAAGTGGCAAATGCAACTTTACCGCCGTTTATAGCAGCGGTAAAGCTGCAGCGCCACTTTTCCTCCGCTCAGAGAGGAGGAAAAAAGGCAAGCACGACTTTACCGCTGCAAGAAACGGCGGTAAAGTTGCGTTTGCCACTTTTCCTCCTCTCACAGAGGAGGAAAAGTGGAAAATGCGACTTTACCGCCCCTAATAGCTCCTGTATAGATGCAGCTCGTACAAACCTTTCCCGTGTCTAAGTTAATATCCCGTATCTCCTTTTCAACCTTATTCTCAGACACGTTCGTTGTCTATGGGGCCCATTTCTAATCGAATTTATTACATCCAAGTGGAGCTCATCAATAAATAACCTCTAGCATTTGTCGGTTAAGGCCCACACCAGATGGGAAAGCAACAAAGATTGGCACATGAATCAAAGATCTAAATCATTTGTTAGGAAATATTAAGGCCAAGGGACCCATCTTTAGATTTTAAATCTACCTCTCTATCATTTAAGATTTATTTCATTCTCATTCCCAATAGATTGTTTGGGTGGTTGGAAAACCGAATCCTTGGGTTGTGATTAGTGGGTCAACGTTCTGGTGATTTGAATAGTTGAAGAGATGATGTCTTGATAACTGTAGAGGGATAAAGCAGTCCTAACCATCTCTAGAAGATATTTATAATAATGTTAGCAGAGTTAATGACCCACATGTGATTCCTTGAGTCATCGAGGATGACTTAATCTGAATATATAATAAATATTAATAGTGTGAGATAATATAATATATTTAGTTCCACTGCAGTATTCTACTCTTCTTTCTCAGCATATGCCCAAGGGTCGTTGGAAAGCTCAATGTTGCTCAAACTAAGACAAGTTAAAATATATAAGAATACCCCAACCGGGTGTTGGCTCGGTTAGGACTCTGTCAATCCCACCAAATGTAGGGATACCCCTGAGATAAAGACAAAAATAAAACCCATATAAGAATGAAGAGGTTGTTTAGGATGCTATACACGCAACCCCACTAAAATAGGTTCCAGACCCCGTTTTTTGCAGTTCCGAACTTCCGAGTAATCGGAGAGCCGGATACCCGTCAGCAACCCCAGATGTGGAGGAGTTACCCGACTACGAGGGACATTTATGGATTTTCTCCTTAGCCTACTTCAGCTAAAGTTCCCTTATCACTAGGTGAGCTAAAATTGGAAAGAGGGCTCCATGTATCACCACCCATTTTGGCTAAGAAACTCTTTATCCGTCATTAAGACAGTCAAAATAAGGAAGATGGTCAAAATTGAATAAAAAATCAGCTTCAAGATTGATTTGGAAACCGGTCTCTCTCATATATTATAAAAACCCAGATGATATTGATTATTTACTGTAGGATTTAATCACGAGTGGACACCACCCTATTTGTTCACTTCTCACTCGCTATCTACTTCATATTTGGTGAACTTTCTTTACCAGTGAAGTAAAGTGAAGGCGTAATTCAAGAGAGAAAAAAAAGAGAGCGGGTCAAATCAAAAGATTGTAAATTTCAAAAACCACATCGTCCATTTAACAAAAAATATATATATATATATATATATAAAGATATATTCTCAAGAATCTGAATGAAAAAAAAAAAATGGGCGTTTTCCCGGACCACGCTGGGCGAGGCTGAGGAATGCCCAAAACGGCCCGACTTTTAAACTAGAAGCCTAAGCTTTGCCGAAGCTTCGGCCGGGCCCGAAGTTGCAAGCCAGAGCCTAGCCCGCACGAAAATGATGAAACCAGAGCCCGGCCAATGTTAGACTTATAGAAACATAGAAATGAGTTTCTTATCGTTTCCAAGGCCAGCTCAACCGGTCTGGTCATATCACCATCTGTGAGAGGTCACGGGTTCGAGGCCCCCCCTCACAACTCCCTCCCTTATAATTATATGTATATTTGGGCCGGGCTGGTATTCCGGCTCTCAACGACTTAGTTCAAATAAAAGAAAATTGAGCACGACCCACCTATTATAGCCTAAACCCCATTGCCAACCGAAAGGGGCCCGGCCCGATCCACGAGCACCCTTATAAATAAAAAAGCTCTTCCTTCTAAAAGGGAATCTCAAAAAACTGATCTCTCACCTTTCGGTTTCACCGAACCTTTACTTCTTTTTCTCTCTTATATTAACCATTAACTTCACTTCACAAGTAAAGTAAATTTACCAAACAAGAAATATATCGTGTATTTGTTGTGATTTAATATTATTCTATTTAAAGGTTAATTATACATGGCAAAACATAACATATTGTTTGGACCTATGCCCCTACCCGTGACCAGATCAAGATGTAAAAAGTAAAAAAAGGGAAAAAATCGGTTTTGACAACATGAACGCTTCAGTCCAGATTTCCTCCTCTCAGAGAGGAGGAAAAGTGGCAAACGCAACTTTACCGCCGTTTATAGCAGCGGTAAAGCTGCAGCGCCACTTTTCCTCCGCTCAGAGAGGAGGAAAAAAGGCAAGCACGACTTTACCGCTGCAAGAAACGGCGGTAAAGTTGCGTTTGCCACTTTTCCTCCTCTCACAGAGGAGGAAAAGTGGAAAATGCGACTTTACCGCCCCTAATAGCTCCTGTATAGATGCAGCTCGTACAAACCTTTCCCGTGTCTAAGTTAATATCCCGTATCTCCTTTTCAACCTTATTCTCAGACACGTTCGTTGTCTATGGGGCCCATTTCTAATCGAATTTATTTCATCCAAGTGGAGCTCATCAATAAATAACCTCTAGCATTTGTCGGTTAAGGCCCACACCAGATGGGAAAGCAACAAAGATTGGCACATGAATCAAAGATCTAAATCATTTGTTAGGAAATATTAAGGCCAAGGGACCCATCTTTAGATTTTAAATCTACCTCTCTATCATTTAAGATTTATTTCATTCTCATTCCCAATAGATTGTTTGGGTGGTTGGAAAACCGAATCCTTGGGTTGTGATTAGTGGGTCAACGTTCTGGTGATTTGAATAGTTGAAGAGATGATGTCTTGATAACTGTAGAGGGATAAAGCAGTCCTAACCATCTCTAGAAGATATTTATAATAATGTTAGCAGAGTTAATGACCCACATGTGATTCCTTGAGTCATCGAGGATGACTTAATCTGAATATATAATAAATATTAATAGTGTGAGATAATATAATATATTTGGTTCCACTGCAGTATTCTACTCTTCTTTCTCAGCATATGCCCAAGGGTCGTTGGAAAGCTCAATGTTGCTCAAACTAAGACAAGTTAAAATATATAAGAATACCCCAACCGGGTGTTGGCTCGGTTAGGACTCTGTCAATCCCACCAAATGTAGGGATACCCCTGAGATAAAGACAAAAATAAAACCCATATAAGAATGAAGAGGTTGTTTAGGATGCTATACACGCAACCCCACTAAAATAGGTTCCAGACCCCGTTTTTTGCAGTTCCGAACTTCCGAGTAAACGGAGAGCCGGATACCCGTCAGCAACCCCAGATGTGGAGGAGTTACCCGACTACGAGGGACATTTATGGATTTTCTCCTTAGCCTACTTCAGCTAAAGTTCCCTTATCACTAGGTGAGCTAAAATTGGAAAGAGGGCTCCATGTATCACCACCCATTTTGGCTAAGAAACTCTTTATCCGTCATTAAGACAGTCAAAATAAGGAAGATGGTCAAAATTGAATAAAAAATCAGCTTCAAGATTGATTTGGAAACCGGTCTCTCTCATATATTATAAAAACCCAGATGATATTGATTATTTACTGTAGGATTTAATCACGAGTGGACACCACCCTATTTGTTCACTTCTCACTCGCTATCTACTTCATATTTGGTGAACTTTCTTTACCAGTGAAGTAAAGTGAAGGCGTAATTCAAGAGAGAAAAAAAAGAGAGCGGGTCAAATCAAAAGATTGTAAATTTCAAAAACCACATCGTCCATTTAACAAAATATATATATATATATAAAGATATATTCTCAAGAATCTGAATGAAAAAAAGAAAAAGAAAAATGGGCGTTTTCCCGGACCACGCTGGGCGAGGCTGAGGAATGCCCAAAACGGCCCGACTTTTAAACTAGAAGCCTAAGCTTTGCCGAAGCTTCGGCCGGGCCCGAAGTTGCAAGCCAGAGCCTAGCCCGCACGAAAATGATGAAACCAGAGCCCGGCCAATGTTAGACTTATAGAAACATAGAAATGAGTTTCTTATCGTTTCCAAGGCCAGCTCAACCGGTCTGGTCATATCACCATCTGTGAGAGGTCACGGGTTCGAGGCCCCCCCTCACGACTCCCTCCCTTATAATTATATGTATATTTGGGCCGGGCTGGTATTCCGGCTCTCAACGACTTAGTTCAAATAAAAGAAAATTGAGCACGACCCACCTATTATAGCCTAAACCCCATTGCCAACCGAAAGGGGCCCGGCCCGATCCACGAGCACCCTTATAAATAAAAAAGCTCTTCCTTCTAAAAGGGAATCTCAAAAAACTGATCTCTCACCTTTCGGTTTCACCGAACCTTTACTTCTTTTTCTCTCTTATATTAACCATTAACTTCACTTCACAAGTAAAGTAAATTTACAAAACAAGAAATATATCGTGTATTTGTTGTGATTTAATATTATTCCATTTAAAGGTTAATTATACATGGCAAAACATAACATATTGTTTGGACCTATGCCCCTACCCGTGACCAGATCAAGATGTAAAAAGTAAAAAAAGGGAAAAAATCGGTTTTGACAACATGAACGCTTCAGTCCAGATTTCCTCCTCTCAGAGAGGAGGAAAAGTGGCAAACGCAACTTTACCGCCGTTTATAGCAGCGGTAAAGCTGCAGCGCCACTTTTCCTCCGCTCAGAGAGGAGGAAAAAAGGCAAGCACGACTTTACCGCTGCAAGAAACGGCGGTAAAGTTGCGTTTGCCACTTTTCCTCCTCTCACAGAGGAGGAAAAGTGGAAAATGCGACTTTACCGCCCCTAATAGCTCCTGTATAGATGCAGCTCGTACAAACCTTTCCCGTGTCTAAGTTAATATCCCGTATCTCCTTTTCAACCTTATTCTCAGACACGTTCGTTGTCTATGGGGCCCATTTCTAATCGAATTTATTTCATCCAAGTGGAGCTCATCAATAAATAACCTCTAGCATTTGTCGGTTAAGGCCCACACCAGATGGGAAAGCAACAAAGATTGGCACAAGAATCAAAGATCTAAATCATTTGTTAGGAAATATTAAGGCCAAGGGACCCATCTTTAGATTTTAAATCTACCTCTCTATCATTTAAGATTTATTTCATTCTCATTCCCAATAGATTGTTTGGGTGGTTGGAAAACCGAATCCTTGGGTTGTGATTAGTGGGTCAACGTTCTGGTGATTTGAATAGTTGAAGAGATGATGTCTTGATAACTGTAGAGGGATAAAGCAGTCCTAACCATCTCTAGAAGATATTTATAATAATGTTAGCAGAGTTAATGACCCACATGTGATTCCTTGAGTCATCGAGGATGACTTAATCTGAATATATAATAAATATTAATAGTGTGAGATAATATAATATATTTGGTTCCACTGCAGTATTCTACTCTTCTTTCTCAGCATATGCCCAAGGGTCGTTGGAAAGCTCAATGTTGCTCAAACTAAGACAAGTTAAAATATATAAGAATACCCCAACCGGGTGTTGGCTCGGTTAGGACTCTGTCAATCCCACCAAATGTAGGGATACCCCTGAGATAAAGACAAAAATAAAACCCATATAAGAATGAAGAGGTTGTTTAGGATGCTATACACGCAACCCCACTAAAATAGGTTCCAGACCCCGTTTTTTGCAGTTCCGAACTTCCGAGTAAACGGAGAGCCGGATACCCGTCAGCAACCCCAGATGTGGAGGAGTTACCCGACTACGAGGGACATTTATGGATTTTCTCCTTAGCCTACTTCAGCTAAAGTTCCCTTATCACTAGGTGAGCTAAAATTGGAAAGAGGGCTCCATGTATCACCACCCATTTTGGCTAAGAAACTCTTTATCCGTCATTAAGACAGTCAAAATAAGGAAGATGGTCAAAATTGAATAAAAAATCAGCTTCAAGACTGAATTGGAAACCGGTCTCTCTCATATATTATAAAAACCCAGATGATATTGATTATTTACTGTAGGATTTAATCACGAGTGGACACCACCCTATTTGTTCACTTCTCACTCGCTATCTACTTCATATTTGGTGAACTTTCTTTACCAGTGAAGTAAAGTGAAGGCGTAATTCAAGAGAGAAAAAAAAGAGAGCGGGTCAAATCAAAAGATTGTAAATTTCAAAAACCACATCGTCCATTTAACAAAAAATATATATATATATATAAAGATATATTCTCAAGAATCTGAATGAAAAAAAAAAAAAATGGGCGTTTTCCCGGACCACGCTGGGCGAGGCTGAGGAATGCCCAAAACGGCCCGACTTTTAAACTAGAAGCCTAAGCTTTGCCGAAGCTTCGGCCGGGCCCGAAGTTGCAAGCCAGAGCCTAGCCCGCACGAAAATGATGAAACCAGAGCCCGGCCAATGTTAGACTTATAGAAACATAGAAATGAGTTTCTTATCGTTTCCAAGGCCAGCTCAACCGGTCTGGTCATATCACCATCTGTGAGAGGTCACGGGTTCGAGGCCCCCCCTCACAACTCCCTCCCTTATAATTATATGTATATTTGGGCCGGGCTGGTATTCCGGCTCTCAACGACTTAGTTCAAATAAAAGAAAATTGAGCACGACCCACCTATTATAGCCTAAACCCCATTGCCAACCGAAAGGGGCCCGGCCCGATCCACGAGCACCCTTATAAATAAAAAAGCTCTTCCTTCTAAAAGGGAATCTCAAAAAACTGATCTCTCACCTTTCGGTTTCACCGAACCTTTACTTCTTTTTCTCTCTTATATTAACCATTAACTTCACTTCACAAGTAAAGTAAATTTACCAAACAAGAAATATATCGTGTATTTGTTGTGATTTAATATTATTCTATTTAAAGGTTAATTATACATGGCAAAACATAACATATTGTTTGGACCTATGCCCCTACCCGTGACCAGATCAAGATGTAAAAAGTAAAAAAAGGGAAAAAATCGGTTTTGACAACATGAACGCTTCAGTCCAGATTTCCTCCTCTCAGAGAGGAGGAAAAGTGGCAAACGCAACTTTACCGCCGTTTATAGCAGCGGTAAAGCTGCAGCGCCACTTTTCCTCCGCTCAGAGAGGAGGAAAAAAGGCAAGCACGACTTTACCGCTGCAAGAAACGGCGGTAAAGTTGCGTTTGCCACTTTTCCTCCTCTCACAGAGGAGGAAAAGTGGAAAATGCGACTTTACCGCCCCTAATAGCTCCTGTATAGATGCAGCTCGTACAAACCTTTCCCGTGTCTAAGTTAATATCCCGTATCTCCTTTTCAACCTTATTCTCAGACACGTTCGTTGTCTATGGGGCCCATTTCTAATCGAATTTATTACATCCAAGTGGAGCTCATCAATAAATAACCTCTAGCATTTGTCGGTTAAGGCCCACACCAGATGGGAAAGCAACAAAGATTGGCACATGAATCAAAGATCTAAATCATTTGTTAGGAAATATTAAGGCCAAGGGACCCATCTTTAGATTTTAAATCTACCTCTCTATCATTTAAGATTTATTTCATTCTCATTCCCAATAGATTGTTTGGGTGGTTGGAAAACCGAATCCTTGGGTTGTGATTAGTGGGTCAACGTTCTGGTGATTTGAATAGTTGAAGAGATGATGTCTTGATAACTGTAGAGGGATAAAGCAGTCCTAACCATCTCTAGAAGATATTTATAATAATGTTAGCAGAGTTAATGACCCACATGTGATTCCTTGAGTCATCGAGGATGACTTAATCTGAATATATAATAAATATTAATAGTGTGAGATAATATAATATATTTAGTTCCACTGCAGTATTCTACTCTTCTTTCTCAGCATATGCCCAAGGGTCGTTGGAAAGCTCAATGTTGCTCAAACTAAGACAAGTTAAAATATATAAGAATACCCCAACCGGGTGTTGGCTCGGTTAGGACTCTGTCAATCCCACCAAATGTAGGGATACCCCTGAGATAAAGACAAAAATAAAACCCATATAAGAATGAAGAGGTTGTTTAGGATGCTATACACGCAACCCCACTAAAATAGGTTCCAGACCCCGTTTTTTGCAGTTCCGAACTTCCGAGTAATCGGAGAGCCGGATACCCGTCAGCAACCCCAGATGTGGAGGAGTTACCCGACTACGAGGGACATTTATGGATTTTCTCCTTAGCCTACTTCAGCTAAAGTTCCCTTATCACTAGGTGAGCTAAAATTGGAAAGAGGGCTCCATGTATCACCACCCATTTTGGCTAAGAAACTCTTTATCCGTCATTAAGACAGTCAAAATAAGGAAGATGGTCAAAATTGAATAAAAAATCAGCTTCAAGATTGATTTGGAAACCGGTCTCTCTCATATATTATAAAAACCCAGATGATATTGATTATTTACTGTAGGATTTAATCACGAGTGGACACCACCCTATTTGTTCACTTCTCACTCGCTATCTACTTCATATTTGGTGAACTTTCTTTACCAGTGAAGTAAAGTGAAGGCGTAATTCAAGAGAGAAAAAAAAGAGAGCGGGTCAAATCAAAAGATTGTAAATTTCAAAAACCACATCGTCCATTTAACAAAAAATATATATATATATATATAAAGATATATTCTCAAGAATCTGAATGAAAAAAAAAAAATGGGCGTTTTCCCGGACCACGCTGGGCGAGGCTGAGGAATGCCCAAAACGGCCCGACTTTTAAACTAGAAGCCTAAGCTTTGCCGAAGCTTCGGCCGGGCCCGAAGTTGCAAGCCAGAGCCTAGCCCGCACGAAAATGATGAAACCAGAGCCCGGCCAATGTTAGACTTATAGAAACATAGAAATGAGTTTCTTATCGTTTCCAAGGCCAGCTCAACCGGTCTGGTCATATCACCATCTGTGAGAGGTCACGGGTTCGAGGCCCCCCCTCACAACTCCCTCCCTTATAATTATATGTATATTTGGGCCGGGCTGGTATTCCGGCTCTCAACGACTTAGTTCAAATAAAAGAAAATTGAGCACGACCCACCTATTATAGCCTAAACCCCATTGCCAACCGAAAGGGGCCCGGCCCGATCCACGAGCACCCTTATAAATAAAAAAGCTCTTCCTTCTAAAAGGGAATCTCAAAAAACTGATCTCTCACCTTTCGGTTTCACCGAACCTTTACTTCTTTTTCTCTCTTATATTAACCATTAACTTCACTTCACAAGTAAAGTAAATTTACCAAACAAGAAATATATCGTGTATTTGTTGTGATTTAATATTATTCTATTTAAAGGTTAATTATACATGGCAAAACATAACATATTGTTTGGACCTATGCCCCTACCCGTGACCAGATCAAGATGTAAAAAGTAAAAAAAGGGAAAAAATCGGTTTTGACAACATGAACGCTTCAGTCCAGATTTCCTCCTCTCAGAGAGGAGGAAAAGTGGCAAACGCAACTTTACCGCCGTTTATAGCAGCGGTAAAGCTGCAGCGCCACTTTTCCTCCGCTCAGAGAGGAGGAAAAAAGGCAAGCACGACTTTACCGCTGCAAGAAACGGCGGTAAAGTTGCGTTTGCCACTTTTCCTCCTCTCACAGAGGAGGAAAAGTGGAAAATGCGACTTTACCGCCCCTAATAGCTCCTGTATAGATGCAGCTCGTACAAACCTTTCCCGTGTCTAAGTTAATATCCCGTATCTCCTTTTCAACCTTATTCTCAGACACGTTCGTTGTCTATGGGGCCCATTTCTAATCGAATTTATTTCATCCAAGTGGAGCTCATCAATAAATAACCTCTAGCATTTGTCGGTTAAGGCCCACACCAGATGGGAAAGCAACAAAGATTGGCACATGAATCAAAGATCTAAATCATTTGTTAGGAAATATTAAGGCCAAGGGACCCATCTTTAGATTTTAAATCTACCTCTCTATCATTTAAGATTTATTTCATTCTCATTCCCAATAGATTGTTTGGGTGGTTGGAAAACCGAATCCTTGGGTTGTGATTAGTGGGTCAACGTTCTGGTGATTTGAATAGTTGAAGAGATGATGTCTTGATAACTGTAGAGGGATAAAGCAGTCCTAACCATCTCTAGAAGATATTTATAATAATGTTAGCAGAGTTAATGACCCACATGTGATTCCTTGAGTCATCGAGGATGACTTAATCTGAATATATAATAAATATTAATAGTGTGAGATAATATAATATATTTGGTTCCACTGCAGTATTCTACTCTTCTTTCTCAGCATATGCCCAAGGGTCGTTGGAAAGCTCAATGTTGCTCAAACTAAGACAAGTTAAAATATATAAGAATACCCCAACCGGGTGTTGGCTCGGTTAGGACTCTGTCAATCCCACCAAATGTAGGGATACCCCTGAGATAAAGACAAAAATAAAACCCATATAAGAATGAAGAGGTTGTTTAGGATGCTATACACGCAACCCCACTAAAATAGGTTCCAGACCCCGTTTTTTGCAGTTCCGAACTTCCGAGTAAACGGAGAGCCGGATACCCGTCAGCAACCCCAGATGTGGAGGAGTTACCCGACTACGAGGGACATTTATGGATTTTCTCCTTAGCCTACTTCAGCTAAAGTTCCCTTATCACTAGGTGAGCTAAAATTGGAAAGAGGGCTCCATGTATCACCACCCATTTTGGCTAAGAAACTCTTTATCCGTCATTAAGACAGTCAAAATAAGGAAGATGGTCAAAATTGAATAAAAAATCAGCTTCAAGATTGATTTGGAAACCAGTCTCTCTCATATATTATAAAAACCCAGATGATATTGATTATTTACTGTAGGATTTAATCACGAGTGGACACCACCCTATTTGTTCACTTCTCACTCGCTATCTACTTCATATTTGGTGAACTTTCTTTACCAGTGAAGTAAAGTGAAGGCGTAATTCAAGAGAGAAAAAAAAGAGAGCGGGTCAAATCAAAAGATTGTAAATTTCAAAAACCACATCGTCCATTTAACAAAAAATATATATATATATAAAGATATATTCTCAAGAATCTGAATGGAAAAAAGAAAAAGAAAAATGGGCGTTTTCCCGGACCACGCTGGGCGAGGCTGAGGAATGCCCAAAACGGCCCGACTTTTAAACTAGAAGCCTAAGCTTTGCCGAAGCTTCGGCCGGGCCCGAAGTTGCAAGCCAGAGCCTAGCCCGCACGAAAATGATGAAACCAGAGCCCGGCCAATGTTAGACTTATAGAAACATTGAAATGAGTTTCTTATCGTTTCCAAGGCCAGCTCAACCGGTCTGGTCATATCACCATCTGTGAGAGGTCACGGGTTCGAGGCCCCCCCTCACGACTCCCTCCCTTATAATTATATGTATATTTGGGCCGGGCTGGTATTCCGGCTCTCAACGACTTAGTTCAAATAAAAGAAAATTGAGCACGACCCACCTATTATAGCCTAAACCCCATTGCCAACCGAAAGGGGCCCGGCCCGATCCACGAGCACCCTTATAAATAAAAAAGCTCTTCCTTCTAAAAGGGAATCTCAAAAAACTGATCTCTCACCTTTCGGTTTCACCGAACCTTTACTTCTTTTTCTCTCTTATATTAACCATTAACTTCACTTCACAAGTAAAGTAAATTTACCAAACAAGAAATATATCGTGTATTTGTTGTGATTTAATATTATTCTATTTAAAGGTTAATTATACATGGCAAAACATAACATATTGTTTGGACCTATGCCCCTACCCGTGACCAGATCAAGATGTAAAAAGTAAAAAAAGGGAAAAAATCGGTTTTGACAACATGAACGCTTCAGTCCAGATTTCCTCCTCTCAGAGAGGAGGAAAAGTGGCAAACGCAACTTTACCGCCGTTTATAGCAGCGGTAAAGCTGCAGCGCCACTTTTCCTCCGCTCAGAGAGGAGGAAAAAAGGCAAGCACGACTTTACCGCTGCAAGAAACGGCGGTAAAGTTGCGTTTGCCACTTTTCCTCCTCTCACAGAGGAGGAAAAGTGGAAAATGCGACTTTACCGCCCCTAATAGCTCCTGTATAGATGCAGCTCGTACAAACCTTTCCCGTGTCTAAGTTAATATCCCGTATCTCCTTTTCAACCTTATTCTCAGACACGTTCGTTGTCTATGGGGCCCATTTCTAATCGAATTTATTTCATCCAAGTGGAGCTCATCAATAAATAACCTCTAGCATTTGTCGGTTAAGGCCCACACCAGATGGGAAAGCAACAAAGATTGGCACATGAATCAAAGATCTAAATCATTTGTTAGGAAATATTAAGGCCAAGGGACCCATCTTTAGATTTTAAATCTACCTCTCTATCATTTAAGATTTATTTCATTCTCATTCCCAATAGATTGTTTGGGTGGTTGGAAAACCGAATCCTTGGGTTGTGATTAGTGGGTCAACGTTCTGGTGATTTGAATAGTTGAAGAGATGATGTCTTGATAACTGTAGAGGGATAAAGCAGTCCTAACCATCTCTAGAAGATATTTATAATAATGTTAGCAGAGTTAATGACCCACATGTGATTCCTTGAGTCATCGAGGATGACTTAATCTGAATATATAATAAATATTAATAGTGTGAGATAATATAATATATTTGGTTCCACTGCAGTATTCTACTCTTCTTTCTCAGCATATGCCCAAGGGTCGTTGGAAAGCTCAATGTTGCTCAAACTAAGACAAGTTAAAATATATAAGAATACCCCAACCGGGTGTTGGCTCGGTTAGGACTCTGTCAATCCCACCAAATGTAGGGATACCCCTGAGATAAAGACAAAAATAAAACCCATATAAGAATGAAGAGGTTGTTTAGGATGCTATACACGCAACCCCACTAAAATAGGTTCCAGACCCCGTTTTTTGCAGTTCCGAACTTCCGAGTAAACGGAGAGCCGGATACCCGTCAGCAACCCCAGATGTGGAGGAGTTACCCGACTACGAGGGACATTTATGGATTTTCTCCTTAGCCTACTTCAGCTAAAGTTCCCTTATCACTAGGTGAGCTAAAATTGGAAAGAGGGCTCCATGTATCACCACCCATTTTGGCTAAGAAACTCTTTATCCGTCATTAAGACAGTCAAAATAAGGAAGATGGTCAAAATTGAATAAAAAATCAGCTTCAAGATTGATTTGGAAACCAGTCTCTCTCATATATTATAAAAACCCAGATGATATTGATTATTTACTGTAGGATTTAATCACGAGTGGACACCACCCTATTTGTTCACTTCTCACTCGCTATCTACTTCATATTTGGTGAACTTTCTTTACCAGTGAAGTAAAGTGAAGGCGTAATTCAAGAGAGAAAAAAAAGAGAGCGGGTCAAATCAAAAGATTGTAAATTTCAAAAACCACATCGTCCATTTAACAAAAAATATATATATATATAAAGATATATTCTCAAGAATCTGAATGAAAAAAAGAAAAAGAAAAATGGGCGTTTTCCCGGACCACGCTGGGCGAGGCTGAGGAATGCCCAAAACGGCCCGACTTTTAAACTAGAAGCCTAAGCTTTGCCGAAGCTTCGGCCGGGCCCGAAGTTGCAAGCCAGAGCCTAGCCCGCACGAAAATGATGAAACCAGAGCCCGGCCAATGTTAGACTTATAGAAACATAGAAATGAGTTTCTTATCGTTTCCAAGGCCAGCTCAACCGGTCTGGTCATATCACCATCTGTGAGAGGTCACGGGTTCGAGGCCCCCCCTCACGACTCCCTCCCTTATAATTATATGTATATTTGGGCCGGGCTGGTATTCCGGCTCTCAACGACTTAGTTCAAATAAAAGAAAATTGAGCACGACCCACCTATTATAGCCTAAACCCCATTGCCAACCGAAAGGGGCCCGGCCCGATCCACGAGCACCCTTATAAATAAAAAAGCTCTTCCTTCTAAAAGGGAATCTCAAAAAACTGATCTCTCACCTTTCGGTTTCACCGAACCTTTACTTCTTTTTCTCTCTTATATTAACCATTAACTTCACTTCACAAGTAAAGTAAATTTACAAAACAAGAAATATATCGTGTATTTGTTGTGATTTAATATTATTCCATTTAAAGGTTAATTATACATGGCAAAACATAACATATTGTTTGGACCTATGCCCCTACCCGTGACCAGATCAAGATGTAAAAAGTAAAAAAAGGGAAAAAATCGGTTTTGACAACATGAACGCTTCAGTCCAGATTTCCTCCTCTCAGAGAGGAGGAAAAGTGGCAAACGCAACTTTACCGCCGTTTATAGCAGCGGTAAAGCTGCAGCGCCACTTTTCCTCCGCTCAGAGAGGAGGAAAAAAGGCAAGCACGACTTTACCGCTGCAAGAAACGGCGGTAAAGTTGCGTTTGCCACTTTTCCTCCTCTCACAGAGGAGGAAAAGTGGAAAATGCGACTTTACCGCCCCTAATAGCTCCTGTATAGATGCAGCTCGTACAAACCTTTCCCGTGTCTAAGTTAATATCCCGTATCTCCTTTTCAACCTTATTCTCAGACACGTTCGTTGTCTATGGGGCCCATTTCTAATCGAATTTATTTCATCCAAGTGGAGCTCATCAATAAATAACCTCTAGCATTTGTCGGTTAAGGCCCACACCAGATGGGAAAGCAACAAAGATTGGCACAAGAATCAAAGATCTAAATCATTTGTTAGGAAATATTAAGGCCAAGGGACCCATCTTTAGATTTTAAATCTACCTCTCTATCATTTAAGATTTATTTCATTCTCATTCCCAATAGATTGTTTGGGTGGTTGGAAAACCGAATCCTTGGGTTGTGATTAGTGGGTCAACGTTCTGGTGATTTGAATAGTTGAAGAGATGATGTCTTGATAACTGTAGAGGGATAAAGCAGTCCTAACCATCTCTAGAAGATATTTATAATAATGTTAGCAGAGTTAATGACCCACATGTGATTCCTTGAGTCATCGAGGATGACTTAATCTGAATATATAATAAATATTAATAGTGTGAGATAATATAATATATTTGGTTCCACTGCAGTATTCTACTCTTCTTTCTCAGCATATGCCCAAGGGTCGTTGGAAAGCTCAATGTTGCTCAAACTAAGACAAGTTAAAATATATAAGAATACCCCAACCGGGTGTTGGCTCGGTTAGGACTCTGTCAATCCCACCAAATGTAGGGATACCCCTGAGATAAAGACAAAAATAAAACCCATATAAGAATGAAGAGGTTGTTTAGGATGCTATACACGCAACCCCACTAAAATAGGTTCCAGACCCCGTTTTTTGCAGTTCCGAACTTCCGAGTAAACGGAGAGCCGGATACCCGTCAGCAACCCCAGATGTGGAGGAGTTACCCGACTACGAGGGACATTTATGGATTTTCTCCTTAGCCTACTTCAGCTAAAGTTCCCTTATCACTAGGTGAGCTAAAATTGGAAAGAGGGCTCCATGTATCACCACCCATTTTGGCTAAGAAACTCTTTATCCGTCATTAAGACAGTCAAAATAAGGAAGATGGTCAAAATTGAATAAAAAATCAGCTTCAAGACTGAATTGGAAACCGGTCTCTCTCATATATTATAAAAACCCAGATGATATTGATTATTTACTGTAGGATTTAATCACGAGTGGACACCACCCTATTTGTTCACTTCTCACTCGCTATCTACTTCATATTTGGTGAACTTTCTTTACCAGTGAAGTAAAGTGAAGGCGTAATTCAAGAGAGAAAAAAAAGAGAGCGGGTCAAATCAAAAGATTGTAAATTTCAAAAACCACATCGTCCATTTAACAAAAAATATATATATATATAAAGATATATTCTCAAGAATCTGAATGAAAAAAAAAAAAAAAATGGGCGTTTTCCCGGACCACGCTGGGCGAGGCTGAGGAATGCCCAAAACGGCCCGACTTTTAAACTAGAAGCCTAAGCTTTGCCGAAGCTTCGGCCGGGCCCGAAGTTGCAAGCCAGAGCCTAGCCCGCACGAAAATGATGAAACCAGAGCCCGGCCAATGTTAGACTTATAGAAACATAGAAATGAGTTTCTTATCGTTTCCAAGGCCAGCTCAACCGGTCTGGTCATATCACCATCTGTGAGAGGTCACGGGTTCGAGGCCCCCCCTCACAACTCCCTCCCTTATAATTATATGTATATTTGGGCCGGGCTGGTATTCCGGCTCTCAACGACTTAGTTCAAATAAAAGAAAATTGAGCACGACCCACCTATTATAGCCTAAACCCCATTGCCAACCGAAAGGGGCCCGGCCCGATCCACGAGCACCCTTATAAATAAAAAAGCTCTTCCTTCTAAAAGGGAATCTCAAAAAACTGATCTCTCACCTTTCGGTTTCACCGAACCTTTACTTCTTTTTCTCTCTTATATTAACCATTAACTTCACTTCACAAGTAAAGTAAATTTACCAAACAAGAAATATATCGTGTATTTGTTGTGATTTAATATTATTCTATTTAAAGGTTAATTATACATGGCAAAACATAACATATTGTTTGGACCTATGCCCCTACCCGTGACCAGATCAAGATGTAAAAAGTAAAAAAAGGGAAAAAATCGGTTTTGACAACATGAACGCTTCAGTCCAGATTTCCTCCTCTCAGAGAGGAGGAAAAGTGGCAAACGCAACTTTACCGCCGTTTATAGCAGCGGTAAAGCTGCAGCGCCACTTTTCCTCCGCTCAGAGAGGAGGAAAAAAGGCAAGCACGACTTTACCGCTGCAAGAAACGGCGGTAAAGTTGCGTTTGCCACTTTTCCTCCTCTCACAGAGGAGGAAAAGTGGAAAATGCGACTTTACCGCCCCTAATAGCTCCTGTATAGATGCAGCTCGTACAAACCTTTCCCGTGTCTAAGTTAATATCCCGTATCTCCTTTTCAACCTTATTCTCAGACACGTTCGTTGTCTATGGGGCCCATTTCTAATCGAATTTATTACATCCAAGTGGAGCTCATCAATAAATAACCTCTAGCATTTGTCGGTTAAGGCCCACACCAGATGGGAAAGCAACAAAGATTGGCACATGAATCAAAGATCTAAATCATTTGTTAGGAAATATTAAGGCCAAGGGACCCATCTTTAGATTTTAAATCTACCTCTCTATCATTTAAGATTTATTTCATTCTCATTCCCAATAGATTGTTTGGGTGGTTGGAAAACCGAATCCTTGGGTTGTGATTAGTGGGTCAACGTTCTGGTGATTTGAATAGTTGAAGAGATGATGTCTTGATAACTGTAGAGGGATAAAGCAGTCCTAACCATCTCTAGAAGATATTTATAATAATGTTAGCAGAGTTAATGACCCACATGTGATTCCTTGAGTCATCGAGGATGACTTAATCTGAATATATAATAAATATTAATAGTGTGAGATAATATAATATATTTAGTTCCACTGCAGTATTCTACTCTTCTTTCTCAGCATATGCCCAAGGGTCGTTGGAAAGCTCAATGTTGCTCAAACTAAGACAAGTTAAAATATATAAGAATACCCCAACCGGGTGTTGGCTCGGTTAGGACTCTGTCAATCCCACCAAATGTAGGGATACCCCTGAGATAAAGACAAAAATAAAACCCATATAAGAATGAAGAGGTTGTTTAGGATGCTATACACGCAACCCCACTAAAATAGGTTCCAGACCCCGTTTTTTGCAGTTCCGAACTTCCGAGTAATCGGAGAGCCGGATACCCGTCAGCAACCCCAGATGTGGAGGAGTTACCCGACTACGAGGGACATTTATGGATTTTCTCCTTAGCCTACTTCAGCTAAAGTTCCCTTATCACTAGGTGAGCTAAAATTGGAAAGAGGGCTCCATGTATCACCACCCATTTTGGCTAAGAAACTCTTTATCCGTCATTAAGACAGTCAAAATAAGGAAGATGGTCAAAATTGAATAAAAAATCAGCTTCAAGATTGATTTGGAAACCGGTCTCTCTCATATATTATAAAAACCCAGATGATATTGATTATTTACTGTAGGATTTAATCACGAGTGGACACCACCCTATTTGTTCACTTCTCACTCGCTATCTACTTCATATTTGGTGAACTTTCTTTACCAGTGAAGTAAAGTGAAGGCGTAATTCAAGAGAGAAAAAAAAGAGAGCGGGTCAAATCAAAAGATTGTAAATTTCAAAAACCACATCGTCCATTTAACAAAAAATATATATATATATATAAAGATATATTCTCAAGAATCTGAATGAAAAAAAAAATGGGCGTTTTCCCGGACCACGCTGGGCGAGGCTGAGGAATGCCCAAAACGGCCCGACTTTTAAACTAGAAGCCTAAGCTTTGCCGAAGCTTCGGCCGGGCCCGAAGTTGCAAGCCAGAGCCTAGCCCGCACGAAAATGATGAAACCAGAGCCCGGCCAATGTTAGACTTATAGAAACATAGAAATGAGTTTCTTATCGTTTCCAAGGCCAGCTCAACCGGTCTGGTCATATCACCATCTGTGAGAGGTCACGGGTTCGAGGCCCCCCCTCACAACTCCCTCCCTTATAATTATATGTATATTTGGGCCGGGCTGGTATTCCGGCTCTCAACGACTTAGTTCAAATAAAAGAAAATTGAGCACGACCCACCTATTATAGCCTAAACCCCATTGCCAACCGAAAGGGGCCCGGCCCGATCCACGAGCACCCTTATAAATAAAAAAGCTCTTCCTTCTAAAAGGGAATCTCAAAAAACTGATCTCTCACCTTTCGGTTTCACCGAACCTTTACTTCTTTTTCTCTCTTATATTAACCATTAACTTCACTTCACAAGTAAAGTAAATTTACCAAACAAGAAATATATCGTGTATTTGTTGTGATTTAATATTATTCTATTTAAAGGTTAATTATACATGGCAAAACATAACATATTGTTTGGACCTATGCCCCTACCCGTGACCAGATCAAGATGTAAAAAGTAAAAAAAGGGAAAAAATCGGTTTTGACAACATGAACGCTTCAGTCCAGATTTCCTCCTCTCAGAGAGGAGGAAAAGTGGCAAACGCAACTTTACCGCCGTTTATAGCAGCGGTAAAGCTGCAGCGCCACTTTTCCTCCGCTCAGAGAGGAGGAAAAAAGGCAAGCACGACTTTACCGCTGCAAGAAACGGCGGTAAAGTTGCGTTTGCCACTTTTCCTCCTCTCACAGAGGAGGAAAAGTGGAAAATGCGACTTTACCGCCCCTAATAGCTCCTGTATAGATGCAGCTCGTACAAACCTTTCCCGTGTCTAAGTTAATATCCCGTATCTCCTTTTCAACCTTATTCTCAGACACGTTCGTTGTCTATGGGGCCCATTTCTAATCGAATTTATTTCATCCAAGTGGAGCTCATCAATAAATAACCTCTAGCATTTGTCGGTTAAGGCCCACACCAGATGGGAAAGCAACAAAGATTGGCACATGAATCAAAGATCTAAATCATTTGTTAGGAAATATTAAGGCCAAGGGACCCATCTTTAGATTTTAAATCTACCTCTCTATCATTTAAGATTTATTTCATTCTCATTCCCAATAGATTGTTTGGGTGGTTGGAAAACCGAATCCTTGGGTTGTGATTAGTGGGTCAACGTTCTGGTGATTTGAATAGTTGAAGAGATGATGTCTTGATAACTGTAGAGGGATAAAGCAGTCCTAACCATCTCTAGAAGATATTTATAATAATGTTAGCAGAGTTAATGACCCACATGTGATTCCTTGAGTCATCGAGGATGACTTAATCTGAATATATAATAAATATTAATAGTGTGAGATAATATAATATATTTGGTTCCACTGCAGTATTCTACTCTTCTTTCTCAGCATATGCCCAAGGGTCGTTGGAAAGCTCAATGTTGCTCAAACTAAGACAAGTTAAAATATATAAGAATACCCCAACCGGGTGTTGGCTCGGTTAGGACTCTGTCAATCCCACCAAATGTAGGGATACCCCTGAGATAAAGACAAAAATAAAACCCATATAAGAATGAAGAGGTTGTTTAGGATGCTATACACGCAACCCCACTAAAATAGGTTCCAGACCCCGTTTTTTGCAGTTCCGAACTTCCGAGTAAACGGAGAGCCGGATACCCGTCAGCAACCCCAGATGTGGAGGAGTTACCCGACTACGAGGGACATTTATGGATTTTCTCCTTAGCCTACTTCAGCTAAAGTTCCCTTATCACTAGGTGAGCTAAAATTGGAAAGAGGGCTCCATGTATCACCACCCATTTTGGCTAAGAAACTCTTTATCCGTCATTAAGACAGTCAAAATAAGGAAGATGGTCAAAATTGAATAAAAAATCAGCTTCAAGATTGATTTGGAAACCAGTCTCTCTCATATATTATAAAAACCCAGATGATATTGATTATTTACTGTAGGATTTAATCACGAGTGGACACCACCCTATTTGTTCACTTCTCACTCGCTATCTACTTCATATTTGGTGAACTTTCTTTACCAGTGAAGTAAAGTGAAGGCGTAATTCAAGAGAGAAAAAAAAGAGAGCGGGTCAAATCAAAAGATTGTAAATTTCAAAAACCACATCGTCCATTTAACAAAAAATATATATATATATAAAGATATATTCTCAAGAATCTGAATGAAAAAAAGAAAAAGAAAAATGGGCGTTTTCCCGGACCACGCTGGGCGAGGCTGAGGAATGCCCAAAACGGCCCGACTTTTAAACTAGAAGCCTAAGCTTTGCCGAAGCTTCGGCCGGGCCCGAAGTTGCAAGCCAGAGCCTAGCCCGCACGAAAATGATGAAACCAGAGCCCGGCCAATGTTAGACTTATAGAAACATAGAAATGAGTTTCTTATCGTTTCCAAGGCCAGCTCAACCGGTCTGGTCATATCACCATCTGTGAGAGGTCACGGGTTCGAGGCCCCCCCTCACGACTCCCTCCCTTATAATTATATGTATATTTGGGCCGGGCTGGTATTCCGGCTCTCAACGACTTAGTTCAAATAAAAGAAAATTGAGCACGACCCACCTATTATAGCCTAAACCCCATTGCCAACCGAAAGGGGCCCGGCCCGATCCACGAGCACCCTTATAAATAAAAAAGCTCTTCCTTCTAAAAGGGAATCTCAAAAAACTGATCTCTCACCTTTCGGTTTCACCGAACCTTTACTTCTTTTTCTCTCTTATATTAACCATTAACTTCACTTCACAAGTAAAGTAAATTTACAAAACAAGAAATATATCGTGTATTTGTTGTGATTTAATATTATTCCATTTAAAGGTTAATTATACATGGCAAAACATAACATATTGTTTGGACCTATGCCCCTACCCGTGACCAGATCAAGATGTAAAAAGTAAAAAAAGGGAAAAAATCGGTTTTGACAACATGAACGCTTCAGTCCAGATTTCCTCCTCTCAGAGAGGAGGAAAAGTGGCAAACGCAACTTTACCGCCGTTTATAGCAGCGGTAAAGCTGCAGCGCCACTTTTCCTCCGCTCAGAGAGGAGGAAAAAAGGCAAGCACGACTTTACCGCTGCAAGAAACGGCGGTAAAGTTGCGTTTGCCACTTTTCCTCCTCTCACAGAGGAGGAAAAGTGGAAAATGCGACTTTACCGCCCCTAATAGCTCCTGTATAGATGCAGCTCGTACAAACCTTTCCCGTGTCTAAGTTAATATCCCGTATCTCCTTTTCAACCTTATTCTCAGACACGTTCGTTGTCTATGGGGCCCATTTCTAATCGAATTTATTTCATCCAAGTGGAGCTCATCAATAAATAACCTCTAGCATTTGTCGGTTAAGGCCCACACCAGATGGGAAAGCAACAAAGATTGGCACAAGAATCAAAGATCTAAATCATTTGTTAGGAAATATTAAGGCCAAGGGACCCATCTTTAGATTTTAAATCTACCTCTCTATCATTTAAGATTTATTTCATTCTCATTCCCAATAGATTGTTTGGGTGGTTGGAAAACCGAATCCTTGGGTTGTGATTAGTGGGTCAACGTTCTGGTGATTTGAATAGTTGAAGAGATGATGTCTTGATAACTGTAGAGGGATAAAGCAGTCCTAACCATCTCTAGAAGATATTTATAATAATGTTAGCAGAGTTAATGACCCACATGTGATTCCTTGAGTCATCGAGGATGACTTAATCTGAATATATAATAAATATTAATAGTGTGAGATAATATAATATATTTGGTTCCACTGCAGTATTCTACTCTTCTTTCTCAGCATATGCCCAAGGGTCGTTGGAAAGCTCAATGTTGCTCAAACTAAGACAAGTTAAAATATATAAGAATACCCCAACCGGGTGTTGGCTCGGTTAGGACTCTGTCAATCCCACCAAATGTAGGGATACCCCTGAGATAAAGACAAAAATAAAACCCATATAAGAATGAAGAGGTTGTTTAGGATGCTATACACGCAACCCCACTAAAATAGGTTCCAGACCCCGTTTTTTGCAGTTCCGAACTTCCGAGTAAACGGAGAGCCGGATACCCGTCAGCAACCCCAGATGTGGAGGAGTTACCCGACTACGAGGGACATTTATGGATTTTCTCCTTAGCCTACTTCAGCTAAAGTTCCCTTATCACTAGGTGAGCTAAAATTGGAAAGAGGGCTCCATGTATCACCACCCATTTTGGCTAAGAAACTCTTTATCCGTCATTAAGACAGTCAAAATAAGGAAGATGGTCAAAATTGAATAAAAAATCAGCTTCAAGACTGAATTGGAAACCGGTCTCTCTCATATATTATAAAAACCCAGATGATATTGATTATTTACTGTAGGATTTAATCACGAGTGGACACCACCCTATTTGTTCACTTCTCACTCGCTATCTACTTCATATTTGGTGAACTTTCTTTACCAGTGAAGTAAAGTGAAGGCGTAATTCAAGAGAGAAAAAAAAGAGAGCGGGTCAAATCAAAAGATTGTAAATTTCAAAAACCACATCGTCCATTTAACAAAAAATATATATATATATAAAGATATATTCTCAAGAATCTGAATGAAAAAAAAAAAAAAAATGGGCGTTTTCCCGGACCACGCTGGGCGAGGCTGAGGAATGCCCAAAACGGCCCGACTTTTAAACTAGAAGCCTAAGCTTTGCCGAAGCTTCGGCCGGGCCCGAAGTTGCAAGCCAGAGCCTAGCCCGCACGAAAATGATGAAACCAGAGCCCGGCCAATGTTAGACTTATAGAAACATAGAAATGAGTTTCTTATCGTTTCCAAGGCCAGCTCAACCGGTCTGGTCATATCACCATCTGTGAGAGGTCACGGGTTCGAGGCCCCCCCTCACAACTCCCTCCCTTATAATTATATGTATATTTGGGCCGGGCTGGTATTCCGGCTCTCAACGACTTAGTTCAAATAAAAGAAAATTGAGCACGACCCACCTATTATAGCCTAAACCCCATTGCCAACCGAAAGGGGCCCGGCCCGATCCACGAGCACCCTTATAAATAAAAAAGCTCTTCCTTCTAAAAGGGAATCTCAAAAAACTGATCTCTCACCTTTCGGTTTCACCGAACCTTTACTTCTTTTTCTCTCTTATATTAACCATTAACTTCACTTCACAAGTAAAGTAAATTTACCAAACAAGAAATATATCGTGTATTTGTTGTGATTTAATATTATTCTATTTAAAGGTTAATTATACATGGCAAAACATAACATATTGTTTGGACCTATGCCCCTACCCGTGACCAGATCAAGATGTAAAAAGTAAAAAAAGGGAAAAAATCGGTTTTGACAACATGAACGCTTCAGTCCAGATTTCCTCCTCTCAGAGAGGAGGAAAAGTGGCAAACGCAACTTTACCGCCGTTTATAGCAGCGGTAAAGCTGCAGCGCCACTTTTCCTCCGCTCAGAGAGGAGGAAAAAAGGCAAGCACGACTTTACCGCTGCAAGAAACGGCGGTAAAGTTGCGTTTGCCACTTTTCCTCCTCTCACAGAGGAGGAAAAGTGGAAAATGCGACTTTACCGCCCCTAATAGCTCCTGTATAGATGCAGCTCGTACAAACCTTTCCCGTGTCTAAGTTAATATCCCGTATCTCCTTTTCAACCTTATTCTCAGACACGTTCGTTGTCTATGGGGCCCATTTCTAATCGAATTTATTACATCCAAGTGGAGCTCATCAATAAATAACCTCTAGCATTTGTCGGTTAAGGCCCACACCAGATGGGAAAGCAACAAAGATTGGCACATGAATCAAAGATCTAAATCATTTGTTAGGAAATATTAAGGCCAAGGGACCCATCTTTAGATTTTAAATCTACCTCTCTATCATTTAAGATTTATTTCATTCTCATTCCCAATAGATTGTTTGGGTGGTTGGAAAACCGAATCCTTGGGTTGTGATTAGTGGGTCAACGTTCTGGTGATTTGAATAGTTGAAGAGATGATGTCTTGATAACTGTAGAGGGATAAAGCAGTCCTAACCATCTCTAGAAGATATTTATAATAATGTTAGCAGAGTTAATGACCCACATGTGATTCCTTGAGTCATCGAGGATGACTTAATCTGAATATATAATAAATATTAATAGTGTGAGATAATATAATATATTTAGTTCCACTGCAGTATTCTACTCTTCTTTCTCAGCATATGCCCAAGGGTCGTTGGAAAGCTCAATGTTGCTCAAACTAAGACAAGTTAAAATATATAAGAATACCCCAACCGGGTGTTGGCTCGGTTAGGACTCTGTCAATCCCACCAAATGTAGGGATACCCCTGAGATAAAGACAAAAATAAAACCCATATAAGAATGAAGAGGTTGTTTAGGATGCTATACACGCAACCCCACTAAAATAGGTTCCAGACCCCGTTTTTTGCAGTTCCGAACTTCCGAGTAATCGGAGAGCCGGATACCCGTCAGCAACCCCAGATGTGGAGGAGTTACCCGACTACGAGGGACATCTATGGATTTTCTCCTTAGCCTACTTCAGCTAAAGTTCCCTTATCACTAGGTGAGCTAAAATTGGAAAGAGGGCTCCATGTATCACCACCCATTTTGGCTAAGAAACTCTTTATCTTCATTAAGACAGTCAAAATAAGGAAGATGGTCAAAATTGAATAAAAAATCAGCTTCAAGATTGAATTGGAAACCGGTCTCTCTCATATATTATAAAAACCCAGATGATATTGATTATTTACTGTAGGATTTAATCACGAGTGGACACCACCCTATTTGTTCACTTCTCACTCGCTATCTACTTCATATTTGGTGAACTTTCTTTACCAGTGAAGTAAAGTGAAGGCGTAATTCAAGAGAGGAAAAAAAGAGAGCGGGTCAAATCAAAAGATAGTAAATTTCAAAAACCACATCGTCCATTTAACAAAATATATATATATATATATAAAAAGATATTTTCTCAAGAATCTGAATGAAAAAAAAAATAAAAAAATGGGCGTTTTCCCGGACCACGCTGGGCGAGGCTGAGGAATGCCCAAAACGACCCGACTTTTAAACTAGAAGCCTAAGCTTTGCCGAAGCTTCGGCCGGGCCCGAAGTTGCAAGCCAGAGCCTAGCCCGCACGAAAATGATGAAACCAGAGCCCGGCCAATGTTAGACTTATAGAAATATAGAAATGAGTTTCTTATCGTTTCCAAGGCCAGCTCAACCGGTCTGGTCATATCACCATCTGTGAGAGGTCACGGGTTCGAGGCCCCCCCTCACGACTCCCTCCCTTAGGTCTTTTGTATTTGCAATTTGATGGATGCATTTGCATATTGGCATCTTTTGAATTCACACACATGCATTGATTTAAAATATCTTGAAATCTAGTTTTACCCATGCATAGCTTTTAAGATTTGGAAAAGCTTTTGTTTTATGCATGTTTTGGTTTTAAACTTGGATGCATTGGTTTTAGAACCCAAACTCTTTTTGAAAACCTATTTCCTTGTGCACTTCATTTGGAAAATCATGTTAGGTATTTAGGTTTGAGGTTTGCATACTTTCAGCACCTTTAGAATCAGTTTTGTATGCAATTTCATTTGAAAAGAGTTTTTCTCAAATCAAGCTAGCCTATGGTTTTAAAGTTTTCAAATTTGTTTAGGCTTCTTATAATCATGTTTTAATAACCTTTAGAATCTTTAAAACATGTTTTCCAAGCTTGATTTAGTAGGTAAAAAGGTCCCCCAAGCTAAAACTTCAAATTTGCAAAAGTTGCAAAAAGGGGGGAGTCCCGGCAGTGTCGCCGGTCGACCGAGACACAGGTCTCGGTCGACCGAGACAACTGGAGGTAAAAACTCAGTTTTGAACTGAAACCTCCAACGGTCAGAAATCTGACCGTTGTGCCTTCTCGGTCGACCGAGACCTCTTTGCCGGTCGACCGAGAACTAGCCGTTGGCAACTTTTTGGCTATAAAGTCCATTCTTTTCCAACCTTTTTCAAGGCTTGAAACATGAACTTTTGAGAGCATTTTGGAGCCAAAGAAAGGGGAAGAAGTTGGAAAGGCTAGAGGGCTATTTGGAAATCAAACTCATGAGTATTTAAAAGGTACATCTTCTAAGTTATTTTGATTTCCATTCAAATGAAATTCATGCATGTTCAAATCCTTGGTATTTTCATTTATGCATGATTTCAAGCCTATAAAGAGTTGTTTTGCAAACTCAATATCTTCCTTGGTAAATTAGATTAGTTTGCAAACTCTCTTAACTAAATCACATGCTTTCTTAGACTTTTACATTCATACAACTTGTTTAGTTCATTTATTAAAGTTGTTTGAATTTCACATGTGATTAGTTTTCTCTTCAATCATCATTTTATAAGCTTTGATTTTAAAATGCATCATGCATTCATTTAAGAGCTTCTTTGTTAAGATTGATTGAAGAAACACACTCATACACTTGTGCACACACTTTAGCTTGTTTTAAGTGTATGTTTGTAATTTGTATTAAACTTTCATATTAGCCTATTCAAGAGGCAATTTCATATGAGCTTAAATTGTAATCTCTTAGAGTGATCTTTTGGAAAGACACCTTCTTTGAGAAATCAACTTTGTAAAGGTTATTGCTTAGCCTTTGAAAAGCATCTTGTAAGGTTATTGCTTAGCCTTTGAAAAGCATCTTGTAAGGTTATTGCTTAGCCTTTGAAAAGCATCTTGTAGGGTTATTGCTTAGCCTTTGAAAAGCATTTTGTAAGGGTTATTGCTTAGCCTAGTTAAAAGCATAAATAGTGGAAATCCGGTGGGGTGATTGGATTCACAAGCCGGTAGTGGATGTAGGCATTGAGGCCGAACCACTATAAACATTGGTGTTGTGGTGCATGCTATGTGGTGATTGAGTTTGTTTAGCTTCCGCATTTTGATTGTTAATCATCACTTGTGACTAGTTTAAGTTAAGAAATTAAAATTGGTCGAAATTGGTCATACTTGTAGCTCACCCTATTCACCCCCCCTCTAGGGTTAGGATCCATAGCGGACTTTCAATTGGTATCAGAGCCAAGTGCTCTAATCCCTTAGGATCAAGTGTTTGGAACTCTTGATTAGGTGTAAAAACCTAGAGTTAAAACCCTAGAGTTGTGCTTATTTGAAAATCATTAGAATGGACTCCACTAGCCTAGACTTTGTAGATTCTTCTAGACCTCTCACTCTTCCTTCTATTAGAGATTCAAACCATCAATTAAATGAATATCAATTTGACTCAAAAGAGGAAGAAAATGAGTATGATGAAGATGATCTTCAACAAGCCTATAATGAATTATATACATTATCTACAAAGCTTGATAAAAGAAACAAAAGCTTAAGAGAAGAATCTATGAATCTAACCAAAGAGCTAGCCTCTTCAAAAGATGAACTTAGAGAGAAAGAAGAAGTAATAAAATGTCTAGACTCTAAGTTCATGATCTCTTTAAATAATCTATCTAATACTCAAGATGAACTAAAAGAATTAAAGATAGGTTATGATCATCTTAATAAAGAAAATCTAAAACTAAGAGATCAATTACAAAGGCAAGATAAAGACTTTAACAATCTTGAATCTAAATTGACTATCTCTAAGGAAAATTTATCTAATGCTCAAGATGGATTAAATGAGATTAAGATAAATTGTGATGAGATTAAAAATGAAAATTTAAACCTAAGAGATACAATTAAAAGACAAGATGAAGACTTTGACATTTTAGAAGCCAAGTTGATCAAAAGTAAGTTAAAAACAAAAGAACTTGGATCTAAAGTTGTTAATGAAGTAAAACTTGCCAATGAAGAGCTAATCAAATATAAGGAAATTGAAAATGAACTTTCTAAAGTTAAAAATGAAAATTCAATCCTTATAACCAAAGTCACTCAACTTGAAAACAATAAACAAAAGTATGAGTGCAAGTTTACCCAAAGTGAAGATAAACTTGAAAAATTATTTAAATTGGGTAAACATCATGGAGATAGGACGGGTATTGGTTTTAATAAGTATACTTCACATGACCCTAAATTCACCACCACCTTTGTGAAAGGTGAGTCCTCTTTCTCTAGCACTCACACTTCTTTGCCCATGTCCAAATGTAATTATTGTGGCATTAAAGGGCATTTTACATTTGAGTGCAAAATAAGAAAAAGAAGCCATGTGTCTAAACCCAACTTTGAACTCAAAAATGGAGAATCTAAATCTATGAAGGGTAAGACACTAAAAATCAAGGAAGACTCCAAAAAGGCTAAAGAAGTTAAATCATTTAAAATGGAGTCTCCTAAGATAGATTCTAAAAAGCTTAAACAAGTTAAACCAAGCTTGAAAGAATCTAAGAACAAAAAGCTTCTCAACTTATCTCCCTTATATGAACCCATGAAAGAACTTTTGAAGAAAGTTGCTAAGTTAAATCTAAAATTCAAAAGTCAAGTAAAGGGAGAAAGTAAGAAGAAAAGAAAAGTGAAACAATCCCCAAAGAAACAAACTCACCAACATCAAAAGACTAATCACCATTCTAAGCCAAATTTAGTAAAATCTAAATATCATGGTGATAAGTTCAAATTGAAAATTTATCAAGTTAAATCTCCTTTAGTTGGTGAGAATTCCAAGATAGATCTCAAAGTTCAACCCTCCCAAGACCTTAGGTGGATTCCTAAAGTTATTTACCTAGACAAACCTTAGGGTCTTGAACCTCATTGACCAACCTACTCTTTATTAGCTAAATCACTTTGTTGGTCATGATTGCATTTGCATTTTGTTTCTTTTAGTTAGATTTCTTAAAATGCATTGCTTCTTTATGATCATTTGATTTTGGTTTCATGCACCATTCTAAGTTACATGTCATGGTTTTCAAAATCATTTGATTATAATTTCATCATGTTTGATTTGTCTTTTGCACACATATGTCTTGCATTGCATTTCTTTACATGATCAATTGATTGTGATTTCAAAAGCTTTCATAGCTAGACTCTTCATGATCAATTGTTGAATCATTTGATGTATGTCTTAGTTAGATCCTTTTTGTAAATCAAATGATTTGATTCAATTCAAGTTTCTCCATGGATTTATAAGTTATACCCTTATATGGAAATTCATTGTTTTGAATTATCAACTTGTATGTGTCTCATCTAAGTTATATCTTTTCAAATACAAAGTTGAAAATTGATCTTCAAAATCATTCCTTTTATGCTCATTGTTGGATTTTGTTTATCAAAATGATTTGAAGATTGATTGAATGGAAATGCTCCATAACTTCATTAGTTATAATCTTTTGAGCATGTTCCATGTTTTCATTTCTTTTTCTTTTGGTTTCATTATCTTTAGAAATGGAAATGTTTGTTGTTTGCATCTTTGCTTGTTTGTTTACTTTCCTTGCATATGCAAATGACAATTGGTTCCATGTATGGTTGTGACCTTAGTTACATTTGTAGAAACCATACTAGAACCCAAATCCATCCTTTTTGCCTTATAGTCATTTCTTTATGGATGGTTATGATGTTGATTCATGTAGATTCTCTTGGTGTCATCCTTGTACATGTTTCAACCTCATATGTAGTGTTCTTGATCATATGAATCTCTTTGAAATCCATTCCTTACATTTATGTTGGTTGATGGATATCTTAGTAGTTGAATTCATATGATTTGGACACTTTGAGAATTGCATGCTTTACCTAGTCATATCTTTTTGCATTGCAATTTCTCTTATTCATCACTATGCTCAATAGTTAAATCTTTAAAAGTGATGAATATGCATTAATGATGCTTGATGGAAGTTTGTCACATCCTTGCTTTTATTCATGTTATCATATTCAATTGGTCTCATTTGGTATAACTTTCCATTGATTTCATATCCAATTGATATCTTATCTTGTGTATGTGATAGACCATGTGTACATTGGATTGAACTTGATAGTTATATAATTGTTCCATGTCACACACCATTAGCATCACAATGCTCATGATTGCCACCTCATTTGCTCTTATAGGTATATCTCATGACCACCATGTTTATGTGTTCATAATATTGGTTGGTTATTAGTTGAGGTTGGCTTCATGTTTGAATTTCATTTCACTCAATTTGCACTTTAATAAGTCATATTTATTGATTGAATGAAATGATTTTCAAAATCTTACATAGCATATGATTTTCATAAGTAATATTGATTGATGCTGTGTTTGAGTAAACCCCATATCATGGATAGCTCTAATTTGGATTTCTCTTTATAGTTATACTTTTAAATCCATTTTAGAGTGATTGATTTAAATAGTCATATCCTAAATCTCAATTGGTATTCTTTGTTCTTCCAATTGATATCCATGATTGCTTTTCCCATTGACCTAGCTCTCTTTTGGTAATTTGATCATATGAGCTTTATAGTTAAATGAATCTAATCCTTTCCTTGAAGTTGACCCTCATTGGTAAAACCATCTTCTTCTTGCACCTAATAGTTAAATCTTTGTCAAAAGTTTGACAAAAGGAGAGAATGGATTGAGGGGGAGTGTAAACCTTCATAGGAAGTATTAGTTTGATCAAATTCACCCTTGGATTGCCCTTGAGCCCTTAGAGATAACTTCCATACATGATAGCCTGTTATGAATTTCATTTTCGATTTCATTTGTTAACAGGTGCTACTAAAGGTATTCTTCTTGTCTCATGTGTGTAGGTACCTTTGCAATTTCATGTCAAAGGGGGAGAGAGAGTTCAAGTGTGACTCAAAGATCTCCTACTCATCAAAGGGGGAGAGAGTTCGAGAGTTCAAGTACTCGAAGATCTCCTATCCATCAAAGGGGGAGAAAGCTTTCAAGTTCTCAAGAGGAGAAAGAAGCATGGTCAAAGGGGGAGAGCAAATAGAAGAAAGAAAGCTTGGAGCTAAAGAAGATGCTTGGCCAAAGAGAGGAAGATGAGAAGAAAGCTTGAAGAATGATCAAGCACCAAGCATCAAGAAGATTGAAGAAAAGAGCCCAAGAGCCCAAGCTAAGAGAAGAAGCATCCAACAAGATTTCAAGACTTGTCAAGCTAAGGGGGAGCTAAAGACTTTGTGTGAAAATTCTAAGATGAGTAAGTTGCCATCAAATTGCAAAGGGGGAGATTGTTAGGTCTTTTGTATTTGCAATTTGATGGATGCATTTGCATATTGGCATCTTTTGAATTCACACACATGCATTGATTTAAAATATCTTGAAATCTAGTTTTACCCATGCATAGCTTTTAAGATTTGGAAAAGCTTTTGTTTTATGCATGTTTTGGTTTTAAACTTGGATGCATTGGTTTTAGAACCCAAACTCTTTTTGAAAACCTATTTCCTTGTGCACTTCATTTGGAAAATCATGTTAGGTATTTAGGTTTGAGGTTTGCATACTTTCAGCACCTTTAGAATCAGTTTTGTATGCAATTTCATTTGAAAAGAGTTTTTCTCAAATCAAGCTAGCCTATGGTTTTAAAGTTTTCAAATTTGTTTAGGCTTCTTATAATCATGTTTTAATAACCTTTAGAATCTTTAAAACATGTTTTCCAAGCTTGATTTAGTAGGTAAAAAGGTCCCCCAAGCTAAAACTTCAAATTTGCAAAAGTTGCAAAAAGGGGGGAGTCCCGGCAGTGTCGCCGGTCGACCGAGACACAGGTCTCGGTCGACCGAGACAACTGGAGGTAAAAACTCAGTTTTGAACTGAAACCTCCAACGGTCAGAAATCTGACCGTTGTGCCTTCTCGGTCGACCGAGACCTCTTTGCCGGTCGACCGAGAACTAGCCGTTGGCAACTTTTTGGCTATAAAGTCCATTCTTTTCCAACCTTTTTCAAGGCTTGAAACATGAACTTTTGAGAGCATTTTGGAGCCAAAGAAAGGGGAAGAAGTTGGAAAGGCTAGAGGGCTATTTGGAAATCAAACTCATGAGTATTTAAAAGGTACATCTTCTAAGTTATTTTGATTTCCATTCAAATGAAATTCATGCATGTTCAAATCCTTGGTATTTTCATTTATGCATGATTTCAAGCCTATAAAGAGTTGTTTTGCAAACTCAATATCTTCCTTGGTAAATTAGATTAGTTTGCAAACTCTCTTAACTAAATCACATGCTTTCTTAGACTTTTACATTCATACAACTTGTTTAGTTCATTTATTAAAGTTGTTTGAATTTCACATGTGATTAGTTTTCTCTTCAATCATCATTTTATAAGCTTTGATTTTAAAATGCATCATGCATTCATTTAAGAGCTTCTTTGTTAAGATTGATTGAAGAAACACACTCATACACTTGTGCACACACTTTAGCTTGTTTTAAGTGTATGTTTGTAATTTGTATTAAACTTTCATATTAGCCTATTCAAGAGGCAATTTCATATGAGCTTAAATTGTAATCTCTTAGAGTGATCTTTTGGAAAGACACCTTCTTTGAGAAATCAACTTTGTAAAGGTTATTGCTTAGCCTTTGAAAAGCATCTTGTAAGGTTATTGCTTAGCCTTTGAAAAGCATCTTGTAAGGTTATTGCTTAGCCTTTGAAAAGCATCTTGTAGGGTTATTGCTTAGCCTTTGAAAAGCATTTTGTAAGGGTTATTGCTTAGCCTAGTTAAAAGCATAAATAGTGGAAATCCGGTGGGGTGATTGGATTCACAAGCCGGTAGTGGATGTAGGCATTGAGGCCGAACCACTATAAACATTGGTGTTGTGGTGCATGCTATGTGGTGATTGAGTTTGTTTAGCTTCCGCATTTTGATTGTTAATCATCACTTGTGACTAGTTTAAGTTAAGAAATTAAAATTGGTCGAAATTGGCCATACTTGTAGCTCACCCTATTCACCCCCCCTCTAGGGTTAGGATCCATAGCGGACTTTCAGAGGAGTTACCCGACTACGAGGGACATCTATGGATTTTCTCCTTAGCCTACTTCAGCTAAAGATCCCTTATCACTAGGTGAGCTAAAATTGGAAAGAGGGCTCCATGTATCACCACCCATTTTGGCTAAGAAACTCTTTATCCGTCATTAAGACAGTCAAAATAAGGAAGATGGTCAAAATCGAATAAAAAATCAGCTTCAAGATTGAATTGGAAACCGGTCTCTCTCATATATTATAAAAACCCAGATGATATTGATTATTTACTGTAGGATTTAATCACGAGTGGACACCACCCTATTTCTTCACTTCTCACTCGCTATCTACTTCATATTTGGTGAACTTTCTTTACCAGTGAAGTAAAGTGAAGGCGTAATTCAAGAGAGAAAAAAAAGAGAGCGGGTCAAATCAAAAGATTGTAAATTTCAAAAACCACATCGTCCATTTAACAATATATATATATAAAAAGATATATTCTCAAGAATCTGAATGAAAAAAAAAATAAAAAAATGGGCGTTTTCCCGGACCACGGTGGGCGAGGCTGAGGAATGCCCAAAACGGCCCGACTTTTAAACTAGAAGCCTAAGCTTTGCCGAAGCTTCGGCCGGGCCCGAAGTTGCAAGCCAGAGCCTAGCCCGCACGAAAATGATGAAACCAGTGCCCGGCCAATGTTAGACTTATAGAAACATAGAAATGAGTTTCTTATCGTTTCCAAGGCCAGCTCAACCGGTCTGGTCATATCACCATCTGTGAGAGGTCACGGGTTCGAGGCCCCCCCTCACGACTCCCTCCCTTATAATTATATGTATATTTGGGCCGGGCTGGTATTCCGGCTCTCAACGACTTAGTTCAAATAAAAGAAAATTGAGCACGACCCACCTATTATAGCCTAAACCCCATTGCCAACCGAAAGGGGCCCGGCCCGATCCACGAGCACCCTTATAAATAAAAAAGCTCTTCCTTCTAAAAGGGAATCTCAAAAAACTGATCTCTCACCTTTCGGTTTCACCGAACCTTTACTTCTTTTTCTCTCTTATATTAACCATTAACTTCACTTCACAAGTAAAGTAAATTTACAAAACAAGAAATATATCGTGTATTTGTTGTGATTTAATATTATTCTATTTAAAGGTTAATTATACATGGCAAAACATAACATATTGTTTGGACCTATGCCCCTACCCGTGACCAGATCAAGATGTAAAAAGTAAAAAAAGGGAAAAAATCGGTTTTGACAACATGAACGCTTCAGTCCAGATTTCCTCCTCTCAGAGAGGAGGAAAAGTGGCAAACGCAACTTTACCGCCGTTTATAGCAGCGGTAAAGCTGCAGCGCCACTTTTCCTCCGCTCAGAGAGGAGGAAAAAAGGCAAGCACGACTTTACCGCTGCAAGAAACGGCGGTAAAGTTGCGTTTGCCACTTTTCCTCCTCTCACAGAGGAGGAAAAGTGGAAAATGCGACTTTACCGCCCCTAATAGCTCCTGTATAGATGCAGCTCGTACAAACCTTTCCCGTGTCTAAGTTAATATCCCGTATCTCCTTTTCAACCTTATTCTCAGACACGTTCGTTGTCTATAGGGCCCATTTCTAATCGAATTTATTTCATCCAAGTGGAGCTCATCAATAAATAACCTCTAGCATTTGTCGGTTAAGGCCCACACCAGATGGGAAAGAAACAAAGATTGGCACATGAATCAAAGATCTAAATCATTTGTTAGGAAATATTAAGGCCAAGGGACCCATCTTTAGATTTTAAATCTACCACTCTATCATTTAAGATTTATTTCATTCTCATTCCCAATAGATTGTTTGGGTGGTTGGAAAACCGAATCCTTGGGTTGTGATTAGTGGGTCAACGTTCTGGTGATTTGAATAGTTGAAGAGATGATGTCTTGATAACTGTAGAGGGATAAAGCAGTCCTAACCATCTCTCGAAGATATTTATAATAATGTTAGCAGAGTTAATGACCCACATGTGATTCCTTGAGTCATCGAGGATGACTTAATCTGAATATATAATAAATATTAATAGTGTGAGATAATATAATATATTTGGTTCCACTGCAGTATTCTACTCTTCTTTCTCAGCATATGCCCAAGGGTCGTTGGAAAGCTCAATGTTGCTCAAACAAAGACAAGTTAAAATATATAAGAATACCCCAACCGGGTGTTGGCTCGATTAGGACTCTGTCAATCCCACCAAATGTAGGGATACCCCTGAGATAAAGACAAAAATAAAACCCATATAAGAATGAAGAGGTTGTTTAGGATGCTATACACGCAACCCCACTAAAATAGGTTCCAGACCCCGTTTTTTGCAGTTCCGAACTTCCGAGTAATCGGAGAGCCGGATACCCGTCAGCAACCCCAGATGTGGAGGAGTTACCCGACTACGAGGGACATCTATGGATTTTCTCCTTAGCCTACTTCAGCTAAAGTTCCCTTATCACTAGGTGAGCTAAAATTGGAAAGAGGGCTCCATGTATCACCACCCATTTTGGCTAAGAAACTCTTTATCCGTCATTAAGACAGTCAAAATAAGGAAGATGGTCAAAATTGAATAAAAAATCAGCTTCAGGATTGAATTGGAAACCGGTCTCTCTCATATATTATAAAAACCCAGATGATATTGATTATTTACTGTAGGATTTAATCACGAGTGGACACCACCCTATTTGTTCACTTCTCACTCGCTATCTACTTCATATTTGGTGAACTTTCTTTACCAGTGAAGTAAAGTGAAGGCGTAATTCAAGAGAGAAAAAAAAGAGAGCGGGTCAAATCAAAAGATTGTAAATTTCAAAGACCACATCGTCCATTTAACAATATATATATATAAAAAGATATATTCTCAAGAATCTGAATGAAAAAAAAAATAAAAAAATGGGCGTTTTCCCGGACCACGGTGGGCGAGGCTGAGGAATGCCCAAAACGGCCCGACTTTTAAACTAGAAGCCTAAGCTTTGCCGAAGCTTCGGCCGGGCCCGAAGTTGCAAGCCAGAGCCTAGCCCGCACGAAAATGATGAAACCAGAGCCCGGCCAATGTTAGACTTATAGAAACATAGAAATGAGTTTCTTATCGTTTCCAAGGCCAGCTCAACCGGTCTGGTCATATCACCATATGTGAGAGGTCACGGGTTCGAGGCCCCCCCTCACGACTCCCTCCCTTATAATTATATGTATATTTGGGCCGGGCTGGTATTCCGGCTCTCAACGACTTAGTTCAAATAAAAGAAAATTGAGCACGACCCACCTATTATAGCCTAAACCCCATTGCCAACCGAAAGGGGCCCGGCCCGATCCACGAGCACCCTTATAAATAAAAAAGCTCTTCCTACTAAAAGGGAATCTCAAAAAACTGATCTCTCACCTTTCGGTTTCACCGAACCTTTACTTCTTTTTCTCTCTTATATTAACCATTAACTTCACCAAACAAGTAAAGTAAATTTACCAAACAAGAAATATATCGTGTATTTGTTGTGATTTAATATTACTCTATTTAAAGGTTAATTATACATGGCAAAACATAACATATTGTTTGGACCTATGCCCCTACCCGTGACCAGATCAAGATGTAAAAAGTAAAAAAGGGGAAAAAATCGGTTTTGACAACATGAACGCTTCAGTCCAGATTTCCTCCTCTCAGAGAGGAGGAAAAGTGGCAAACGCAACTTTACCGCCGTTTATAGCAGCGGTAAAGATGCAGCGCCACTTTTCCTCCGCTCAGAGAGGAGGAAAAGTGGCAAGCACGACGTTACCGCTGCAAGAAACGGCGGTAAAGTTGCGTTTGCCACTTTTCCTTCACTCAGAGAGGAGGAAAAGTGAAAATGCGACTTTACCGCCCCTAATAGCTCCTGTATAGATGCAGCTCGTACAAACCTTTCCCGTGTCTAAGTTAATATCCCGTATCTCCTTTTCAACCTTATTCTCAGACACGTTCGTTGTCTATGGGGCCCATTTCTAATCGAATTTATTTCATCCAAGTGGAGCTCATCAATAAATAACCTCTAGCACTTGTCGGTTAAGGCCCACACCAGATGGGAAAGCAACAAAGATTGGCACATGAATCAAAGATCTAAATCATTTGTTAGGAAATATTAAGGCCAAGGGACCCATCTTTAGATTTTAAATCTACCTCTCTATCATTTAAGATTTATTTCATTCTCATTCCCAATAGATTGTTTGGATGGTTGGAAAATCGAATCCTTGGGTTGTGATTAGTGGGTCAACGTTCCGGTTATTTGAATAGTTGAAGAGATGATGTCTTGATAACTGTAGAGGGATAAAGCAGTCCTAACCATCTCTGGAAGATATTTATAATAATGTTAGCAGAGTTAATGACCCACATGTGATTCCTTGAGTCATCGAGGATGACTTAATCTGAATATATAATAAATATTAATAGTGTGAGATAATATAATATATTTGGTTCCACTGCAGTATTCTACTCTTCTTTCTCAGCATATGCCCAAGGGTCGTTGGAAAGCTCAATGTTGCTCAAACTAAGACAAGCTAAAATATATAAGAATACCCCAACCGGGGGTTGGCTCGGTTAGGACTCTGTCAATCCCACCAAATGTAGGGATACCCCTGAGATAAAGACAAAAATAAAAGCCATATAAGAATGAAGAGGGTGTTTAGGATGCTATACACGCAACCCCATTAAAATAGGTTCCAGACCCCGTTTTTTGCAGTTCCGAACTTCCGAGTAATCGGAGAGCCGAATACCCGTCTGCAACCCTAGATGTGGAGGAGTTACCCAACTACGAGGGACATTTATGGATTTTCTCCATAGCCTACTTCAGCTAAAGTTCCCTTATCACTAGGTGAGCTAAAATTGGAAAGAGGGCTCCATGTCTCACCACCCATTTTGGCTAAGAAACTCTTTATCCGTCATTAAGACAGTCAAAATAAGGAAGATGGTCAAAATTGAATAAAAAATCAGCTTCAAGATTGAATTGGAAACCGGTCTCTCTCATATATTATAAAAACCCAGATGATATTGATTATTTACTGTAGGATTTAATCACGAGTGGACACCACCCTATTTGTTCACTTCTCACTCGCTATCTACTTCATATTTGGTGAACTTTCTTTACCAGTGAAGTAAAGTGAAGGCGTAATTCAAGAGAGAAAAAAAAGAGAGCGGGTCAAATCAGAAGATTGTAAATTTCAAAAACAACATCGTCCATTTAACAAAAAATATATATATATATATATTTAAAGATATATTCTCAAGAATCTGAATGAAAAAAAAAATAAAAAAATGGGCGTTTTCCCGGACCACGTTGGGCTAGGCTGAGGAATGCCCAAAACGGCCCGACTTTTAAACTAGAAGCCTAAGCTTTGCCGAAGCTTCGGTCGGGCCCGAAGTTGCAAGCCAGAGCCTAGCCCGCACGAAAATGATGAAACCAGAGCCCGGCCAATGTTAGACTTATAGAAACATAAAAATGAGTTTCTTATCGTTTCCAAGGCCAGCTCAACCGGTCTGGTCATATCACCATCTGTGAGAGGTCACGGGTTCGAGGCCCCCCCTCACGACTCCCTCCCTTATAATTATATGTATATTTGGGCCGGGCTGGTATTCCGGCTCTCAACGACTTAGTTCAAATAAAAGAAAATTGAGCATGACCCACCTATTATAGCCTAAACCCCATTGCCAACCGAAAAGGGGCCCGGCCCGATCCACGAGCACCCTTATAAATAAAAAAGCTCTTCCTTCTAAAAGGGAATCTCAAAAAACTGATCTCTCACCATTCGGTTTCACCGAACCTTTACTTCTTTTTCTCTCTTAAATTAACCATTAACTTCACTTCACAAGTAAAGTAAATTTACCAAACAAGAAATATATCGTGTATTTGTTGTGATTTAATATTATTCTATTTAAAGGTTAATTATACATGGCAAAACATAACATATTGTTTGGACCTATGCCCCTACCCGTGACCAGATCAAGATGTAAAAAGTAAAAAAAGGGAAAAAATCGGTTTTTACAACATGAACGCTTCAGTCCAGATTTCCTCCTCTCAGAGAGGAGGAAAAGTGGCAAACGCAACTTTACCGACGTTTATAGCAGCGGTAAAGCTGCAGCGCCACTTTTCCTCCGCTCAGAGAGGAGGAAAAGTGGCAAGCACGACTTTACCGCTGCTAGAAACGGCGGTAAAGTTGCGTTTGCCACTTTTCCTTCACTCAGAGAGGAGGAAAAGTGGAAAATGCGACTTTACCGCCCCTAATAGCTCCGGTATAGATGCAGCTCGTACAAACATTTCCCGTCTCTAAGTTAATATCCCGTATCTCCTTTTCAACCTTATTCTCAGACACGTTCGTTGTCTATGGGGCCCATTTCTAATCGAATTTATTTCATCCAAGTGGAGCTCATCAATAAATAACCTCTAGCATTTGTCGGTTAAGGCCCACACCAGATGGGAAAGCAACAAAGATTGGCACATGAATCAAAGATCTAAATCATTTGTTAGGAAATATTAAGGCCAAGGGACCCATCTTTAGATTTTAAATCTACCTCTCTATCATTTAAGATTTATTTCATTCACATTCCCAATAGATTGTTTGGATGGTTGGAAAACCGAATCCTTGGGTTGTGATTAGTGGGTCAGCGTTCTGGTTATTTGAATAGTTGAAGAGATGATGTCTTGATAACTGTAGAGGGATAAAGCAGTCCTAACCATCTCTGGAAGATATTTATAATAATGTTAGCAGAGTTAATGACCCACATGTGATTCCTTGAGTCATCGAGGATGACTTAATCTGAATATATAATAAATATTAATAGTGTGAGATAATATAATATATTTGGTTCCACTGCAGTATTCTACTCTTCTTTCTCAGCATATGCCCAAGGGTCGTTGGAAAGCTCAATGTTGCTCAAACTAAGACAAGTTAAAATATATAAGAATACCCCAACTGGGTGTTGGCTCGGTTAGGACTCTGTCAATCCCACCAAATGTAGGGATACCCCTGAGATAAAGACAAAAATGAAACCCATATAAGAATGAAGAGGGTGTTTAGGATGCTATACACGCAACCCCACTAAAATAGGTTCCAGACCCCGTTTTTTGCAGTTCCGAACTTCCGAGTAATCGGAGAGCCGAATACCCGTCTGCAACCCTAGATGTGGAGGAGTTACCCAACTACGAGGGACATTTATGGATTTTCTCCTTAGCCTACTTCAGCTAAAGTTCCCTTATCACTAGGTGAGCTAAAATTGGAAAGAGGGCTCCATGTATCACCACCCATTTTGGCTAAGAAACTCTTTATCCGTCATTAAGACAGTCAAAATAAGGAAGATGGTCAAAATTGAATAAAAAATCAGCTTCAAGATTGAATTGGAAACCGGTCTCTCTCATATATTATAAAAACCCAGATGATATTGATTATTTACTGTAGGATTTAATCACGAGTGGACACCACCCTATTTGTTCACTTCTCACTCCCTATCTACTTCATATTTGGTGAACTTTCTTTATCAGTGAAGTAAAGTGAAGGCGTAATTCAAGAGAGAAAAAAAAGAGAGCGGGTCAAATCAAAAGATTGTAAATTTCAAAAACCACATCGTCCATTTAACAAAAAATATATATATATATATAAAAAGATATATTCTCAAGAATCTGAATGAAAAAAAATAAAAAAAAAATGGGCGTTTTCCCGGACCACGCTGGGCTAGGCTGAGGACTGCCCAAAACGGCCCGACTTTTAAACTAGAAGCCTAAGCTTTGCCGAAGCTTCGGCCGGGCCCGAAGTTGCAAGCCAGAGCCTAGCCCGCACGAAAATGATGAAACCAGAGCCCGGCCAATGTTAGACTTATAGAAACATAGAAATGAGTTTCTTATCGTTTCCAAGGCCAGCTCAACCGGTCTGGTCATATCACCATCTGTGAGAGGTCACGGGTTCGAGGCCCCCCCTCACGACTCCCTCCCTTATAATTATATGTATATTTGGGCCGGGCTGGTATTCCGGCTCTCAACGACTTAGTTCAAATAAAAGAAAATTGAGCACGACCCACCTATTATAGCCTAAACCCCATTGCCAACCGAAAGGGGCCCGGCCCGATCCACGAGCACCCTTATAAATAAAAAAGCACTTCCTTCTAAAAGGGAATCTCAAAAAACTGGTCTCTCACCTTTCGGTTTCACCGAACCTTTACTTCTTTTTCTCTCTTATATTAACCATTAACTTCACTTCACAAGTAAAGTAAATTTACCAAACAAGAAATATATCGTGTATTTGTTGTGATTTAATATTATTCTATTTAAAGGTTAATTATACATGGCAAAACATAACATACTGTTTGGACCTATGTCCCTACCCGTGACCAGATCAAGATGTAAAAAGTAAAAAAAGGGAAAAAATCAGTTTTGACAACATGAACGCTTCAGTCCAGATTTCCTCCTCTCAGAGAGGAGGAAAAGTGGCAAAGGCAACTTTACCGCAGTTTATAGCAGCGGTAAAGCTGCAGCGCCACTTTTCCTCCGCTCATAGAGGAGGAAAAGTGGCAAGCACGACTTTACCGCTGCAAGAAACGGCGGTAAAGTTGCGTTTGCCACTTTTCCTCCTCTCACAGAGGAGGATAAGTGGAAAATGCGACTTTACCGCCCCTAATAGCACCGGTATAGATGCAGCTCGTACAAACCTTTCCCGTGTCTAACTTAATATCCCGTATCTCCTTTTCAACCTTATTCTAAGACACGTTCGTTGTCTATGGGGCCCATTTCTAATCGAATTTATTTCATCCAAGTGGAGCTCATCAATAAATAACCTCTAGCATTTGTCGGTTAAGGCCCACACCAGATGGGAAAGCAACAAAGATTGGCACATGAATCAAAGATCTAAATCATTTGTTAGGAAATATTAAGGCCAAGGGACCCATCTTTAGATTTTAAATCTACCTCTCTATCATTTAAGATTTATTTCATTCTCATTCCCAATAGATTGTTTGGGTGGTTGGAAAACCGAATCCTTGGGTTGTGATTAGTGGGTCAACGTTCTGGTGATTTGAATAGTTGAAGAGATGATGTCTTGATAACTGTAGAGGGATAAAGCAGTCCTAACCATCTCTGGAAGATATTTATAATAATGTTAGCAGAGTTAATGACCCACATGTGATTCCTTGAGTCATCGAGGATGACTTAATCTGAATATATAATAAATATTAATAGTGTGAGATAATATAATATATTTGGTTCCACTGCAGTATTCTACTCTTCTTTCTCAGCGTATGCCCAAGGGTCGTTGGAAAGCTCAATGTTGCTCAAACTAAGACAAGTTAAAATATATAAGAATACCCCAACCGGGTGTTGGCTCAGTTAGGACTCTGTCAATTCCACCAAATGTAGGGATACCCCTGAGATAAAGACAAAAATAAAACCCAAATAAGAATGAAGAGGGTGTTTAGGATGCTATACACGCAACCCCACTAAAATAGGTTCCAGACCCCGTTTTTTGCAGTTCCGAACTTCCGAGTAATCGGAAGTCGGACACCCGTCAGCAACCCCAGATGTGGAGGAGTTACCCAACTACGAGGGACATTTATGGATTTTCTCCTTAGCCTACTTCAGCTAAAGTTCCCTTATCACTAGGTGAGCTAAAATTGGAAAGAGGGCTCCATGTATCACCACCCATTTTGGCTAAGAAACTCTTTATCCGTCATTAAGACAGTCAAAATAAGGAAGATGGTCAAAATTGAATAAAAAATCAGCTTCAAGATTGAATTGGAAACCGGTCTCTCTCATATATTATAAAAACCCAGATGATATTGATTATTTACTGTAGGATTTAATCACGAGTGGACACCACCCTATTTGTTCACTTCTCACTCGCTATCTACTTCATATTTGGTGAACTTTCTTTACCAGTGAAGTAAAGTGAAGGCGTAATTCAAGAGAGAAAGAAAAGAGAGCGGGTCAAATCAAAAGATTGTAAATTTTAAAAACCACATCGTCCATTTAACAAAAATATATATATATATGAAAAGATATATTCTCAAGAATCTGAATGAAAAAAAAAATGGGCGTTTTCCCGGACCACGCTGGGCTAGGCCGAGGAATGCCCAAAACGGCCCGACTTTTAAACTAGAAGCCTAAGCTTTGCCGAAGCTTCGGCCGGGCCCGAAGTTGCAAGCCAGAGCCTAGCCCGCACGAAAATGATGAAACCAGAGCCCGGCCAATGTTAGACTTATAGAAACATAGAAATGAGTTTCTTATCGTTTCCAAGGCCAGCTCAACCGGTCTGGTCATGTCACCATCTGTGAGAGGTCACGGGTTCGAGGCCCCCCCTCACGACTCCCTCCCTTACAATTATATGTATATTTGGACCGGGCTGGTATTCCGGCTCTCAACGACTTAGTTCAAATAAAAGAAAATTGAGCACGACCCACCTATTATAGCCTAAACCCCATTGCCAACCGAAAGGGGCCCGGCCCGATCCACGAGCACCCTTATAAATAAAAAAGCTCTTCCTTCTAAAAGGGAATCTCAAAAAACTGATCTCTCACCTTTCGGTTTCACCGAACCTTTACTTCTTTTTCTCTCTTATATTAACCATTAACTTCACTTCACAAGTAAAGTAAATTTACCAAACAAGAAATATATCGTGTATTTGTTGTGATTAAATATTATTCTATTTAAAGGTTAATTATACATGGCAAAACATAACATATTGTTTGGACCTATGCCCCTACCCGTGACCAGATCAAGATGTAAAAAGTAAAAAAAGGGAAAAAATCGGTTTTGACAACATGAACGATTCAGTCCAGATTTCCCCCTCTCAGAGAGGAGGAAAAGTGGCAAACGCAACTTTACCGCCGTTTATAGCAGCGGTAAAGCTGCAGCGCCACTTTTCCTCCGCTCAGAGAGGAGGAAAAGTGGCAAGCAAGACTTTACCGCTGCAAGAAACGGCGGTAAAGTTCCGTTTGCCACTTTTCCTCCTCTCACAGAGGAGGAAAAGTGGAAAATGCGACTTTACCGCCCCTAATAGCACCGGTATAGATGCAGCTCGTACAAACCTTTCCCGTGTCTAAGTTAATATCCCGTATCTCCTTTTCAACCTTATTCTCAGACACGTTCGTTGTCTATGGGGCCCATTTCTAATCGAATTTATTTCATCCAAGTGGAGCTCATCAATAAATAACCTCTAGCATTTGTCGGTTGAGGCCCACACCAGATGGGAAAGCAAACAAGATTGGCACATGAATCAAAGATCTAAATCATTTGTTAGGAAATATTAAGGCCAAGGGACCCATCTTTAGATTTTAAATCTACCTCTGTATCATTTAAGATTTATTTCATTCTCATTCCCAATAGATTGTTTGGGTGGTTGGAAAACCGAATCCTTGGGTTGTGATTAGTGGGTCAACGTTCTGGTGATTTGAATAGTTGAAGAGATGATGTCTTGATAACTGTAGAGGGATAAAGCAGTCCTAACCATCTCTGGAAGATATTTATAATAATGTTAGCAGAGTTAATGACCCACATGTGATTCCTTGAGTCATCGAGGATGACTTAATCTGAATATATAATAAATATTAATAGTGTGAGATAATATAATATATTTGGTTCCACTGCAGTATTCTACTCTTCTTTCTCAGCGTATGCCCAAGGGTCGTTGGAAAGCTCAATGTTGCTCAAACTAAGACAAGTTAAAATAAATATGAATACCCCAACCGGGTGTTGGCTCGGTTAGGACTCTGTCAATCCCACCAAATGTAGGGATACCCCTGAGATAAAGACAAAAATAAAACCCATATAAGAATGAAGAGGGTGTTTAGGATGCTACACACGCAACCCCACTAAAATAGGTTCCAGACCCCGTTTTTTGCAGTTCCGAACTTCCGAGTAATCGGAGAGCCGAATACCCGTCTGCAACCCCAGATGTGGAGGAGTTACCCAACTACGAGGGATATTTATGGATTTTCTCCTTAGCCTACTTCAGCTAAAGTTCCCTTATCACTAGGTGAGCTAAAATTGGAAAGAGGGCTCCATGTATCACCCCCCATTTTGGCTAAGAAACTCTTTATCCGTCATTAAGAGAGTCAAAATAAGGAAGATGGTCAAAATTGAATAAAAAATCAGCTTCAAGATTGAATTGGAAACCGGTCTCTCTCATATATTATAAAAACCCAGATGATATTGATTATTTACTGTAGGATTTAATCACGAGTGGACACCACCCTATTTGTTCTCTTCTCACTCGCTATCTACTTCATATTTGGTGAACTTTCTTTACCAGTGAAGTAAAGTGAAGGCGTAATTCAAGAGTGAAAAAAAAGAGAGCGGGTCAAATCAAAAGATTGTAAATTTCAAAAACCACATCGTCCATTTAACAAAAAATATATATATATAAAAAGATATATTCTCAAGAATCTGAATGAAAAAAAATAATAAAAAAATGGGCGTTTTCCCGGACCACGCTGGGCTAGGCTGAGGAATGCCCAAAACGGCCCGACTTTTAAACTAGAAGCCTAAGCTTTGCCGAAGCTTCGGCCGGGCCCGAAGTTGCAAGCCAGAGCCTAGCCCGCACGAAAATGATGAAACCAGAGCCCGGCCAATGTTAGACTTATAGAAACATAGAAATGAGTTTCTTACCGTTTCCAAGGCCAGCTCAACCGGTCTGGTCATATCACCATCTGTGAGAGGTCACGGGTTCGAGGCCCCCCCTCACGACTCCCTCCCTTATAATTATATGAATATTTGGGCCGGGCTGGTATTCCGGCTCTCAACGACTTAGTTCAAATAAAAGAAAATTGAGCACGACCCACCTATTATAGCCTAAACCCCATTGCCAACCGAAAGGGGCCCGGCCCGATCCACGAGCACCCTTATAAATAAAAAAGCTCTTCCTTCTAGAAGGGAATCTCAAAAAACTGATCTCTCACCTTTCGGTTTCACCGAACCTTTACTTCTTTTTCTCTCTTATATTAACCATTAACTTCACTTCACAAGTAAAGTAAATTTACCAAACAAGAAATATATCGTGTATTCGTTGTGATTTAATATTATTCTATTTAAAGGTTAATTATACATGGCAAAACATAACATATTGTTTGGACCTACGCCCCTACCCGTGACCAGATCAAGATGTAAAAAGTAAAAAAAGGGAAAAAATCGGTTTTGACAACATGAACGCTTCAATCCAGATTTCCTCCTCTCAGAGAGGAGGAAAAGTGGCAAACGCAACTTTACCGCCGTTTATAGCAGCGGTAAAGCTGCAGCGCCACTTTTCCTCCGCTCAGAGAGGAGGAAAAGTGGCAAGCAAGACTTTACCGCTGCAAGAAACGGCGGTAAAGTTCCGTTTGCCACTTTTCCTCCTCTCACAGAGGAGGAAAAGTGGAAAATGCGACTTTACCGCCCCTAATAGCACCGGTATAGATGCAGCTCGTACAAACCTTTCCCGTGTCTAAGTTAATATCCCGTATCTCCTTTTCAACCTTATTCTCAGACACGTTCGTTGTCTATGGGGCCCATTTCTAATCGAATTTATTTCATCCAAGTGGAGCTCATCAATAAATAACCTCTAGCATTTGTCGGTTGAGGCCCACACCAGATGGGAAAGCAACAAAGATTGGCACATGAATCAAAGATCTAAATCATTTGTTAGGAAATATTAAGGCCAAGGGACCCATCTTTAGATTTTAAATCTACCTCTCTATCATTTAAGATTTATTTCATTCTCATTCCCAATAGATTGTTTGGGTGGTTGGAAAACCGAATCCTTGGGTTGTGATTAGTGGGTCAACGTTCTGGTTATTTGAATAGTTGAAGAGATGATGTCTTGATAATTGTAGAGGGATAAAGCAGTCCTAACCATCTCTGGAAGATATTTATAATAATGTTAGCAGAGTTAATGACCCACATGTGATTCCTTGAGTCATCGAGGATGACTTAATCTGAATATATAATAAATATTAATAGTGTGAGATAATATAATATATTTGGTTCCACTGCAGTATTCTACTCTTCTTTCTCAGCATATGCCCAAGGGTCGTTGGAAAGCTCAATGTTGCTCAAACTAAGACAAGTTAAAATATATAAGAATACCCCAACCGGGTGTTGGCTCGGTTAGGACTCTGTCAATCCCACCAAATGTAGGGATACCCCTGAGATGAAGACAAAAATAAAACCCATATAAGAATGAAGAGGGTGTTTAGGATGCTATACACGCAACACCACTAAAATAGGTTCCAGACCCCGTTTTTTGCAGTTCCGAACTTTCGAGTAATCGGAGAGCCGGATACCCGTCTGCAACCCCAGATGTGGAGGAGTTACCCAACTACGAGGGACATTTATGGATTTTCTCCTTAGCCTACTTCAGCTAAAGTTCCCTTATCACTAGGTGAGCTAAAATTGGAAAGAGGGCTCCATGTCTCACCACCCATTTTGGCTAAGAAACTCTTTATCCGTCATTAAGACAGTCAAAATAAGGAAGATGGTCAAAATTGAATAAAAAATCAGCTTCAAGATTGAATTGGAAACCGGTCTCTCTCATATATTATAAAAACCCAGATGATATTGATTATTTACTGTAGGATTTAATCACGAGTGGACACCACCCTATTTGTTCACTTCTCACTCGCTATCTACTTCATATTTGGTGAACTTTCTTTACCAGTGAAGTAAAGTGAAGGCGTAATTCAAGAGAGAAAGAAAAGAGAGCGGGTCAAATCAAAAGATTGTAAATTTCAAAAACCACAACGTCCATTTAACAAATATATATATATATATAAAAAGATATATTCTCAAGAATCTGAATGAAAAAAAAAATAAAAAAATGGGCGTTTTCCCGGACCACGCTGGGCTAGGCCGAGGAATGCCCAAAACGACCCGACTTTTAAACTAGAAGCCTAAGCTTTGCCGAAGCTTCGGCCGGGCCCTAAGTTGCATGCCAGAGCCTAGCCCGCACGAAAATGATGAAACCAGAGCCCGGCCAATGTTAGACTTATAGAAACATAGAAATGAGTTTCTTATCGTTTCCAAGGCCAGCTAAACCGGTCTGGTCATGTCACCATCTGTGTGAGGTCACGGGTTCGAGGCCCCCCCTCACGACTCCCTCCCTTATAATTATATGTATATTTGGACCGGGCTGGTATTCCGGATCTCAACGACTTAGTTCAAATAAAAGAAAATTGAGCACGACCCATCTATTATAGCCTAAACCCCATTGCCAACCGAAAGGGGCCCGGCCCGATCCACGAGCACCCTTATAAATAAAAAAGCTCTTCCTTCTAAAAGGGAATCTCAAAAAACTGATCTCTCACCTTTCGGTTTCACCGAACCTTTACTTCTTTTTCTCTCTTATATTAACCATTAACTTCACTTCACAAGTAAAGTAAATTTACCAAACAAGAAATATATCGTGTATTTGTTGTGATTAAATATTATTCTATTTAAAGGTTAATTATACATGGCAAAACATAACATATTGTTTGGACCTATGCCTCTACCCGTAACCAGATCAAGATGTAAAAAGTAAAAAAAGGGAAAAAAATCGGTTTTGACAACATGAACGCTTCAGTCCAGATTTCCTCCTCTCAAAGAGGAGGAAAAGTGGCAAACGCAACTTTACCGCCGTTTATAGCAGCGGTAAAGCTGCAGCGCCACTTTTCCTCCGCTCAGAGAGGAGGAAAAGTGGCAAGCACGACTTTACCGCTGCAAGAAACGGCGGTAAAGTTGCGTTTGCCACTTTTCCTCCTCTGAAAAGTGGAAAATGCGACTTTACCGCCCCTAATAGCACCGGTAAAGATGCAGCTCGTACAAACATTTCTCGTGTCTAACTTAATATCCCGTATCTCCTTTTCAACCTTATTCTCAGACACGTTCGTTGTCTATGGGGCCCATTTCTAATCGAATTTATTTCATCCAAGTGGAGCTCATCAATAAATAACCTCTAGCATTTGTCGGTTGAGGCCCACACCAGATGGGAAAGCAAACAAGATTGGCACATGAATCAAAGATCTAAATCATTTGTTAGGAAATATTAAGGCCAAGGGACCCATCTTTAGATTTTAAATCTACCTCTGTATCATTTAAGATTTATTTCATTCTCATTCCCAATAGATTGTTTGGGTGGTTGGAAAACCGAATCCTTGGGTTGTGATTAGTGGGTCAACGTTCTGGTGATTTGAATAGTTGAAGAGATGATGTCTTGATAACTGTAGAGGGATAAAGCAGTCCTAACCATCTCTGGAAGATATTTATAATAATGTTAGCAGAGTTAATGACCCACATGTGATTCCTTGAGTCATCGAGGATGACTTAATCTGAATATATAATAAATATTAATAGTGTGAGATAATATAATATATTTGGTTCCTTGCAGTATTCTACTCTTCTTTCTCAGCGTATGCCCAAGGGTCGTTGGAAAGCTCAATGTTGCTCAAACTAAGACAAGTTAAAATATATAAGAATACCCCAACCGGGTGTTGGCTCGGTTAGGACTCTGTCAATCCCACCAAATGTAGGGATACCCCTGAGATAAAGACAAAAATAAAACCCATATAAGAATGAAGAGGGTGTTTAGGATGCTATACACGCAACCCCACTAAAATAGGTTCCAGACCCCGTTTTTTGCAGTTCCGAACTTCCGAGTAATCGGAGAGCCGGATACCCGTCTGCAACCCTAGATGTGGAGGAGTTACCCAACTACGAGTGACATTTATGGATTTTCTCCTTAGCCTACTTCAGTTAAAGTTCCCTTATCACTAGGTGAGCTAAAATTGGAAAGAGGGCTCCATGTATCACCACCCATTTTGGCTAAGAAACTCTTTATCCGTCATTAAGACATTCAAAATAAGGAAGATGGTCAAAATTGAATAAAAAATCAGCTTCAAGATTGAATTGGAAACCGGTCTCTCTCATATATTATAAAAACCCAGATGATATTGATTATTTACTGTAGGATTTAATCACGAGTGGACACCACCCTATTTGTTCACTTCTCACTCGCTATCTACTTCATATTTGGTGAACTTTCTTTTCCAGTGATGTAAAGTGAAGGCGTAATTCAAGAGAGAAAAAAAAGAGAGCGGGTCAAATCAAAAGATTGTAAATTTCAAAAACCACATCGTCCATTTAACAAATATATATATATATATATAAAAAGATATATTCTCAAGAATCTGAATGAAAAAAAAAATAAAAAAATGGGCGTTTTCCCGGACCACGCAGGGCTAGGCTGAGGAATGCCCAAAACGGCCCGACTTTTAAACTAGAAGCCTAAGCTTTGCCGAAGCTTCGGCCGGGCCCGAAGTTGCAAGCCAGAGCCTAGCCCGCACGAAAATGATGAAACCAGAGCCCGGCCAATGTTAGACTTATAGAAACATAGAAATGAGTTTCTTATCGTTTCCAAGGCCAGCTCAGCCGGTCTGGTCATATCACCATCTGTGAGAGGTCACGGGTTCGAGGCCCCCCCTCACGACTCCCTCCCTTATAATTATATGTATATTTGGGCCGGGCTGGTATTCCGGCTCTCAACGACTTAGTTCAAATAAAAGAAAATTGAGCACGACCCACCTATTATAGCCTAAACCCCATTGCCAACCGAAAGGGGCCCGGCCCGATCCACGAGCACCCTTATAAATAAAAAAGCTCTTCCTTCTAAAAGGGAATCTCAAAAAATTGATCTCTCACCTTTCGGTTTCACCGAACCTTTACTTCTTTTTCTCTCTTATATTAACCATTAACTTCACTTCACAAGTAAAGTAAATTTACCAAACAAGAAATATATCGTGTATTTGTTGTGATTAAATATTATTCTATTTAAAGGTTAATTATACATGGCAAAACATAACATATTGTTTGGACCTATGCCCCTACCCGTGACCAGATCAAGATGTAAAAAGTAAAAAAAGGGAAAAAATCGGTTTTGACAACATGAACGCTTCAGTCCAGATTTCCTCCTCTCAGAGAGGAGGAAAAGTGGCAAACGCAACTTTACCGCCGTTTATAGCAGCGGTAAAGCTGCAGCGCCTCTTTTCCTCCGCTCACAGAGGAGGAAATGTGGCAAACACGACTTTACCGCTGCTAGAAACGGCGGTAAAGTTGCGTTTGCCACTTTTCCTCCACTCAGAGAGGAGGAAAAGTGGAAAATGCGACTTTACCGCCCCTAATAGCACCGGTATAGATGCAGCTCGTACAAACCTTTCCCGTGTCTAAGTTAATATCCCGTATCTCCTTTTCAACCTTATTCTCAGACACGTTCGTTGTCTATGGGGCCCATTTCTTATCGAATTTATTTCATCCAAGTGGAGCTCATCAATAAATAACCTCTAGCATTTGTCGGTTAAGGCCCACACCAGATGGGAAAGCAACAAAGATTGGCACATGAATCAAAGATCTAAATCATTTGTTAGGAAATATTAAGGCCAAGGGACCCATCTTTAGATTTTAAATCTACCTCTCTATCATTTAAGATTTATTTCATTCTCATTCCCAATAGATTGTTTGGGTGGTTGGAAAACCGAATCCTTGGGTTGTGATTAGTGGGTCAACGTTCTGGTGATTTGAATAGTTGAAGAGATGATGTCTTGATAACTGTAGAGGGATAAAGCAGTCCTAACCATCTCTGGAAGATATTTATAATAATGTTAGCAGAGTTAATGACCCACATGTGATTCCTTGAGTCATCGAGGATGACTTAATCTGAATATATAATAGATATTAATAGTGTGAGATAATATAATATATTTGGTTCCACTGCAGTATTCTACTCTTCTTTCTCAGCATATGCCCAAGGGTCGTTGGAAAGCTCAATGTTGCTCAAACTAAGACAAGTTAAAATATATAAGAATACCCCAACCGGGTGTTGGCTCGGTTAGGACTCTGTCAATCCCACCAAATGTAGGGATACCCTTGAGATAAAGACAAAAATAAAACCCATATAAGAATGAAGAGGGTGTTTAGGATGCTATACACGCAACCCCATTAAACGGTATTAGCTATTCAATTTCATTTTTCATATCAAAAGGCCTTTCACGTATTAAATTACAGAAATTATAGAAATTGATTTTTAACTACTTATTTCTTTTTTCTGAAGTGCAACAAATCTTCTCTTTCACCGTTATTTGATGTGGAAAAAGGTCTAGCAAACTCTATAAAATTTTAGCCCCACCCAAATAAAATTCCTAGGTCCGCCACCGTCTCAAAGAAAGAGATGTGGATAGGTTTGCAAACGGGGACGTCTCCGGATCGGATCCGTAGTGGACCCGACCCCGTTTCTAAATAACGTCTCTGGTTTTGACTCGGAATCTGTTTTGTTGGATCTAGATCCGGTTTCGATAGGAAAACTTATATTCGATTTCGGAACCGGGTCCACCTAGAGGACTGTAATTTATTTTCAAATGCGTGAATTCAATCTTGAAATTTCGACACTGATGAAAAACAACAACAAAAACAACAATAATAATAATAATAATAATAATAAAGAATATATCTTTTTTTCTCAATGATGCAACCAGAATGCATCTTGTTAGCGAAAACCAAACAAGGGACGGTGTTGATCAATAAAGAGATTACATGAGTTGATTTCAACCCTAAACCTCATGGTTGCAACAATGACAACCTTCCAACTGTGCTAAACGCTTTGCTCCAAATTGCATTCTAAAAAATGAAAACGTTTACCATTTTATTAGCAATTGCTTGCAAATCAATCCTTGGGATCAGCTTAACAGTAACTCTCTGCTTTACATTATCCACATTAACAACCTGCAAAATAGATTATTAAAGGTTTAGAGTAAAAACCGGCTAAACAGTAGAGTAAAAACTAAAAACAGGTTAAGTGAAAAAAAAAAAAAATGCAGTAAGTTGATCAAATATAATGCCAGAAGGAGTTCATACTTTCGCAAGGTCGCCTTTATAATTTCCAATTTTCATGCGAACCCAAGTATCAGCTGCAAGATCAACTGTCTTGCTTTCAACTGAAAGAACATGAGTCATCTCTTTTATAGGAACAAGTATCACTTTCATGGAAAATATTGTGCGAAGACCTTTGCATGCCTGGATGACATGGAATAGATTACAGTTGCACCTTCCTGAGCACCAGCAACAACCTTCACATTCTTACCAAGATCGAAGCACTTACAGAGCTCTTTCTCATTAACAGCAAGAGTTTTCTGTAAAATGTGTTGAGACTTGAGATATAAGTTATCTTGATTAATTTATGTGGATTGAACTCATAAATAAAGTTTTCAACCAACTCAAACAAAAACTTACCGGTAAGCCTTCCATTTTAGGTCTGATATGAGTACATTTTCCTCCTCTACTTTGTCAACCCATCCCTTCAAATTTTTTAGATCCCCTCGGACAATTATAACTTCATCACCCTTCATGAAATGCCCTTTCTTCCTGTTTGCAAATAGTGTAGATAAGCTAGCTATATCACCATCTGTGTCATCCCCAGGCTTTCGAAATTTCTCAAGCTCATCAAAACTTGGCTGCACATTTTGAGTACTTATTGACTTTATGGATACAACTTTATAATGAAAACCGTCCTTGAACCACATATTGTCAATTAAGTCAAAGTATTCTGCTGTGGAAGGATCTCGCCTACGATCAACACGGATATGCATCTCCCTGTGTATGCATAAAAAATATATATATATAAAGGCCCATCACCAATAATTCAGAAACAGAGGCCTATAGCACAATTGACGTTAATCGATAAAATCAACAAAACTACCTTGCTTCATCTGTGTTGATAAAACGTGGAGGGAGAACAAATGCCTTCTTTTTTACGACATCCCTTCCATCCTAAGACCCACGAGAAATTGCACTCTTAATATCATTAAAGGCAATAAGAAAAATATCTGAAACAAACCTGTTCTAGCTTCTAGGTGCCATCTCCTTTTTTGGTCTATTTTACTTAAAAGTGATTCAATAGATTGTTGAGGACTTTAAACATGTGAGAAAATTCATATCAAATGTCTGATTGAATCAGTTTCAGGAGTCGGGACCTTTTGTCTCTTCTTCAAAAAGTAACAAAAAGCTAACCTTTTCAAACAGACATGGTTGTCTTTAGCAATCAGACATTTTTTTTTACAAGATTGCCCAAATAACTTTGACCATAATACAAGTCTGCATGTACTACTTGTATCATATGAAAAGTTTGTCTATACTATTTTTACTATATGAAAATTTTATTCAATATAACCATTAATATATGACTTTTTTTTTTTAAATTGAAACAGACATACCCAAACAATCTATTTGTAGAATGGTCTATTTGAAACAGCTCTATTTCAAATAGATCAGAATTGCCAAACAAGTTGCTGTTGTCCAAAGAACCTAAGGAATCATACACAGTTCAACAATCTCCGGAAATGCATCAAAAACTCCTCTCTTCATAAGAGGGGCATCTTATCTCACCCGAGGTCTCCTTCCCTCACACGATGGCCCTCCCATTGACATGGGTTTATTGGGTCCCAGAGCCCTTATATAGGGAAAAAAAAAGAAGAAGAAAAACACAAAGCATCGTTGTGTGCTCCAAAGAGATCAATACGCAGAACCGACTATGGTCTCGAGACCTTGAATCATGTTGCTACTGAGAGTGCGTATACAAAACTTCAATTGTGCTTCCCTGTTAAGTGCGTATTTAATACACCTATTTTGAGAATTATTGATCTGAGCTGACCATGGCAGGACTAGGGGGACTGTGAAATCTTTTTTACCTGGAGTGGCCAATTTGAAAAAATTCTTAAGTTTCTAATACTTTTAAGTGGGGTACTGGGGTAGCTACTTTTCTCATAACTAGATTCAAAACTGGAGCAAAGATTTTTAGTGGATGCAGACCCCAAACATATAATCTATTCAGGGCCGGCTCGACCATTGGGCAAGAAAAGTCCTTGCTTTAGGCCACCCAAAAATAAGGTCTAATAAAAATCATCTTTTCAAATTCTAAAAAAGCGTTCAAGTAACTGCCATTATTGTTTTTTTCTCCTAAAGCCCCATAATAGTAACTAGTATCACATCTCATTAAAGCCATCTTTTCACATTTAAACAAAGCATTAGAGCAAGTGTTATCCTTCTGTTTTTTTACACACTGTCTTTTTAAACCCCAACAAATTTCAACCCAACCTCCTTGCCACCTAACCAGTGAGGTTTTTCAAATTAACGTTTCTCCACCACCGCTTTTCCATCTCATGTATTCTTTACTCTCTTACCCTCTGTCTCTCTTATAGATTGTCTTTTTCTGCAATTACTTTTTTTTATTTCTAAAGCGATATTCTTTAAAGATTTATTAATCTAGTTTTGTCTTCTTTTTAATAATATATGTGGATATATTCTAATAATATATGTGATTTTTTTTATAATATATGTTAATCATAACCCACTAATTTAAATATAATCCATTTTTTTCATAATGAAAAAGCTGGATCAAATTCGAAATTCATCTACATCTACAATCTTTATGGCCAATAATGATAAATCATTAAATCATGTTCTATTGTTTTATGATTTTAAGATTTTTTAATTCAATGATTGTATTGTATGTTTATTATAGTTAGTGTTCGTTTTATTTATAAATATTATTAGTTATAATTTATAAATGATAAATATATCTATTAGAAAATACAAATCCAAATGCTCAAAACTTTAGAGAGAGAGAGAGGGGGGGGAATGGATAATTTGAGGCCTCATTAATTTAGAATTGTCACTTTAGGCCTCAAATTGCCTTGAGCCGGCCCTGAATCTATTGCATATACAAATTCAGATTTGTAAGAAGTAATATAAATCTGGATCCATTAAGAGAGACCATTTTAAAGAGGTTTGGACATGCCCAACACATTTCAATAACAGCAGTGGTGGGAACTGCTCTTTTTATATATGTTGATGACACTAAGATAGAAAGAGATAGAGAAATCCAAAGAAGTGAAACTCATCCAAAGAATTGCTCGAAAGACTGAAATGACAAAACATGAGTGGGTGATAGAAGGGGAAAGGCTTGAATGATGATCTAAATCTTCCATCATTTTGCCCAAGTTTCAGCCTTCTTAAATCCCCAAGCGACATACCACTTGGCTGCAGTGTAAGCATTCACTGATAAAAATAGAATAAAATAGAGCTTATGAAGGAGGCATTTATCTTTAATTAAACCAATACCAATTATTTGTTACAAATATATTTAAATAGATCATTTTGTCGCAATAAATCAGATTACATTCATTGTCTAATGTTCTATTTTCTTGCTAATAATACTCATAAATTTAGTAGTCTATATAAAAAAATAAATCTTAGCCTCGGAAATCCATCATGGGTGCTATCCACTTAGCAAGAATTCCAGGAATTCTTAATGTTCTATTTTCCTTAGGGCCTGTTCATTTACTAGAATTCTATGAATTCTTGTCTAAAGAATTCTTGAATTCTCAGACAAGGTGGAATTACTAAATCTTCCTAAGGGCATAAGCATTTTGGAATTCCACCAAAATACAAAGAAAGTGGAATTCATGAATTCCTAAAAAGGTCAATTGGGACTTATCATGTGTTGAAATTCATAATTTTTTGTTAAGAAACAAGGGATTTAGAAATGTCACATGTCTCAAAAACCCTAGCCACTAGAATTCTAGTAAAGAAATAGGCCCTAGGAGTTGATGGAGTGACATAAGGCTTGGAATTTCACCCCATATCTTGTGTTCAAAACCGCTCCAGCTTTGCCATGCGTACATTTGTGTGGATTTATGATCAAACGCTATCAAGGAATTAGTCTCATTTGTAGGAAATCATGTGGCCCGCATGCCAGGAGTCCCACGTCAGATTAAGCAGGGCAGATGCCAACAGAGAATACAATCTCACTTAATGTAAGACTTGATCTGGTCCCACTAATAAGACTCCCAACAGGATTAGTGGATGTGTGTTTCTTGGCGAAAAAGTCTCCAGTAAGTGTGATTCTTTGGGACTTGTCTATATAAAATAAGAGAGTCTTAGAATTGACATTATTCCATCCCATAGGAAAGACAAGAGGCGAAGAGATCCGTAGAGATTCCCAATCGCCGCACATATATCTCCAACCGCGTGTCGGAGTCTCCGCATCCAAATCCATCACCATTATGTACCTTAGAAATACGAACGTCGAGGAAAAAAAAAACAAAGAAAGAGAAAAAATCAATCCATCATTGGTCCTCTCATCTTAAATCCCAAACGTCGAGCTATGGAATTGGAAACCACATGTAGATTTATTATTTTGCGAGGTTTGCCGACGATCATGTAGAGTTATACACTTGATCTTAATTAGTATCTGTATACCCGACGTGTACGACTCGGAAGTTATGATTATTAGCCTACTATAAGGAGAGGAATCCACAATCGCAGTGGCAAACAGACAAAGAAACAAAGAAAAAAAAAAAGTTTCGTATTCAAGATTGCTTGGGTTTTCGCATTCGTCGGCTCCCTCGTTTTCCTCAACACGACACACAAAAAAACATTAATACAGAAGTGAGAAAACCATCCAAAACCCTCTTCCCCCAGCTCGGAAAAGTGTGGGAATTTCTTGCATCTCATTCATCACAGAAAGAGGATTTCATTTTATTTGTTCTGCTGTCTCTCTCTGTGTATGTCCCAATTGAATCTGTAAAAATCGTACCTTTCCCCCAATTTCGGGGTTTTAAGGGTTCGATTTTCGTTGCAATCCATCTATCTTTTTTTGCTTATTGATTTGGCTCTAGATCTGTTCTTTTAACGGAGATCTGCATTTTTTTTTCCTTCAATGATGAATCCATGCCGATTTTTTCTTTTCTTGTGGCTTTAGATCGGGATCCGATTGGTGCTATGAAATTCATGGCATAATCTGTTTGAAACTTGAATTTTTGCTGTTGTTGGCTCTTTAGCTTTTATGCAATTGGGGTTTGGACGGAAGAATTGAAGTGAGGCGTTGGTAAGATTTTTGCCTTGTTTCGATTAATGTCGTATCGTGATTATTTTGTACCTTTTGGATGCAATCGAAATCCAACAGTGGATGGGATATCCATGGCGTTTCTGATTCGTACGTTTGGTACTATTTGCGTGTTTGATTCTTTTGGATTTGCATCCAGAAAGGTGGGTTCTTTGTGTCCGTTTGGAAAAAAAAAAAAGTTGGATTCTTTCCCTAAAATCACTGTCGTGACAAGGAATAATCTCTTTGTGAAGATATGGGCAGATTGCATCCGATCGAGCCCAAAGGCCATATCATCCAAACAGGCCCTTTTAATGTTGTTTTTAGTTGTTTTTGGTATTCTGTTTGCAGTAGGTAAAATTTTGCAACTGATTGTAATTTTATTTTGTTCTCTTGTTCTTCTTCTTCCTATTATTAATTATTATTATTATTATTATTATTATTTTGATCTCTAGCTTTGTTGTTTTCCGACTCTTTAAGTGGAAGAGATTGATATCCGCAATTAATAGATGATTGTACGAAAGTCCCTTATTCCCTCGTATTCTCTTGCTCTGATTTCTCTTCTAAAGTTGAAATTTTAAATCGATTTATTAGTTGAAATTAAGTACTTGAATTGATTGGATTTGAGATTATTTGTGATCCATTCATAATCTAGTGAACTCAAGATATGAGTGAGAGGGGCAGATGTGTTTTATCAGGGATTCAATATGCGTTTTGTTTGATTGAATTTTTTTATGATTTCTTTTAATTACTTAGTGTTTGATTTTCATATGGGGTATACCTTGATGCAAAACTAATATGAATTGTCAAAAGTTAGTTCAGCAAAGTGCAATGTCCAAAGTTTAGTTATGTTCATCTCAAGTTCAACTTGATTGTGGTGTATCTAGGGTTTTATAATTCAACTCTGACTTGATCCTAGTCAAGTTGAGTTGCCTTCCATTCCGACCCAAAGTCAACCAAGTCTCTCCCCTAATCAAGTTTGGATTTGAATCCCCCTAATCAACTATTCTTCTTGTTCTTCATGTTCCTCTTCTTTGCAACCTATGGCTGTAAAGTTGCCACACCTGAGAGGCTGAGACTTCTCCACATTCATCTTTCCCTCTGTTGACGACTTGACGTTAGAAGGAAGCATGAAACAGTAACTCTGGAAATCGGTGGAAGTTTGCAAAGAGGGAAATCCTGTAATGCTCCTTTTGCAGACTTCCACTGGTGAAAATCTTGCATCCATCGATCTGAAGTAGGGTGGAAATATCATTAGTCATATCCTCTCTACGAGAAAAACTCTCTTAATGGAATTAAATGGTGCATCCAACACATCCTTCTTTTTTTTTTTCAAATTGTTCCATGAGCAGACATTTTGGTATTTTTTGTTTGTTCTGATCTGAACTGTGATATTCTGAATCGAAAACTTGGCTTAGTTTCCTCACCAATTTGAGTTTTAACTTTTGGGTTTCATTATTGTAAGCTCTACTCATTGTTAATTATGTATATCTACCTTGTAATCTGAATCTTGTCGTGCTTGCAAAACCTTACATGACTGTTGTACCTTGTTCCACTGCATTAGTGCAGGGTTTAAGGCTCGTAGATGAGTCTGCAGAGCTTGAGATAATTGTTATTGGATTGCTCCAAGTCTGTTCTTGATTTGAGGTTTCTGGAAGATTCCTGCATTGGCCTGTTAATGAGATTTTATTCATTGGAAACATTCGAGATTGCCCATCTTAGTCACACATAAGTGCCGAGTACTGTCATGGCAGTTCCAAATTGACTGAATTCTGACTTCCTTCTCTTGGTGAGTGTATTTACATCTTTATATTGTTGAAACATGAAAGGTTGCTGGCTAGCTTTAAGATACTCTCTCACTTTTTTTTTTTTTTACTGAATGATGTAGTGCTTTCCATGTGCTCAATTTGTGATATTGTTATGGACTGGTCCTGTTTTATTTCTTCTAATGTTGATGGGCCCAAACTTCATGTATTGTTTGCATGCAAATTTGTTGCAGCATTCTTTTATTTGTCTATATCTATTGGCCGTGTCTTGCATGGGGAATTGGGGATCTAATTATGATTACATGCTTCTTGTTCTTTTATAAACCATATGCTTTGGAACTTGAAAGTGGCAGAAGGGAAGTGCCAACAAGTGAGGGATTTAATATGATCTTTATGTTATAGGTACAATATCTGTTGCTGGCTAAATCATTGTTGATGGTGTCTGCCTGTTTCATTTCTTTTAGTGTTGATCTGCCTAAACTTCAGTTCATGTGTGCATGTAAATTTGTTACTATGGGTTCAAGTCATGTTCCCATTTAAAAAGAAGAAAAAACCTTGGTATATTCTTTTATTTGTATTATCTATAGCCATGGGCAGACATGTTGTATTGGGGATGTAATTTGGATTGCATACTTCTTGTTTATAAACTCTATTCTATGAAAGTAGAAAGTGGTAGAAGGAAAAGACCAACATGTGGGGGTGTAATATGATCTTAAGCCACAGGAACATTTTCTGTTATTGGTTAAATCATTGTTCATGGTCCTTTCTTTGGACTTCACCTATCATGACTCTAATTGACTAGGAGTTGCTGAGACACCGATGACAGCGTGTCACCCATCAAACCCCTTACCCTTTGTGAAGGTAGACTATGTCCCATGTAAAGGATCCTCCTCAAAACTCACTATAATAGAGAACCCATCAACAAACACTAACCTAGCTTGTAGTTCTCTTCATTGCTACCTACGGTTTAAAACTTTTGTTGCTACATATTGTATTCACCAAGATGTGGCCATCGATGTTTATTTATTTATTATGAGTAAAGCACATTAAGCCAATCCTAGATCAATGGGACAAGGCTAGGAAGATGGTGATGATGAGATTTTATTGGACAACGAGTATCAGTTTTGTGCCCAGATGATACTGTATCATTGAGAACTTTTAGGCAAACATGCAACCAGTAACAGTTGATATGGGCATTTTGCATAGTTTTGGTCCTGGCTGATATGAGATGGCCTCCAATACCCAGTCTCAATATTTTAACTACTACTTAAACTCATAGACATTTGGAAGTGTTCATGTGTATTGACTTTGATTTGAAGGTTGGAGCTTGAAACCTTGTTTTTAATTTTTAAATCCAATCTTAAATTCCATTTAGAAGCATTAATACCACGAAAACTGGTGAAAAGTGAAAAATACCTTACTTGGCTTATAGGCAATTTATTTGACATGACTGATACAGCCATATTTAGCAAATCCACCAAGGATTACGCCCGGTTTGTACACTAATAATTTGAAATTTTATGTACAATAAACTTGGTTGTATAATTTCAGACACATACCATAAGATTAGTATTTATATTTACAGACAGGATTAGTCCTTTATTGCAAATGCGTTGAGTCTTAGATAGTCCTTGTGTCTAGGAGTTTGTATATTATTTTTTCATGTATTTATTAATGCATTCCTGCTGACAATAGATATCATGTAAGGTTGTCGGTAATTTTTAAAAGGATGTGATCTCAATTTGCTTAAAGAAGCCATATTCATGATACAATTAGTGTTAACGGCAATCATGGAATCAAATCCTCGTTGGTATTGGGACAACTTGATCGATAATATAGCAGTATTGTACAAATGCATGACAACGTGCCACATGATTATTGTCATTTAATTGACTGGTATTATATATTTTTTAAAGAAATTTCTCAATGCTGATGATGTTAAAAATATTGAGGCACAAATCTGGGCCCCTCTTAATGCCTTCGAAAATTGAATTTTGACACCCATTGGACCAAACAGGGGTTGTGATTATGCTCAAACAAAATTGTGCGCTAGTCATAATAACTGCAAATTTTTATTTTTTTTCATGTAAAAGGGATAGTTGCAGTAAGATTCTGGTGAAAAGATTTTGCGGCATCGCCTCTGCCGATGAATTCTGAAACATATATTCTCGAAGGCATTATTTTTGGGTCCTTCTCAAACACATGATCGAGAATACTACCTTTCAGAGTATGCCGCGCCTTCTCTCTTTCTTTGCTTTCCTCCTAGTGAAAACAACCAGCAGTCCAGCACTGCAAGGGTTATGTCCAGGATTTCTTCTGACCAAAACTCCTTATGAAGGAGAATTGACATGATTCAAATACTAGACCAATCTTCCATGAAAACTCCCTTTTTTTTTTTAAGTGCATCTTCTATGAAAAATTGAAAACTCACTGTGAGTTTTTGTGGACTCCACCTCAAGCTGTAAGCCACTTGAGTTTATCGAGGACCTCAGGGTTTGAAAAAAATATTTTTTTCCTTTGTTAATCTAAATAAAACTTCTGATCTGTGAAAGACATCCATCTGCTGGACGTGCGGGTGATGAAAAAAGATTTTCTTAGGTTTCTAATGGATGATGTTTCGAGTTGTTTCCATCAGAACCTTTTTTTTTAACCTTCTAACTGTCCATTATAATCTAATTGCTTTGATCATTATGTTGTTTCAAGAGAAACAATTGGCACCTAATCAAACGTTCAAACAACTTACTACAGTGTATCAAAGATGACTGATATAAAAGCAAGTGCAGCTGCTGATTCAGATCTTCATGCTTTGCACAAGGAATGGGATGAGGCATCATGCCCCATCTGCATGGACCATCCACACAATGCTATCCTCATCCTTTGCAGCTCTCACGACAAGGGTTGCAGATCTTACATCTGCGACACAAGTTATAGACATTCTAATTGTCTGGATCGGTTTAAAAAACTGAAAGTTGAATCTAGGAGCAGCCCTTCTCAACCCAGTTCATCGTCTCTTGTTGAAAGCCTGGACAATGGGAGGCTTGCTGGTCAGAGTCCTCTTCACAATCTTACTCCTGGACCACTCTTTGGGGGTCCAAGAATGCAAAGAAACTTGGTAGAAAATCATGATGACTACAGCTCAGAAGAAACCAATGACGAAATCTCCACTAGGTTAGTAGCTACACAAGAAGAAAATTATAGCCAAGATCCTGGTAGGTATTCAGAAACTCAGAGGGTAGAAATTGGTCCTGATTTGCACAGAGAAAGGACCGTTGTTGAGGAGTTAGGTGATGGTAGTTTATTAGACTCAACTTCTCACTTGAAGTGCCCCCTGTGTCGAGGATCTGTGAGAGGTTTCGAGATTGTAAAAGAGGCTCGGCAGTATCTTGACTTGAAACAGAGGAGCTGCTCCAGGGAGTCATGCTCATTCACCGGCAACTATAGGGAGTTGCGTAGGCATGCTAGGAGGGTTCATCCGACTACACGACCTGCTGATGTGGACCCATCTAGGCAACGTGCTTGGCGTCACCTTGAACACCAGAGAGAATATGGAGACATTGTCAGTGCCATTCGATCAGCCATGCCAGGGGCCATCGTGCTTGGGGATTATGTTATTGATAGTGGAGATCGTTTGTCAGGCGATGGAGAAACAGGACCAATTGAAGGTAGTGGGCCATGGTGGACTACATTCTTTCTGTTCCATATGGTTGGTCCAATGGCTTCTGTTGATGAGCCAAGGAGGTTGTCTAGAGCATGGAGAAGGCATCGGCGTTCTTCCGGTGCATTTTCTGGCCGACGTAATCTGTGGGGCGAGAACCTGTTGGGCCTGCAGGATGATGATGAAGACTGGAATCTGGGGAGTGATGACATGGGTGATGATGTCCCGGTGCCAAGAAGACGTCGGCGGTTGTCACGATCCAGATCTGTTGAAGATCGGCCATGAGAGATCATGTTCTGGTAATCATACCATTTACCCGCTACTTTTAGGGCCTATTTGGCTGGGCTGAAATGGGCTGAAGTTGAACTGGTAATTTCTGGGTAATTCCCTGAAATAATTATTGGGGGAACTCAACCCATTTCAGAGGTGGAACTTTGGTACCTTCTCTTTTACCAGCACTGAAAAACAATGTGACATTCTGGTTAAGAGCTCAGCCAGATAAATCTTAAAAACATTTTTTTCCCAATTACTTCGTGTCTCTCTATACACCTGTTTTATTGTGCACGACAGAACTGCATTATTCAATTATCCTGTTGAAATTTCCTAGACTGCTGCAGAGCCATGGATTTGCATACTCAGGAGCACAGAGGAGGTTTAAGTAAAGAAATGGTACAGTTCTAATATCAGAGAATTGGAATTGGAATGGGGATATCATATCCATTGTTTACATTGTTTTTCTTTTGTAACTTTTCCCTGGCTCCCCACCCCCCTCTTCCACTGAAGGGTCGAAGGTTCAGGGTTGAGAGTTTTCATGCTTGGTACATGTTTCACTTGGATCTCGCTTATGATGGCTGTTTCAGATAGCCTGCTTTGTTGTTAAATGTACATTAATTATGAAATTAGCATTGTATTTCATTTTCTGTTGTGTGCGAATTTGATGGCATGTATGCAAGCTGTTGGTAAGGTAGGGAGGATGATCACATGATTTATGATAATCTAATTGAATATCACTATGGCTGATAGTGTGCATTGATGCATTACCAATGTTGAGCTTTTCAGTAAAGGAATGGGAAACAATCCCCTTGCTGCCATCATTATAATGGTGATGGCATCTTTCACCTGATTTAACCCATTTGGTCTTGACCTTCTCATGATCAAAACTGCTTATATTATACACTGCCCTCTGCATTGATTCAAATTTCACTCCAACATTGTCTGTCACTTCAACGAAGACATGAAATTTGGACCAACTTTTACGCGGTGGTATAAGATATGAGTAGTTTAGATCAAGCAAAGGTAGGCTTCTGTCAATAGGTTAAGCAGAAGTCGCCATCGACACTATGCTATAGTGCCGACCATACACTCTCTCTCTCTCTCTCTCTCTCTCTCTCTCTCTCTCTCTCTCTCACACGCAGGGGAAGAAAAAGAAGAAAAAAATAGTAAAGAAAAAAAAAACACGAAACATGCATGTATAGTTATTTTTTTAATCGTCATTCACACCTTGTCCCAAGTATGTCGAGGTTTCTGTTTCATCATTCCCGTCTATTGTCGGATGGGCCAAATCCTCAAATGGGTTCCACCAAAACTCTCTAGTGATATTATTTCAAAATGGGATCAACACAAGGGTTGTGCGTGGAGGTGACCATCTTTTCCACATTCAAGGATGATTAAATAGTGCTGACCATACTCCTTTGTCCATTGTTTTTTGTTTTTCCCTTTCAGGCTTTCATCTCTTCAATTCCACTTTCTATGTAAATGATATGAAAAAATCCGATTCCTAAAGATGAAGCTTGGAAAGGATGTTTAGCTTCTCCTTTTGCAGGTTCTTTTTTTTTTCTTCCGAGTACTGAAATACATGATGGATACCTTCATACAAATCAAGTGATTTAAGCAGAAAAAGGCTTTCAATTAATGGGAGATTTGAAATTTCTTTATCGTTCCAACCAAGAGACCACAAGGTGATTCAGATCTACAACTTTGTAACATTAATCATCAGTAAGTGGTAACTGCTGGTGGTCCGGAAGTATGACAGTTATTTTTACATAGCAATTTTCACAGGGTTTGGAGTCTTTGCTTGTGGTTAACCTCTCATGGTTGTGAGGTTTCTGATTGAACTGACGATCAATTTTTTGCTGGGAAGCTTGCTATCTTCTCCTATATAGATTACCAAGCGTGTGTAGTCTGCACAGAGTCATCTCTGATTATTGAAACCGGACTATTTCGTGGCTGTACTCTTCTCAATACCATTGAAACTGGACTATTTTGTTGCTGTATTTGAAGCATATGTAGAACAACACTTGAAGCGATTGCTTGAACTATTCTGCAGTAGAATAGGTGTATATGGAAAAAGGTCCCTGCTCCCGTATGAGTCCATGTCTGCTTCCTGTTCAGAAATCAGAATGGAGCTGAAAGTGGTGAGCCCGGTTTCATAATCAACCCACATGGAGCATATGGAGGCTGACAATTTGTGAACAAGGCCATCTAAGTGATGATTGGTGTAATGTAGGGTTTAGTCTCTCTTTGGCCTCACTGCTTTACCAAAAGGAAGCCTGGAAAAGAAACCAAGTTACTTTTGTAGTTTCTCATCTCTTATGAGGGGAAGAAAATGCCAGAGGTTTCCCTTTTTGCCAAAAAGAGATTTGACATTGTTTCTAGGGCCTTTACTGGAATTCATGTCTGAAAATTTTGAAATCCTCTGAGAATGGTGGAATTCCAAAATGCTCCCTTATACTTGAACACCTAAAAATTCCACCAAAAAGTAAGGGATTGGGATTCCAAAAATCTGGAAGGTCATTTGAGAGCCTTTTAAGTAGCAAAAACATTGGAATTCTTATTTAGAAACATAACATTTGCACGTTCCAAAAAAGCCCCAACATGATAAATTCCTATTAAATATTTTAGGAAAGAAACAGGCTCTAAAGATTCCATCGTTCAATGGTTTATGGATCATGGGAAATCAAATCACATTTCCCTATAAACTTAAACGAAACAACATATATTTTGATATGCAATTATAACAGGGAGATGCTTTTATAAGAGATATCTTTCACCTTATATGAGAGATAGGGGTGAGGGCCCTCACATTTAAGTTGTTGGCATTGGATATGGATGTGAGGGCTTCATCTTATATCTCATAGTTAGGTAAAAGCATATCTCATAGAAGCATCTTCCATTGTAATGTATTGAAATCTTCTTATGAAACAAGATTGAAGTTACCCGACATCGTACCCATGACATTCCTTTCATTGAATAACGCAAATGCAAGAATTTCTCTTTCCGTTACATTGCCCATCTAACCTGCTAAATAATAGTAGAGCAAACAATAAATAATTTGAAGAGCAAATAGAGTAGCTTAATAGATAGGTTAGGGACTTGCTCCTCTCCCTCCAAGCTATAAAGGAGATTGAAGTGAATAAACAAAAGCCAAACAAAGCCAGCAAAAATGTAGATGGGCAAAGCTGTACCTCGAATGGAACTCTTGAACATGGGCAAGATCTTTCCCATGGGCATCAGGCCAAGTAACTTTCCTTGATCCATACCTCAGCTGATGTGCTTCCTGTATTTCTCTTTTCCTCCTGAGGTTACTCTTTAGGGAAGGCTCATTTGTTAAGCCTGATGCTGGGGTATCTGTTCCTCTACCACCACCATTTCTAGTACTGCTCTCTTCTTGACCCATTGCTCCATTTGATGAATTGGGTTCGTTTGGGGTCATCTCATGTCTCTGCTCCTGCTATCTTGCCTTGAGGAAGGTGACTTGTTTCTTAAAGATTATAGATAGAATGTTTCTCTATGCTCAAAGCTATACAAATAAAGACAGAGGAAGACATGGGAAGAAAGATGGAGTTTGTTAATTTTGTCAAAAGGCTATAGCTCCTGATTGTTGCTTCTGCTTTCTAATAAAGTGGATGTGCACTTTGGAAGATCTATTTGTGGGGTAAGAAGGAAGAAATTATTCTGTTAAAAAAAAAAAAAAAAAAAAACCCCATCTCTCCACTAATGAGGAATTAGTGCCCTTTTTGCCGAGGTAAATGCATTGGAAAGAAAGAGAAGCCTGTGTTTTCTTCTTCTTTTGCTTTTCTTCTGCTTGTGTTTTCTTTATTTCTCCCTGAAGGGTCTGTTTGTTTTCACATAACACTTTATGAATTGAATATATGGTCAAATGATATTCATCTAACAATTATTAAAAAGGTGAGAGAAGAAGAATATAAGGTAGAGATGTAGATGAGATTTGTGATTTTCATTAAAGGGAAGGTTATTTGATGATATTTTTTAATATTCACATTTGATTCTTCATTTTTAATCACTTATAGAATTACACAACCTTAGAATTCTTGGGAATTTAATTACATGAAAAAATAAGCCATATAAAGATAGAAATTTCACACCTATAGGATCTAAGTGACGTTAAATTCCATGGTCAAGGCACATAACCAAATTAGAGAGAATATGTTCACCATATCTGAGATTTCATGAGAATAAAAATCGTATTCTAAAACATGTTTTGTACTGGATGGAATCAGGTCAAAAGTTATTAATTAAAGTGAATGTGGCCGACTTAAAGTAGAGAGGATTTCTACCTGGTGGTATGGTGGAGACATCCATACACCATTCTCTTGGCAGGGGTGGGGGGACCAATAGGGCTGGGACACTACTCCGGAGTAGTCGACCTGTGCTTTATAGGTGTCAATTTTTTTATTTATTTATTTTTGTTTGTGTGGGGGGGGGGGGGGGGGGGTTGTTTATTTGAGCATGATTCTTATGTGGGTTTTTTTTTAATTATTATTAAGGAATTGCTTCTATTTTGTTATTAAGTCTAATGTTTAAACTCGTATTCAAATTCAACTCCAATGGTTTACCTTTTCGATGAGTCTACAGCCTAAAATCGAAGTACTACAAATTCCCAATGGCTTTTGTAGAAAAAAGCTACAAGATATATTTTTTTTCTTTATTTCTTTATATAGGATCCATTTGTTTGTTCAGTATTTAATTCATGAGAATTTGGGCCTAAAATTGATGGGTTGTAAAAAAAAGTACATAAAATGGTCTCCTCTTGGATAATAAATGGTTGTTGAGCCATCCCTATATGAAATCAAGTTTTAGTAAAGTGAGACTTCCATTGCATTGGATTGATGGTCCCATGCCCGGATAAAAAAGGAGAGCCAACATCAGGTTTACACTCAACGCCCAGTGGCAAGGCACCCCAAAAATTAAGAAATAGTTTTCTTCTCTTTGGGCGTTGAGTCAGCCCTAGCCGTTGTGGGACAGGTAAGAGTCTAGGTAGTGCAGGTCCTCTGAAGGCTTTGGCCCCGGTATGGCTTGGACAATTCTAGTCTCAGCCCCAACATTTGACAGCCCTTGGGAGTTGGGACCACCAGTCAGATCTATCCAGCTGGTGGGCCATGCATGGATGAACCAATACATGAAGACCATGCCAAGTGACAATCCCAGCCATTCATCTTTTAAGGGACATTAAAAAAAATAAAAAATTGGCAGTGGCCGATGGGTAGAGGAAGTGAAGAGAAATGATGACCTAAATTAGCTATTCTTGTGGCATGTAAGTTATAATTATTTAAATCCCACCATCTAGTGATCCAACCTTAGATTGATAATTGATGCTTGTTTTTAACAAATAAAGTATGAAAACCAAATAGGTGGAAATCAGAGGGTAAAACAATTACATCAACTACACACATTCAACAAAATAAAAGGTGCCACACATTGGATGGTCAAGAAGGTGGAATCTAGTTCATCTTTTTTTATCCAGAACAAACTTATTCATTTTCTATTGAATGCCACAACTTAAATGGACCATCCTCTTATAAAATGAGTAGAATTCCAAGGCTACAAACCAAGCAAGTACAACCATTGTCAATGAGCCAACTCATCAAAGTCCTACTAAACAGGCGAACCATGCATTGCCTATGAACCAATTTATTTGGCTCTTAATCTTATCAACTGAAGAGTTCAAACTAACAAATTTGAAGGCCCCTGAATGGATGGGTCTGATAATGTGGTCAAGATGTCTATTGGCTGGATGCAACCCATGGTTGGCCATATTAATATTTGTTGGTGGCAGGTATTAAGCTATTGTGAACTTTTCATCTGCAGGCTCTCCTGTGTTAAAATTAGATTAGAAGTTTTAATGCATAGGCCCACCCCTGTATTAATGCAGGAGATTGAGTTTTTCCTGAGAAAAATCTTTATTGGATGAGAATGGTCCCAGGTGAAATGCTCTTACTTGATATATGTTGTATCAGGGCCTGTCACAGAATGATTAAGCTGTTGGATGGATAGGGTCCATCACCTGAGAGTTGGAGTGGCATAAAAGGAGGTTTTTTTAGTCCAGATCTGATGAGGTAAAAATAAACCCTTAGTGCCCGGAACCTCCTTTCAGCCCTCTCGATCCCGCTCCAAAAACGCGGATCAGCGCTTTTGGAGGATCCGTCTTCGGATCGCGGTTCAACTATCCTTGGAGCGCGGTTCGACCGAATATGGAGCGAACCGTGTAGAATTTTGATTTTTTGTGCTTTTTTTTTTTCTGTAAGCTTGATATTTATCTTTTGAATGAAGAAAATTCTTTTGACTGATTAATTATTGTCTATTTTATGCAATCAAATTGCAAAGTTAATTCTTTTCTCTATTTTTGATGTTTGAATATATGGATAAAATATATTTGTGCTCATTATTTAATTGTTTATAAACCCACAAGCATTATGTTGTATAAGCGCTCCAGAGGCACTCTGGATATATAATTATTTTAGAACTTAGCATTTCGGCGCTCTTACTCCGCTCTCTACCCACTTAAGGGTAAAACCCCACGGTGACCTTGAGTGGACCATTCACGGTCCACCACGTCACTGCGGGCCTCCTGCCATGCATCAGGACAGGGGCTACCCGCGGTGACGTGGCGGACCCTGAGTTGTCCACTCGCGGTCATCGTGTGTGGACCCACAGAGAGGATCCTGATTCTTTTTCTTATAAAGACAACTATGATTATCGTTGATCAATAACTTAGGCAGGTATCAAACCCAACAGACCTAACTCGAGTTTTATTGATATCTGTTAGCTTCAGTCTTGAACATGACCCAATGCAACCTGACAAGCCAGTATGGCCCAGCTCATCCGGATCCAACTTGGGTTGAGAAATGCCACCTTTTGCCATTGTATTGCGATATTATCCTGAAGCAGTATTTTCTTAACCATAATTATGATATTTTCAAAAACATCACTAAAATTAAAAATATTACAATAAAATAAAAATAATATCAGAATAAGAATGAATAAAGTGGAGAGATTTGGGAAATAGAAATTTAATATCAGTATAGAAATGGAGGTTTTTAGAGGAGGAGATGAGGTAGCTACTATTTTCTTTATCTTTGATAAAGATAAACTCTTGGAGGGGCAAATCTACAAATTTGATAAAATCTCGGTTGAAATAAAAGGGTATGGGTGATGTCAGTTCATTGATATGTGATAATGAACCGGCTCCATTTGGATTGAGATTAGGTCAAACTAAAAGGTTAAAGTTCATAAAATATATAACTGAATGGAGATAAGTGTGGTACCAAACCTGCCCCACCCCACATGCCTTAAGTTAATGCCGTACACTGACAGCACCACATGATTTTTATTTATACCTTTAGTAGTAAATAAATAGATGTTATATATACCGGGCAGGGCGGGGTAGAACAACAAAACTGAAACCTACCCCGAACCAAAAAACATCACTACTAAACTTGCCCTTTATAGGAACACGTGGGGGTGGGTTCATGTTTCAACCCAACCAATTGTCATCCCTACAATCATTAACGACTCAATTGCTTGTTTCTTGAAGAAGAAGATGTTGATAAACTCAGTATGGAAAAGAAGAAGAGGATGAAAGTGGAAAAAAAAAAAAACTAACATTCACTGGTATCAAAGAATGTCAACAATATCCACTGATATCAGTGTATAGTGGCAAAAAAGTAAAAAAAAAGAAAAAAAAAATTACAAAAACAAGCAGGAGGTTCCCTATTGTCAATACTCAGAATTTGGGTCCATAGATAATCATGGTATCCAATTTTACGGGGGTTTCTTCGGACAATCCCCTAAGTTTTACCATCATTTAATTTAAGAAAAAAACCCCACGTGATGCCACTAATTCTCTTCAAGGAAAAACCAAACCCAAACCATCAATTGTATGAGTGGAGAAAGGCTCTTTAGCTGAGAGTTGTAAGGAGTGGCATTTTGTGTGTGCGGGGCTCTCTTCCCACGTGGACTTTCTTTCCGTGCATGCAAGCTTCTTTTTCCGTGTGTGTACGAGCTCTCAATTGCATCCCAACCCTCTTAACGCAAGTGGAAATGAGTGGTACTCACCTGGTTGACCAGGATTTGAACTCTGGGTACGCCACCTCTTTTTGTGTATGTAGGGTTCTCTTTCCAAGTAGACTTTCTTTTCATTCGTGCAAGCTCTTTTTCCTTGCGTACATGGGCTCTCAATTGCGTCCCAGCCCTTAATCGAGTTGTAAGGCAGATGAGTTCTCAACTTGCTGTATAGGGTTTGAACTCTAGGTATGCCACCTTCTTTTGTGTGTGCAGGGGTTCCCTTTCCATGGGAGACTTTCATTCCACCTGTGCAAGCTCCTTTTCTATGTGTGCCCAACCCCCTTGGTTGGGTTAAAAAGAAGGGTAAATTAGCCAACAGTCCCTCATATTGGTCTTGTAAGGCATCTAGTCCAACGACTTTTCCTCTAAGGCCTGTGGTCCATACAACTGTACATAGTTTGACGAGAGGTCCCTATATACTCCACATTAGACATTTTCATGACTGATTTTCCCTTTTAACTTTTTAGGCATAAAAATTTGAATTTCAAAATTTTAAATCTTTCATTCTCCCCCTCATTTCAAGGTGGGCCACGATTGTTGATTGAAAAAAATCGCTTATTCTGTTTTGGAGAAGGGTTGCTGGATATGCAGAGAATAGACGAAAAAGAGAGAGGGTTCGCAGAGAGCACACGTTGTCTTTTCATCGTCATCATGAATAGATGCGTGGCCTAAACATTAACGCCCAAGCAGCACATGTCCAAGACACAACGGCTGAAGTGGGTCCGGCCCCTCTAGATCGACGTCTGGAAGTTTCTGCTCAACCTACAGAATGAAACGGGTTGCATGGTCATCCTGGTTTTGTCTTCAACATGACCGGATTTTGATATCACTGGCTACTGTTGGGTTTTTTATCCTTTTGTTTATTTATACTGTTTTATGCTTTATGTGCTTCTTTTTCTGAAAAAATTATTTGAGTTTAGAAAATTTATCAGAGTTTCTAAGAAATTCAGATAAATTTGCCAAAAACTCAGAAATTTTGTTTTCATAAACTCTGATAAACTGGACAAAAACTCAGATAATTTTGCCAAAACTCAGATAAATTTATCTGAGTTTTCGGCAAACTTACCTGAACTTTTGGAAAAACTCAGATAAATTTATCTGAGTTTTGCCAAAACTCTTGATAAATTTGTCTGAGTTCTGGCAAATTTATCTAAGTTTTATCTGATTTTTGCCAAAACTCAGATAAGGCAAAACTTAGATAAATTTGTTTGAGTTTTTCTTTTGCTAGCATGTACAGAGGCTTTTTTTTTCTTTTTTGTATTTTAAAATTTATTTGTGTGTTTCAAAATAAATTTAACTGAGTCTTGGAAAAAATACATGAGTGTTTTGCAATTTTTTTTGAAATTTGGGAAATTGGTTTATCTTAGTTTGGCAAATATATATATATTTTTTTAAATTTATTTGTGTTTTTGAATTTTATTTATGTCTACTGAAATTTATTTTTGTCTTTTTAAATTTGTTTGTGTTCTTTTGAAATTTATGTACGTTTTTTGAAATTTAGTTGCATTATTTTGAAAATTATTTGCGTCTTTTGAATTTTATTTGTATTTTTTTTAAAAATTTATTTCAAAATCTCATTAATGGGATTTTCATTAATCGTGACCAATTAAATAAAAGCTGGTCATTATTAATGACATATCCCACTAATCATGAGATATGATTTATGTTTAAATAGATAAGAGCTTTTAAAGAAAGTACAATTTGGACATTTTAGATCTTCTGAAAGAAGAACTTACCACGCTATGAAAATAAAGTATGGATCTAAGGCTATAGAATCAAATGATCATGTACTCGCCCAATTGCCCCAAAAAAAAGCCATCAAATGTCTGAGTGGGTCACAAGAGCAAATGGGGCCCCGCCCCAATCACCACCACAATTCATAGGCCCAATTGATGCCTTTAGCTGTTTCAAGGGTTTTTGGAGAACCTCCAAAACCTCCATCATCGTCTTTCAACGGCATTTCATCTCTCTCTCGTTTCCTAAAACCATGACTTAGAAGAAGAAATCTGCAGTCATTTCTGCATAGCATCAAATGGCAGCAATTGCCAAATCCAAAGGAACTTGGGCTCGTCTTCTTCTCTCCCGATTCTCTGCAAAACCCAACAAAAATCCAATCTTTCCATCAAGAAATCTCTCCTCTCTTCCCATTTTCCGACCCCAAATCCCCGATTTCCAAAAACCCATCTCCAACTTCCAAAGATCTCATCTTTCCCATCGCTTCTGCACGTCTGCTCGCACTATTCAGGAGCTTCTTGCAGAGGTCGAGAGAGAGAAGCAGAGGGAGAGAGAGGAGAAGAAACGGAAGGGCGAAGCAGTCGAAGAAGACGATGAGGAGGAAGAGGATTACATGGGCGTTGGGCCTCTGATAGAGAAGCTTGAGAAGGAGAAGTTGAAGGATACTGGAGATCTCGATGCGTTTGAAGAGCCCACGGATTCGGAGAGTGACGAGGACGACGAGAGGTTCACGGAGGATGCAGTGAAGAAGCGCGCGGAGGATTTCGAGAAGAAGTTCAAGAGGCATGAGGAGCTGCTCAAGAACTTCACCAAAGCCGGTAACCCCTCTCTCTCTACCCTTTTTTTTTTTTTTTTTTTAATTGAGTGCTTTCTTTAGTTTTTGATTGAATACTACATCTGGGTTTGTTTTACTTGTAAGATTGTTACTTGTTATACCATTGATGAGAGGGTATTTCCCTTTTCTTGTTGTTTCCCACTTAACACTTGTGTATTTGCAGTATAGAGAGAAGAAGTTCATGAAATCTTTAAGTTGGTCTTAACATCGAATGGATATCATATAATGGCTGAGAGTCATATCCTATCTGGTGTAACTTCACCCTGTCAATGTGGGTTGGGTTGAGTGCTACTTCTGTTAAAAGTAGACTCAATCATTTGATTGGATCTGTGAGTTTTTATTGATGATTGCCTGTCTCACACCACCCTCCTTTTTTTTTTCTGGGCTTGAATCACACCGCCCTCCGTCTGCCAATGCATCCCGCGTGGTAGTTGGTTAGGAAAATTATATGTTTTTAGTATTAATTCTCTATGGTTATGCTGCATTTCAACATTCTTGTGTTTGTGACACTGAGATCCGTGGAGCCACAATTTGTTTTAGAGGGCAATTTGCATGCTGGGACTTTTTCGAATGCAGAATTATCAGATTGACTCTATTTTCTGTTTCTTATGTTTGCAGCCTATATGTAAATGAGGAAAAAAATTCGATAACTGCTTTTTTTTTCGGATGGATTACTTGAGAGTCTTAGACTCACTTTGTGTCTTTGGTTATGTGGTTTTGGCGAGTACAATATTTTATGATAAATTGGCAAGTACTATTGTTTTAGTTTCCCATGAGGAAAACATTTTTCCTTTTGCAATGTGAATCAATTATATGAACTTTGATTAACTTATTTATTTTGGTGAAGTTAACACTACCATTTTTTAAATGTTGGGATTTATTGAATGATAGAAACTATGATGCGAAACGGGGAATTGATGCAGGGCGGGTAGGGGAAGATGGAAGAAACTAGGGATAGGTCAGGCCCCACACGTGAAGTTGGTAGGCCTCACGCCTGTCCTTTCATAGGGAGGAGAAGAGAGCAAAAGCACTCGAATATCTTCTTTTTTTTTTTTCATTAATCATTATCTAAAAAGCCAAAGAGGCTTTACAATGCTTTCATCATCATCATCAAAGCCTTGTCCTGACTATGGTGGCTTTACAATACTTTATATAAGAAAAAGTAACCCTAGAACTAATCTTGACCATTCTAACACATTGACAGTTAGGATTAAAACATCCAACACAAAAACAACTTAAAACATAGACCATAAAGTAAACAACTCTAAATTAAAACAAGAAAATAGATGGGCTGGTTGACCCACAAATCATGGGTCTGTCCTGTGTCACTATGTCTCAAAAGAAGTTAGAAATCACTGAAAAGAAGAAAGCATACTAGTGAAAAAGGCATCAAATTGAGGTCAGCATCCTGGTATGATGAGACCATTTAAAAACACCTTGCAAGAAAGCCCTCATTGGCCAGTAAATTGATGTCCTGATTATCCTCATGAAGAACAAGGCCAACCACAGAGCAGTTTGATTTTTTTTTTTCTTTTTCGTTTTTTTGCGATGGTTTCTTGATCCACTCCTGGATGTTGATGTGGTTGTTACTGCCTATTTATTTAGTTACTTTTGGTTGTTTCAACATGGGGTACAAAGTATTCACATTTTTAGTTGGTTAAGAAAATCTTAGCAATTTTTTTTCATATCTTAGTTTTTCTTGTAAGATCCAGGAAACTTCTACCATTTCTTGTAAGAAAGTAGCAAGTATTTCTTTTTCTTTTTTTTTAATTTGTATGCGTTCTGTGATTGGTCCTTTTTCTGATAAACATAATTTTTTTCTTGTGACAGAAACTCTTGACGATGCATATAAATGGATGAATAAAATTGATAAATTCGAGCAAAGACATTTCCGATTAAGGTCAGAATACAAGGTTATCGGTGAGTTGATGAATCGTTTGAAAGAAGCCTCAGGCAAGGAAAGGTTCATGCTCCTTCAAAAACTAAATAGAGCAGTGAGGCTAGTTGAGTGGAAAGAGGCTTATGATCCTGAAGATCCTGCAAACTATGGTGTCATTCAGCATGAACAAGTAGGCCCCTCCGTCGATCTTCTAGAAAATGTTGGGTTTGAAAAAGAGAAACAAATTCTTGGTGGTGCAGATCAAGATGATGAAGATGACGAGGATTTCATTGACGCAAAGGAGAAAGATGATGTACTGTTAGAGAAGCTTAATGCAATAGACAAGAAACTTGAGCAGAAGCTTGCTGATCTAGATATCACTTTTGGAAAGAAGGGCAAGGTCCTCGAGGAGGAAATCAGGGATCTTGCAGAAGAGAGAAATTCTTTAACTGAGAAGAGAAGAAGACCCCTTTATAGGAAAGTAAGTGGAGGCAGCTTCCTACTAAATTTCAGTGTTTGTTTAATTTGTATTTATGATATGTGATGCATTTTGTTTTCTATACATTTATTTATTTTTATTTTTTTGTTCAACTGCATTCTATTTTGACATGATCTGTGTGTGTTTGTTTCTAATTTTTTCCACAACTAGACAGTTATTTTTTCATGAACATTCAGTTCTTAAAATAAAATAGTTGCTATGTATAGGCGCTATAGTTACTATAATCTTCCTATATGTGGCCATTGCCATGATGCATTTTTCTGCTCTAAAATATTTGATTGGAGGAACTTCCCATCCTACTGAAAGGCAAGTTTTTCTTTGTACAAATAGAGCTGGTAGCTCTCTCTCATATTTTTTGGTCTCTTTGCATTGCCTTTATTCTTGCTGTGTTTGACTAATATTTCTTTGTTATTAAAATGAAATGTAGCTTCTTTATCCCTCTGATCTCAGTGTCCAACTCCAAGATATTATGGCAACCTTGTTTCGGTATAATTACTTATACTTCCACTCTTTTGATTGGAATGGATCCCATCCAGGATGGATCCACTTTTGCTTGAGGGGACAATTTAGTGCATGCTCGATTGCATGTTGCATGTTGAGACAAAGAACTTGCAATGACCTGCATAGTCATTAATGATGATTGATTGTTATTGGCATGGTGTGATATGGACCACACTCTTGGCCTATGGTTTTCTTTTCCACATTGTGGGATGAACTGATGCCAACTATGTTGGAGAAATTATTTTCCAACTAGGTTGTGGGCACAATTAGTTAGGTCACCGCTCTATAGCTGCTTTGCAAACAAAGTATTGTTGTCTTTAGCTAAATTTCTCTTTATTATCATGATGTGTTACCGGTTGCTATTTTGCAAGATTCTGTCATCAACACTCCAAGTTTCCAACCACAATCTGGAAATTATGCACTGATTCGATCATCATCATTATTGGAGCCTTTTCTTTTCTATCTGGGGTTGGCTTTCCAAGATATATTTTCCATTTTATCCTTGCTTGGAGCTACGTTGTTTATCACTCCACAGTCTTTATTCCTTTCCACCTCTCCTAATGCCTTGTACATGTACAGTTTAATTGTTCTTAACGCTGCTGTTTTTTAACCTTCTATTCATATGGCCAAACCATGTCAGACAACATTCCTTGGTTTTATCTTATCTTGGAGCCACTCATGGGGTTGCCCTCCTGCAGTTGTTCCTAATTTTATCATTTCTTGTTACTCCACAAATCTATCTTAGCATATGCATCTCTCAGCCGGATGTATATTGTCTTCTTTTTTCCTTGTCGTCCAACATTGAGCTCCATATAACAATGCAAGTCCCTTTCTTTTGGAAATGGAATGTGGGTCTAGTTTTGTGTTGTTAAAAATGTCAGTTCAGTTGAAAGTGGCACACATCAATACTAAAACACTCTATGAGCTTGTCTTCACTTTGCTCACATTGTACAAATCCACTTTATGATATCCTCTTCAAGCCATTCGCCTTGTTTCTACTATCCTCTAAATAATCACAAAAACACCCATAAGAAATTACGAAAAGACCCCTAATATAAAATATATTTCTCAATGTATGCATTATATGTCCATCCTTTCTTATTTTCTTATTTCTGAGGTTGGCATATACAAGCACCCTCTAGTGAAGGTCATTTCTCCCTTCACTGAGTATCATCCTCTGTGATAAATGTTTGTTTTTATTCATGCTCTCAATCTGATTCTTGACGGAAGGAGAAAAGGCTAGTAAATCAGGCTTTCAGTATAAGGTGCTAACTGCTAACGTCACATTTCCTTTCAATCTGGCCACATAGGACCCACCAAAAAAAAAAAAAAGGAAAAAAAAAGATTGGCACGCATCCTGGTCTGGTGATCAACGGATCTTGTTGTGTGTAGGTAATTTTGTGTTGAGAGGTACTTCTCATAGGTTGCATGAGTGGAAACTACTTCACCCTCTTGTGGGGCCCACTGGATATATGCCAATCATGTGGAATGGGATGATAAAAAGATCTCCTTTATGGACTAGGTTTTAAGCTGAAAACCAGCCAGATTGGATCATTACAACCCTTGATTTTAGGGGTTGAAAACTTTACGGTTTATTAAGTTACTTTATTTCTCTTTTAGGGCCTTTTTGTGCAGAGCTGTGGAAGAAGAGACCTGGGGATGTAGGATCTCCAGATCCCCGGATAGCCTCTAGCATGGAAAAGATGCCCAAAAATCGGACTTGGGAGAGGAATCATCCCTGCACCAAACAGTGAGGAAGATGGCGCCGGAATATCCGGCGCCATGTCCCCCCGGTTTCCACGGCGATATCCCTTACACAAACGCACCCTTAAAGCTAAATCCAACAGTGAGTATAGTTCAATGAGTGGCAGTGCCCATGCATGGGTCTGGGAGTCTAAAAGGGTTGAGCTAGGTGGGTCCTACAAGGGGCTGATACAGTTTCATTTCATGCAAGCTTTGAGAGTTACCTCTCAGCTGAAAATTACCACACACACTTGCCCGCACGAAAATTTTTAACCGAGAAGCATCTCTTATGAAATTCCATAAGAAGAAACTATTTCAGCCCCTTGAGGGAGCCCTATCATCAGTTCAACCTCGTCACACCCATTAATAACTAACCCCACTCCCAACACGCGCACGAGATGCTTATTCTTTGTGGTGTAAACCAGAGGCCATTGGAAGTTCTTTCATACATTTGAAATTTGTTATCTGTTTCCCATGCTTTGACTATATTACTGTCTTTTTGTTTGTTTACAAATGGAAATTATTTCTTGACTGCAGGGTTTTGATGTGAAGCTAATAAATATCAACAGGACATGTAAAGTTACTAAGGTGATTCCGCCTCTTCTGTATAGGTTTACTTTCTTTGACGAGCTTTTTTTGTGGCTACTTTCTGCAATGATTTCCGTTTCTCCATCATATTTAACCTCTGTTTTTAGGGAGGACAAGTGGTCAAGTACACTGCTATGTTAGCTTGTGGGAACTATCATGGAGTAGTGGGCTTTGCAAAAGCGAAAGGACCAGCAGTTCCCATTGCTCTTCAGAAGGTACCTGTTACTTGGCCAT